>CAWUDS030000001.1:16707610-16831663 GCA_963859935.3 Lathyrus sativus | reverse complement strand
GTGAAAAAAAATTAATTATATTGAATTTTTCTACTCGATCAAAAAATTTTAGGTTTTTTCCCAACTAAAAAACAAAGTCAAAAGACTATAATCCATGACATATATTTTATATAATATAGGTAAAAATTAAAGTAAACAATCAAGCTGGAATTTATTGATATTTACCATTTTCACCTTGAATTATGGTAAATTAGATGTAAATATATTAAATATAATTCTTTTCCGTCACCAAATTTCATGTTACTTCGTCACTAAGCCACACAGTTAAAAGACTATAAATGAATGACAAATAAAATATATCTACCTGGGTAATCACTAAAATTAAATATTTAAGCTCAATATTATTTGTGTTCACCACAATCACATTGTACTATGGTATAATAGATGTAAACAATTTCTATATTTTTCTACTTCTCCATCACCAAAATTTTGGTTTCTTCACCTCTAAGAAACTAAGTTAATAGACTTAAAATGAGTGACCCATAATTTATACATATGAATGAAAATTAAAATAAAATAATCGAGTTCAATATTGTTTGTATTCATCGTAATCACATTGACTTATGGTAAGTTACATCTAAAAATATTTAAAATTTTTCTTCACCATCCCAAAGTTTTAGGTTTTTTTATCACTAAGCAACAAATATAATAGACTATATTAGGTGGAAAAAAATTAATTATATTGAATTTTTCTACTCGATCAAAAAATTTTAGGTTTTTTCCCAACTAAAAAACAAAGTCAAAAGACTATAATCCATGACATATATTTTATATAATATAGGTAAAAATTAAAGTAAATAATCAAGCTAGAATTTATTGATATTTACCATTTTCACCTTGAATTATGGTAAATTAGATGTAAATATATTAAATGTAATTCTTTTCCGTAACCAAATTTCATGTTACTTCGTCAATAAGCCACACAGTTAAAAGACTATATATGAATGAAAAATAAATTATATCTACCTAGGTAATCACTAAAATCAAATATTTAAGTTCTAAATTATTCGTGTTCACCAAAATCACATTGTACTATGGTATAATAGATGTAAAAAATTTCTATATTTTTCTACTTCTCCATCACCAAAATTTATGTTTCTTCACCTCTAAGAAACTAAGTTAATAGACTTAAAATGAGTGACCCATAATTTATGCATATGAATGACAATTAAAATTAACTAATCGAGCTCAATTTTGTTTGTATTCATCGTAATCACATTGACTTATGGTAAGTTACATCTAAAAATATTTAAAATTTTTCTTCACCATCCCAAAGTTTTAGGTTTTTTTATCACTAAGCAACAAATGTAATAGACTACAGTAGGTGAAAAAAAATTAATTATATTGAATTTTTCTACTCGATCAAAAAATTTTAGGTTTTTTCCCAACTAAAAAACAAAGTCAAAAGACTATAATCCATGACATATATTTTATATAATATAGGTAAAAATTAAAGTAAACAATCAAGCTGGAATTTATTGATATTTACCATTTTCACCTTGAATTATGGTAAATTAGATGTAAATATATTAAATATAATTCTTTTCCGTCACCAAATTTCATGTTACTTCGTCACTAAGCCACACAGTTAAAAGACTATAGATGAATGACAAATAAAATATATCTACCTGGGTAATCACTAAAATTAAATATTTAAGCTCAATATTATTTGTGTTCACCACAATCACATTGTACTATGGTATAATAGATGTAAACAATTTCTATATTTTTCTACTTCTCCATCACCAAAATTTTGGTTTCTTCACCTCTAAGAAACTAAGTTAATAGACTTAAAATGAGTGACCCATAATTTATACATATGAATGAAAATTAAAATTAAATAATCGAGTTCAATATTGTTTGTATTCATCGTAATCACATTGACTTATGGTAAGTTACATCTAAAAATATTTAAAATTTTTCTTCACCATCCCAAAGTTTTAGGTTTTTTTATCACTAAGCAACAAATATAATAGACTATATTAGGTGGAAAAAAATTAATTATATTGAATTTTTCTACTCGATCAAAAAATTTTAGGTTTTTTCCCAACTAAAAAACAAAGTCAAAAGACTATAATCCATGACATATATTTTATATAATATAGGTAAAAATTAAAGTAAACAATCAAGCTAGAATTTATTGATATTTACCATTTTCACCTTGAATTATGGTAAATTAGATGTAAATATATTAAATATAATTCTTTTCCGTCACCAAATTTCATGTTACTTCGTCAATAAGCCACACAGTTAAAAGACTATAAATGAATGACAAATAAATTATATCTACCTAGGTAATCACTAAAATCAAATATTTAAGTTCTAAATTATTCGTGTTCACCACAATCACATTGTACTATGGTATAATAGATGTAAAAAATTTCTATATTTTTCTACTTCTCCATCACCAAAATTTTTGTTTCTTCACCTCTAAGAAACTAAGTTAATAGACTTAAAATGAGTGACCGATAATTTATGCATATGAATGACAATTAAAATTAAATAATCGAGCTCAATTTTGTTTGTATTCATCGTAATCACATTGACTTATGGTAAGTTACATCTAAAAATATTTAACATTTTTCTTCACCATCCCAAAGTTTTAGGTTTTTTTATCACTAAGCAACAAATAAAATAGACTATATTAGGTGGAAAAAAATTAATTATATTGAATTTTTCTACTCGATCAAAAAATTTTAGGTTTTTTCCCAACTAAAAAACAAAGTCAAAAGACTATAATCCATGACATATATTTTATATAATATAGGTAAAAATTAAAGTAAATAATCAAGCTAGAATTTATTGATATTTACCATTTTCACCTTTAATTATGGTAAATTAGATGTAAATATATTAAATATAATTCTTTTACGTAACCAAATTTCATGTTACTTCGTCACTAAGCCACACAGTTAAAAGACTATAAATGAATGACAAATAAAATATATCTACCTGGGTAATCACTAAAATTAAATATTTAAGCTCAATATTATTTGTGTTCACCACAATCACATTGTACTATGGTATAATAGATGTAAATAATTTCTATATTTTTCTACTTCTCCATCACCAAAATTTTGGTTTCTTCACCTCTAAGAAACTAAGTTAATAGACTTAAAATAAGTGACCCATAATTTCTACATATGAATGTCAATTAAAATTAAATAATCGAGTTCAATATTGTTTGTATTCATCGTAATCACATTGACTTATGGTAAGTTACATCTAAAAATATTTAACATTTTTCTTCACCATCCCAAAGTTTTAGGTTTTTTTATAACTAAGCAACAAATAAAATAGACTATATTAGGTGAAAAAAAATTAATTATATTGAATTTTTCTACTCGATCAAAAAATTTTAGGTTTTTTCCCAACTAAAAAACAAAGTCAAAAGACTATAATCCATGACATATATTTTATATAATATAGGTAAAAATTAAAGTAAATAATCAAGCTAGAATTTATTGATATTTACCATTTTCACCTTGAATTATGGTAAATTAGATGTAAATATATTAAATATAATTCTTTTCCGTAACCAAATTTTATGTTACTTCGTCACTAAGCCACACAGTTAAAAGACTATAAATGAATGACAAATAAATTATATCTACCTAGGTAATCACTAAAATCAAATATTTAAGTTCTAAATTATTCGTGTTCACCATAATCACATTGTACTATGGTATAATAGATGTAAAAAATTTCTATATTTTTCTACTTCTCCATCACCAAAATTTTTGTTTCTTCACCTCTAAGAAACTAAGTTAATAGACTTAAAATGAGTGACCCATAATTTATGCATATGAATGACAATTAAAATTAACTAATCGAGCTCAATTTTGTTTGTATTCATCGTAATCACATTGACTTATGGTAAGTTACATCTAAAAATATTTAAAATTTTTCTTCACCATCCCAAAGTTTTAGGTTTTTTTATCACTAAGCAACAAATATAATAGACTACAGTAGGTGAAAAAAAATTAATTATATTGAATTTTTCTACTCGATCAAAAAATTTTAGGTTTTTTCCCAACTAAAAAACAAAGTCAAAAGACTAGAATCCATGACATATATTTTATATAATATAGGTAAAAATTAAAGTAAACAATCAAGCTAGAATTTATTGATATTTACCATTTTCACCTTGAATTATGGTAAATTAGATGTAAATATATTAAATATAATTCTTTTCCGTCACCAAATTTCATGTTACTTCGTCACTAAGCCACACAGTTAAAAGACTATAAATGAATGACAAATAAAATATATCTACCTGGGTAATCACTAAAATTAAATATTTAAGCTTAATATTATTTGTGTTCACCACAATCACATTGTACTATGGTATAATAGATGTAAACAATTTCTATATTTTTCTACTTCTCCATCACCAAAATTTTTGTTTCTTCACCTCTAAGAAACTAAGTTAATAGACTTAAAATGAGTGACCCATAATTTATGCATATGAATGACAATTAAAATTAACTAATCGAGTTCAATATTGTTTGTATTCATCGTAATCACATTGACTTATGGTAAGTTACATCTAAAAATATTTAACATTTTTCTTCACCATCCCAAAGTTTTAGGTTTTTTTATCACTAAGCAACAAATAAAATAGACTATATTAGGTGAAAAAAAATTAATTATATTGAATTTTTCTACTCGATCAAAAAATTTTAGGTTTTTTCCCAACTAAAAAACAAAGTCAAAAGACTATACTCCATGACATATATTTTATATAATATAGGTAAAAATTAAAGTAAATAATCAAGCTAGAATTTATTGATATTTACCATTTTCACCTTGAATTATGGTAAATTAGATGTAAATATATTAAATGTAATTCTTTTCCGTAACCAAATTTCATGTTACTTCGTCACTAAGCCACACAGTTAAAAGACTATAAATGAATGACAAATAAATTATATCTACTTAGGTAATCACTAAAATCAAATATTTAAGTTCTAAATTATTCGTGTTCACCAAAATCACATTGTACTATGGTATAATAGATGTAAAAAATTTCTATATTTTTCTACTTCCCCATCACCAAAATTTTTGTTTCTTCACCCCTAAGAAACTAAGTTAATAGACTTAAAATGAGTGACCCATAATTTATGCATATGAATGACAATTAAAATTAACTAATCGAGCTCAATTTTGTTTGTATTCATCGTAATCACATTGACTTATGGTAAGTTACATCTAAAAATATTTAAAAATTTTTTTCACCATCCCAAAGTTTTAGGTTTTTTTATCACTAAGCAACAAATATAATAGACTACAGTAGGTGAAAAAAATTAATTATATTGAATTTTTCTACTCGATCAAAAAATTTTAGGTTTTTTCCCAACTAAAAAACAAAGTCAAAAGACTAGAATCCATGACATATATTTTATATAATATAGGTGAAAATTAAAGTAAACAATCAAGCTAGAATTTATTGATATTTACCATTTTCACCTTGAATTATGGTAAATTAGATGTAAATATATTAAATATAATTCTTTTCCGTCACCAAATTTCATGTTACTTCGTCACTAAGCCACACAATTAAAAGACTATAAATGAATGATAAATAAAATATATCTACCTGGGTAATCACTAAAATTAAATATTTAAGCTCAATATTATTTGTGTTCACCACAATCACATTGTACTATGGTATAATAGATGTATACAATTTCTATATTTTTCTACTTCTCCATCACCAAAATTTTGGTTTCTTCACCTCTAAGAAACTAAGTTAATAGACTTAAAATGAGTGACCCATAATTTATACATATGAATGACAATTAAAATTAAATAATCGAGTTCAATATTGTTTGTATTCATCGTAATCACATTGACTTATGGTAAGTTACATCTAAGAATATTTAACATTTTTCTTCGCCATCCCAAAGTTTTAGGTTTTTTTATCACTAAGCAACAAATAAAATAGACTATATTAGGTGGAAAAAAATTAATTATATTGAATTTTTCTACTCGATCAAAAAATTTTAGGTTTTTTCCCAACTAAAAAACAAAGTCAAAAGACTATAATCCATGACATATATTTTATATAATATAGGTAAAAATTAAAGTAAATAATCAAGCTAGAATTTATTGATATTTACCATTTTCACCTTGAATTATGGTAAATTAGATGTAAATACATTAAATATAATTCTTTTCCGTCACCAAATTTCATGTTACTTCGTCACTAAGCCACACAGTTAAAAGACTATAAATGAATGACAAATAAAATATATCTACCTGGGTAATCACTAAAATTAAATATTTAAGCTCAATATTATTTGTGTTCTCCACAATCACATTGTACTATGGTATAATAGATGTAAACAATTTCTATATTTTTCTACTTCTCCATCACCAAAATTTTGGTTTCTTCACCTCTAAGAAACTAAGTTAATAGACTTAAAATGAGTGACCCATAATTTATACATATGAATGACAATTAAAATTAAATAATCGAGTTCATTATTGTTTGTATTCATCGTAATCACATTGACTTATGGTAAGTTACATCTAAAAATATTTAACATTTTTCTTCACCATCCCAAAGTTTTAGGTTTTTTTATCACTAAGCAACAAATAAAATAGACTATATTAGGTGGAAAAAAATTAATTATATTGAATTTTTCTACTCGATCAAAAAATTTTAGGTTTTTTCCCAACTAAAAAACAAAGTCAAAAGACTATAATCCATGACATATATTTTATATAATATAGGTAAAAATTAAAGTAAATAATCAAGCTAGAATTTATTGATATTTACCATTTTCACCTTGAATTATGGTAAATTAGATGTAAATATATTAAATATAATTCTTTTCCGTCACCAAATTTCATGTTACTTCGTCACTAAGCCACACAGTTAAAAGACTATAAATGAATGACAAATAAAATATATCTACCTGGGTAATCACTAAAATTAAATATTTAAGCTCAATATTATTTGTGTTCACCACAATCACATTGTACTATGGTACAATAGATGTAAACAATTTCTATATTTTTCTACTTTTCCATCACCAAAATTTTTGTTTCTTCACCCCTAAGAAACTAAGTTAATAGACTTAAAATGAGTGACCCATAATTTATGCATATGAATGACAATTAAAATTAACTAATCGAGCTCAATTTTGTTTGTATTCATCGTAATCACATTGACTTATGGTAAGTTACATCTAAAAATATTTAAAATTTTTCTTCACCATCCCAAAGTTTTAGGTTTTTTTATCACTAAGCAACAAATATAATAGACTACAGTAGGTGAAAAAAATTAATTATATTGAATTTTTCTACTCGATCAAAAAATTTTATGTTTTTTCCCAACTAAAAAACAAAGTCAAAAGACTAGAATCCATGACATATATTTTATATAATATAGGTGAAAATTAAAGTAAACAATCAAGCTAGAATTTATTGATATTTACCATTTTCACCTTGAATTATGGTAAATTAGATGTAAATATATTAAATATAATTCTTTTCCGTCACCAAATTTCATGTTACTTCGTCACTAAGCCACACAATTAAAAGACTATAAATGAATGATAAATAAAATATATCTACCTGGGTAATCACTAAAATTAAATATTTAAGCTCAATATTATTTGTGTTCACCACAATCACATTGTACTATGGTATAATAGATGTATACAATTTCTATATTTTTCTACTTCTCCATCACCAAAATTTTGGTTTCTTCACCTCTAAGAAACTAAGTTAATAGACTTAAAATGAGTGACCCATAATTTATACATATGAATGACAATTAAAATTAAATAATCGAGTTCAATATTGTTTGTATTCATCGTAATCACATTGACTTATGGTAAGTTACATCTAAGAATATTTAACATTTTTCTTCGCCATCCCAAAGTTTTAGGTTTTTTTATCACTAAGCAACAAATAAAATAGACTATATTAGGTGGAAAAAAATTAATTATATTGAATTTTTCTACTCGATCAAAAAATTTTAGGTTTTTTCCCAACTAAAAAACAAAGTCAAAAGACTATAATCCATGACATATATTTTATATAATATAGGTAAATATTAAAGTAAATAATCAAGCTAGAATTTATTGATATTTACCATTTTCACCTTGAATTATGGTAAATTAGATGTAAATATATTAAATATAATTCTTTTCCGTCACCAAATTTCATGTTACTTCGTCACTAAGCCACACAGTTAAAAGACTATAAATGAATGACAAATAAAATATATCTACCTGGGTAATCACTAAAATTAAATATTTAAGCTCAATATTATTTGTGTTCACCACAATCACATTGTACTATGGTATAATAGATGTAAACAATTTCTATATTTTTCTACTTCTCCATCACCAAAATTTTGGTTTCTTCACCTCTAAGAAACTAAGTTAATAGACTTAAAATGAGTGACCCATAATTTATACATATGAATGACAATTAAAATTAAATAATCGAGTTCATTATTGTTTGTATTCATCGTAATCACATTGACTTATGGTAAGTTACATCTAAAAATATTTAACATTTTTCTTCACCATCCCAAAGTTTTAGGTTTTTTTATCACTAAGCAACAAATAAAATAGACTATATTAGGTGGAAAAAAATTAATTATATTGAATTTTTCTACTCGATCAAAAAATTTTAGGTTTTTTCCCAACTAAAAAACAAAGTCAAAAGACTATAATCCATGACATATATTTTATATAATATAGGTAAAAATTAAAGTAAATAATCAAGCTAGAATTTATTGATATTTACCATTTTCACCTTGAATTATGGTAAATTAGATGTAAATATATTAAATATAATTCTTTTCCGTCACCAAATTTCATGTTACTTCGTCACTAAGCCACACAGTTAAAAGACTATAAATGAATGACAAATAAAATATATCTACCTGGGTAATCACTAAAATTAAATATTTAAGCTCAATATTATTTGTGTTCACCACAATCACATTGTACTATGGTATAATAGATGTAAACAATTTCTATATTTTTCTACTTCTCCATCACCAAAATTTTTGTTTCTTCACCCCTAAGAAACTAAGTTAATAGACTTAAAATGAGTGACCCATAATTTATGCATATGAATGACAATTAAAATTAACTAATCGAGCTCAATTTTGTTTGTATTCATCGTAATCACATTGACTTATGGTAAGTTACATCTAAAAATATTTAAAATTTTTCTTCACCATCCCAAAGTTTTAGGTTTTTTTATCACTAAGCAACAAATATAATAGACTACAGTAGGTGAAAAAAATTAATTATATTGAATTTTTCTACTCGATCAAAAAATTTTATGTTTTTTCCCAACTAAAAAACAAAGTCAAAAGACTAGAATCCATGACATATATTTTATATAATATAGGTGAAAATTAAAGTAAACAATCAAGCTAGAATTTATTGATATTTACCATTTTCACCTTGAATTATGGTAAATTAGATGTAAATATATTAAATATAATTCTTTTCCGTCACCAAATTTCATGTTACTTCGTCACTAAGCCACACAATTAAAAGACTATAAATGAATGATAAATAAAATATATCTACCTGGGTAATCACTAAAATTAAATATTTAAGCTCAATATTATTTGTGTTCACCACAATCACATTGTACTATGGTATAATAGATGTATACAATTTCTATATTTTTCTACTTCTCCATCACCAAAATTTTGGTTTCTTCACCTCTAAGAAACTAAGTTAATAGACTTAAAATGAGTGACCCATAATTTATACATATGAATGACAATTAAAATTAAATAATCGAGTTCAATATTGTTTGTATTCATCGTAATCACATTGACTTATGGTAAGTTACATCTAAGAATATTTAACATTTTTCTTCGCCATCCCAAAGTTTTAGGTTTTTTTATCACTAAGCAACAAATAAAATAGACTATATTAGGTGGAAAAAAATTAATTATATTGAATTTTTCTACTCGATCAAAAAATTTTAGGTTTTTTCCCAACTAAAAAACAAAGTCAAAAGACTATAATCCATGACATATATTTTATATAATATAGGTAAATATTAAAGTAAATAATCAAGCTAGAATTTATTGATATTTACCATTTTCACCTTGAATTATGGTAAATTAGATGTAAATATATTAAATATAATTCTTTTCCGTCACCAAATTTCATGTTACTTCGTCACTAAGCCACACAGTTAAAAGACTATAAATGAATGACAAATAAAATATATCTACCTGGGTAATCACTAAAATTAAATATTTAAGCTCAATATTATTTGTGTTCACCACAATCACATTGTACTATGGTATAATAGATGTAAACAATTTCTATATTTTTCTACTTCTCCATCACCAAAATTTTGGTTTCTTCACCTCTAAGAAACTAAGTTAATAGACTTAAAATGAGTGACCCTAATTTATACATATGAATGACAATTAAAATTAAATAATCGAGTTCATTATTGTTTGTATTCATCGTAATCACATTGACTTATGGTAAGTTACATCTAAAAATATTTAACATTTTTCTTCACCATCCCAAAGTTTTAGGTTTTTTTATCACTAAGCAACAAATAAAATAGACTATATTAGGTGGAAAAAAATTAATTATATTGAATTTTTCTACTCGATCAAAAAATTTTAGGTTTTTCCCCAACTAAAAAACAAAGTCAAAAGACTATAATCCATGACATATATTTTATATAATATAGGTAAAAATTAAAGTAAATAATCAAGCTAGAATTTATTGATATTTACCATTTTCACCTTGAATTATGGTAAATTAGATGTAAATATATTAAATATAATTCTTTTCCGTCACCAAATTTCATGTTACTTCGTCACTAAGCCACACAGTTAAAAGACTATAAATGAATGACAAATAAAATATATCTACCTGGGTAATCACTAAAATTAAATATTTAAGCTCAATATTATTTGTGTTCACCACAATCACATTGTACTATGGTATAATAGATGTAAACAATTTCTATATTTTTCTACTTCTCCATCACCAAAATTTTGGTTTCTTCACCTCTAAGAAACTAAGTTAATAGACTTAAAATGAGTGACCCTAATTTATACATATGAATGACAATTAAAATTAAATAATCGAGTTCATTATTGTTTGTATTCATCGTAATCACATTGACTTATGGTAAGTTACATCTAAAAATATTTAACATTTTTCTTCACCATCCCAAAGTTTTAGGTTTTTTTATCACTAAGCAACAAATAAAATAGACTATATTAGGTGGAAAAAAATTAATTATATTGAATTTTTCTACTCGATCAAAAAATTTTAGGTTTTTTCCCAACTAAAAAACAAAGTCAAAAGACTATAATCCATGACATATATTTTATATAATATAGGTAAAAATTAAAGTAAATAATCAAGCTAGAATTTATTGATATTTACCATTTTCACCTTGAATTATGGTAAATTAGATGTAAATATATTAAATATAATTCTTTTCCGTCACCAAATTTCATGTTACTTCGTCACTAAGCCACACAGTTAAAAGACTATAAATGAATGACAAATAAAATATATCTACCTGGGTAATCACTAAAATTAAATATTTAAGCTCAATATTATTTGTGTTCACCACAATCACATTGTACTATGGTATAATAGATGTAAACAATTTCTATATTTTTCTACTTCTCCATCACCAAAATTTTGGTTTCTTCACCTCTAAGAAACTAAGTTAATAGACTTAAAATGAGTGACCCATAATTTATACATATGAATGACAATTAAAATTAAATAATCGAGTTCATTATTGTTTGTATTCATCGTAATCACATTGACTTATGGTAAGTTACATCTAAAAATATTTAACATTTTTCTTCACCATCCCAAAGTTTTAGGTTTTTTTATCACTAAGCAACAAATAAAATAGACTATATTAGGTGGAAAAAAATTAGTTATATTGAATTTTTCTACTCGATCAAAAAATTTTAGGTTTTTTCCCAACTAAAAAACAAAGTCAAAAGACTATAATCCATGACATATATTTTATATAATATAGGTAAAAATTAAAGTAAATAATCAAGCTAGAATTTATTGATATTTACCATTTTCACCTTGAATTATGGTAAATTAGATGTAAATATATTAAATGTAATTCTTTTCCGTAACCAAATTTCATGTTACTTCGTCACTAAGCCACACAGTTAAAAGACTATAAATGAATGACAAATAAATTATATCTACTTAGGTAATCACTAAAATCAAATATTTAAGTTCTAAATTATTCGTGTTCACCAAAATCACATTGTACTATGGTATAATAGATGTAAAAAATTTCTATATTTTTCTACTTCTCCATCACAAAAATTTTTGTTTCTTCACCCCTAAGAAACTAAGTTAATAGACTTAAAATGAGTGACCCATAATTTATGCATATGAATGACAATTAAAATTAACTAATCGAGCTCAATTTTGTTTGTATTCATCGTAATCACATTGACTTATGGTAAGTTACATCTAAAAATATTTAAAATTTTTCTTCACCATCCCAAAGTTTTAGGTTTTTTTATCACTAAGCAACAAATATAATAGACTACAGTAGGTGAAAAAAATTAATTATATTGAATTTTTCTACTCGATCAAAAAATTTTAGGTTTTTTCCCAACTAAAAAACAAAGTCAAAAGACTAGAATCCATGACATATATTTTATATAATATAGGTGAAAATTAAAGTAAACAATCAAGCTAGAATTTATTGATATTTACCATTTTCACCTTGAATTATGGTAAATTAGATGTAAATATATTAAATATAATTCTTTTCCGTCACCAAATTTCATGTTACTTCGTCACTAAGCCACACAATTAAAAGACTATAAATGAATGATAAATAAAATATATCTACCTGGGTAATCACTAAAATTAAATATTTAAGCTCAATATTATTTGTGTTCACCACAATCACATTGTACTATGGTATAATAGATGTATACAATTTCTATATTTTTCTACTTCTCCATCACCAAAATTTTGGTTTCTTCACCTCTAAGAAACTAAGTTAATAGACTTAAAATGAGTGACCCATAATTTATACATATGAATGACAATTAAAATTAAATAATCGAGTTCAATATTGTTTGTATTCATCGTAATCACATTGACTTATGGTAAGTTACATCTAAGAATATTTAACATTTTTCTTCGCCATCCCAAAGTTTTAGGTTTTTTTATCACTAAGCAACAAATAAAATAGACTATATTAGGTGGAAAAAAATTAATTATATTGAATTTTTCTACTCGATCAAAAAATTTTAGGTTTTTTCCCAACTAAAAAACAAAGTCAAAAGACTATAATCCATGACATATATTTTATATAATATAGGTAAAAATTAAAGTAAATAATCAAGCTAGAATTTATTGATATTTACCATTTTCACCTTGAATTATGGTAAATTAGATGTAAATATATTAAATATAATTCTTTTCCGTCACCAAATTTCATGTTACTTCGTCACTAAGCCACACAGTTAAAAGACTATAAATGAATGACAAATAAATTATATCTACCTAGGTAATCACTAAAATACAATATTTAAGTTCTAAATTATTCGTGTTCACCATAATCACATTGTACTATGGTATAATAGATGTAAAAAATTTCTATATTTTTCTACTTCTCCATCACCAAAATTTTTGTTTCTTCACCTCTAAGAAACTAAGTTAATAGACTTAAAATGAGTGACCCATAATTTATGCATATGAATGACAATTAAAATTAACTAATCGAGCTCAATTTTGTTTGTATTCATCGTAATCACATTGACTTATGGTAAGTTACATCTAAAAATATTTAACATTTTTCTTCACCATCCCAAAGTTTTAGGTTTTTTTATCACTAAGCAACAAATATAATAGACTACAGTAGGTGAAAAAAAAATTTTTATATTGAATTTTTCTACTCGATCAAAAAATTTTAGGTTTTTTCCCAACTAAAAAACAAAGTCAAAAGACTATAATCCATGACATATATTTTATATAATATAGGTAAAAATTAAAGTAAACAATCAAGCTAGAATTTATTGATATTTACCACTTTCACCTTGAATTATGATAAATTAGATGTAAATATATTAAATATAATTCTTTTCCGTCACCAAATTTCATGTTACTTCGTCACTAAGCCACACAGTTAAAAGACTATAAATGAATGACAAATAAAATATATCTACCTGGGTAATCACTAAAATTAAATATTTAAGCTCAATATTATTTGTGTTCACCACAATCACATTGTACTATGGTATAATAGATGTAAACAATTTCTATATTTTTCTACTTCTCCATCACCAAAATTTTTGTTTCTTCACCTCTAAGAAACTAAGTTAATAGACTTAAAATGAGTGACCCATAATTTATACATATGAATGACAATTAAAATTAAATAATCGAGTTCAATATTGTTTGTATTCATCGTAATCACATTGACTTATGGTAAGTTACATCTAAAAATATTTAACATTTTTCTTCACCGTCCCAAAGTTTTAGGTTTTTTTATCACTAAGCAACAAATAAAATAGACTATATTAGGTGAAAAAAATTAATTATATGGAATTTTTCTACTCGATCAAAAAATTTTAGATTTTTTCCCAACTAAAAAACAAAGTCAAAAGACTATAATCCATGACATATATTTTATATAATATAGGTAAAAATTAAAGTAAACAATCAAGCTAGAATTTATTGATATTTACCATTTTCACCTTGAATTACGGTAAATTAGATGTAAATATATTAAATATAATTCTTTTCCGTAACCAAATTTCATGTTACTTCGTCACTAAGCCACACAGTTAAAAGACTATAAATGAATGACAAATAAATTATATCTACCTATGTAATCACTAAAATCAAATATTTAAGTTCTAAAGTATTCGTGTTCACCATAATCACATTGTACTATCGTATAATAGATGTAAACAATTTCTATATTTTTCTACTTCTCCATCACCAAAATTTTGGTTTCTTCACCTCTAAGAAACTAAGTTAATAGACTTAAAATGAGTGACCTATAATTTATACATATGAATGAAAATTAAAATTAAATAATCGAGTTCAATATTGTTTGTATTCATCGTAATCACATTGACTTATGGTAAGTTACATCTAAAAATATTTAACATTTTTCTTCACCATCCCAAAGTTTTAGGTTTTTTTATCACTAAGCAACAAATAAAATAGACTATATTAGGTGAAAAAAATTAATTATATTGAATTTTTCTACTCGATCAAAAAATTTTAGGTTTTTTCCCAACTAAAAAACAAAGTCAAAAGACTATAATCCATGACATATATTTTATATAATATAGGTAAAAATTAAAGTAAATAATCAAGCTAGAATTTATTGATATTTACCATTTTCACCTTGAATTACGGTAAATTAGATGTAAATATATTAAATATAATTCTTTTCCGTTACCAAATTTCATGTTACTTCGTCACTAAGCCACACAGTTAAAAGACTATAAATGAATGACAAATAAATTATATCTACCTAGGTAATCACTAAAATCAAATATTTAAGTTCTAAATTATTCGTGTTCACCATAATCACATTGTACTATGGTATAATAGATGTAAAAAATTTCTATATTTTTCTACTTCTCCATCACCAAAATTTTTGTTTCTTCACCTCTAAGAAACTAAGTTAATAGACTTAAAATGAGTGACCCATAATTTATGCATATGAATGACAATTAAAATTAACTAATAGAGCTCAATTTTGTTTGTATTCATCGTAATCACATTGACTTATGGTAAGTTACATCTAAAAATATTTAAAATTTTTCTTCACGATCCCAAAGTTTTAGGTTTTTTTATCACTAAGCAACAAATATAATAGACTACAGTAGGTGAAAAAAATTAATTATATTGAATTTTTCTACTCGATCAAAAAATTTTAGGTTTTTTCCCAACTAAAAAACAAAGTCAAAAGACTAGAATCCATGACATATATTTTATATAATATAGGTGAAAATTAAAGTAAACAATCAAGCTAGAATTTATTGATATTTACCATTTTCACCTTGAATTATGATAAATTAGATGTAAATATATTAAATATAATTCTTTTCCGTCACCAAATTTCATGTTACTTCGTCACTAAGCCACACAATTAAAAGACTATAAATGAATGACAAATAAAATATATCTACCTGGGTAATCACTAAAATTAAATATTTAAGCTAAATATTATTTGTGTTCACCACAATCACATTGTACTATGGTATAATAGATGTAAACAATTTCTATATTTTTCTACTTCTCCATCACCAAAATTTTTGTTTCTTCACCTCTAAGAAACTAAGTTAATAGACTTAAAATGAGTGACCCATAATTTATACATATGAATGACAATTAAAATTAAATAATCGAGCTCAATTTTGTTTGTATTCATCGTAATCACATTGACTTATGGTAAGTTACATCTAAAAATATTTAACATTTTTCTTCACCATCCCAAAGTTTTAGGTTTTTTTATCACTAAGCAACAAATATAATAGACTACAGTAGGTGAAAAAAAAATTATTATATTGAATTTTTCTACTCGATCAAAAAATTTTAGGTTTTTTCCCAACTAAAAAACAAAGTCAAAAGACTAGAATCCATGACATATATTTTATATAATATAGGTGAAAATTAAAGTAAACAATCAAGCTAGAATTTATTGATATTTACCATTTTCACCTTGAATTATGATAAATTAGATGTAAATATATTAAATATAATTCTTTTCCGTCACCAAATTTCATGTTACTTCGTCACTAAGCCACACAGTTAAAAGACTATAAATGAATGACAAATAAATTATATCTACCTAGGTAATCACTAAAATCAAATATTTAAGTTCTAAATTATTCGTGTTCACCATAATCACATTGTACTATGGTATAATAGATGTAAAAAATTTCTATATTTTTCTACTTCTCCATCACCAAAATTTTTGTTTCTTCACCTCTAAGAAACTAAGTTAATAGACTTAAAATGAGTGACCCATAATTTATGCATATGAATGACAATTAAAATTAACTAATAGAGCTCAATTTTGTTTGTATTCATCGTAATCACATTGACTTATGGTAAGTTACATCTAAAAATATTTAAAATTTTTCTTCACGATCCCAAAGTTTTAGGTTTTTTTATCACTAAGCAACAAATATAATAGACTACAGTAGGTGAAAAAAATTAATTATATTGAATTTTTCTACTCGATCAAAAAATTTTAGGTTTTTTCCCAACTAAAAAACAAAGTCAAAAGACTATAATCCATGACATATATTTTATATAATATAGGTAAAAATTAAAGTAAACAATCAAGCTAGAATTTATTGATATTTACCACTTTAACCTTGAATTATGATAAATTAGATGTAAATATATTAAATATAATTCTTTTCCGTCACCAAATTTCATGTTACTTCGTCACTAAGCCACACAATTAAAAGACTATAAATGAATGACAAATAAAATATATCTACCTGGGTAATCACTAAAATTAAATATTTAAGCTAAATATTATTTGTGTTCACCACAATCACATTGTACTATGGTATAATAGATGTAAACAATTTCTATATTTTTCTACTTCTCCATCACCAAAATTTTGGTTTCTTCACCTCTAAGAAACTAAGTTAATAGACTTAAAATGAGTGACCCATAATTTATACATATGAATGGCAATTAAAATTAAATAATCGAGTTCATTATTGTTTGTATTCATCGTAATCACATTGACTTATGGTAAGTTACATCTAAAAATATTTAACATTTTTCTTCACCATCCCAAAGTTTTAGGTTTTTTTATCACTAAGCAACAAATAAAATAGACTATATTAGGTGGAAAAAAATTAATTATATTGAATTTTTCAACTCGATCAAAAAATTTTAGGTTTTTTCCCAACTAAAAAACAAAGTCAAAAGACTATAATCCATGACATATATTTTATATAATATAGGTAAAAATTAAAGTAAATAATCAAGCTAGAATTTATTGATATTTACCATTTTCACCTTGAATTATGGTAAATTAGATGTAAATATATTAAATGTAATTCTTTTCCGTAACCAAATTTCATGTTACTTCGTCACTAAGCCACACAGTTAAAAGACTATAAATGAATGACAAATAAATTATATCTACTTAGGTAATCACTATAATCAAATATTTAAGTTCTAAATTATTCGTGTTCACCAAAATCACATTGTACTATGGTATAATAGATGTAAACAATTTCTATATTTTTCTACTTCTCCATCACCAAAATTTTGGTTTCTTCACCTCTAAGAAACTAAGTTAATAGACTTAAAATGAGTGACCCATAATTTATACATATGAATGGCAATTAAAATTAAATAATCGAGTTCATTATTGTTTGTATTCATCGTAATCACATTGACTTATGGTAAGTTACATCTAAAAATATTTAACATTTTTCTTCACCATCCCAAAGTTTTAGGTTTTTTTATCACTAAGCAACAAATAAAATAGACTATATTAGGTGGAAAAAAATTAATTATATTGAATTTTTCAACTCGATCAAAAAATTTTAGGTTTTTTCCCAACTAAAAAACAAAGTCAAAAGACTATAATCCATGACATATATTTTATATAATATAGGTAAAAATTAAAGTAAATAATCAAGCTAGAATTTATTGATATTTACCATTTTCACCTTGAATTATGGTAAATTAGATGTAAATATATTAAATGTAATTCTTTTCCGTAACCAAATTTCATGTTACTTCGTCACTAAGCCACACAGTTAAAAGACTATAAATGAATGACAAATAAATTATATCTACTTAGGTAATCACTATAATCAAATATTTAAGTTCTAAATTATTCGTGTTCACCAAAATCACATTGTACTATGGTATAATAGATGTAAAAAATTTCTATATTTTTCTACTTCTCCATCACCAAAATTTTTGTTTCTTCACCCCTAAGAAACTAAGTTAATAGACTTAAAATGAGTGACCCATAATTTATGCATATGAATGACAATTAAAATTAACTAATCGAGCTCAATTTTGTTTGTATTCATCGTAATCACATTGACTTATGGTAAGTTACATCTAAGAATATTTAACATTTTTCTTCACCATCCCAAAGTTTTAGGTTTTTTTATCACTAAGCAACAAATAAAATAGACTATATTTGGTGGAAAAAAATTAATTATATTGAATTTTTCTACTCGATCAAAAAATTTTAGGTTTTTTCCCAACTAAAAAACAAAGTCAAAAGACTATAATCCATGACATATATTTTATATAATATAGGTAAAAATTAAAGTAAATAATCAAGCTAGAATTTATTGATATTTACCATTTTCACCTTGAATTATGGTAAATTAGATGTAAATATATTAAATATAATTCTTTTCCGTAACCAAATTTCATGTTACTTCGTCACTAAGCCACACAGTTAAAAGACTATAAATGAATGACAAATAAATTATATCTACCTAGGTAATCACTAAAATACAATATTTAAGTTCTAAATTATTCGTTTTTACCATAATCACATTGTACTATGGTATAATAGACTAAAATACAATATTTCTATATTTTTCTACTTCTCCATCACCAAAATTTTTGTTTCTTCACCTCTAAGAAACTAAGTTAATAGACTTAAAATGAGTGACCCATAATTTATGCATATGAATGACAATTAAAATTAACTAATCGAGCTCAATTTTGTTTGTATTCATCGTAATCACATTGACTTATGGTAAGTTACATCTAAAAATATTTAACATTTTTCTTCACCATCCCAAAGTTTTAGGTTTTTTTATCACTAAGCAACAAATATAATAGACTACAGTAGGTGAAAAAAAAATTAAATTCTTAATTTTTCTACTCAATCAAAAAATTTTAGGTTTTTTCCCAACTAAAAAACAAAGTCAAAAGACTATAATCCATGACATATATTTTATATAATATAGGTAAAAATTAAAGTAAACAATCAAGCTAGAATTTATTGATATTTACCACTTTCACCTTGAATTATGGTAAATTAGATGTAAATATATTAAATATAATTCTTTTCCGTCACCAAATTTCATGTTACTTCGTCACTAAGCCACACAGTTAAAAGACTATAAATGAAAGACAAATAAAATATATCTACCTGGGTAATCACTAAAATTAAATATTTAAGCTCAATATTATTTGTGTTCACCACAATCACATTGTACTATGGTATAATAGATGTAAACAATTTCTATATTTTTCTACTTCTCCATCACCAAAATTTTTGTTTCTTCACCTCTAAGAAACTAAGTTAATAGACTTAAAATGAGTGACCCATAATTTATACATATGAATGACAATTAAAATTAAATAATCGAGTTCAATATTGTTTGTATTCATCGTAATCACATTGACTTATGGTAAGTTACATCTAAAAATATTTAACATTTTTCTTCACCATCCCAAAGTTTTAGGTTTTTTTATCACTAAGCAACAAATAAAATAGACTATATTAGGTGAAAAAAATTAATTATATGGAATTTTTCTACTCGATCAAAAAATTTTAGGTTTTTTCCCAACTAAAAAACAAAGTCAAAAGACTATAATCCATGACATATATTTTATATAATATAGGTAAAAATTAAAGTAAACAATCAAGCTAGAATTTATTGATATTTACCATTTTCACCTTGAATTACGGTAAATTAGATGTAAATATATTAAATATAATTCTTTTCCGTCACCAAATTTCATGTTACTTCGTCACTAAGCCACACAGTTAAAAGACTATAAATGAATGACAAATAAAATATATCTACCTGGGTAATCACTAAAATTAAATATTTAAGCTCAATATTATTTGTGTTCACCACAATCACATTGTACTATGGTATAATAGATGTAAACAATTTCTATATTTTTCTACTTCTCCATCACCAAAATTTTTGTTTCTTCACCTCTAAGAAACTAAGTTAATAGACTTAAAATGAGTGACCCATAATTTATACATATGAATGACAATTAAAATTAAATAATCGAGTTCAATATTGTTTGTATTCATCGTAATCACATTGACTTATGGTAAGTTACATCTAAAAATATTTAACATTTTTCTTCACCATCCCAAAGTTTTAGGTTTTTTTATCACTAAGCAACAAATAAAATAGACTATATTAGGTGAAAAAAATTAATTATATGGAATTTTTCTACTCGATCAAAAAATTTTAGGTTTTTTCCCAACTAAAAAACAAAGTCAAAAGACTATAATCCATGACATATATTTTATATAATATAGGTAAAAATTAAAGTAAATAATCAAGCTAGAATTTATTGATATTTACCATTTTCACCTTGAATTACGGTAAATTAGATGTAAATATATTAAATATAATTCTTTTCCGTAACCAAATTTCATGTTACTTCGTCACTAAGCCACACACTTAAAAGACTATAAATGAATGACAAATAAATTATATCTACCTAGGTAATCACTAAAATCAAATATTTAAGTTCTAAAGTATTCGTGTTCACCATAATCACATTGTACTATCGTATAATAGATGTAAACAATTTCTATATTTTTCTACTTCTCCATCACCAAAATTTTGGTTTCTTCACCTCTAAGAAACTAAGTTAATAGACTTAAAATGAGTGACCCATAATTTATACATATGAATGAAAATTAAAATTAAATAATCGAGTTCAATATTGTTTGTATTCATCGTAATCACATTGACTTATGGTAAGTTACATCTAAAAATATTTAACATTTTTCTTCCCCATCCCAAAGTTTTAGGTTTTTTTATCACTATGCAACAAATATAATAGACTACATTAGGTGAAAAAAAAATTATTATATTGAATTTTTCTACTCAATCAAAAAATTTTAGGTTTTTTCCCAACTAAAAAACAAAGTCAAAAGACTATAATCCATGACATATATTTTATATAATATAGGTAAAAATTAAAGTAAACAATCAAGCTAGAATTTATTGATATTTACCACTTTCACCTTGAATTATGGTAAATTAGATGTAAATATATTAAATATAATTCTTTTCCGTCACCAAATTTCATGTTACTTCGTCACTAAGCCACACAGTTAAAAGACTATAAATGAATGACAAATAAAATATATCTACCTGGGTAATCACTAAAATTAAATATTTAAGCTCAATATTATTTGTGTTCACCACAATCACATTGTACTATGGTATAATAGATGTAAACAATTTCTATATTTTTCTACTTCTCCATCACCAAAATTTTTGTTTCTTCACCTCTAAGAAACTAAGTTAATAGACTTAAAATGAGTGACCCATAATTTATACATATGAATGACAATTAAAATTAAATAATCGAGTTCAATATTGTTTGTATTCATCGTAATCACATTGACTTATGGTAAGTTACATCTAAAAATATTTAACATTTTTCTTCACCATCCCAAAGTTTTAGGTTTTTTTATCACTAAGCAACAAATAAAATAGACTATATTAGGTGAAAAAAATTAATTATATGGAATTTTTCTACTCGATCAAAAAATTTTAGGTTTTTTCCCAACTAAAAAACAAAGTCAAAAGACTATAATCCATGACATATATTTTATATAATATAGGTAAAAATTAAAGTAAATAATCAAGCTAGAATTTATTGATATTTACCATTTTCACCTTGAATTACGGTAAATTAGATGTAAATATATTAAATATAATTCTTTTCCGTAACCAAATTTCATGTTACTTCGTCACTAAGCCACACACTTAAAAGACTATAAATGAATGACAAATAAATTATATCTACCTAGGTAATCACTAAAATCAAATATTTAAGTTCTAAAGTATTCGTGTTCACCATAATCACATTGTACTATCGTATAATAGATGTAAACAATTTCTATATTTTTCTACTTCTCCATCACCAAAATTTTGGTTTCTTCACCTCTAAGAAACTAAGTTAATAGACTTAAAATGAGTGACCCATAATTTATACATATGAATGAAAATTAAAATTAAATAATCGAGTTCAATATTGTTTGTATTCATCGTAATCACATTGACTTATGGTAAGTTACATCTAAAAATATTTAACATTTTTCTTCACCATCCCAAAGTTTTAGGTTTTTTTATCACTATGCAACAAATATAATAGACTACATTAGGTGAAAAAAAAATTATTATATTGAATTTTTCTACTCAATCAAAAAATTTTAGGTTTTTTCCCAACTAAAAAACAAAGTCAAAAGACTATAATCCATGACATATATTTTATATAATATAGGTAAAAATTAAAGTAAACAATCAAGCTAGAATTTATTGATATTTACCACTTTCACCTTGAATTATGGTAAATTAGATGTAAATATATTAAATATAATTCTTTTCCGTCACCAAATTTCATGTTACTTCGTCACTAAGCCACACAGTTAAAAGACTATAAATGAATGACAAATAAAATATATCTACCTGGGTAATCACTAAAATTAAATATTTAAGCTCAATATTATTTGTGTTCACCACAATCACATTGTACTATGGTATAATAGATGTAAACAATTTCTATATTTTTCTACTTCTCCATCACCAAAATTTTTGTTTCTTCACCTCTAAGAAACTAAGTTAATAGACTTAAAATGAGTGACCCATAATTTATACATATGAATGACAATTAAAATTAAATAATCGAGTTCAATATTGTTTGTATTCATCGTAATCACATTGACTTATGGTAAGTTACATCTAAAAATATTTAACATTTTTCTTCACCATCCCAAAGTTTTAGGTTTTTTTATCACTAAGCAACAAATAAAATAGACTATATTAGGTGAAAAAAATTAATTATATGGAATTTTTCTACTCGATCAAAAAATTTTAGGTTTTTTCCCAACTAAAAAACAAAGTCAAAAGACTATAATCCATGACATATATTTTATATAATATAGGTAAAAATTAAAGTAAATAATCAAGCTAGAATTTATTGATATTTACCATTTTCACCTTGAATTACGGTAAATTAGATGTAAATATATTAAATATAATTCTTTTCCGTAACCAAATTTCATGTTACTTCGTCACTAAGCCACACACTTAAAAGACTATAAATGAATGAGAAATAAATTATATCTACCTAGGTAATCACTAAAATCAAATATTTAAGTTCTAAAGTATTCGTGTTCACCATAATCACATTGTACTATCGTATAATAGATGTAAACAATTTCTATATTTTTCTACTTCTCCATCACCAAAATTTTCGTTTCTTCACCTCTAAGAAACTAAGTTAATAGACTTAAAATGAGTGACCCATAATTTATACATATGAATGAAAATTAAAATTAAATAATCGAGTTCAATATTGTTTGTATTCATCGTAATCATATTGACTTATGGTAAGTTACATCTAAAAATATTTAACATTTTTCTTCACCATCCCAAAGTTTTAGGATTTTTTATCACTAAGCAACAAATATAATAGACTACATTAGGTGGAAAAAAAATTATTATATTGAATTTTTCTACTCAATCAAAAAATTTTAGGTTTTTTCCCAACTAAAAAACAAAGTCAAAAGACTATAATCCATGACATATATTTTATATAATATAGGTAAAAATTAAAGTAAACAATCAAGCTAGAATTTATTGATATTTACCACTTTCACCTTGAATTATGGTAAATTAGATGTAAATATATTAAATATAATTCTTTTCCGTCACCAAATTTCATGTTACTTCGTCACTAAGCCACACAGTTAAAAGACTATAAATGAATGACAAATAAAATATATCTACCTGGGTAATCACTAAAATTAAATATTTAAGCTCAATATTATTTGTGTTCACCACAATCACATTGTACTATGGTATAATAGATGTAAACAATTTCTATATTTTTCTACTTCTCCATCACCAAAATTTTTGTTTCTTCACCTCTAAGAAACTAAGTTAATAGACTTAAAATGAGTGACCCATAATTTATACATATGAATGACAATTAAAATTAAATAATCGAGTTCAATATTGTTTGTATTCATCTTAATCACATTGACTTATGGTAAGTTACATCTAAAAATATTTAACATTTTTCTTCACCATCCCAAAGTTTTAGGTTTTTTTATCACTAAGCAACAAATAAAATAGACTATATTAGGTGAAAAAAATTAATTATATGGAATTTTTCTACTCGATCAAAAAATTTTAGGTTTTTTCCCAACTAAAAAACAAAGTCAAAAGACTATAATCCATGACATATATTTTATATAATATAGGTAAAAATTAAAGTAAATAATCAAGCTAGAATTTATTGATATTTACCATTTTCACCTTGAATTACGGTAAATTAGATGTAAATATATTAAATATAATTATTTTCCGTAACCAAATTTCATGTTACTTCGTCACTAAGCCACACACTTAAAAGACTATCAATGAATGACAAATAAATTATATCTACCTAGGTAATCACTAAAATCAAATATTTAAGTTCTAAAGTATTCGTGTTCACCATAATCACATTGTACTATCGTATAATAGATGTAAACAATTTCTATATTTTTCTACTTCTCCATCACCAAAATTTTGGTTTCTTCACCTCTAAGAAACTAAGTTAATAGACTTAAAATGAGTGACCCATAATTTATACATATGAATGAAAATTAAAATTAAATAATCGAGTTCAATATTGTTTGTATTCATCGTAATCACATTGACTTATGGTAAGTTACATCTAAAAATATTTAACATTTTTCTTCACCATCCCAAAGTTTTAGGTTTTTTTATCACTAAGCAACAAATATAATAGACTACAGTAGGTGAAAAAAAAATTATTATATTGAATTTTTATACTCAATCAAAAAATTTTAGGTTTTTTCCCAACTAAAAAACAAAGTCAAAAGACTATAATCCATGACATATATTTTATATAATATATGTAAAAATTAAAGTAAACAATCAAGCTAGAATTTATTGATATTTACCACTTTCACCTTGAATTATGGTAAATTAGATGTAAATATATTAAATATAATTCTTTTCCGTCACCAAATTTCATGTTACTTCGTCACTAAGCCACACAGTTAAAAGACTATAAATGAATGACAAATAAAATATATCTACCTGGGTAATCACTAAAATTAAATATTTAAGCTCAATATTATTTGTGTTTACCACAATCACATTGTACTATGGTATAATAGATGTAAACAATTTCTATATTTTTCTACTTCTCCATCACCAAAATTTTTGTTTCTTCACCTCTAAGAAACTAAGTTAATAGACTTAAAATGAGTGACCCATAATTTATACATATGAATGACAATTAAAATTAAATAATCGAGTTCAATATTGTTTGTATTCATCGTAATCACATTGACTTATGGTAAGTTACATCTAAAAATATTTAACATTTTTCTTCACCATCCCAAAGTTTTAGGTTTTTTTATCACTAAGCAACAAATAAAATAGACTATATTAGGTGAAAAAAATTAATTATATGGAATTTTTCTACTCGATCAAAAAATTTTAGGTTTTTTCCCAACTAAAAAACAAAGTCAAAAGACTATAATCCATGACATATATTTTATATAATATAGGTAAAAATTAAAGTAAATAATCAAGCTAGAATTTATTGATATTTACCATTTTCACCTTGAATTACGGTAAATTAGATGTAAATATATTAAATATAATTCTTTTCCGTAACCAAATTTCATGTTACTTCGTCACTAAGCCACATACTTAAAAGACTATAAATGAATGACAAATAAATTATATCTACCTAGGTAATCACTAAAATCAAATATTTAAGTTCTAAAGTATTCGTGTTCACCATAATCACATTGTACTATCGTATAATAGATGTAAACAATTTCTATATTTTTCTACTTCTCCATCACCAAAATTTTGGTTTCTTCACCTCTAAGAAACTAAGTTAATAGACTTAAAATGAGTGACCCATAATTTATACATATGAATGAAAATTAAAATTAAATAATCGAGTTCAATATTGTTTGTATTCATCGTAATCACATTGACTTATGGTAAGTTACATCTAAAAATATTTAACATTTTTCTTCACCATCCCAAAGTTTTAGGTTTTTTTATCACTAAGCAACAAATATAATAGACTACAGTAGGTGAAAAAAAAATTATTATATTGAATTTTTCTACTCAATCAAAAAATTTTAGGTTTTTTCCCAACTAAAAAACAAAGTCAAAAGACTATAATCCATGACATATATTTTATATAATATATGTAAAAATTAAAGTAAACAATCAAGCTAGAATTTATTGATATTTACCACTTTCACCTTGAATTATGGTAAATTAGATGTAAATATATTAAATATAATTCTTTTCCGTCACCAAATTTCATGTTACTTCGTCACTAAGCCACACAGTTAAAAGACTATAAATGAATGACAAATAAAATATATCTACCTGGGTAATCACTAAAATTAAATATTTAAGCTCAATATTATTTGTGTTTACCACAATCACATTGTACTATGGTATAATAGATGTAAACAATTTCTATATTTTTCTACTTCTCCATCACCAAAATTTTTGTTTCTTCACCTCTAAGAAACTAAGTTAATAGACTTAAAATGAGTGACCCATAATTTATACATATGAATGACAATTAAAATTAAATAATCGAGTTCAATATTGTTTGTATTCATCGTAATCACATTGACTTATGGTAATTACATCTAAAAATATTTAACATTTTTCTTCACCATCCCAAAGTTTTAGGTTTTTTTATCACTAAGCAACAAATAAAATAGACTATATTAGGTGAAAAAAATTAATTATATGGAATTTTTCAACTCGATCAAAAAATTTTAGGTTTTTTCCCAACTAAAAAACAAAGTCAAAAGACTATAATCCATGACATATATTTTATATAATATAGGTAAAAATTAAAGTAAATAATCAAGCTAGAATTTATTGATATTTACCATTTTCACCTTGAATTATGGTAAATTAGATGTAAATATATTAAATATAATTCTTTTCCGTAACCAAATTTCATGTTACTTCGTCACTAAGCCACACAGTTAAAAGACTATAAATGAATGACAAATAAATTATATCTACCTAGGTAATCACTAAAATCAAATATTTAAGTTCTAAATTATTCGTGTTCACCATAATCACATTGTACTATGGTATAATAGATGTAAAAAATTTCTATATTTTTCTACTTCTCCATCACCAAAATTTTTGTTTCTTCACCTCTAAGAAACTAAGTTAATAGAGTTAAAACGAGTGACCCATAATTTATGCATATGAATGACAATTAAAATTAACTAATAGAGCTCAATTTTGTTTGTATTCATCGTAATCACATTGACTTATGGTAAGTTACATCTAAAAATATTTAAAATTTTTCTTCACCATCCCAAAGTTTTAGGTTTTTTTATCACTAAGCAACAAATATAATAGACTACAGTAGGTGAAAAAAATTAATTATATTGAATTTTTCTACTCGATCAAAAAATTTTAGGTTTTTTCCCAACTAAAAAACAAAGTCAAAAGACTAGAATCCATGACATATATTTTATATAATATAGGTAAAAATTAAAGTAAACAATCAAGCTAGAATTTATTGATATTTACCATTTTCACCTTGAATTATGGTAAATTAGATGTAAATATATTAAATATAATTCTTTTCCGTCACCAAATTTCATGTTACTTCGTCACTAAGCCACACAGTTAAAAGACTATAAATGAATGACAAATAAAATATATCTACCTGGGTAATCACTAAAATTAAATATTTAAGCTCAATATTATTTGTGTTCACCACAATCACATTGTACTATGGTATAATAGATGTAAACAATTTCTATATTTTTCTACTTCTCCATCACCAAAATTTTGGTTTCTTCACCTCTAAGAAACTAAGTTAATAGACTTAAAATGAGTGACCCATAATTTATACATATGAATGAAAATTAAAATTAAATAATCGAGTTCAATATTGTTTGTATTCATCGTAATCACATTGACTTATGGTAAGTTACATCTAAAAATATTTAACATTTTTCTTCACCATCCCAAAGTTTTAGGTTTTTTTATCACTAAGCAACAAATAAAATAGACTATATTAGGTGAAAAAAATTAATTATATGGAATTTTTCTACTCGATCAAAAAATTTTAGGTTTTTTCCCAACTAAAAAACAAAGTCAAAAGACTATAATCCATGACATATATTTTATATAATATAGGTAAAAATTAAAGTAAATAATCAAGCTAGAATTTATTGATATTTACCATTTTCACCTTGAATTATGGTAAATTAGATGTAAATATATTAAATGTAATTCTTTTCCGTAACCAAATTTCATGTTACTTCGTCACTAAGCCACACAGTTAAAAGACTATAAATGAATGACAAATAAATTATATCTACTTAGGTAATCACTAAAATCAAATATTTAAGTTCTAAATTATTCGTGTTCACCAAAATCACATTGTACTATGGTATAATAGATGTAAAAAATTTCTATATTTTTCTACTTCTCCATCACCAAAATTTTTGTTTCTTCACCCCTAAGAAACTAAGTTAATAGACTTAAAATGAGTGACCCATAATTTATGCATATGAATGACAATTAAAATTAACTAATAGAGCTCAATTTTGTTTGTATTCATCGTAATCACATTGACTTATGGTAAGTTACATCTAAGAATATTTAACATTTTTCTTCACCATCCCAAAGTTTTAGGTTTTTTTATCACTAAGCAACAAATAAAATAGACTATATTAGGTGGAAAAAAATTATTTATATTGAATTTTTCTACTCGATCAAAAAATTTTAGGTTTTTTCCCAACTAAAAAACAAAGTCAAAAGACTATAATCCATGACATATATTTTATATAATATAGGTAAAAATTAAAGTAAACAATCAAGCTAGAATTTATTGATATTTACCACTTTCACCTTGAATTATGGTAAATTAGATGTAAATATATTAAATATAATTCTTTTCCGTCACCAAATTTCATGTTACTTCGTCACTAAGCCACACAGTTAAAAGACTATAAATGAAAGACAAATAAAATATATCTACCTGGGTAATCACTAAAATTAAATATTTAAGCTCAATATTATTTGTGTTCACCACAATCACATTGTACTATGGTATAATAGATGTAAACAATTTCTATATTTTTCTACTTCTCCATCACCAAAATTTTTGTTTCTTCACCTCTAAGAAACTAAGTTAATAGACTTAAAATGAGTGACCCATAATTTATACATATGAATGACAATTAAAATTAAATAATCGAGTTCAATATTGTTTGTATTCATCGTAATCACATTGACTTATGGTAAGTTACATCTAAAAATATTTAACATTTTTCTTCACCATCCCAAAGTTTTAGGTTTTTTTATCACTAAGCAACAAATAAAATAGACTATATTAGGTGAAAAAAATTAATTATATGGAATTTTTCTACTCGATCAAAAAATTTTAGGTTTTTTCCCAACTAAAAAACAAAGTCAAAAGACTATAATCCATGACATATATTTTATATAATATAGGTAAAAATTAAAGTAAACAATCAAGCTAGAATTTATTGATATTTACCATTTTCACCTTGAATTACGGTAAATTAGATGTAAATATATTAAATATAATTCTTTTCCGTCACCAAATTTCATGTTACTTCGTCACTAAGCCACACAGTTAAAAGACTATAAATGAATGACAAATAAAATATATCTACCTGGGTAATCACTAAAATTAAATATTTAAGCTCAATATTATTTGTGTTCACCACAATCACATTGTACTATGGTATAATAGATGTAAACAATTTCTATATTTTTCTACTTCTCCATCACCAAAATTTTTGTTTCTTCACCTCTAAGAAACTAAGTTAATAGACTTAAAATGAGTGACCCATAATTTATACATATGAATGACAATTAAAATTAAATAATCGAGTTCAATATTGTTTGTATTCATCGTAATCACATTGACTTATGGTAAGTTACATCTAAAAATATTTAACATTTTTCTTCACCATCCCAAAGTTTTAGGTTTTTTTATCACTAAGCAACAAATAAAATAGACTATATTAGGTGAAAAAAATTAATTATATGGAATTTTTCTACTCGATCAAAAAATTTTAGGTTTTTTCCCAACTAAAAAACAAAGTCAAAAGACTATAATCCATGACATATATTTTATATAATATAGGTAAAAATTAAAGTAAACAATCAAGCTAGAATTTATTGATATTTACCATTTTCGCCTTGAATTACGGTAAATTAGATGTAAATATATTAAATGTAATTCTTTTCCGTAACCAAATTTCATGTTACTTCGTCACTAAGCCACACAGTTAAAAGACTATAAATGAATGACAAATAAATTATATCTACCTAGGTAATCACTAAAATCAAATATTTAAGTTCTAAAGTATTCGTGTTCACCATAATCACATTGTACTATCGTATAATAGATGTAAACAATTTCTATATTTTTCTACTTCTCCATCACCAAAATTTTGGTTTCTTCACCTCTAAGAAACTAAGTTAATAGACTTAAAATGAGTGACCCATAATTTATACATATGAATGAAAATTAAAATTAAATAATCGAGTTCAATATTGTTTGTATTCATCGTAATCACATTGACTTATGGTAAGTTACATCTAAAAATATTTAAAATTTTTCTTCACCATCCCAAAGTTTTAGGTTTTTTTATCACTAAGCAACAAATATAATAGACTACAGTAGGTGAAAAAAATTAATTATATTGAATTTTTCTACTCGATCAAAAAATTTTAGGTTTTTTCCCAACTAAAAAACAAAGTCAAAAGACTATAATCCATGACATATATTTTATATAATATAGGTAAAAATTAAAGTAAATAATCAAGCTAGAATTTATTGATATTTACCATTTTCACCTTGAATTATGGTAAATTAGATGTAAATATATTAAATATAATTCTTTTCCGTAACCAAATTTCATGTTACTTCGTCACTAAGCCACACAGTTAAAAGACTATAAATGAATGACAAATAAATTATATCTACCTAGGTAATCACTAAAATCAAATATTTAAGTTCTAAATTATTCGTGTTCACCATAATCACATTGTACTATGGTATAATAGATGTAAAAAATTTCTATATTTTTCTACTTCTCCATCACCAAAATTTTTGTTTCTTCACCTCTAAGAAACTAAGTTAATAGACTTAAAATGAGTGACCCATAATTTATGCATATGAATGACAATTAAAATTAACTAATCGAGCTCAATTTTGTTTGTATTCATCGTAATCACATTGAATTATGGTAAGTTACATCTAAGAATATTTAACATTTTTCTTCACCATCCCAAAGTTTTAGGTTTTTTTATCACTAAGCAACAAATAAAATAGACTATATTAGGTGGAAAAAAATTAATTATATTGAATTTTTCTACTCGATCAAAAAATTTTAGGTTTTTTCCCAACTAAAAAACAAAGTCAAAAGACTATAATCCATGACATATATTTTATATAATATAGGTAAAAATTAAAGTAAATAATCAAGCTAGAATTTATTGATATTTACCATTTTCACCTTGAATTATGGTAAATTAGATGTAAATATATTAAATGTAATTCTTTTCCGTAACCAAATTTCATGTTACTTCGTCACTAAGCCACACAGTTAAAAGACTATAAATGAATGACAAATAAATTATATCTACTTAGGTAATCACTAAAATCAAATATTTAAGTTCTAAATTATTCGTGTTCACCAAAATCACATTGTACTATGGTATAATAGATGTAAAAAATTTCTATATTTTTCTACTTCTCCATCACCAAAATTTTTGTTTCTTCACCCCTAAGAAACTAAGTTAATAGACTTAAAATGAGTGACCCATAATTTATGCATATCAATGACAATTAAAATTAACTAATCGAGCTCAATTTTGTTTGTATTCATCGTAATCACATTGACTTATGGTAAGTTACATCTAAGAATATTTAACATTTTTCTTCACCATCCCAAAGTTTTAGGTTTTTTTATCACTAAGCAACAAATAAAATAGACTATATTAGGTGGAAAAAAATTAATTATATTGAATTTTTCTACTCGATCAAAAAATTTTAGGTTTTTTCCCAACTAAAAAACAAAGTCAAAAGACTATAATCCATGACATATATTTTATATAATATAGGTAAAAATTAAAGTAAATAATCAAGCTAGAATTTATTGATATTTACCATTTTCACCTTGAATTATGGTAAATTAGATGTAAATATATTAAATATAATTCTTTTCCGTAACCAAATTTCATGTTACTTCGTCACTAAGCCACACAGTTAAAAGACTATAAATGAATGACAAATAAATTATATCTACCTAGGTAATCACTAAAATCAAATATTTAAGTTCTAAATTATTCGTGTTCACCATAATCACATTGTACTATGGTATAATAGATGTAAAAAATTTCTATATTTTTCTACTTCTCCATCACCAAATTTTTTGTTTCTTCACCTCTAAGAAACTAAGTTAATAGACTTAAAATGAGTGACCCATAATTTATGCATATGAATGACAATTAAAATTAACTAATAGAGCTCAATTTTGTTTGTATTCATCGTAATCACATTGACTTATGGTAAGTTACATCTAAAAATATTTAAAATTTTTCTTCACCATCCCAAAGTTTTAGGTTTTTTTATCACTAAGCAACAAATATAATAGACTACAGTAGGTGAAAAAAATTAATTATATTGAATTTTTCTACTCGATCAAAAAATTTTAGGTTTTTTCCCAACTAAAAAACAAAGTCAAAAGACTAGAATCCATGACATATATTTTATATAATATAGGTAAAAATTAAAGTAAACAATCAAGCTAGAATTTATTGATATTTACCATTTTCACCTTGAATTATGGTAAATTAGATGTAAATATATTAAATATAATTCTTTTCCGTCACCAAATTTCATGTTACTTCGTCACTAAGCCACACAGTTAAAAGACTATAAATGAATGACAAATAAAATATATCTACCTGGGTAAATACTAAAATTAAATATTTAAGCTCAATATTATTTGTGTTCACCACAATCACATTGTACTATGGTATAATAGATGTAAACAATTTCTATATTTTTCTACTTCTCCATCACCAAAATTTTGGTTTCTTCACCTCTAAGAAACTAAGTTAATAGACTTAAAATGAGTGACCCATAATTTATACATATGAATGACAATTAAAATTAAATAATCGAGTTCAATATTGTTTGTATTCATCGTAATCACATTGACTTATGGTAAGTTACATCTAAAAATATTTAACATTTTTCTTCACCATCCCAAAGTTTTAGGTTTTTTTATCACTAAGCAACAAATAAAATAGACTATATTAGGTGGAAAAAAATTAATTATATTGAATTTTTCTACTCGATCAAAATTTTTTAGGTTTTTTCCCAACTAAAAAACAAAGTCAAAAGTCTATAATCCATGACATATATTTTATATAATATAGGTAAAAATTAAAGTAAATAATCAAGCTAGAATTTATTGATATTTACCATTTTCACCTTGAATTATGGTAAATTAGATGTAAATATATTAAATATAATTCTTTTCCGTAACCAAATTTCATGTTACTTCGTCACTAAGCCACACAGTTAAAAGACTATAAATAAATGACAAATAAATTATATCTACCTAGGTAATCACTAAAATACAATATTTAAGTTCTAAATTATTCGTGTTCACCATAATCACATTGTACTATGGTATAATAGATGTAAAAAATTTCTATATTTTTCTACTTCTCCATCACCAAAATTTTTGTTTCTTCACCTCTAAGAAACTAAGTTAATAGACTTAAAATGAGTGACCCATAATTTATGCATATGAATGACAATTAAAATTAACTAATCGAGCTCAATTTTGTTTGTGTTCATCGTAGTCACATTGACTTATGGTAAGTTACATCTAAAAATATTTAACATTTTTCTTCACCATCCCAAAGTTTTAGGTTTTTTTATCACTAAGCAACAAATATAATAGACTACAGTAGGTGAAAAAAAATAAATATATTGAATTTTTCTACTCGATCAAAAAATTTTAGGTTTTTTCCAAACTAAAAAACAAAGTCAAAAGACTATAATCCATGACATATATTTTATATAATATAGGTAAAAATTAAAGTAAACAATCAAGCTAGAATTTATTGATATTTACCATTTTCACCTTGAATTATGGTAAATTAGATGTAAATATATTAAATATAATTCTTTTCCGTCACCAAATTTCATGTTACTTCGTCACTAAGCCACACAGTTAAAAGACTATAAATGAATGACAAATAAAATATATCTACCTGGGTAATCACTAAAATCAAATATTTAAGCTCTAAATTATTCGTGTTCACCATAATCACATTGTATTATGGTATAATAGATGTAAAAAATTTCTATATTTTTCTACTTCTCCATCACCAAAATTTTTATTTCTTCACCTCTAAGAAACTAAGTTAATAGACTTAAAATGAGTGACCCATAATTTATGCATATGAATGACAATTAAAATTAACTAATAGAGCTCAATTTTGTTTGTATTCATCGTAATCACATTGACTTATGGTAAGTTACATCTAAAAATATTTAAAATTTTTCTTCACCATCCCAAAGTTTTAGGTTTTTTTATCACTAAGCAACAATATAATAGACTACAGTAGGTGAAAAAAATTAATTATATTGAATTTTTCTACTCGATCAAAAAATTTTAGGTTTTTTCCCAACTAAAAAACAAAGTCAAAAGACTAGAATCCATGACATATATTTTATATAATATAGGTAAAAATTAAAGTAAACAATCAAGCTAGAATTTATTGATATTTACCATTTTCACCTTGAATTATGGTAAATTAGATGTAAATATATTAAATATAATTATTTTCCGTCACCAAATTTCATGTTACTTCGTCACTAAGCCACACAGTTAAAAGACTATAAATGAATGACAAATAAAATATATCTACCTGGGTAATCACTAAAATTAAATATTTAAGCTCAATATTATTTGTGTTCACCACAATCACATTGTACTATGGTATAATAGATGTAAACAATTTCTATATTTTTCTACTTCTCCATCACCAAAATTTTGGTTTCTTCACCTCTAAGAAACTAAGTTAATAGACTTAAAATGAGTGACCCATAATTTATACATATGAATGACAATTAAAATTAAATAATCGAGTTCAATATTGTTTGTATTCATCGTAATCACATTGACTTATGGTAAGTTACATCTAAAAATATTTAACATTTTTCTTCACCATCCCAAAGTTTTAGGTTTTTTTATCACTAAGCAACAAATAAAATAGACTATATTAGGTGGAAAAAAATTAATTATATTGAATTTTTCTACTCGATCAAAAATTTTTAGGTTTTTTCCCAACTAAAAAACAAAGTCAAAAGACTATAATCCATGACATATATTTTATATAATATAGGTAAAAATTAAAGTAAATAATCAAGCTAGAATTTATTGATATTTACCATTTTCACCTTGAATTATGGTAAATTAGATGTAAATATATTAAATATAATTCTTTTCCGTAACCAAATTTCATGTTACTTCGTCACTAAGCCACACAGTTAAAAGACTATAAATGAATGACAAATAAATTATATCTACCTAGGTAATCACTAAAATCAAATATTTAAGTTCTAAATTATTCGTGTTCACCATAATCACATTGTACTATGGTATAATAGATGTAAAAAATTTCTATATTTTTCTACTTCTCCATCACCAAATTTTTTGTTTCTTCACCTCTAAGAAACTAAGTTAATAGACTTAAAATGAGTGACCCATAATTTATGCATATGAATGACAATTAAAATTAACTAATAGAGCTCAATTTTGTTTGTATTCATCGTAATCACATTGACTTATGGTAAGTTACATCTAAAAATATTTAAAATTTTTCTTCACCATCCCAAAGTTTTAGGTTTTTTTATCACTAAGCAACAAATATAATAGACTACAGTAGGTGAAAAAAATTAATTATATTGAATTTTTCTACTCGATCAAAAAATTTTAGGTTTTTTCCCAACTAAAAAACAAAGTCAAAAGACTAGAATCCATGACATATATTTTATATAATATAGGTAAAAATTAAAGTAAACAATCAAGCTAGAATTTATTGATATTTACCATTTTCACCTTGAATTATGGTAAATTAGATGTAAATATATTAAATATAATTCTTTTCCGTCACCAAATTTCATGTTACTTCGTCACTAAGCCACACAGTTAAAAGACTATAAATGAATGACAAATAAAATATATCTACCTGGGTAAATACTAAAATTAAATATTTAAGCTCAATATTATTTGTGTTCACCACAATCACATTGTACTATGGTATAATAGATGTAAACAATTTCTATATTTTTCTACTTCTCCATCACCAAAATTTTGGTTTCTTCACCTCTAAGAAACTAAGTTAATAGACTTAAAATGAGTGACCCATAATTTATACATATGAATGACAATTAAAATTAAATAATCGAGTTCAATATTGTTTGTATTCATCGTAATCACATTGACTTATGGTAAGTTACATCTAAAAATATTTAACATTTTTCTTCACCATCCCAAAGTTTTAGGTTTTTTTATCACTAAGCAACAAATAAAATAGACTATATTAGGTGGAAAAAAATTAATTATATTGAATTTTTCTACTCGATCAAAATTTTTTAGGTTTTTTCCCAACTAAAAAACAAAGTCAAAAGTCTATAATCCATGACATATATTTTATATAATATAGGTAAAAATTAAAGTAAATAATCAAGCTAGAATTTATTGATATTTACCATTTTCACCTTGAATTATGGTAAATTAGATGTAAATATATTAAATATAATTCTTTTCCGTAACCAAATTTCATGTTACTTCGTCACTAAGCCACACAGTTAAAAGACTATAAATAAATGACAAATAAATTATATCTACCTAGGTAATCACTAAAATACAATATTTAAGTTCTAAATTATTCGTGTTCACCATAATCACATTGTACTATGGTATAATAGATGTAAAAAATTTCTATATTTTTCTACTTCTCCATCACCAAAATTTTTGTTTCTTCACCTCTAAGAAACTAAGTTAATAGACTTAAAATGAGTGACCCATAATTTATGCATATGAATGACAATTAAAATTAACTAATCGAGCTCAATTTTGTTTGTGTTCATCGTAGTCACATTGACTTATGGTAAGTTACATCTAAAAATATTTAACATTTTTCTTCACCATCCCAAAGTTTTAGGTTTTTTTATCACTAAGCAACAAATATAATAGACTACAGTAGGTGAAAAAAAATAAATATATTGAATTTTTCTACTCGATCAAAAAATTTTAGGTTTTTTCCAAACTAAAAAACAAAGTCAAAAGACTATAATCCATGACATATATTTTATATAATATAGGTAAAAATTAAAGTAAACAATCAAGCTAGAATTTATTGATATTTACCATTTTCACCTTGAATTATGGTAAATTAGATGTAAATATATTAAATATAATTCTTTTCCGTCACCAAATTTCATGTTACTTCGTCACTAAGCCACACAGTTAAAAGACTATAAATGAATGACAAATAAAATATATCTACCTGGGTAATCACTAAAATCAAATATTTAAGCTCTAAATTATTCGTGTTCACCATAATCACATTGTATTATGGTATAATAGATGTAAAAAATTTCTATATTTTTCTACTTCTCCATCACCAAAATTTTTATTTCTTCACCTCTAAGAAACTAAGTTAATAGACTTAAAATGAGTGACCCATAATTTATGCATATGAATGACAATTAAAATTAACTAATAGAGCTCAATTTTGTTTGTATTCATCGTAATCACATTGACTTATGGTAAGTTACATCTAAAAATATTTAAAATTTTTCTTCACCATCCCAAAGTTTTAGGTTTTTTTATCACTAAGCAACAATATAATAGACTACAGTAGGTGAAAAAAATTAATTATATTGAATTTTTCTACTCGATCAAAAAATTTTAGGTTTTTTCCCAACTAAAAAACAAAGTCAAAAGACTAGAATCCATGACATATATTTTATATAATATAGGTAAAAATTAAAGTAAACAATCAAGCTAGAATTTATTGATATTTACCATTTTCACCTTGAATTATGGTAAATTAGATGTAAATATATTAAATATAATTATTTTCCGTCACCAAATTTCATGTTACTTCGTCACTAAGCCACACAGTTAAAAGACTATAAATGAATGACAAATAAAATATATCTACCTGGGTAATCACTAAAATTAAATATTTAAGCTCAATATTATTTGTGTTCACCACAATCACATTGTACTATGGTATAATAGATGTAAACAATTTCTATATTTTTCTACTTCTCCATCACCAAAATTTTGGTTTCTTCACCTCTAAGAAACTAAGTTAATAGACTTAAAATGAGTGACCCATAATTTATACATATGAATGACAATTAAAATTAAATAATCGAGTTCAATATTGTTTGTATTCATCGTAATCACATTGACTTATGGTAAGTTACATCTAAAAATATTTAACATTTTTCTTCACCATCCCAAAGTTTTAGGTTTTTTTATCACTAAGCAACAAATAAAATAGACTATATTAGGTGGAAAAAAATTAATTATATTGAATTTTTCTACTCGATCAAAAATTTTTAGGTTTTTTCCCAACTAAAAAACAAAGTCAAAAGACTATAATCCATGACATATATTTTATATAATATAGGTAAAAATTAAAGTAAATAATCAAGCTAGAATTTATTGATATTTACCATTTTCACCTTGAATTATGGTAAATTAGATGTAAATATATTAAATATAACTCTTTTCCGTAACCAAATTTCATGTTACTTCGTCACTAAGCCACACAATTAAAAGATTATAAATAAATGACAAATAAATTATATCTACCTAGGTAATCACTAAAATACAATATTTAAGTTCTAAATTATTCGTGTTCACCATAATCACATTGTACTATTGTATAATAGATGTAAAAAATTTCTATATTTTTCTACTTCTCCATCACCAAAATTTTTGTTTCTTCACCTCTAAGAAACTAAGTTAATAGACTTAAAATGAGTGACCCATAATTTATGCATGTGAATGACAATTAAAATTAACTAATCGAGCTCAATTTTGTTTGTGTTCATCGTAGTCACATTGACTTATGGTAAGTTACATCTAAAAATATTTAACATTTTTCTTCACCATCCCAAAGTTTTAGGTTTTTTTATCACTAAGCAACAAATAAAATAGACTATATTAGGTGAAAAAAATTAATTATATTGAATTTTTCTACTCGATCAAAAAATTTTAGGTTTTTTCCCAACTAAAAAACAAAGTCAAAAGACTATAATCCATGACATATATTTTATATAATATAGGTAAAAATTAAAGTAAATAATCAAGCTAGAATTTATTGATATTTACCATTTCACCTTGAATTACGGTAAATTAGATGTAAATATATTAAATATAATTCTTTTCCGTAACCAAATTTCATGTTACTTCGTCACTAAGCCACACAGTTAAAAGACTATAAATGAATGACAAATAAATTATATCTACCTAGGTAATCACTAAAATCAAATATTTAAGTTCTAAATTATTCGTGTTCACCATAATCACATTGTACTATCGTATAATAGATGTAAAAAATTTCTATATTTTTCTACTTCTCCATCACCAAAATTTTTGTTTCTTCACCTCTAAAAAATTAAGTTAATAGACTTAAAATGACTGACCCATAATTTATGCATATGAATGACAATTAAAATTAAATAATCGAGCTCAATATGGTTTATATTCACCGTATTCACATTGACTTATGGTAAGTTATATCTAAAAATATTCAACATTTTTCTTCACCATACCAAAGTTTTAGGTTTTTTTATCACTAAGCAACAAATATAATAGACTATAGTAGGTGGAAAAAAATTAATTATATTGAATTTTTCTACTCGATCAAAAAATTTTAGGTTTTTTCCCAACTAAAAAACAAAATCAAAAGACTATAATCCATGACATATAATTTATATAATATAGGTAAAAATTAAAGTAAATAATCAAGCTAGAATTTATTGATATTTACCATTTTCACCTTGAATTATGGTAAATTAGATGTAAATATATTAAATATAATTCTTTTCCGTCACCAAATTTCATGTTACTTCGTCACTAAGCCACACAGTTAAAAGACTATAAATGAATGATAAATAAATTATATCTAACTGGGTAATCACTAAAATTAAATATTTAAGCTCAATATTATTTGTGTTCACCATAATCACATTGTACTATGGTATAATATATGTAAAACATTTCTATATTTTTCTACTTCTCCATCACCAAAATTTTGGTTTCTTCACCTCTAAGAAACTAAGTTAATAGACTTAAAATGAGTGACCCATAATTTATACATATGAATGACAATTAAAATTAAATAATCGAGTTCAATATTTTTTGTGTTCATCGTAATCACATTGACTTATGGTAAGTTACATCTAAAAATATTTAACATTTTTCTTCACCATCCCAAAGTTTTAGGTTTTTTTATCACTAAGCAACAAATAAAATAGACTATATTAGGTGGAAAAAAATTAATTATATTGAATTTTTTTACTCGATCAAATGATTTTAGGTTTTTTCCTAACTAAGAAACAAAGTCAAAAGACTATAATCCATGACATATATTTTATAGAATATAAGTAAAAATTAAAATGAATAATCAAGCAAGAATTTATTGATATTTACCATTTTCACCTTGAGATATGGTAAATTGGATGTATATATATTAGATATGTTTCTTCTCCGTCACCAAATTTCATTTTAATTCGTCAATAAGCCACACATTTAAAAGACTATAAATGAATGACAAATAAATTATATCTACCTGGGTAATCACTAAAATCAAATATTTAAGTTCAATATTATTTGTGTTCACCATAATCACATTGTATTATGGTATAATAAATGTAAAAAATTTCTATATTTTTCTACTTTTCCATCACCAAAGTTTTGGTTTCTTCACCTCTAAGAAACTAAGTTAACAGACTTCAAATGAGTGACCCATAATTTATACATTTGAATGACAATTAAAGTTAAATAATCGAGCTAAATATTGTTTGTATTCATCGTAATCACATTGACTTATGGTAAATTACATCTAAAAATATTCATCATTTTTCTTCACCATCCCAAAGTTTTAGGTTTTTTTATCACTAAGCAACAAATATAATAGACTATAGTAGATGAAAAAAATTAATTATATTCAATTTTTCTACTCGATCAAAAAATTCTAGGTTTTTTCCCAACTAAAAAACAAAGTCAACAGACTATAATCCATGACATATATTTTATATAATATAGGTAAAAATTAAAGTAAATAATCAAGCTAGAATTTGTTTATATTTACCATTTTCAGCTTGAATTATGGTAAATTAGATGTAAATATATTAAATATAATTTTTTCCGTCACCAAATTTCATGTTACTTCGTCACTTAGCCACACAGTTAACAGACTATAAATGACTGACAAATAAATTATATCTACCTGAGTAATCACTAAAATCATATAGTTAAGTTCAATATTATTCGTGTTCACCATAATCACATAGTACTATGGTATAATAGATGTAAAAAATTTCTATATTTTTCTACTTCTCCATCACCAAAATTTTGGTTTCTTCACCTCTAAGAAACTAAGTTAATAGGCTTAAAATGAGTGACACAAAATTTATACATATGAATGGCAATTAAAATTAAATAATTGAGCTCAACATTGTTTATATTCACCGTATTCACATTGACTTATGGTAAGTTATATCTAAAAATATTTATCATTTTTCTTCACCATCCCAAAGTTTTAGGTTTTTTTTATCACTAAGCAACAAATATAATAGACTATAGTAGTTGAAAAAAAATTAATTATATTGATCATTTTTATCATTTTTCTTCACCATCCCATAATTTTTAGGTTTTTTCCCAACTAAAAAACAAAGTCAAAAGTCTATAATCCATGACATATATTTTATATGTTATAGGTAAAAATTAAAGTAAATAATCAAGCTAGAATTTATTGATATTTACCATTTTCACCTTGAATTATGGTAAATTAGATGTAAATATATTAAATATAATTCTCTTCCGTCACCAAATTTCTTGTTACTTCGTCACTAAGCCACACAGTTAAAAGACTATAAATGAATGACAAATAAAATATATCTACCTGGATAATCAATAAATTAAAAATTTAAGCTCAATATTATTTGTGTTCACCACAATCACATTGTACTATGGTATAATAGATGTAAAAAATTTCTATATTTTTCTACTTCTCCATCACCAATATTTTGGTTTCTTCACCTCTAAGAAACTAATAACGAAACTTCAAATGAGTGATGCAAAATGTATACATATGAATGAAAATTAAAATTAAATAATCGAGCTCAATATTATTTATATTCACCGTATTCACATTGACTTATGGTAAGTTATATCTAAAAATATTCAACATTTTTCTTCACCATCCCAAAGTTTTAGGTTTTTTTATCACTAAGCAACAAATATAATAGACTATAGTAGATGAAAATAACTAATTATATTGAATTTTTCTACTCGATAAATTTTTTTTAGGTTTTTTCCCAACTAAAAAACAAAGTCAAAAGACTATAATCCATGACATATATTTTATATAATATAAGTAAAAATTAAAATGAATAATCAAGCTAGAATTTATTGATATTTACCATTTTCACCTTGAGATATGGTTAATTGGATGTATATATATTAAATATGTTTCTTCTCCGTCACCAAATTTCATTTTAATTCGTCAATAAGCCACACAGTTAGAAGACTATAAATGAATGACAAATAAATTATATCTACCTTGGTAATCACTAAAACCAAATATTTAAGTTCAATATTATTTGTGTTCACCATAATCACATTGTATTATGGTATAATAGATGTAAAACATTTCTATATTTTTCTACTTCTCCATCACCAAAGTTTTGGTTTCTTCACCTCTAAGAAACTAAGTAACGAAACTTCAAATGAGTGACGCAAAATTTATACATATGAATGGCAATTAAAATTAAATAATCGAGCTCAATATTGTTTATATTCACCGTATTCACATTGACTTATGGTAAGTTATATATAAAAATATTCAACATTTTTCTTCACCATCCCAAAGTTTTAGGTTTTTTTTATCACTAAGCAACAAATATAATAGACTATAGTAGTTGAAAAAAAATTAATTATATTGAATTTTTCTACTCGATCAAAATTTTTTAGGTTTTTTCCCAACTAAAAAACAAAGTCAAAAGACTATAATCCATGACATATATTTTATATATTATAGGTAAAAATTAAAGTAAATAATCAAGCTAGAATTTATTGATATTTACCATTTTCACCTTGAATTATGGTAAATTAGATGTAAATATATTAAATATAATTCTCTTCCGTCACCAAATTTCATGTTACTTCGTCACTAAGCCACACAGTTAAAAGACTATAAATGAATGACAAATAAAATATATCTACCTGGATAATCACTAAAATTAAATATTTAAGCTCAATATTATTTGTGTTCACCACAATCACATTGTACTATCGTATAATAGATGTAAAAAATTTCTATATTTTTCTACTTCTCCATCACCAAAATTTTGGTTTCTTCACCTCTAAGAAACTAATAACGAAACTTCAAATGAGTGATGCAAAATTTATACATATGAATGAAAATTAAAATTAAATAATCGAGCTCAATATTATTTATATTCACCGTATTCACATTGACTTATGGTAAGTTATATCTAAAAATATTCAACATTTTTCTTCACCATCCCAAAGTTTTAGGTTTTTTTATCACTAAGCAACAAATATAATAGACTATAGTAGATGAAAAAAACTAATTATATTGAATTTTTCTACTCGATAAATTTTTTTTAGGTTTTTTCCCAACTAAAAAACAAAGTCAAAAGACTATAATCCATGACATATATTTTATATAATATAAGTAAAAATTAAAATGAATAATCAAGCTAGAATTTATTGATATTTACCATTTTCACCTTGAGATATGGTTAATTGGATGTACATATATTAAATATGTTTCTTCTCCGTCACCAAATTTCATTTTAATTCGTCAATAAGCCACACAGTTAGAAGACTATAAATGAATGACAAATAAATTATATCTACCTTGGTAATCACTAAAACCAAATATTTAAGTTCAATATTATTTGTGTTCACCATAATCACATTGTATTATGGTATAATAGATGTAAAACATTTCTATATTTTTCTACCTCTCCATCACCAAAGTTTTGGTTTCTTCACCTCTAAGAAACTAAGTAACGAAACTTCAAATGAGTGACGCAAAATTTATACATATGAATGGCAATTAAAATTAAATAATCGAGCTCAATATTGTTTATATTCACCGTATTCACATTGACTTATGGTAAGTTATATCTAAAAATATTCAACATTTTTCTTCACCATCCCAAAGTTTTAGGTTTTTTTTATCACTAAGCAACAAATATAATAGACTATAGTAGTTGAAAAAAAATTAATTATATTGAAGTTTTCTACTCGATCAAAATTTTTTAGGTTTTTTCCCAACTAAAAAACAAAGTCAAAAGACTATAATCCATGACATATATTTTATATATTATAGGTAAAAATTAAAGTAAATAATCAAGCTAGAATTTATTGATATTTACCATTTTCACCTTGAATTATGGTAAATTAGATGTAAATATATTAAATATAATTCTCTTCCGTCACCAAATTTCATGTTACTTCGTCACTAAGCCACACAGTTAAAAGACTATAAATGAATGACAAATAAAATATATCTACCTGGATAATCACTAAAATTAAATATTTAAGCTCAATATTATTTGTGTTCACCACAATCACATTGTACTATGGTATAATAGATGTAAAAAATTTCTATATTTTTCTACTTCTCCATCACCAAAATTTTGGTTTCTTCACCTCTAAGAAACTAATAACGAAACTTCAAATGAGTGATGCAAAATTTATACATATGAATGAAAATTAAAATTAAATAATCGAGCTCAATATTATTTATATTCACCGTATTCACATTGACTTATGGTAAGTTATATCTAAAAATATTCAACATTTTTCTTCACCATCCCAAAGTTTTAGGTTTTTTTATCACTAAGCAACAAATATAATAGACTATAGTAGATGAAAAAAACTAATTATATTGAATTTTTCTACTCGATAAATTTTTTTTAGGTTTTTTCCCAACTAAAAAACAAAGTCAAAAGACTATAATCCATGACATATATTTTATATAATATAAGTAAAAATTAAAATGAATAATCAAGCTAGAATTTATTGATATTTACCATTTTCACCTTGAGATATGGTTAATTGGATGTATATATATTAAATATGTTTCTTCTCCATCACCAAATTTCATTTTAATTCGTCAATAAGCCACACAGTTAGAAGACTATAAATGAATGGCAAATAAATTATATCTACCTTGGTAATCACTAAAATCAAATATTTAAGTTCAATATTATTTGTGTTCACCATAATCACATTGTATTATGGTATAATAGATGTAAAACATTTCTATATTTTTCTACTTCTCCATCACCAAAGTTTTGGTTTCTTCACCTCTAAGAAACTAAGTAACGAAACTTCAAATGAGTGAGGCAAAATTTATACATATGAATGGCAATTAAAATTAAATAATCGAGCTCAATATTGTTTATATTCACCGTATTCACATTGACTTATGGTAAGTTATATCTAAAAATATTCAACATTTTTCTTCACCATCCCAAAGTTTTAGGTTTTTTTTATCATTAAGCAACAAATATAATAGACTATAGTAGTTGAAAAAAAATTAATTATATTGAATTTTTCTACTCGATCAAAATTTTTTAGGTTTTTTCCCAACTAAAAAACAAAGTCAAAAGACTATAATCCATGACATATATTTTATATATTATAGGTAAAAATTAAAGTAAATAATCAAGCTAGAATTTATTGATATTTACCATTTTCACCTTGAATTATGGTAAATTAGATGTAAATATATTAAATATAATTCTCTTCCGTCACCAAATTTCATGTTACTTCGTCACTAAGCCACACAGTTAAAAGACTATAAATGAATGACAAATAAAATATATCTACCTGGATAATCACTAAAATTAAATATTTAAGCTCAATATTATTTGTGTTCACCACAATCACATTGTACTATGGTATAATAGATGTAAAAAATTTCTATATTTTTCTACTTCTCCATCACCAAAATTTTGGTTTCTTCACCTCTAAGAAACTAATAACGAAGCTTCAAATGAGTGATGCAAAATTTATACATATGAATGAAAATTAAAATTAAATAATCGAGCTCAATATTATTTATATTCACCGTATTCACATTGACTTATGGTAAGTTATATCTAAAAATATTCAACATTTTTCTTCACCATCCCAAAGTTTTAGGTTTTTTTATCACTAAGCAACAAATATAATAGACTATAGTAGATGAAAAAAACTAATTATATTGAATTTTTCTACTCGATAAATTTTTTTTAGGTTTTTTCCCAACTAAAAAACAAAGTCAAAAGACTATAATCCATGACATATATTTTATATAATATAAGTAAAAATTAAAATGAATAATCAAGCTAGAATTTATTGATATTTACCATTTTCACCTTGAGATATGGTTAATTGGATGTATATATATTAAATATGTTTCTTCTCCGTCACCAAATTTCATTTTAATTCGTCAATAAGCCACACAGTTAGAAGACTATAAATGAATGGCAAATAAATTATATCTACCTTGGTAATCACTAAAATCAAATATTTAAGTTCAATATTATTTGTGTTCACCATAATCACATTGTATTATGGTATAATAGATGTAAAACATTTCTATATTTTTCTACTTCTCCATCACCAAAGTTTTGGTTTCTTCACCTCTAAGAAACTAAGTAACGAAACTTCAAATGAGTGAGGCAAAATTTATACATATGAATGGCAATTAAAATTAAATAATCGAGCTCAATATTGTTTATATTCACCGTATTCACATTGACTTATGGTAAGTTATATCTAAAAATATTCAACATTTTTCTTCACCATCCCAAAGTTTTAGGTTTTTTTTATCACTAAGCAACAAATATAATAGACTATAGTAGTTGAAAAAAAATTAATTATATTGAATTTTTCTACTCGATCAAAATTTTTTAGGTTTTTTCCCAACTAAAAAACAAAGTCAAAAGACTATAATCCATGACATATATTTTATATATTATAGGTAAAAATTAAAGTAAATAATCAAGCTAGAATTTATTGATATTTACCATTTTCACCTTGAATTATGGTAAATTAGATGTAAATATATTAAATATAATTCTCTTCCGTCACCAAATTTCATGTTACTTCGTCACTAAGCCACACAGTTAAAAGACTATAAATGAATGACAAATAAAATATATCTACCTGGATAATCACTAAAATTAAATATTTAAGCTCAATATTATTTGTGTTCACCACAATCACATTGTACTATGGTATAATAGATGTAAAAAATTTCTATATTTTTCTACTTCTCCATCACCAAAATTTTGGTTTCTTCACCTCTAAGAAACTAATAACGAAACTTCAAATGAGTGATGCAAAATTTATACATATGAATGAAAATTAAAATTAAATAATCGAGCTCAATATTATTTATATTCACCGTATTCACATTGACTTATGGTAAGTTATATCTAAAAATATTCAACATTTTTCTTCACCATCCCAAAGTTTTAGGTTTTTTTATCACTAAGCAACAAATATAATAGACTATAGTAGATGAAAAAAACTAATTATATTGAATTTTTCTACTCGATAAATTTTTTTTAGGTTTTTTCCCAACTAAAAAACAAAGTCAAAAGACTATAATCCATGACATATATTTTATATAATATAAGTAAAAATTAAAATGAATAATCAAGCTAGAATTTATTGATATTTACCATTTTCACCTTGAGATATGGTTAATTGGATGTATATATATTAAATATGTTTCTTCTCCATCACCAAATTTCATTTTAATTCGTCAATAAGCCACACAGTTAGAAGACTATAAATGAATGGCAAATAAATTATATCTACCTTGGTAATCACTAAAATCAAATATTTAAGTTCAATATTATTTGTGTTCACCATAATCACATTGTATTATGGTATAATAGATGTAAAACATTTCTATATTTTTCTACTTCTCCATCACCAAAGTTTTGGTTTCTTCACCTCTAAGAAACTAAGTAACGAAACTTCAAATGAGTGAGGCAAAATTTATACATATGAATGGCAATTAAAATTAAATAATCGAGCTCAATATTGTTTATATTCACCGTATTCACATTGACTTATGGTAAGTTATATCTAAAAATATTCAACATTTTTCTTCACCATCCCAAAGTTTTAGGTTTTTTTTATCACTAAGCAACAAATATAATAGACTATAGTAGTTGAAAAAAAATTAATTATATTGAATTTTTCTACTCGATCAAAATTTTTTAGGTTTTTTCCCAACTAAAAAACAAAGTCAAAAGACTATAATCCATGACATATATTTTATATATTATAGGTAAAAATTAAAGTAAATAATCAAGCTAGAATTTATTGATATTTACCATTTTCACCTTGAATTATGGTAAATTAGATGTAAATATATTAAATATAATTCTCTTCCGTCACCAAATTTCATGTTACTTCGTCACTAAGCCACACAGTTAAAAGACTATAAATGAATGACAAATAAAATATATCTACCTGGATAATCACTAAAATTAAATATTTAAGCTCAATATTATTTGTGTTCACCACAATCACATTGTACTATGGTATAATAGATGTAAAAAATTTCTATATTTTTCTACTTCTCCATCACCAAAATTTTGGTTTCTTCACCTCTAAGAAACTAATAACGAAACTTCAAATGAGTGATGCAAAATTTATACATATGAATGAAAATTAAAATTAAATAATCGAGCTCAATATTATTTATATTCACCGTATTCACATTGACTTATGGTAAGTTATATCTAAAAATATTCAACATTTTTCTTCACCATCCCAAAGTTTTAGGTTTTTTTATCACTAAGCAACAAATATAATAGACTATAGTAGGTGAAAAAAACTAACTATATTGAATTTTTCTACTCGATAAATTTTTTTTAGGTTTTTTCCCAACCAAAAAACAAAGTCAAAAGACTATAATCCATGACATATATTTTATATAATATAAGTAAAAATTAAAATGAATAATCAAGCTAGAATTTATTGATATTTACCATTTTCACCTTGAGATATGGTTAATTGGATGTACATATATTAAATATGTTTCTTCTCCGTCACCAAATTTCATTTTAATTCGTCAATAAGCCACACAGTTAGAAGACTATAAATGAATGACAAATAAATTATATCTACCTTGGTAATCACTAAAACCAAATATTTAAGTTCAATATTATTTGTGTTCACCATAATCACATTGTATTATGGTATAATAGATGTAAAACATTTCTATATTTTTCTACCTCTCCATCACCAAAGTTTTGGTTTCTTCACCTCTAAGAAACTAAGTAACGAAACTTCAAATGAGTGACGCAAAATTTATACATATGAATGGCAATTAAAATTAAATAATCGAGCTCAATATTGTTTATATTCACCGTATTCACATTGACTTATGGTAAGTTATATCTAAAAATATTCAACATTTTTCTTCACCATCCCAAAGTTTTAGGTTTTTTTTATCACTAAGCAACAAATATAATAGACTATAGTAGTTGAAAAAAAATTAATTATATTGAAGTTTTCTACTCGATCAAAATTTTTTAGGTTTTTTCCCAACTAAAAAACAAAGTCAAAAGACTATAATCCATGACATATATTTTATATATTATAGGTAAAAATTAAAGTAAATAATCAAGCTAGAATTTATTGATATTTACCATTTTCACCTTGAATTATGGTAAATTAGATGTAAATATATTAAATATAATTCTCCTCCGTCACCAAATTTCATGTTACTTCGTCACTAAGCCACACAGTTAAAAGACTATAAATGAATGACAAATAAAATATATCTACCTGGATAATCACTAAAATTAAATATTTAAGCTCAATATTATTTGTGTTCACCACAATCACATTGTACTATGGTATAATAGATGTAAAAAATTTCTATATTTTTCTACTTCTCCATCACCAAAATTTTGGTTTCTTCACCTCTAAGAAACTAATAACGAAACTTCAAATGAGTGATGCAAAATTTATACATATGAATGAAAATTAAAATTAAATAATCGAGCTCAATATTATTTATATTCACCGTATTCACATTGACTTATGGTAAGTTATATCTAAAAATATTCAACATTTTTCTTCACCATCCCAAAGTTTTAGGTTTTTTTATCACTAAGCAACAAATATAATAGACTATAGTAGATGAAAAAAACTAATTATATTGAATTTTTCTACTCGATAAATTTTTTTTAGGTTTTTTCCCAACTAAAAAACAAAGTCAAAAGACTATAATCCATGACATATATTTTATATAATATAAGTAAAAATTAAAATGAATAATCAAGCTAGAATTTATTGATATTTACCATTTTCACCTTGAGATATGGTTAATTGGATGTACATATATTAAATATGTTTCTTCTCCGTCACCAAATTTCATTTTAATTCGTCAATAAGCCACACAGTTAGAAGACTATAAATGAATGACAAATAAATTATATCTACCTTGGTAATCACTAAAACCAAATATTTAAGTTCAATATTATTTGTGTTCACCATAATCACATTGTATTATGGTATAATAGATGTAAAACATTTCTATATTTTTCTACGTCTCCATCACCAAAGTTTTGGTTTCTTCACCTCTAAGAAACTAAGTAACGAAACTTCAAATGAGTGACGCAAAATTTATACATATGAATGGCAATTAAAATTAAATAATCGAGCTCAATATTGTTTATATTCACCGTATTCACATTGACTTATGGTAAGTTATATCTAAAAATATTCAACATTTTTCTTCACCATCCCAAAGTTTTAGGTTTTTTTTATCACTAAGCAACAAATATAATAGACTATAGTAGTTGAAAAAAAATTAATTATATTGAAGTTTTCTACTCGATCAAAATTTTTTAGGTTTTTTCCCAACTAAAAAACAAAGTCAAAAGACTATAATCCATGACATATATTTTATATATTATAGGTAAAAATTAAAGTAAATAATCAAGCTAGAATTTATTGATATTTACCATTTTCACCTTGAATTATGGTAAATTAGATGTAAATATATTAAATATAATTCTCTTCCGTCACCAAATTTCATGTTACTTCGTCACTAAGCCACACAGTTAAAAGACTATAAATGAATGACAAATAAAATATATCTACCTGGATAATCACTAAAATTAAATATTTAAGCTCAATATTATTTGTGTTCACCACAATCACATTGTACTATGGTATAATAGATGTAAAAAATTTCTATATTTTTCTACTTCTCCATCACCAAAATTTTGGTTTCTTCACCTCTAAGAAACTAATAACGAAGCTTCAAATGAGTGATGCAAAATTTATACATATGAATGAAAATTAAAATTAAATAATCGAGCTCAATATTATTTATATTCACCGTATTCACATTGACTTATGGTAAGTTATATCTAAAAATATTCAACATTTTTCTTCACCATCCCAAAGTTTTAGGTTTTTTTATCACTAAGCAACAAATATAATAGACTATAGTAGATGAAAAAAACTAATTATATTGAATTTTTCTACTCGATAAATTTTTTTTAGGTTTTTTCCCAACTAAAAAACAAAGTCAAAAGACTATAATCCATGACATATATTTTATATAATATAAGTAAAAATTAAAATGAATAATCAAGCTAGAATTTATTGATATTTACCATTTTCACCTTGAGATATGGTTAATTGGATGTATATATATTAAATATGTTTCTTCTCCGTCACCAAATTTCATTTTAATTCGTCAATAAGCCACACAGTTAGAAGACTATAAATGAATGGCAAATAAATTATATCTACCTTGGTAATCACTAAAATCAAATATTTAAGTTCAATATTATTTGTGTTCACCATAATCACATTGTATTATGGTATAATAGATGTAAAACATTTCTATATTTTTCTACTTCTCCATCACCAAAGTTTTGGTTTCTTCACCTCTAAGAAACTAAGTAACGAAACTTCAAATGAGTGAGGCAAAATTTATACATATGAATGGCAATTAAAATTAAATAATCGAGCTCAATATTGTTTATATTCACCGTATTCACATTGACTTATGGTAAGTTATATCTAAAAATATTCAACATTTTTCTTCACCATCCCAAAGTTTTAGGTTTTTTTTATCACTAAGCAACAAATATAATAGACTATAGTAGTTGAAAAAAAATTAATTATATTGAATTTTTCTACTCGATCAAAATTTTTTAGGTTTTTTCCCAACTAAAAAACAAAGTCAAAAGACTATAATCCATGACATATATTTTATATATTATAGGTAAAAATTAAAGTAAATAATCAAGCTAGAATTTATTGATATTTACCATTTTCACCTTGAATTATGGTAAATTAGATGTAAATATATTAAATATAATTCTCTTCCGTCACCAAATTTCATGTTACTTCGTCACTAAGCCACACAGTTAAAAGACTATAAATGAATGACAAATAAAATATATCTACCTGGATAATCACTAAAATTAAATATTTAAGCTCAATATTATTTGTGTTCACCACAATCACATTGTACTATGGTATAATAGATGTAAAAAATTTCTATATTTTTCTACTTCTCCATCACCAAAATTTTGGTTTCTTCACCTCTAAGAAACTAATAACGAAACTTCAAATGAGTGATGCAAAATTTATTCATATGAATGAAAATTAAAATTAAATAATCGAGCTCAATATTATTTATATTCACCGTATTCACATTGACTTATGGTAAGTTATATCTAAAAATATTCAACATTTTTCTTCACCATCCCAAAGTTTTAGGTTTTTTTATCACTAAGCAACAAATATAATAGACTATAGTAGATGAAAAAAACTAATTATATTGAATTTTTCTACTCGATAAATTTTTTTTAGGTTTTTTCCCAACTAAAAAACAAAGTCAAAAGACTATAATCCATGACATATATTTTATATAATATAAGTAAAAATTAAAATGAATAATCAAGCTAGAATTTATTGATATTTACCATTTTCACCTTGAGATATGGTTAATTGGATGTATATATATTAAATATGTTTCTTCTCCATCACCAAATTTCATTTTAATTCGTCAATAAGCCACACAGTTAGAAGACTATAAATGAATGGCAAATAAATTATATCTACCTTGGTAATCACTAAAATCAAATATTTAAGTTCAATATTATTTGTGTTCACCATAATCACATTGTATTATGGTATAATAGATGTAAAACATTTCTATATTTTTCTACTTCTCCATCACCAAAGTTTTGGTTTCTTCACCTCTAAGAAACTAAGTAACGAAACTTCAAATGAGTGAGGCAAAATTTATACATATGAATGGCAATTAAAATTAAATAATCGAGCTCAATATTGTTTATATTCACCGTATTCACATTGACTTATGGTAAGTTATATCTAAAAATATTCAACATTTTTCTTCACCATCCCAAAGTTTTAGGTTTTTTTTATCATTAAGCAACAAATATAATAGACTATAGTAGTTGAAAAAAAATTAATTATATTGAATTTTTCTACTCGATCAAAATTTTTTAGGTTTTTTCCCAACTAAAAAACAAAGTCAAAAGACTATAATCCATGACATATATTTTATATATTATAGGTAAAAATTAAAGTAAATAATCAAGCTAGAATTTATTGATATTTACCATTTTCACCTTGAATTATGGTAAATTAGATGTAAATATATTAAATATAATTCTCTTCCGTCACCAAATTTCATGTTACTTCGTCACTAAGCCACACAGTTAAAAGACTATAAATGAATGACAAATAAAATATATCTACCTGGATAATCACTAAAATTAAATATTTAAGCTCAATATTATTTGTGTTCACCACAATCACATTGTACTATGGTATAATAGATGTAAAAAATTTCTATATTTTTCTACTTCTCCATCACCAAAATTTTGGTTTCTTCACCTCTAAGAAACTAATAACGAAGCTTCAAATGAGTGATGCAAAATTTATACATATGAATGAAAATTAAAATTAAATAATCGAGCTCAATATTATTTATATTCACCGTATTCACATTGACTTATGGTAAGTTATATCTAAAAATATTCAACATTTTTCTTCACCATCCCAAAGTTTTAGGTTTTTTTATCACTAAGCAACAAATATAATAGACTATAGTAGATGAAAAAAACTAATTATATTGAATTTTTCTACTCGATAAATTTTTTTTAGGTTTTTTCCCAACTAAAAAACAAAGTCAAAAGACTATAATCCATGACATATATTTTATATAATATAAGTAAAAATTAAAATGAATAATCAAGCTAGAATTTATTGATATTTACCATTTTCACCTTGAGATATGGTTAATTGGATGTATATATATTAAATATGTTTCTTCTCCGTCACCAAATTTCATTTTAATTCGTCAATAAGCCACACAGTTAGAAGACTATAAATGAATGGCAAATAAATTATATCTACCTTGGTAATCACTAAAATCAAATATTTAAGTTCAATATTATTTGTGTTCACCATAATCACATTGTATTATGGTATAATAGATGTAAAACATTTCTATATTTTTCTACTTCTCCATCACCAAAGTTTTGGTTTCTTCACCTCTAAGAAACTAAGTAACGAAACTTCAAATGAGTGAGGCAAAATTTATACATATGAATGGCAATTAAAATTAAATAATCGAGCTCAATATTGTTTATATTCACCGTATTCACATTGACTTATGGTAAGTTATATCTAAAAATATTCAACATTTTTCTTCACCATCCCAAAGTTTTAGGTTTTTTTTATCACTAAGCAACAAATATAATAGACTATAGTAGTTGAAAAAAAATTAATTATATTGAATTTTTCTACTCGATCAAAATTTTTTAGGTTTTTTCCCAACTAAAAAACAAAGTCAAAAGACTATAATCCATGACATATATTTTATATATTATAGGTAAAAATTAAAGTAAATAATCAAGCTAGAATTTATTGATATTTACCATTTTCACCTTGAATTATGGTAAATTAGATGTAAATATATTAAATATAATTCTCTTCCGTCACCAAATTTCATGTTACTTCGTCACTAAGCCACACAGTTAAAAGACTATAAATGAATGACAAATAAAATATATCTACCTGGATAATCACTAAAATTAAATATTTAAGCTCAATATTATTTGTGTTCACCACAATCACATTGTACTATGGTATAATAGATGTAAAAAATTTCTATATTTTTCTACTTCTCCATCACCAAAATTTTGGTTTCTTCACCTCTAAGAAACTAATAACGAAACTTCAAATGAGTGATGCAAAATTTATACATATGAATGAAAATTAAAATTAAATAATCGAGCTCAATATTATTTATATTCACCGTATTCACATTGACTTATGGTAAGTTATATCTAAAAATATTCAACATTTTTCTTCACCATCCCAAAGTTTTAGGTTTTTTTATCACTAAGCAACAAATATAATAGACTATAGTAGATGAAAAAAACTAATTATATTGAATTTTTCTACTCGATAAATTTTTTTTAGGTTTTTTCCCAACTAAAAAACAAAGTCAAAAGACTATAATCCATGACATATATTTTATATAATATAAGTAAAAATTAAAATGAATAATCAAGCTAGAATTTATTGATATTTACCATTTTCACCTTGAGATATGGTTAATTGGATGTATATATATTAAATATGTTTCTTCTCCATCACCAAATTTCATTTTAATTCGTCAATAAGCCACACAGTTAGAAGACTATAAATGAATGGCAAATAAATTATATCTACCTTGGTAATCACTAAAATCAAATATTTAAGTTCAATATTATTTGTGTTCACCATAATCACATTGTATTATGGTATAATAGATGTAAAACATTTCTATATTTTTCTACTTCTCCATCACCAAAGTTTTGGTTTCTTCACCTCTAAGAAACTAAGTAACGAAACTTCAAATGAGTGAGGCAAAATTTATACATATGAATGGCAATTAAAATTAAATAATCGAGCTCAATATTGTTTATATTCACCGTATTCACATTGACTTATGGTAAGTTATATCTAAAAATATTCAACATTTTTCTTCACCATCCCAAAGTTTTAGGTTTTTTTTATCACTAAGCAACAAATATAATAGACTATAGTAGTTGAAAAAAAATTAATTATATTGAATTTTTCTACTCGATCAAAATTTTTTAGGTTTTTTCCCAACTAAAAAACAAAGTCAAAAGACTATAATCCATGACATATATTTTATATATTATAGGTAAAAATTAAAGTAAATAATCAAGCTAGAATTTATTGATATTTACCATTTTCACCTTGAATTATGGTAAATTAGATGTAAATATATTAAATATAATTCTCTTCCGTCACCAAATTTCATGTTACTTCGTCACTAAGCCACACAGTTAAAAGACTATAAATGAATGACAAATAAAATATATCTACCTGGATAATCACTAAAATTAAATATTTAAGCTCAATATTATTTGTGTTCACCACAATCACATTGTACTATGGTATAATAGATGTAAAAAATTTCTATATTTTTCTACTTCTCCATCACCAAAATTTTGGTTTCTTCACCTCTAAGAAACTAATAACGAAACTTCAAATGAGTGATGCAAAATTTATACATATGAATGAAAATTAAAATTAAATAATCGAGCTCAATATTATTTATATTCACCGTATTCACATTGACTTATGGTAAGTTATATCTAAAAATATTCAACATTTTTCTTCACCATCCCAAAGTTTTAGGTTTTTTTATCACTAAGCAACAAATATAATAGACTATAGTAGATGAAAAAAACTAATTATATTGAATTTTTCTACTCGATAAATTTTTTTTAGGTTTTTTCCCAACTAAAAAACAAAGTCAAAAGACTATAATCCATGACATATATTTTATATAATATAAGTAAAAATTAAAATGAATAATCAAGCTAGAATTTATTGATATTTACCATTTTCACCTTGAGATATGGTTAATTGGATGTATATATATTAAATATGTTTCTTCTCCATCACCAAATTTCATTTTAATTCGTCAATAAGCCACACAGTTAGAAGACTATAAATGAATGGCAAATAAATTATATCTACCTTGGTAATCACTAAAATCAAATATTTAAGTTCAATATTATTTGTGTTCACCATAATCACATTGTATTATGGTATAATAGATGTAAAACATTTCTATATTTTTCTACTTCTCCATCACCAAAGTTTTGGTTTCTTCACCTCTAAGAAACTAAGTAACGAAACTTCAAATGAGTGAGGCAAAATTTATACATATGAATGGCAATTAAAATTAAATAATCGAGCTCAATATTGTTTATATTCACCGTATTCACATTGACTTATGGTAAGTTATATCTAAAAATATTCAACATTTTTCTTCACCATCCCAAAGTTTTAGGTTTTTTTTATCATTAAGCAACAAATATAATAGACTATAGTAGTTGAAAAAAAATTAATTATATTGAATTTTTCTACTCGATCAAAATTTTTTAGGTTTTTTCCCAACTAAAAAACAAAGTCAAAAGACTATAATCCATGACATATATTTTATATATTATAGGTAAAAATTAAAGTAAATAATCAAGCTAGAATTTATTGATATTTACCATTTTCACCTTGAATTATGGTAAATTAGATGTAAATATATTAAATATAATTCTCTTCCGTCACCAAATTTCATGTTACTTCGTCACTAAGCCACACAGTTAAAAGACTATAAATGAATGACAAATAAAATATATCTACCTGGATAATCACTAAAATTAAATATTTAAGCTCAATATTATTTGTGTTCACCACAATCACATTGTACTATGGTATAATAGATGTAAAAAATTTCTATATTTTTCTACTTCTCCATCACCAAAATTTTGGTTTCTTCACCTCTAAGAAACTAATAACGAAACTTCAAATGAGTGATGCAAAATTTATACATATGAATGAAAATTAAAATTAAATAATCGAGCTCAATATTATTTATATTCACCGTATTCACATTGACTTATGGTAAGTTATATCTAAAAATATTCAACATTTTTCTTCACCATCCCAAAGTTTTAGGTTTTTTTATCACTAAGCAACAAATATAATAGACTATAGTAGATGAAAAAAACTAATTATATTGAATTTTTCTACTCGATAAATTTTTTTTAGGTTTTTTCCCAACTAAAAAACAAAGTCAAAAGACTATAATCCATGACATATATTTTATATAATATAAGTAAAAATTAAAATGAATAATCAAGCTAGAATTTATTGATATTTACCATTTTCACCTTGAGATATGGTTAATTGGATGTATATATATTAAATATGTTTCTTCTCCATCACCAAATTTCATTTTAATTCGTCAATAAGCCACACAGTTAGAAGACTATAAATGAATGGCAAATAAATTATATCTACCTTGGTAATCACTAAAATCAAATATTTAAGTTCAATATTATTTGTGTTCACCATAATCACATTGTATTATGGTATAATAGATGTAAAACATTTCTATATTTTTCTACTTCTCCATCACCAAAGTTTTGGTTTCTTCACCTCTAAGAAACTAAGTAACGAAACTTCAAATGAGTGAGGCAAAATTTATACATATGAATGGCAATTAAAATTAAATAATCGAGCTCAATATTGTTTATATTTACCGTATTCACATTGACTTATGGTAAGTTATATCTAAAAATATTCAACATTTTTCTTCACCATCCCAAAGTTTTAGGTTTTTTTTATCACTAAGCAACAAATATAATAGACTATAGTAGTTGAAAAAAAATTAATTATATTGAATTTTTCTACTCGATCAAAATTTTTTAGGTTTTTTCCCAACTAAAAAACAAAGTCAAAAGACTATAATCCATGACATATATTTTATATATTATAGGTAAAAATTAAAGTAAATAATCAAGCTAGAATTTATTGATATTTACCATTTTCACCTTGAATTATGGTAAATTAGATGTAAATATATTAAATATAATTCTCTTCCGTCACCAAATTTCATGTTACTTCGTCACTAAGCCACACAGTTAAAAGACTATAAATGAATGACAAATAAAATATATCTACCTGGATAATCACTAAAATTAAATATTTAAGCTCAATATTATTTGTGTTCACCACAATCACATTGTACTATGGTATAATAGATGTAAAAAATTTCTATATTTTTCTACTTCTCCATCACCAAAATTTTGGTTTCTTCACCTCTAAGAAACTAATAACGAAACTTCAAATGAGTGATGCAAAATTTATACATATGAATGAAAATTAAAATTAAATAATCGAGCTCAATATTATTTATATTCACCGTATTCACATTGACTTATGGTAAGTTATATCTAAAAATATTCAACATTTTTCTTCACCATCCCAAAGTTTTAGGTTTTTTTATCACTAAGCAACAAATATAATAGACTATAGTAGATGAAAAAAACTAATTATATTGAATTTTTCTACTCGATAAATTTTTTTTAGGTTTTTTCCCAACTAAAAAACAAAGTCAAAAGACTATAATCCATGACATATATTTTATATAATATAAGTAAAAATTAAAATGAATAATCAAGCTAGAATTTATTGATATTTACCATTTTCACCTTGAGATATGGTTAATTGGATGTATATATATTAAATATGTTTCTTCTCCATCACCAAATTTCATTTTAATTCGTCAATAAGCCACACAGTTAGAAGACTATAAATGAATGGCAAATAAATTATATCTACCTTGGTAATCACTAAAATCAAATATTTAAGTTCAATATTATTTGTGTTCACCATAATCACATTGTATTATGGTATAATAGATGTAAAACATTTCTATATTTTTCTACTTCTCCATCACCAAAGTTTTGGTTTCTTCACCTCTAAGAAACTAAGTAACGAAACTTCAAATGAGTGAGGCAAAATTTATACATATGAATGGCAATTAAAATTAAATAATCGAGCTCAATATTGTTTATATTCACCGTATTCACATTGACTTATGGTAAGTTATATCTAAAAATATTCAACATTTTTCTTCACCATCCCAAAGTTTTAGGTTTTTTTTATCACTAAGCAACAAATATAATAGACTATAGTAGTTGAAAAAAAATTAATTATATTGAATTTTTCTACTCGATCAAAATTTTTTAGGTTTTTTCCCAACTAAAAAACAAAGTCAAAAGACTATAATCCATGACATATATTTTATATATTATAGGTAAAAATTAAAGTAAATAATCAAGCTAGAATTTATTGATATTTACCATTTTCACCTTGAATTATGGTAAATTAGATGTAAATATATTAAATATAATTCTCTTCCGTCACCAAATTTCATGTTACTTCGTCACTAAGCCACACAGTTAAAAGACTATAAATGAATGACAAATAAAATATATCTACCTGGATAATCACTAAAATTAAATATTTAAGCTCAATATTATTTGTGTTCACCACAATCACATTGTACTATGGTATAATAGATGTAAAAAATTTCTATATTTTTCTACTTCTCCATCACCAAAATTTTGGTTTCTTCACCTCTAAGAAACTAAGTTAATAGACTTAAAATGAGTGACCCATAATTTATACATATGAATGACAATTAAAATTAAATAATCGAGCTCAATATTGTTTGTATTCATCGTAATCACATTGAATTATGGTAAGTTACATCTAAAAATATTTAACATTTTTCTTCACCATCCCAAAGTTTTAGGGTTTTTTTATCACTAAGCAACAAATATAATAGACTATAGTAGGTGAAAAAAACTAACTATATTGAATTTTTCTACTCGATAAATTTTTTTTAGGTTTTTTCCCAACCAAAAAACAAAGTCAAAAGACTATAATCCATGACATATATTTTATATAATATAGGTAAAAATTAAAGTAAATAATCAAGCTAGAATTTATTGATATTTACCATTTTCACCTTGAATTATGGTAAATTAGATGTAAATATATTAAATATAATTTTTTCCGTCACCAAATTTCATGTTACTTCGTCACTTAGCCACAATGTTAAAAGACTATAAATGAATGACAAATAAATTATATCTACCTGGGTAATCACCAAAATCAAATATTTAAGTTCAATATTATTCGTGTTCACCATAATCACATAGTATTATGGTATAATAGATGTAAAAAATTTCTATATTTTTCTACTTCTCCATCACCAAAATTTTGGTTTCTTCACCTCTAAGAAACTAAGTTAATAGACTTAAAATGAATGACCCATAATTTACACATATGAATGACAATTAAAATTAAATAATCGAGCTCAATATTGTTTGTATTCATCGTAATCACATTGAATTAGGGTAAGTTACATCTAAAAATATTTAACATTTTTCTTCACAATCCCAAAGTTTTAGGTTTTTTTATCACTAAGTAACAAATATACTAGACTATAGTAGGTGAAAAAAAATTAATTATATTGAATTTTTCTACTCGATCAAAAAATTTTAGGTTTTTTCCCAACTAAAAAACAAAGTCAAAAGACTATAATCCATGACATATATTTTATATAATATAGGTAAAAATTAAAGTAAATAATCAAGCTAGAATTTATTGATATGTACCATTTTCACCTTGAATTATGGTAAATTAGATGTAAATATATTAAATATAATTTTTTCCGTCACCAAATTTCATGTTACTTCGTCACTTAGCCACACAGTTAAGAGACTATAAATGAATGACAAATAAATTAAATCTACCTCATTAATCACCAATATCGAATATTTAAGTTCAATATTATTCGTGTTCACCATAATCACATAGTAATATGGTATAATAGATGTAAAAAATTTCTATATTTTTCTACTTCTCCATCACCAAAATTTTGGTTTCTTCACCTCAAAGAAACTAAGTTAATAGACTTAAAATGAGTGACCCATAATTTATACATATGAATGACAATTAAAATAAAATAATCGAGCTCAATATTGTTTGTATTCATCGTAATCACATTGACTTATGGTAAATTACATCTAAAAATATTCAGCATTTTTCTTCACCATCCCAAAGTTTTAGGTTTTTTTTATCACTAAGCAACAAATATAATAGACTATAGTAGATGAAAAAAATTAACTATATTGAATTTTTCTACTCGATCAAAAAATATTAGGTTTTTTCCCAACTAAAAAACAAAGTCAAAAGACTGTAATCCATGACATATATTTTATATAATATAGGTAAAAATTAAAGTAAATAATCAAGCTAGAATTTGTTGATATTTACCATTTTCACCTTGAATTATGGTAAATTAGATGTAAATATATTAAATATAATTTTTTTCGTCACCAAATTTCATGTTACTTCGTCACTTAGCCACACAGTTAAAAGACTATAAATGAATGACAAATAAATTAAATCTACCTCATTAATCACCAATATCGAATATTTAAGTTCAATATTATTCGTGTTCACCATAATCACATAGTAATATGGTATAATAGATGTAAAAAATTTCTATATTTTTCTACTTCTCCATCACCAAAATTTTGGTTTCTTCACCTCTAAGAAACTAAGTTAATAGACTTAAAATGAGTGACCCATAATTTATACATATGAATGACAATTAAAATTAAATAATCGAGCTCCATATTGTTTGTATTCATCGTAATCACATTGAATTATGGTAAGTTACATCTAAAAATATTTAAAATTTTTCTTCACCATCCCAAAGTTTTAGGTTTTTTTATCACTAAGCAACAAATATACTAGACTATAGTAGGTGAAAAAAAATTAATTATATTGAATTTTTCTACTCGATCAAAAAATTTTAGGTTTTTTCCCAACTAAAAAGCAAAGTCAAAAGACTATAATCCATGACATATATTTTATATATTACAGGTAAAAATTAAAGTAAATAATCAAGCTAGAATTTATTGATATTTACCATTTTCACCTTGAATTATGGTAAATTAGATTTAAATATATTAAATATAATTCTCTTTCGTCACCAAATTTCATGTTACTTCGTCTCTAAGCCACACAGTTAAAAGACTATAAATGAATGACAATTGAAATATATCAACTGGGTAATCACTAAAATTAAATATTATAGCTCAATATTATTTGTGTTCACCACAATCACATTGTACTATGGTTTAATAGATGTAAAAAATTTCTATATTTTTCTACTTCTCCATCACCAAAATTTTGGTTTCTTCACCTCTAAGAAACTAAGCAACGAAACTTCAAATGAGTGACGAAAAATTAATACATGTGAGTGACAATTAAAATTAAATAATCGAGCTCAATATTATTTATATTCACCGTATTCACATTGACTTATGGTAAGTTATATCTAAAAATATTCAACATTTTTCTTCACCATCCCAAAGTTTTAGGTTTTTTTTATCATTAAGCAAAAAATATAATAGACTATAGTAGGTGAAAAAAACTAATTAGATTGAATTTTTCTACTCGAGAAATTTTTTTTAGGTTTTTTCCCAACCAAAAAACAAAGTCAAAAGACTATAATCCATGACATATATTTTATATAATATAGGTAAAAATTAAAGTAAATAATCAAGCTAGAATTTATTGGTATTTACCATTTTCACCTTGAATTATGGTAAATTAGATGTAAATATATTAAATATAATTTTTTCCGTCACCAAGTTTCATGTTACTTCGTCACTTAGCCACACAGTTAAAAGACTATAAATGAATGACAAATAAATTATATCTACCTGGGTAATCACTAAAATCAAATATTTAAGTTCAATATTATTTGTGTTCTCCATAATCACATTGTATTATGGTATAATAGATGTAAAAAATTTCTATATTTTTCTACTTCTCCATCACCAAAGTTTTGGTTCTTCACCTCTAAGAAACTAAGTTAACAGACTTCAAATGAGTGACCCATAATTTATACATTTGAATGACAATTAAAATTAAATAATCAAGATCAATATTTTTTGTATTCATTGTAATCACATTGACTTGTGGTAAATTACATCTAAAAATATTTAACATTTTTCTTCACCATCCCAAAGTTTTAGGTTTTTTTTATCACTAAGCTCAATATTATTTGTGTTCACCACAATCACATTGTACTATGGTTTAATAGATGTAAAAAATTTCTATATTTTTCTACTTCTCCATCACCAAAATTTTGGTTTCTTCACCTCTAAGAAACTAAGTTAATAGACTTAAAATGAGTGACCCATAATTTATACATATGAATGACAATTAAAATTAAATAATCGAGCTCAATATTGTTTGTATTCATCGTAATCACATTGAATTAGGGTAAGTTACATCTAAAAATATGTAACATTTTTCTTCACAATCCCAAAGTTTTAGGTTTTTTTATCACTAAGTAACAAATATACTAGACTATAGTAGGTGAAAAAAAATTAATTATATTGAATTTTTCTACTCGATCAAAAAATTTTAGGTTTTTTCCCAACTAAAAAACAAAGTCAAAAGACTATAATCCATGACATATATTTTATATAATATAGGTAAAAATTAAAGTAAATAATCAAGCTAGAATTTATTGATATGTACCATTTTCACCTTGAATTATGGTAAATTAGATGTAAATATATTAAATATAATTTTTTCCGTCACAAATTTCATGTTACTTCGTCACTTAGCCACACAGTTAAAAGACTATAAATGAATGACAAATAAATTAAATCTACCTCGGTAATCACCAATATCAAATATTTAAGTTCAATATTATTCGTGTTCACCATAATCACATAGTACTATGGTATAATAGATGTAAAAAATTTCTATATTTTTCTACTTCTCCATCACCAAAATATTGGTTTCTTCACCTCTAAGAAACTAAGTTAATAGACTTAAAATGAGTGACCCATAATTTATACATATGAATGACAATTAAAATTAAATAATCGAGTTCAATATTGTTTGTATTCATCGTAATCACATTGAATTAGGGTAAGTTAAATCTAAAAATATTTAACATTTTTCTTCACAATCCCAAAGTTTTATGTTTTTTATCACTAAGTAACAAATATACTAGACTATAGTAGGTGAAAAAAAATTAATTATATTGAATTTTTCTACTCGATCAAAAAATTTTAGGTTTTTTCCCAACTAAAAAACAAAGTCAAAAAACTATAATCCATGACATATATTTTATATAATATAGGTAAAAATTAAAATAAATAATCAAGCTAGAATTTATTGATATGTACCATTTTCACCTTGAATTATGGTAAATTAGATGTAAATATATTAAATATAATTTTTTCCGTCACCAAATTTCGTGTTACTTCGTCACTTAGCCACACAGTTAAAAGACTATAAATGAATGACAAATAAATTATATCTACCTTTGTAATCACCAAAATCAAATATTTAAGTTCAAATTATTCGTGTTCACCGTAATCACATAGTACTATGGTATAATAGATGTAAAAAATTTCTATATTTTTCTACTTCTCCATCACCAAAATATTGGTTTCTTCACCTCTAAGAAACTAAGTTAATAGACTTAAAATGAGTGACCCATAATTTAAACATATGAATGACAATTAAAACAAAATAATCGAGCTCAATATTGTTTGTATTCATCGTAATCACATTGAATTATGGTAAGTTACATCTAAAAATATTTAACATTTTTCTTCACCATCCCAAAGTTTTAGGTTTTTTTATCACTAAGTAACAAATATACTAGACAAAGTAGGTGAAAAAAAATTAATTATATTGAATTTTTCTACTCGATCAAAAAATTTTAGGTTTTTTCCCAACTAAAAAACAAAGTCAAAAGACTATAATCCTTGAGATATATTTTATATAATATAGGTAAAAATTAAAGTAAATAATCAAGCTAGAATTTATTGATATGTACCATTTTCACCTTGAATTATTGTAAATTAGATATAAATATATTAAATATAATTTTTTCCGTCACCAAATTTCATGTTACTTCGTCACTTAGCCACACAGTTAAAATACTATAAATGAATGACAAATAAATTAAATCTACCTTTGTAATCACCAAAATCAAATATTTAAGTTCAATATTATTCGTGTTCACCATAATCACATAGTACAATGGTATAATAGATGTAAAAAATTTCTATATTTTTCTACTTCTCTATCACCAAAATATTGGTTTCTTCACCTCTAAGAAACTAAGTTAATAGACTTAAAATGAGTGACCCATAATTTATACATATGAATGACAATTAAAACAAAATAATCGAGCTCAATATTGTTTGTATTCATCGTAATCACATTGAATTATGGTAAGTTACATCTAAAAATATTTAACATTTTTCTTCACCATCCCAAAGTTTTAGGTTTTTTTATCACTAAGTAACAAATATACTAGACAAAGTAGGTGAAAAAAAATTAATTATATTGAATTTTTCTACTCGATCAAAAAATTTTAGGTTTTTTCCCAACTACAAAAGAAAGTCAAAAGACTATAATCCTTGACATATATTTTATATAATATAGGTAAAAATTAAAGTAAATAATCAAGCTAGAATTTATTGATATGTACCATTTTCACCTTGAATTATGGTAAATTAGATGTAAATATATTAAATATAATTTTTTCCGTCACCAAATTTCATGTTACTTCGTCACTTAGCCACACAGTTAAAATACTATAAATGAATGACAAATAAATTAAATCTACCTCGGTAATCACCAATATCAAATATTTAAGTTCAATATTATTCGTGTTCACCATAATCACATAGTACTATGGTATAATAGATAAAAAAAATTTCTATATTTTTCTACTTCTCCATCACCAAAATTTTAGTTTCTTCACCTCTAAGAAAAGTTAATAGACTTAAAATGAGTGACCCATAATTTATACATATGAATGACAATTAAAATTAAATAATCGAGCTCAATATTGTTTGTATTCATCGTAATCACATTGAATTATGGTAAGTTACATCTAAAAATATTTAACATTTTTCTTCACAATCCCAAACTTTCAGGATTTTTTATCACTAAGTAACAAATATACTAGAGTATAGTAGGTGAAAAAAATTAATTATATTGAATTTTTCTACTCGATCAAAAAATTTTAGGTTTTTTCCCAACTAAAAAACAAAGTCAAAAGACTATAATCCATGACATATATTTTATATAATATAGGTAAAAATTAAAGTAAATAATCAAGCTAGAATTTATTGATATTTACCATTTTCACCTTGAATTATGGTAAATTAGATGTAAATATATTAAATATAATTTTTTCCGTCACCAAATTTCGTGTTACTTCGTCACTTAGCCACACAGTTAAAAGACTATAAATGAATGACAAATAAATTATATCTACCTTTGTAATCACCAAAATCAAATATTTAAGTTCAATATTATTCGTGTTCACCATAATCACATAGTACTATGGTATAATAGATGTAAAAAATTTCTATATTTTTCTACTTCTCCATCACCAAAATTTTGGTTTCTTCACCTCTAAGTAACTAAGTTAATAGACTTAAAATGAGTGACCCATAATTTATACATATGAATGACAATTAAAACTAAATAATCGAGCTCAATATTGTTTTTATTCATCATAATCACATTGTATTATGGTAAGTTACATCTAAAAATATTTAACATTTTTCTTCACCATCCCAAAGTTTTAGGTTTTTTTATCACTAAGTAACAAATATACTAGACAAAGTAGGTGAAAAAAAATTAATTATATTGAATTTTTCTACTCGATCAAAAAATTTTAGGTTTTTTCCCAACTAAAAGACAAAGTCAAAAGACTATAATCCATGACATATATTTTATATAATATAGGTAAAAATTAAAGTAAATAATCAAGCTATAATTTATTGATATGTACCATTTTCACCTTGAATTATGGTAAATTAGATGTAAATTTATTAAATATAATTTTTTCCGTCACCAAATTTCATGTTACTTCGTCACTTAGCCACACAGTTAAAATACTATAAATGAATGACAAATAAATTAAATCTACCTGGGTAATCACCAAAATCAAATATTTAAGTTCAATATTATTCGTGTTCACCATAATCACATAGTACTATCGTATAATAGATGTAAAAAATTTCTATATTTTTCTACTTCTCCATCACCAAAATTTTGGTTTCTTCACCTCTAAAAAACTAAGTTAATATACCTAAAATGAGTGACCCATAATTTATACATATGAATGACAATTAAAATTAAATAATCGAGCTCAATATTGTTTGTATTCATCGTAATCACATTGAATTATGGTAAGTTAAATCTAAAAATATTTAAAAAAAATTCTTCACCATCCCAAACTTTTAGGTTTTTTTATCACTAAGTAACAAATATACTAGACTATAGTTGGTGAAAAAAAATTAATTATATTGAATTTTTCTACTCGATCAAAAAATTTTAGGTTTTTTCATAACTAAAAAACAAAGTCAAAAGACTATAATCCATGACATATATTTTATATAATATAGGTAAAAATTAAAGTAAATAATCAAGCTAGAATTTATTGATATTTACCATTTTCACCTTGAATTATGGTAAATTAGATGTAAATATATTAAATATAATTCTCTTCCGTCACCAAATTTCGTGTTACTTCGTCACTTAGCCACACAGTTAAAAGACTATAAATGAATGACTATTTAAGTTCAATATTATTCGTGTTCACCATAATCACATAGTACTATGGTATAATAGATGTAAAAAATTTCTATATTTTTCTACTTCTCCATCACCAAAATTTTGGTTTCTTCACCTCTAAGAAACTAAGTTAATAGACTTAAAATGAGTGACCCATAATTTATACATATGAATGACAATTAAAACTAAATAATCGAGCTCAATATTGTTTTTATTCATCATAATCACATTGTATTATGGTAAGTTACATCTAAAAATATTTAACATTTTTCTTCACCATCCCAAAGTTTTAGGTTTTTTTTATCACTAAGTAACAAATATACTAGACAAAGTAGGTGAAAAAAAATTAATTATATTGAATTTTTCTACTCGATCAAAAAATTTTAGGTTTTTTCCCAACTAAAAAACAAAGTCAAAAGACTATAATCCATGACATATATTTTATATAATATAGGTAAAAATTAAAGTAAATAATCAAGCTAGAATTTATTGATATGTACCATTTTCACCTTGAATTATGGTAAATTAGATGTAAATATATTAAATATAATTTTTTCCGTCACCAAATTTTGTGTTACTTCGTCACATAGCCACACAGTTAAAAGCCTATAATTGAATGAAAAATAAATTATATCTACCTGGGTAATCACCAAAATCAAATATTTAAGTTCAATATTATTCGTGTTCACCATAATCACATAGTACTATGGTATAATAGATGTAAAAAACTTCTATATTTTTCTACTTCTCCATCACCAAAATTTTGGTTTCTTCACCTCTAAGAAACTAAGTTAATAGACTTAAAATGAGTGACCCATAATTTATACATATGAATGACAATTAAAATTAAATAATCGAGTTCAATATTGTTTGTATTCATCGTAATCACATTGAATTAGGGTAAGTTACATCTAAAAATATTTAACATTTTTCTTCACAATCCCAAAGTTTTAGGTTTTTTTATCACTAAGTAACAAATATACTAGACTATAGTAGGTGAAAAAAAATTAATTATATTGAATTTTTCTACTCGATCAAAAAATTTTAGGTTTTTTCCCAACTAAAAAACAAAGTCAAAAAACTATAATCCATGACATATATTTTATATAATATAGGTAAAAATTAAAATAAATAATCAAGCTAGAATTTATTGATATGTACCATTTTCACCTTGAATTATGGTAAATTAGATGTAAATATATTAAATATAATTTTTTCCGTCACCAAATTTCGTGTTACTTCGTCACTTAGCCACACAGTTAAAAGACTATAAATGAATGACAAATAAATTATATCTACCTTTGTAATCACCAAAATCAAATATTTAAGTTCAATATTATTCGTGTTCACCATAATCACATAGTACTATGGTATAATAGATGTAAAAAATTTCTATATTTTTCTACTTCTCCATCACCAAAATTTTGGTTTCTTCACCTCTAAGTAACTAAGTTAATAGACTTAAAATGAGTGACCCATAATTTATACATATGAATGACAATTAAAACTAAATAATCGAGCTCAATATTGTTTTTATTCATCATAATCACATTGTATTATGGTAAGTTACATCTAAAAATATTTAACATTTTTCTTCACCATCCCAAAGTTTTAGGTTTTTTTATCACTAAGTAACAAATATACTAGACAAAGTAGGTGAAAAAAAATTAATTATATTGAATTTTTCTACTCGATCAAAAAATTTTAGGTTTTTTCCCAACTAAAAAACAAAGTCAAAAGACTATAATCCATGACATATATTTTATATAATATAGGTAAAAATTAAAGTAAATAATCAAGCTATAATTTATTGATATGTACCATTTTCACCTTGAATTATGGTAAATTAGATGTAAATTTATTAAATATAATTTTTTCCGTCACCAAATTTCATGTTACTTCGTCACTTAGCCACACAGTTAAAATACTATAAATGAATGACAAATAAATTAAATCTACCTGGGTAATCACCAAAATCAAATATTTAAGTTCAATATTATTCGTGTTCACCATAATCACATAGTACTATGGTATAATAGATGTAAAAAATTTCTATATTTTTCTACTTCTCCATCACCAAAATTTTGGTTTCTTCACCTCTAAAAAACTAAGTTAATAGACCTAAAATGAGTGACCCATAATTTATACATATGAATGACAATTAAAATTAAATAATCGAGCTCAATATTGTTTGTATTCATCGTAATCACATTGAATTATGGTAAGTTAAATCTAAAAATATTTAAAAAAATTTCTTCACCATCCCAAACTTTTAGGTTTTTTTATCACTAAGTAACAAATATACTAGACTATAGTAGGTGAAAAAAAATTAATTATATTGAATTTTTCTACTCGATCAAAAAATTTTAGGTTTTTTCATAACTAAAAAACAAAGTCAAAAGACTATAATCCATGACATATATTTTATATAATATAGGTAAAAATTAAAGTAAATAATCAAGCTAGAATTTATTGATATTTACCATTTTCACCTTGAATTATGGTAAATTAGATGTAAATATATTAAATATAATTCTCTTCCGTCACCAAATTTCGTGTTACTTCGTCACTTAGCCACACAGTTAAAAGACTATAAATGAATGACTATTTAAGTTCAATATTATTCGTGTTCACCATAATCACATAGTACTATGGTATAATAGATGTAAAAAATTTCTATATTTTTCTACTTCTCCATCACCAAAATTTTGGTTTCTTCACCTCTAAGAAACTAAGTTAATAGACTTAAAATGAGTGACCCATAATTTATACATATGAATGACAATTAAAACTAAATAATCGAGCTCAATATTGTTTTTATTCATCATAATCACATTGTATTATGGTAAGTTACATCTAAAAATATTTAACATTTTTCTTCACCATCCCAAAGTTTTAGGTTTTTTTTATCACTAAGTAACAAATATACTAGACAAAGTAGGTGAAAAAAAATTAATTATATTGAATTTTTCTACTCGATCAAAAAATTTTAGGTTTTTTCCCAACTAAAAAACAAAGTCAAAAGACTATAATCCATGACATATATTTTATATAATATAGGTAAAAATTAAAGTAAATAATCAAGCTAGAATTTATTGATATGTACCATTTTCACCTTGAATTATGGTAAATTAGATGTAAATATATTAAATATAATTTTTTCCGTCACCAAATTTTGTGTTACTTCGTCACATAGCCACACAGTTAAAAGCCTATAATTGAATGAAAAATAAATTATATCTACCTGGGTAATCACCAAAATCAAATATTTAAGTTCAATATTATTCGTGTTCACCATAATCACATAGTACTATGGTATAATAGATGTAAAAAACTTCTATATTTTTCTACTTCTCCATCACCAAAATTTTGGTTTCTTCACCTCTAAGAAACTAAGTTAATAGACTTAAAATGAGTGACCCATAATTTATACATATGAATGACAATTAAAATTAAATAATCGAGTTCAATATTGTTTGTATTCATCGTAATCACATTGAATTAGGGTAAGTTACATCTAAAAATATTTAACATTTTTCTTCACAATCCCAAAGTTTTAGGTTTTTTTATCACTAAGTAACAAATATACTAGACTATAGTAGGTGAAAAAAAATTAATTATATTGAATTTTTCTACTCGATCAAAAAATTTTAGGTTTTTTCCCAACTAAAAAACAAAGTCAAAAAACTATAATCCATGACATATATTTTATATAATATAGGTAAAAATTAAAATAAATAATCAAGCTAGAATTTATTGATATGTACCATTTTCACCTTGAATTATGGTAAATTAGATGTAAATATATTAAATATAATTTTTTCCGTCACCAAATTTCGTGTTACTTCGTCACTTAGCCACACAGTTAAAAGACTATAAATGAATGACAAATAAATTATATCTACCTTTGTAATCACCAAAATCAAATATTTAAGTTCAATATTATTCGTGTTCATTATAATCACATAGTACTATGGTATAATAGATGTAAAAAATTTCTATATTTTTCTACTTCTCCATCACCAAAATTTTGGTTTCTTCACCTCTATGAAACTAAGTTAATAGACTTAAAATGAGTGACCCATAATTTATACATATGAATGACAATTAAAACTAAATAATCGAGCTCAATATTGTTTGTATTCATCGTAATCACATTGAATTATGGTAAGTTACATCTAGAAATATTTAACATTTTTCTTCACCATCCCAAAGTTATAGGTTTTTTTATCACTAAGTAACAAATATACTAGACTATAGTAGGTTAAAAAAAATTAATTATATTGAATTTTTCTACTCGAGCAAAAAATTTTAGGTTTTTTCCCAACTAAAAAACAAAGTCAAAAGACTATAATCCATGACATATATTTTATATAATATAGGTAAAAATTAAAGTAAATAATCAAGCTAGAATTTATTGATATGTACCATTTTCACCTTGAATTATGGTAAATTAGATGTAAATATATTAAATATAATTTTTTCCGTCACCAAATTTCATTTTACTTCGTCACTTAGCCACACAGTTAAAATACTATAAATGAATGACAAATAAATTAAATCTACCTGGGTAATCACCAAAATCAAATATTTAAGTTCAATATTATTCGTGTTCACCATAATCACATAGTACTATGGTATAATAGATTTAAAAAATTTCTATATTTTTCTACTTCTCCATCACCAAAATTTTGGTTTCTTCACCTCTAAAAAACTAAGTTAATAGACCTAAAATGAGTGACCCATAATTTATACATATGAATGACAATTAAAATTAAATAATCGAGCTCAATATTGTTTGTATTCATCGTAATCACATTGAATTATGGTAAGTTAAATCTAAAAATATTTAAAAAAATTTCTTCACCATCCCAAACTTTTAGGTTTTTTTATCACTAAGTAACAAATATACTAGACTATAGTAGGTGAAAAAAAATTAATTATATTGAATTTTTCTACTCGATCAAAAAATTTTAGGTTTTTTCATAACTAAAAAACAAAGTCAAAAGACTATAATCCATGACATATATTTTATATAATATAGGTAAAAATTAAAGTAAATAATCAAGCTAGAATTTATTGATATTTACCATTTTCACCTTGAATTATGGTAAATTAGATGTAAATATATTAAATATAATTCTCTTCCGTCACCAAATTTCGTGTTACTTCGTCACTTAGCCACACAGTTAAAAGACTATAAATGAATGACAAATAAATTATATCTACCTTTGTAATCACCAAAATCAAATATTTAAGTTCAATATTATTCGTGGTCACCATAATCACATAGTACTATGGTATAATAGATGTAAAAAATTTCTATATTTTTCTACTTCTCCATCACCAAAATTTTGGTTTCTTCACCTCTAAGAAACTAAGTTAATAGACTTAAAATGAGTGACCCATAATTTATACATATGAATGACAATTAAAATTAAATAATCGAGCTCAATATTGTTTGTATTCATCGTAATCACATTGAATTATGGTAAGTTAAATCTAAAAATATTTAACATTTTTCTTCACCATCCCAAAGTTTTAGGTTTTTTTATCACTAAGGAACAAATATACTAGATTATAGTAGGTGAAAAAAAATTAATTATATTGAATTTTTCTACTCGATCAAAAAATTTTAGGTTTTTTTATAACTAAAAAACAAAGTCAAAAGAGTATAACCCATGACATATATTTTATATAATATATGTAAAAATTAAAGTAAATAGTCAAGCTAGAATATATTGATATTTACCATTTTCACCGTGAATTATGGTAAATTAGATGTAAATATATTAAATATAATTCTCTTCCGTCACCAAATTTCATGTTACTTCGTCACTAAGCCACACAGTTAAAAGACTATAAATGAATGACAAATAAAATATATCTACCTGGGTAATCACTAAAATTAAATATTTAAGCTCAATATTATTTGTGTTCACCATACTCACATTGTACTATGGTATAATAGATGTAAACAATTTCTATATTTTTCTACTTCTCCATCACCAAAATTTTGGTTTCTTCACCTCGAAGAAACTTAGTTAATAGACTTAAAATGAGTGACCCATAATTTATACATATGAATGACAATTAAAATTAAATAATCGAGTTCAATATTGTTTGTATTCATCGTAATCACATTGACTTATGGTAAGTTACATCTAAAAATATTTAACATTTTTCTTCACAATCCCAAAGTTTTAGGTTATTTTATCACTAAGTAACAAATATACTAGACTATAGTAGCTGGAAAAAAATTAATTATATTGAATTTTTCTACTCGATCAAAAAATTTTAGGTTTTTTCCCAACTAAAAAACAAAGTCAAAAGACTATAATCCATGACATATATTTTATATTATATAGGTAAAAATTAAAGTAAATAATCAAGCTAGAATTTATTGATATTTACCATTTTCACCTTGAATTATGGTAAATTAGATGTAAATATATTAAATATAACTCTTTTCCATAACCAAATTTCATGTTACTTCGTCACTAAGCCACACAATTAAAAGATTATAAATAAATGACAAATAAATTATATCTACCTAGGTAATCACTAAAATACAATATTTAAGTTCTAAATTATTCGTGTTCACCATAATCACATAGTACTATCGTATAATAGATGTAAAAAATTTCTATATTTTTCTACTTCTCCATCACCAAAATTTTGGTTTCTTCACCTCTAAGAAACTAAGTTAATAGACTTAAAATGAGTGACTCATAATTTATACATATGAATGACAATTAAAATTAAATAATCGAGTTCAATATTGTTCGTAATCACATTGACTTATGGTAAGTTACATCTAAAAATATTTAACATTTTTCTTCACCATCCCAAGGTTTTAGGTTTTTTTATCACTATGGAACAAATATACTAGACTATAGTAGGTGAAAAAAATTAATTATATTGAATTTTTCTACTCGATCAAAAAGTTTTAGGTTTTTTCCCAACTAAAAAACAAAGTCAAAAGACTATAATCCATGACATATATTTTATATAATATAGGTAAAAATTAAAGTAAATAATCAAGCTAGAATTTATTGATATGTACCATTTTCACCTTGAATTATGGTAAATTAGATGTAAATATATTAAATATAATTTTTTCCGTCACCAAATTTCGTGTTACTTCGTCACTTAGCCACACAGTTAAAAGACTATAAATGAATGACAAATAAATTATATCTACCTGGGTAATCACCAAAATCAAATATATAAGTTCAATATTATTCGTGTTCACCATAATCACCTAGTACTATGGTATAATAGATGTAAAAAATTTCTATATTTTTCTACTTCTCCATCACCAAAATTTTGGTTTCTTCACCTCTAAAAAACTAAGTTAATAGACCTAAAATGAGTGACCCATAATTTATACATATGAATGACAATTAAAATTAAATAATCGAGCTCAATATTGTTTGTATTCATCGTAATCACATTGAATTATGGTAAGTTAAATCTAAAAATATTTAAAAAAATTTCTTCACCATCCCAAACTTTTAGGTTTTTTTATCACTAAGTAACAAATATACTAGACTATAGTAGGTGAAAAAAAATTAATTATATTGAATTTTTCTACTCGATCAAAAAATTTTAGGTTTTTTCATAACTAAAAAACAAAGTCAAAAGAGTATAACCCATGACATATATTTTATATAATATAGGTAAAAATTAAAGTAAATAGTCAAGCTAGAATTTATTGATATTTACCATTTTCACCTTGAATTATGGTAAATTAGATGTAAATATATTAAATATAATTCTCTTCCGTCACCAAATTTTGTGTTACTTCGTCACTAAGCCACACAGTTAAAAGACTATAAAGGAATGACAAATAAAATATATCTACCTGGGTAATCACTAAAATTAAATATTTAAGCTCAATATTATTTGTGTTCACCACACTCACATTGTACTATGGTATAATAGATGTAAACAATTTCTATATTTTTCTACTTCTCCATCACCAAAATTTTGGTTTCTTCACCTCGAATAAACTTAGTTAATAGACTTAAAATGAGTGACCCATAATTTATACATATGAATGACAATTAAAATTAAATAATCGAGTTCAATATTGTTTGTATTCATCGTAATCAAATTGACTTATGGTAAGTTACATCTAAAAATATTTAACATTTTTCTTCACCGTCCCAAAGTTTTAGGTTTTTTTATCACTAAGTAACAAATATACTAGACTATAGTAGGTGAAAAAAATTAATTATATTGAATTTTTCTACTCGATCAAAAAATTTTAGGTTTTTTCCCAACTAAAAAACAAAGTCAAAAGACTATAATCCATGACATATATTTTATATAATATAGGTAAAAATTAAAGTAAATAATCAAGCTAGAATTTATTGATATGTACCATTTTCACCTTGAATTATGGTAAATTAGATGTAAATATATTAAATATAATTTTTTCCGTCACCAAATTTCGTGTTACTTCGTCACTTAGCCACACAGTTAAAACACTATAAATGAATGACAAATAAATTATATCTACCTGGGTAATCACCAAAATCAAATATATAAGTTCAATATTATTCGTGTTCACCATAATCACATAGTACTATGGTATAATAGATGTAAAAAATTTCTATATTTTTCTACTTCTCCATCACCAAAATTTTGGTTTCTTCACCTCTAAGAAACTAAGTTAATAGACTTAAAATGAGTGACCCATAATTTATACATATGAGTGACAATTAAAACTAAATAATCGAGTTCAATATTGTTTGTATTCATCGTAATCACATTGACTTATGGTAAGTTATATCTAAAAATATTTAACATTTTTCTTCACCATCCCAAAGTTTTAGGTTTTTTTATCACTAAGGAACAAATATACTAGACTATAGTAGGTGAAAAAAAATTAATTATATTGAATTTTTCAACTCGATCAAAAATTTTTAGGTTTTTTCCCAACTAAAAAACAAAGTCAAAAGACTATAATCCATGACATATATTTTTTATAATATAGGTAAAAATTAAAGTAAATAATCAAGCTAGAATTTATTGATATTTACCATTTTCACCTTGAATTATGGTAAATTAGATGTAAATATATTAAATATAATTTTTTCCGTCACCAAATTTCATGTTACTTCGTCACTAAGCCACACAGTTAAAAGACTATAAATGAATGACAAATAAATTATATCTACCTGGGTAATCACTAAAATCAAATATTTAAGTTCAATATTATTCGTGTTCACCATAATCACATAGTACTATGGTATAATAGATGTAAAAAATTGCTGTATTTTTCTACTTCTCCATCACCAAAATATTGGTTTCTTCACCTCTAAGAAACTAAGTTAATAGACTTAAAATGAGTGACCCATAATTTATACATATAAATGACAATTAAAATTAAATAATCGAGTTCAATATTGTTTGTATTCATCGTAATCACATTGACTTATGGTAAGTTACATCTAAAAATATTTAATATTTTTCTTCACCATCCCAAAGTTTTAGGTTTTTTTATCACTAAGCAACAAATATACTAGACTATAGTAGGTGAAAAAAAATTAATTATATTGAATTTTTCTACTCGATCAAAAAAATTTAGGTTTTTTCATAATTAAAAACAAAGTAAAAAGAGTATAATCAATGACATATATTTTATATAATATAGGTAAAAATTAAAGTAAATAATCAAGCTAGAATTTATTGATATTTACCATTTTCACCTTGAATTATGGTAAATTAGATGTAAATATATTAAATATAATTCTCTTCCGTCACCAAATTTCATGTTACTTCGTCACTAAGCCACATAGTTAAAAGACTATAAATGAATGACAAATAAAATATATCTACCTGGGTAATCACTAAAATTAAATATTTAAGCTCAATATTATTTGTGTTCACCACACTCACATTGTACTATGGTATAATAGATGTAAACAATTTCTATATTTTTCTACTTCTCCATCACCAAAATTTTGGTTTCTTCACCTCTAACAAACTAAGTTAATAGACTTAAAATGAGTGACCCATAATTTATACATATGAATGACAATTAAAATTAAATAATCGAGTTCAATATTGTTTGTATTAATCGTAATCCCATTGACTTATGGTAAGTTACATCTAAAAATATTTAACATTTTTCTTCACCGTCCCAAAGTTTTAAATTTTTTTATCACTAAGCAACAAATATACTAGACTATAGTAGGTCAAAAAATTTAATTATATTGAATTTTTCTACTCGATCAAAAAATTTTAGGTTTTTTCCCAACTAAAAAACAAAGTCAAGCTAGAATTTATTGATATTTACCATTTTCACCTTGAATTATGGTAAATTAGATGTAAATATATTAAATATATTACTCTTCCGTCACCAAATTTCATGTTACTTCGTCACTAAGCCACACATTTAAAAGACTATAAATGAATGAAAAATAAAATACATCTACCTGGTAACCACTAAAATTAAATATTTATGATCAATATTATTTGTGTTCACCATAATCACATTGTACTATGGTATAATAGATGTAAAAAATTTCTATATTTTTCTATTTCTCCATCACCAAAATTTTGGTTTATTTACCTCTAAGAAACTACGTAAAGAAACTTCAAATGAGTGACGCATAATTTATACATATGAGTGACAATTAAAATTAAATAATCGAGCTCAATATTATTTATATTCACCATATTCACATTGACTTATGGTAAATTACGTCTAAAAATATTTAACATTTTTCTTCACCATCCCTAAGTTTTAGGTTTTTTTTATCACTAAGCAACAAATATAATAGACTATAGTAGATGAAAAAAATTAATTATATTGAATTTTTCTACTCGATAAAATATTTTTAGGTTTTTTCCCAACTAAAAAATCAAGTCAAAAGACTATAATCCATGACATATATTTTATATAATATAAGTAAAAATTAAAATGAATAATCAAGCTAGAATTTATTGATATTTACCATTTTCACCTTGAGATATGGTTAATTGGATGTATATATATTAAATATGTTTCTTCTCCGTCACCAAATTTCATGTTACTTCGTCACTAAGCCACACAGTTAAAAGACTATAAATGAATGAAAAATAAATTATATCTACCTGGGTAATCACTAAGATGAAATATTTAAGTTTAATATTAATTTTGTTCACCACAATCACATTGTACTATGGTATAATAGTTGTAAACAATTTCTATATTTTTCTACTTCTCCATCACCAAAATTTTGGTTTCTTCACCTCTAAGAAACTAAGTTAATAGACTTAAAATGAGTGACCCGTAATTTATACATATGAATTACAATTAAGATTAAATAATCGAGTTCAATATTGTTTGTATTCATCATAATCACATTGACTTATGGTAAGTTACATCTAAAAATATTTAACATTTTTCTTCACCATCCCAAAGTTTTAGGTTTTTTTATCACTAAGCAACAAATATACTAGACTATAGTAGGTGGAAAAAAATTAATTATATTTAATTTTTCTACTCGATCAAAAAATTTTAGGTTTTTTCCCAACCAAAAAACAAAGTCAAAAGTCTATAATCCATGACATATATTTTATATAATATAGGTAAAAATTAAAGTAAATAATCAAGCTAGAATTTATTGATATTTACCATTTTCACCTTGAATTATGGTAAATTAGATGTAAATATATTAAATATAATTTTTTCCGTCACCAAATTTCATGTTACTTCGTCACTTAGCCACACAGTTAAAAGACTATAAATGAATGATAAATAAATTATATCTACCTGGGTAATCACTAAAATCAAATATTTAAGTTCAATATTATTCGTGTTCACCATAATCACATAGTACTATGGTATAATAGATGTAAAAAATTGCTGTATTTTTCTACTTCTCCATCACCAAAATATTGGTTTCTTCACCTCTAAGAAACTAAGTTAATAGACTTAAAATGAGTGACCCATAATTTATACATATAAATGACAATTAAAATTAAATAATCGAGTTCAATATTGTTTGTATTCATCGTAATCACATTGACTTATGGTAAGTTACATCTAAAAATATTTAATATTTTTCTTCACCATCCCAAAGTTTTAGGTTTTTTTATCACTAAGCAACAAATATACTAGACTATAGTAGGTGAAAAAAAATTAATTATATTGAATTTTTCTACTCGATCAAAAAAATTTAGGTTTTTTCATAATTAAAAACAAAGTAAAAAGAGTATAATCCATGACATATATTTTATATAATATAGGTAAAAATTAAAGTAAATAATCAAGCTAGAATTTATTGATATTTACCATTTTCACCTTGAATTATGGTAAATTAGATGTAAATATATTAAATATAATTCTCTTCCGTCACCAAATTTCATGTTACTTCGTCACTAAGCCACATAGTTAAAAGACTATAAATGAATGACAAATAAAATATATCTACCTGGGTAATCACTAAAATTAAATATTTAAGCTCAATATTATTTGTGTTCACCACACTCACATTGTACTATGGTATAATAGATGTAAACAATTTCTATATTTTTCTACTTCTCCATCACCAAAATTTTGGTTTCTTCACCTCTAACAAACTAAGTTAATAGACTTAAAATGAGTGACCCATAATTTATACATATGAATGACAATTAAAATTAAATAATCGAGTTCAATATTGTTTGTATTAATCGTAATCACATTGACTTATGGTAAGTTACATCTAAAAATATTTAACATTTTTCTTCACCGTCCCAAAGTTTTAAATTTTTTTATCACTAAGCAACAAATATACTAGACTATAGTAGGTCAAAAAATTTAATTATATTGAATTTTTCTACTCGATCAAAAAATTTTAGGTTTTTTCCCAACTAAAAAACAAAGTCAAGCTAGAATTTATTGATATTTACCATTTTCACCTTGAATTATGGTAAATTAGATGTAAATATATTAAATATATTACTCTTCCGTCACCAAATTTCATGTTACTTCGTCACTAAGCCACACATTTAAAAGACTACAAATGAATGAAAAATAAAATATATCTACCTGGTAACCACTAAAATTAAATATATATGATCAATATTATTTGTGTTCACCATAATCACATTGTATTATGGTATAATAGATGTAAAAAATTTCTATATTTTTCTACTTCTCCATCACCAAAATTTTGGTTTCTTTACCTCTAAGAAACTAAGTAAAGAAACTTCAAATGAGTGACGCATAATTTATACATATGAATGACAATTAAAATTAAATAATCGAGCTCAATATTATTTATATTCACCATATTCACATTGACTTATGGTAAATTACGTCTAAAAATATTTAACATTTTTCTTCACCATCCCTAAGTTTTAGTTTTTTTTTTATCACTAAGCAACAAATATAATAGACTATAGTAGATGAAAAAAATTAATTATATTGAATTTTTCTACTCGATAAAATATTTTTAGGTTTTTTCCCAACTAAAAAACAAAGTCAAAAGACTATAATCCATGACATATATTTTATATCATATAAGTATAATTTAAAATGAATAATCAAGCTAGAATTTATTGATATTTACCATTTTCACCTTGAGATATGGTTAATTGGATATATATATATATATATATATATATATATATATATATATATATATATATATATATATATATATATATATATATATATATATATATATATATATATATATATATATATATATATATATATATATATATATATATATATATATATATATATATATATATATATATATATATATATATATATATATATTAAATATGTTTCTTCTCCGTCACCAAATTTCATTTTAATTCGTCAATAAGCCACACAGTTAAAAGACTATAAATGAATGACAAATAAATTATATCTACCTGGGTAATCACTAAGATCAAATATTTAAGTTTAATATTATTTTTGTACACCATAATCACATTGTATTATGGTATAATAGATGTAAAAAATTTCTATATTTTTCTACTTCTCCATCACCAAAGTTTTGGTTTCTTCACCTCTAAGAAACTAAGTTAACAGACTTCAAATGAGTGACCCATAATTTATACATTTGAATGACAATTAAAATTAAATAATCGAGCTCAATATTGTTTGTATTCATCGTAATCACATTGACTTATGGTAAATTACATCTAAAAATATTCAACATTTTTCTTCACCATCCCAAAGTTTTAGGTTTTTTTACCACTAAGCAACAAATATAATAGACTATAGTAGATGAAAAAAATTAATTATATTGTATTTTTCTACTCGATCAAAAATTTTTAGGTTTTTTCCCAACTAAAAAACAAAGTCAAAAGACTATAATCCATGACTTATATTTTATATAATATAGGTAAAAATTGAAGTAAATAATCAAGCTAGAATTTATTGATATTTACCATTTTCATATTGAATTATGGTAAATTATATGTAAATATATTAAATATAATTTTTTCCGTCACCAAATTTCATGTTACTTCGTCACTTAGCCACACAGTTAAAAGACTATAAATGAATGACAAATAAATTATATCTACCTGGGTAATCACTAAAATCAAATATTTAAGTTCAATATTATTCGTGTTCACCATAATCACATTGTACTATGGTATAAAAGATGTAAAAAATTTCTATATTTTTCTACTTCTCCATCACCAAAGTTTTGGTTTCTTCACCTCTAATAAACTAAGTTAACAGACTTAAAATGAGTGACCCATAATTTATACATATGAATGACAATTAAAATTAAATAATCGAGCTCAATATTTTTTATATTCACCGTATTCACATTGACTTATGGTAAATTACGTCTAAAAATATTTAACATTTTTCTTCACCATCCCAAAGTTTTAGGTTTTTTATCACTAAGCAACAAATATAATAGACTATAGTAGATGAAAAAAATTAATTATATTGTATTTTTCTACTCGATCAAAAAATTTTAGGTTTTTTCCCAACTAAAAAACAAAGTCAAAAGACTATAATCCATGACTTATATTTTATAAAATAAAGGTAAAAATTGAAGTAAATAACCAAGCTAGGATTTATTGATATTTACCATTTTCATATTGAATTATGGTAAATTAGATGTAAATATATTAAATATAATTTTTTTCGTCACCAAATTTCATGTTACTTCGTCACTTAGCCACATAGTTAAAAGACTATAAATGAATGACAAATAAATTATATCTACCTAGGTAATCACTAAAATCAAATATTTAAGTTCAATATTATTCGTGTTCACCACAATCACATTGTACTATGGTATAATAGATGTAAAAAATTTCTATATTTTTCTACTTCTCCATCACCAAAATTTTGGTTTTTTCACCTCTAAGAAACTAAGTTAACAGACTTTAAAGAGTGACCCATAATTTATACATTTGAATGGCAATTAAAATTAAATAATCGAGCTCAATATTGTTTATATTCATGGTAATCACATTGACTTATGGTAAATTACATCTAAAAATATTCAACATTTTTCTTCACCATCCCAAAGTTTTAGGTTTTTTATCACTAAGCAACAAATATAATAGACTATAGTAGATGAAAAAAATTAATTATATTGTACTTTTCTACTCATTCAAAAAATTTTAGGTTTTTTCCCAACTTAAAAACAAAGTCAAAAGACTATAATCCATGACATATATTTTATATAATATAGGTAAAAATTGAAGTAAATAATCAAGCTAGAATTTATTGATATTTACCATTTTCACATTGAATTATGGTAAATTAGATCTAAATATATTAAATATAATTTTTTCCGTCACCAAATTACATGTTACTTCGTCACTTAGCCACACAGTTAAAAGACTATAAATGAATGACAAATAAATTATATCTACCTGGGTAATCACTAAAATCAAATATTTAAGTTCAATATTATTCGTTTTCACCATAATCACGTTGTACTATTGTATAATAGATTTAAAAAATTTCTATATTTTTCTACTTCTCCATCACCAAAATTTTGGTTTCTTCACCTCTAATAAACTAAGTTAATAGAATTAAAATGAGTGACCCATAATTTATACATATGAATGACAATTAAAATTAAATAATCGAGCTCAATATTGTTTGTATTCACCGTATTCACATTGACTTATGGTAAGTTACATCTAAAAATATTTAACATTTTTCTTCACCATCCCGAAGTTTTAGGTTTTTTTATCCCTAAGCAACAAATATAATAGACTATAGTAGGTGGAAAAAACTAATTATATTGAATTTTTCTACTCGATCAAAACATTTTAGGTTTTTTCCCAACTAAAAAACAAAATCAAAATACTATAATCCATGACATATATTTTATATAATATAGGTAAAAATTAAAGTAAATAATCAAGCTAGAATTTATTGATATTTACCATTTTCACCTTGAATTATGGTAAATTAGATGTAAATATATCAAATATAATTCTCTTCCGTCACCAAATTTCATGTTACTTCGTCACTAAGCCACACAGTTAAAAGACTATAAATGAATGATAAATAAATTATATCTACCTGGGTAATCACTAAAATCAAATATTTAAGTTCAATATTATTTGTGTTCTCCATAATCACATTGTATTATGGTATAATAGATGTAAAAAATTTCTATATTTTTCTACTTCTCCATCACCAAAGTTTTGGTTTCTTCACCTCTAAGAAACTAAGTTAACAGACTTCAAATGAATGACCTATAATTTATACATATGAATGACAATTAAAATTAAAAAATCGAGCTCAATATTGTTTGTACTCATCGTAATCACATTGACTTGTGGTAAGTTACATCTAAAAATATTTAACATTTTTCTTCACCATCCCAAAGTTTTAGGTTTTTTTATCACTAAGCAACAAATATAATAGACTATAGTAGATGAAAAAAATTAATTATATTGAATTTTTATACTCGATCAAAAAATTTTAGGTTTTTTCCCAACTAAAAAACAAAGTCAAAAGACTATAATCCATGACATATATTTTATATAATATAGGTAAAAATTAAAGTAAATAATCAAGCTAGAATTTATTGATATTTACCATTTTCACATTGAATTATGGTAAATTAGATGTAAATATATTAAATATAATTCTCTTCCGTCACCAAATTTCATGTTACTTCGTCAGTAAGCCACACAGTTAAAAGACTATAAATGAATGACAAATAAAATATATCTACCTGGGTAGTCACTAAAATTAAATATTTAAGCTCAATATTATTTGTGTTCACCATAATCACAATGTATTATGGTATAATAGATGTGAATAATTTATATATTTTTCTACTTCTCCATCACCAAAATTTTGGTTTCTTTTCCTCTAAGAAACTAAGTAACGAAACTTCAAATGAGTGACGCAAAATTTATACATATGAATGACAATTAAAATTAAATAGTCGAGCTCAATATTGTTTATATTCACCGTATTCACATTGACTTATGGTAAGTTACATCTAAAAATATTCAATACTTTTCTTCACCATCCCAAAGTTTTAGTTTTTTTTATCACTAAGCAACAAATATAATAGAGTATAGTAGGCGGAAAAAACTAATAATATTGAATGTTTCTACTATATCAAAACATTTTAGGTTTTTTCCCAACTAAAAAACAAAATCAAAAGACTATAATCCATGACATATATTTTATATAATATAGGTAAAAATTAAAGTAAATAATCAAGCTAGAATTTATTGATATTTACCATTTTGACCTTGAATTATGTTAAATTAGCTGTAAATATATTAAATATAATTCTTTTCCGTCACCAAATTTCATGTTTCTTCGTCACTAAGCCACACAGTTAAAAGACTATAAATGAATGATAAATAAATTATATCTACCTGGGTAATCACTAAAATCAAATATTTAAGTTCAATATTATTTGTGTTCTCCATAATCACATTGTATTATGGTATAATAGATGTAAAAAATTTCTATATTTTTCTACTTCTCCATCACCAAAGTTTTGGTTTCTTCACCTCTAAGAAACTAAGTTAACAGACTTCAAATGAGTGACCCATAATTTATACATTTGAATGACAATTAAAATTAAATAATCAAGATCAATATTGTTTGTATTCATTGTAATCACATTGACTTGTGGCAAATTACATCTAAAAATATTTAACATTTTTCTTCACCATCCCAAAGTTTTAGGTTTTTTTTATCACTAAGCAACAAATATAAAAGACTATAGTAGATGAAAAAAAAATTAATTATATTGAATTTTTCTACTCGATCAAAATTTTTTAGGTTTTTTCCCAACTAAAAAACAAAGTCAAAATACTATAGTCCATGACATATATTTTTTATAATATAGGTAAAAATTAAAGTAAATAATCAAGCTAGAATTTATTGATATTTACCATTTTCACCTTTAATTATGGTAAATGAGATGTAAATATTTTAAATATAATTCTTTTCCGTCACCAAATTTCATGTTACTTCGTCACTAAGCCACACATTTAAAAGACTATAAATGAATGATAAATAAATTATATCTACCTGGGTAATCACTAAAATCAAATATTTAAGTTCAATATTATTTGTGTTCTCCATAATCACATTGTACTATGGTATAAGAGATGTAAAAAATTTCTATATTTTTCTACTTCTCCATCACCAAAATTTTAATTTCTTCACCTCTAAGAAACTTAGTAAAGAAACTTCAAATGAGTGACGCATAATTTATACATATGAATGACAATTAAAATTAAATAATCGAGCTCAATATTTTTTATATTCACCGTATTCACATTGACTTATGGTAAATTACATCTAAAAATATTTAACATTTTTCTTCGCCATCCCAAAGTTTTAGGTTTTTTTATCACTAAGCAACAAATATAAAAGACTATAGTAGATGAAAAAAATTAATTATATTGAATTTTTCTACTCGATCAAAAAATTTTAGGTTTTTTCCCAACTAAAAAACAAGGTCAAAAGACTATAACCCATGACATATATTTTATATAATATAGGTAAAAATTAAAGTAAATAATCAAGCTAGAATTTATTGATATTTACCATTTTCACCTTTAATTATGGTAAATTAGATGTAAATATATTAAATATAATTCTTTTCCGTCACCAAATTTCATGTTACTTCGTCACTAAGCCACACATTTAAAAGACTATAAATGAATGATAAATAAAATATATCTACCTGGGTAGTCACTAAAATTAAATATTTAAGCTCAATATTATTTGTGTTAACCATAATCACAATGTATTATGGTATAATAGATGTAAAAAATTTATATATTTTTCTACTTCTCCATCACCAAAATTTTGGTTTCTTTACCTCGAAGAGACTTAGTAAAGAAACTTCAAATGAGTGACGCATAATTTATACATATGAATGACAATTAAAATTAAATAATCGAGCTCAATATATTTTATATTCACCGTATTCACATTGACTTATGGTAAATTACATCTAAAAATATTTAACATTTTTCTTCGCCATCCCAAAGTTTTAAGTTTTTTTTATCACTAAGCAACAAATATAATAGACTATAGTAGATGAAAAAAATTAATTATATTGAATTTTTCTACTCGATCAAAAAATTTTAGGTTTTTTCCCAACTAAAAAACAAAGTCAAAAGACTATAATCCATGACATATATTTTATATAATATAGGTAAAAATTAAAGTAAATAATGAAGCTAGAATTTATTGATATTTACCATTTTCACCTTGAATTATGGTAAATTAGATGTAAATATATTAAAATATAATTCTCTTCCGTCACCAAATTTCATGTTACTTCGTCACTATGCCACACAGTTAAAAGACTATAAATGAATGACAAATAAAATATATCTACCTGGGTAATCACTAAAATTAAATATTTAAGCTCAATATTATTTGTGTTCACCATAATCACAATGTATTATGGTATAATAGATGTAAATAATTTATATATTTTTCTACTTATCCATCACCAAAATTTTGGTTTCTTTTCTTCTAAGAAACTAAGTAACGAAACTTCAAATGAGTGACGCAAAATTTATACATATGAATGACAATTAAAATTAAATAATCGAGCTCAATATTGTTTATATTCACCGTATTCACATTGACTTATGGTAAGTTACATCTAAAAATATTCAATATTTTTCTTCACCATCCCAAAGTTTTAGGTTTTTTAATCACTAAGCAACAAATATAATAGACTATATTAGGCGGAAAAAACTAATTATATTGAATGTTTCTACTCTGTCAAAACATTTTAGGTTTTTTCCCAACTAAAAAATAAAATCAAAAGAGTATAATCCATGACATATATTTTATATAATATAGGTAAAAATTAAAGTAAATAATCAAGCTAGAATTTATTGATATTTACCATTTTCACCTTGAATTATGGTAAATTAGCTGTAAATATATTAAATATAATTCTTTTCCGTCACCAAATTTCATGTTTCTTCGTCACTAAGCCACACAGTTAAAAGACTATAAATGAATGATAATTAAATTATATCTACCTGGGTAATCACTAAGATCAAATATTTAAGTTCAATATTATTTGTGTTCTCCATAATCACATTGTATTATGGTATAATAGATGTAAAAAATATCTATATTTTTCTACTTCTCCATCACCAAAGTCTTGGTTTCTTCACCTCTAAGAAACTAAGTTAACAAACTTCAAATGAGTGACCCATAATTTATACATTTGAATGACAATTAAAATTAAAAAATCGAGCTCAATATTGTTTGTATTAATTGTAATCACATTGACTTGTGGTAAATTACATCTAAAAATATTTAACATTTTTCTTCACCATCCCAAAGTTTTAGGTTTTTTAATCACTAAGCAACAAATATAATAGACTATATTAGGCGGAAAAAACTAATTATATTGAATGTTTCTACTCTGTCAAAACATTTTAGGTTTTTTCCCAACTAAAAAACAAAATCAAAAGACTATAATCCATGACATATATTTTATATAATATAGGTAAAAATTAAAGTAAATAATCAAGCTAGAATTTATTGATATTTACCATTTTCACTAAATATAATTCTTTTCCGTCACCAAATTTCATGTTACTTCGTCACTAAGCCACACAGTTAAAAGACTATAAATGAATGACAAATAAAATATATCTACCTGGGTAATCACTAAAATTAAATATTTAAGCTCAATATTATTTGTGTTCACCATAATCACAATGTATTATGGTATAATAGATGTAAATAATTTATATATTTTTCTACTTCTCCATCACCAAAATTTTGGTTTCTTTTCCTCTAAGAAACTAAGTAACGAAACTTCAAATGAGTGACGCAAAATTTATACATATGAATGACAATTAAAATTAAATAATCGAGCTCAATATTGTTTATATTCACCGTATTCACATTGACTTATGGTAAGTTACATCTAAAAATATTCAATATTTTTCTTCACCATCCCAAAGTTTTAGGTTTTTTTTATCACTAAGCAACAAATATAATAGACTATAGTAGGCGGAAAAAACTAATTATATTGAATCTTTCTACTCGATCAAAACATTTTAGGTTTTTTCCCAACTAAAAAACAAAATCAAAAGACTATAATCCATGACATATATTTTATATAATATAGGTAAAAATTAAAGTAAATAATCAAGCTAGAATTTATTGATATTTACCATTTTCACCTTGAATTATTGTAAATTAGCTGTAAATATATTAAATATAATTCTTTTCCGTCACCAAATTTCATATTACTTCGTCACTAAGCCACACAGTTAAAAGACTATAAATGAATGATAAATAAATTATATCTACCTGGGTAATCACTAAAATCAAATATTTAAGTTCAATATTATTTGTGTTCTCCATAATCACATTGTATTATGGTATAATAGATGTAAAAAATTTCTATATTTTTCTACTTCTCCAGCACCAAAGTTTTGGTTTCTTCACCTCTAAGAAACTAAGTTAACAGACTTCAAATGAGTGACCCATAATTTATACATATGAATGACAATTAAAATTAAATAATCAAGATCAATATTGTTTGTATTCATTGTAATCACATTGACTTGTGGTAAATTACATCTAAAAATATTTAACATTTTTCTTCACCATCCCAAAGTTTTAGGTTTTTTTTAGCACTAAGCAACAAATATAAAAGACTATAGTAGATGAAAAAAAATAATAATATTGAATTTTTTACTCGATCAAAAAATTTTAGGTTTTTTCCCAACTAAAAAACAAAGTCAAAAGACTATAATCCATGACATATATTTTATATAATATAGGTAAAAATTAAATTAAATAATCAAGCTAGAATTTATTGATATTTACCATTTTCACATTGAATTATGGTAAATTATATGTAAATATATTAAATATAATTCTCTTCCGTCACCAAATTTCATGTTACTTCGTCACTAAGCCACACAGTTAAAAGACTATAAATGAATGACAAATAAAATATATCTACCTGGGTAATCACTAAAATTAAATATTTTAGCTCAATATTATTTGTGTTCTCCATAATCACATTGTATTATAGTATAATAGATGTAAAAAATTTCTATATTTTTCTACTTCTCCATCACCAAAGTTTTGGTTTCTTCACCTCTAAGAAACTAAGTTAACAGACTTCAAATGAATGACCCATAATTTATACATATGAATGACAATTAAAATTAAAAAATCGAGCTCAATATTGTTTGTACTCATCGTAATCACATTGACTTGTGGTAAGTTACATCTAAAAATATTTAACATTTTTCTTCACCATCCCAAAGTTTTAGGTTTTTTTATCACTAAGCAACAAATATAATAGACTATAGTAGATGAAAAAAATTAATTATATTGGATTTTTATACTCGATCAAAAAATTTTAGGTTTTTTCCCAACTAAAAAACAAAGTCAAAAGACTATAATCCATGACATATATTTTATATAATATAGGTAAAAATTAAAGTAAATAATCAAGCTAGAATTTATTGATATTTACCATTTTCACATTGAATTATGGTAAATTATACGTAAATATATTAAATATAATTCTCTTCCGTCACCAAATTTCATGTTACTTCGTCACTAAGCCACACAGTTAAAAGACTATAAATGAATGACAAATAAAATATATCTACCTGGGTAATCACTTAAATTAAATATTTAAGCTCAATATTATTTGTGTTCACCATAATCACAATGTATTATGGTATAATAGATGTAAATAATTTATATATTTTTCTACTTCTCCATCACCAAAATTTTGGTTTGTTTTCCTCTAAGAAACTAAGTAACGAAACTTCAAATGAGTGACGCAAAATTTATACATATGAATGACAATTAAAATTAAATAATCGAGCTCAATATTGTTTATATTCACCGTATTCACATTGACTTATGGTAAGTTACATCTAAAAATATTCAATATTTTTCTTCACCATCCCAAAGTTTTAGGTTTTTTTTATCACTAAGCAACAAATATAATAGACTATAGTAGGCGGAAAAAACTAATTATATTGAATGTTTCTACTCGATCAAAACATTTTAGGTTTTTTCCCAACTAAAAAACAAAATCAAAAGACTATAATCCATGACATATATTTTATATAATATAGGTAAAAATTAAAGTAAATAATCAAGCTAGAATTTATTGATATTTACCATTTTCACATTGAATTATGGTAAATTAGCTGTAAATATATTAAATATAATTCTTTTCCGTCACCAAATTTCATGTTACTTCGTCACTAAGCCACACAGTTAAAAGACTATAAATGAATGACAAATAAAATATATCTACCTGGGTAATCACTAAAATTAAATATTTAAGCTCAATATCATTTGTGTTCACCATAATCACAATGTATTATGGTATAATAGATGTAAATAATTTATATATTTTTCTACTTCTCCATCACCAAAATTTTGGTTTGTTTTCCTCTAAGAAACTAAGTAACGAAACTTCAAATGAGTGACGCAAAATTTATACATATGAATGACAATTAAAATTAAATAATCGAGCTCAATATTGTTTGTATTCATTGTAATCACATTGACTTGTGGTAAATTACATCTAAAAATATTTAACATTTTTCTTCACCATCCTAAAGTTTTAGGTTTTTTTTATCACTAAGCAACAAATATAAAAGACTATAGTAGATGAAAAAAAATTAATTATATTGAATTTTTCTACTCGATCAAAAAATTTTAGGTTTTTTCCCAACTAAAAAACAAAATCAAAAGACTATAATCCATGACATATATTTAATATAATATAGGTAAAAATTAAAGTAAATAATCAAGCTAGAATTTATTGATATTTACCATTTTCACCTTGAATTATGGTAAATTAGCTGTAAATATATTAAATATAATTCTTTTCCGTCACCAAATTTCATGTTACTTCGTCACTAAGCCACACAGTTAAAAGACTATAAATGAATGACAAATAAAATATATCTACCTGGGTAATCACTAAAATTAAATATTTAAGCTCAATATTATTTGTGTTCACCATAATCACAATGTATTATGGTATAATAGATGTAAATAATTTATATATTTTTCTACTTCTCCATCACCAAAATTTTGGTTTCTTTTCCTCTAAGAAACAAAGTAACGAAACTTCAAATGAGTAAGCAAAATTTAGACATATGAATGACAATTAAAATTAAGTAATCGAGCTCAATATTATTTATATTCACCGTATTCACATTGACTTATGGTAAGTTACATCTAAAAATATTCAATATTTTTCTTCACCATCCCAAAGTTTTAGGTTTTTTTTATCACTAAGCAACAAATATAATAGACTATAGTAGGCGGAAAAAACTAATTATATTGAATGTTTCTACTCGATCAAAACATTTTAGGTTTTTTCCCAACTAAAAAACAAAATCAAAAGACTATAATCCATGACATATATTTTATAGAATATAGGTAAAAATTAAAGTAAATAATCAAGCTAGAATTTATTGATATTTACCATTTTCACCTTGAATTATGGTAAATTAGCTGTAAATATATTAAATATAATTCTTCTCCGTCACCAAATTTCATGTTACTTCGTCACTAAGCCACACAGTTAAAAGACTATAAATGAATGATAAATAAATTATATTTACCTGGGTAATCACTAAAATCAAATATTTAAGTTCAATATTATTTGTGTTCTCCATAACCACATTGTATTATAGTATAATAGATGTAAAAAATTTCTATATTTTTCTACTTCTCCATCACCAAAGTTTTGGTTCTTCACCTCTAAGAAACTAAGTTAACAGACTTCAAATGAGTGACCCATAATTTATACATTTGAATGACAATTAAAATTAAATAATCAAGATCAATAATTTTTGTATTCATTGTAATCACATTGACTTGTGGTAAATTACATCTAAAAATATTTAACATTTTTCTTCACCATCCCAAAGTTTTAGGTTTTTTTTATCACTAAGCAACAAATATAAAAGACTATAGTAAATGAAAAAAAATTAATTATATTGAATTTTTCTACTCGATCAAAAAATTTTAGGTTTTTTCCCAACTAAAAAAAAAATCAAAAGACTATAATCCATGACATATATTTTATATAATATAGGTAAAAATTAAAGTAAATAATCAAGCTAGAATTTATTGATATTTACCATTTTCACCTTGAATTATGGAAAATTAGCTGTAAATATATTAAATATAATTCTTTTCCGTCACCAAATTTCATGTTACTTCGTCACTAAGCCACATAGTTAAAAGACTATAAATGAATGACAAATAAAATATATCTACCTGGGTAATCACTAAAATTAAATATTTAAGCTCAATATTATTTGTGTTCACCATAATCACAATGTATTATGGTATAATAGATGTAAATAATTTATATATTTTTCTACTTCTCCATCACCAAAATTTTGGTTTCTTTTCCTCTAAGAAACTAAGTAACGAAACTTCAAATGAGTAAGCAAAATATATACATATGAATGACAATTAAAATTAAATAATCGAGCTCAATATTATTTATATTCACCGTATTCACATTGACTTATGGTAAGTTACATCTAAAAATATTCAATATTTTTCTTCACCATCCCAAAGTTTTAGGTTTTTTTTATCACTAAGCTACAAATATAATAGACTATAGTAGGCGGAAAAAACTAATTATATTGAATGTTTCTACTCGATCAAAACATTTTAGGTTTTTTCCCAACTAAAAAACAAAATCAAAAGACTATAATCCATGACATATATTTTATATAATATAGGTAAAAATTAAAGTAAATAATCAAGCTAGAATTTATTGATATTTACCATTTTCACCTTGAATTATGGTAAATTAGCTGTAAATATATTAAATATAATTCTTCTCCGTCACCAAATTTCATGTTACTTCGTCACTAAGCCACACAGTTAAAAGACTATAAATGAATGATAAATAAATTATATTTACCTGGGTAATCACTAAAATCAAATATTTAAGTTCAATATTATTTGTGTTCTCCATAATCACATTGTATTATGGTATAATAGATGTAAAAAATTTCTAAATTTTTCTACTTCTCCATCACCAAAGTTTTGGTTCTTCACCTCTAAGAAACTAAGTTAACAGACTTCAAATGAGTGACCCATAATTTATACATTTGAATGACAATTAAAATTAAATAATCAAGATCAATAATTTTTGTATTCATTGTAATCACATTGACTTGTGGTAAATTACATCTAAAAATATTTAACATTTTTCTTCACCATCCCAAAGTTTTAGGTTTTTTTTATCACTAAGCAACAAATATAAAAGACTATAGTAGATGAAAAAAAATTAATTATATTGAATTTTTCTACTCGATCAAAAAAATTTAGGTTTTTTCCCAACTAAAAAACAAAGTCAAAAGACTATAATCCATGACATATATTTTATATAATATAGGTAAAAATTAAAGTAAATAATCAAGCTAGAATTTATTGATATTTACCATTTTCACATTGAATTATGGTAAATTATATGTAAATATATTAAATATAATTCTCTTCCGTCACCAAATTTCATGTTACTTCGTCACTAAACCACACAGTTAAAAGACTATAAATGAATGACAAATAAAATATATCTACCTGGGTAATCACTAAAATTAAATATTTAAGCTAAATATTATTTGTGTTCTCCATAATCACATTGTATTATAGTATAATTAGATGTAAAAAATTTCTATATTTTTCTACTTCTCCATCACCAAAGTTTTGGTTTCTTCACCTCTAAGAAACTAAGTTAACAGACTTCAAATGAATGACCCATAATTTATACATATGAATGACAATTAAAATTAAAAAATCGAGCTCAATATTGTTTGTACTCATCGTAATCACATTGACTTGTGGTAAGTTACATCTAAAAATATTTAACATTTTTCTTCACCATCCCAAAGTTTTAGGTTTTTTTATCACTAAGTAACAAATATAATAGACTATAGTAGATAAAAAAAATTAATTATATTGGATTTTTATACTCGATCAAAAAATTTTAGGTTTTTTCCCAACTAAAAAACAAAGTCAAAAGACTATAATCCATGACATATATTTTATATAATATAGGTAAAAATTAAAGTAAATAATCAAGCTAGAATTTATTGATATTTACCATTTTCACATTGAATTATGGTAAATTATATGTAAATATATTAAATATAATTCTCTTCCGTCACCAAATTTCATGTTACTTCGTCACTAAGCCACACAGTTAAAAGACTATAAATGAATGACAAATAAAATATATCTACCTGGGTAATCACTAAAATTAAATATTTAAGCTCAATATTATTTGTGTTCACCATAATCACAATGTATTATTGTATAATAGATGTAAATAATTTATATATTTTTCTACTTCTCCATCACATAAATTTTGGTTTCTTTTCCTCTAAGAAACTAAGTAACGAAACTTCAAATGAGTGACGCAAAATTTATACATATGAATGACAATTAAAATTAAATAATCGAGCTCAATATTGTTTATATTCACCGTATTCACATTGACTTATGGTAAGTTACATCTAAAAATATTCAATATTTTTCTTCACCATCCCAAAGTTTTAGGTTTTTTTTATCACTAAGCAACAAATATAATAGACTATAGTAGGCGGAAAAAACTAATTATATTGAATGTTTCTACTCGATCAAAACATTTTAGGTTTTTTCCCAACTAAAAAACAAAATCAAAAGACTATAATCCATGACATATATTTTATATAATATAGGTAAAAATTAAAGAAAATAATCAATCTAGAATTTATTGATATTTACCATTTTCACCTTGAATTATGGTAAATTAGCTGTAAATATATTAAATATAATTCTTTTCCGTCACCAAATTTCATGTTACTTCGTCACTAAGCCACGCAGTTAAAAGACTATAAATGAATGATAAATAAATTATATCTACCTGGGTAATCACTAAAATCAAATATTTAAGTTCAATATTATTTGTGTTCTCCATAATCACATTGTATTATGGTATAATAGATGTAAAAAATTTCTATATTTTTCTACTTCTCCATCACTAAAGTTTTGGTTTCTTCACCTCTAAGAAACTAAGTTAACAGACTTCAAATGAGTGACCCATAATTTATACATTTGAATGACAATTAAAATTAAATAATCAAGATCAATATTGTTTGTATTCATTGTAATCACATTGACTTGTGGTAAATTACATCTAAAAATATTTAACATTTTTCTTCACCATCCCAAAGTTTTAGGTTTTTTTTATCACTAAGCAACAAATATAAAAGACTATAGTAGATGAAAAAAAATTAATTATATTGAATTTTTCTACTCGATCAAAAAATTTTAGGTTTTTCCCAACTAAAAAACAAAGTCAAAAGACTATAATCCATGACATATATTTTATATAATATAGGTAAAAATTAAAGTAAATAATCAAGCTAGAATTTATTGATATTTACCATTTTCACATTGAATTATGGTAAATTATATGTAAATATATTAAATATAATTCTCTTCCGTCACCAAATTTCATGTTACTTCGTCACTAAGCCACAGAGTTAAAAGACTATAAATGAATGACAAATAAAATATATCTACCTGGGTAATCACTAAAATTAAATATTTAAGCTCAATATTATTTGTGTTCTCCATAATCACACTGTATTATAGTATAATAGATGTAAAAAATTTCTATATTTTTCTACTTCTCCATCACCAAAGTTTTGGTTTCGTCACCTCTAAGAAACTAAGTTAACAGACTTCAAATGAATGACCCATAATTTATACATATGAATGACAATTAAAATTAAAAAATCGAGCTTAATATTGTTTGTACTCATCGTAATCACATTGACTTGTGGTAAGTTACATCTAAAAATATTTAACATTTTTCTTCACCATCCCAAAGTTTTAGGTTTTTTTATCACTAAGCAACAAATATAATAGACTATAGTAGATGAAAAAAATTAATTATATTGAATTTTTCTACTCGATCAAAAAATTTGAGGTTTTTTCCCAACTAAAAAACAAAGTCAAAATACTATAATCCATGACATATATTTTATATAATATAGGTAAAAATTAAAGTAAATAATCAAGCTAGAATTTATTGATATTTACCATTTTCACATTGAATTATGGTAAATTATATGTAAATATATTAAATATAATTCTCTTCCATCACCAAATTTCATGTTACTTCGTCACTAAGCCACACAGTTAAAAGACTATAAATGAATGACAAATAAAATATATCTACCTGGGTAATCACTAAAATTAAATATTTAAGCTCAATATTATTTGTGTTCACCATAATCACAATGTATTATGGTATAATAGATATAAATAATTTATATATTTCTCTACTTCTCCATCACCAAAATTTTGGTTTCTTTTCCTCTAAGAAACTAAGTAACGAAACTTCAAATGAGTGACGCAAAATTTATACATATGAATGACAATTAAAATTAAATAATCGAGCTCAATATTGTTTATATTCACCGTATTCACATTGACTTATGGTAAGTTACATCTAAAAATATTCAATATTTTTCTTCACCATCCCAAAGTTTTAGGTTTTTTTTATCACTAAGCAACAAATATAATAGACTATAGTAGGCGGAAAAAACTAATTATATTGAATGTTTCTACTCGATCAAAACATTTTAGGTTTTTTCCCAACTAAAAAACAAAATCAAAAGACTATAATCCATGACATATATTTTATATAATATAGGTAAAAATTAAAGTAAATAATCAAGCTAGAATTTATTGATATTTACCATTTTCACCTTGAATTATGGTAAATTAGCTGTAAATATATTAAATATAATTTTTTTCCGTCACCAAATTTCATGTTACTTCGTCACTAAGCCACACAGTTAAAAGACTATAAATGAATGATAAATAAATTATATCTACCTGGGTAATCACTAAAATCAAATATTTAAGTTCAATATTATTTGTGTTCTCCATAATCACATTGTATTATGGTATAATAGATGTAAAAAATTTCTATATTTTTCTACTTCTCCATCACCAAAGTTTTGGTTTCTTCACCTCTAAGAAACTAAGTTAACAGACTTAAAATGAGTGACCCATAATTTATACATTTGAATGACAATTCAAATTAAATAATCAAGATCAATATTGTTTGTATTCATTGTAATCACATTGACTTGTGGTAAATTACATCTAAAAATATTTAACATTTTTCTTCACGATCCCAAAGTTTTAGGTTTTTTTTATCACTAAGCAACAAATATAAAAGACTATAGTAGATGAAAAAAATTAATTATTTTGAATTTTTCTACTCGATCAAAAAATTTTAGGTTTTTTCCCAACTAAAAAACAAAGTCAAAACACTATAATCCATGACATATATTTTTTATAATATAGGTAAAAATTAAAGTAAATAATCAAGCTAGAATTTATTGATATTTACCATTTTCACCTTGAATTATGGTAAATTAGATGTAAATATATTAAATATAATTCTCTTCCGTCACCAAATTTCATGTTACTTCGTCACTATGCCACACAGTTAAAAGACTATAAATGAATGACAAATAAAATATATCTACCTGGGTAATCACTAAAATTAAATATTTAAGCTCAATATTATTTGTGTTCACCATAATCAGAATGTATTATGGTATAATAGATGTAAAACATTTATATATTTTTCTACTTCTCCATCACCAAAATTTTGGTTTCTTTACCTCTAAAAAACTAAGTAACGAAACTTCAAATGAGTGACGCAAAATTTATACATACGAATGACAATTAAAATTAAATAATCGAGCTCAATATTGTTTATATTCACCGTATTCACATTGACTTATGGTAAGTTACATTTAAATATATTCAATATTTTTCTTCACCATCCCAAAGTTTTAGGTTTTTTTATCACTAAGCAACAAATATAATAGACTATAGTAGATGAAAAAAATTAATTATATTGAATTTTTCTACTCGATCATAAAATTTTTGGTTTTTTCCCAACTAAAAAACAAAGTCAAAACACTATAATCCATGACATATATTTTTTATAATATAGGTAAAAATTAAAGTAAATAATCAAGCTAGAATTTATTGATATTTACCATTTTCACCTTTAATTATGGTAAATGAGATGTAAATATTTTAAATATAATTCTTTTCCGTCACCAAATTTCATGTTACTTCATCACTAAGCCACACATTTAAAAGACTATAAATGAATGATAATCAAATTATATCTACCTGGGTAATCACTAAAATTAAATATTTAAGCTCAATATTATTTGTGTTCACCATAATCACATTGTACTATGGTATAAGAGATGTAAAAAATTTCTATATTTTTCTACTTCTTCATCACCAAAATTTTGGTTTCTTCACCTCTAAGAAACTTAGTAAAGAAACTTCAAATGAGTGACGCATAATTTATACATATGAATGACAATTAAAATTAAATAATCGAGCTCAATATTGTTTATATTCACCGTATTCACATTGACTTATGGTAAATTACATCTAAAAATATTTAACATTTTTCTTCGCCATCCCAAAATTTTAGGTTTTTTTATCACTAAGCAACAAATATAATAGACTATAGTATATGAAAAAAATTAATTATATTGAATTTTTCTACTCGATCAAAAAATTTTAGGTTTTTTCCCAACTAAAAAACAAAGTCAAAAGACTATAATCCATGACATATATTTTATATAATATAGGTAAAAATTAAAGTAAATAATCAAGCTAGAATTTATTGATATTTACCATTTTCACCTTGAATTATGGTAAATTAGATGTAAATATATTAAATATAATTCTCTTCCGTCACCAAATTTCATGTTACTTCGTCACTATGCCACACAGTTAAAAGACTATAAATGAATGACAAATAAAATATATCTACCTGGGTAATCACTAAAATTAAATATTTATGCTCAATATTATTTTTGTTCACCATAATCACAATGTATTATGGTATAATAGATGTAAAAAATTTATATATTTTTCTACGTCTCCATCACCAAAATTTTGGTTTCTTTACCTCTAAGAAACTAAGTAACGAAACTTCAAATGAGCAAGCAAAATTTATACATATGAATGACAATTAAAATTAAATAATCGAGCTCAATATTATTTATATTCACCGTATTCACATAGACTTATGGTAAGTTACATCTAAAAATATTCAATATTTTTCTTCACCATCCCAAAGTTTTAGGTTTTTTTTATCACTAAGCAACAAATATAATAGACTATAGTAGGCGGAAAAAACTAATTATATTGAATGTTTCTACTCGATCAAAACATTTTAGGTTTTTTCCCAACTAAAAAACAAAATCAAAAGACTATAATCCATGACATATATTTTTTATAATATAGGTAAAAATTAAAGTAAATAATCAAGCTAGAATTTATTGATATTTACCATTTTCACCTTGAATTATGGTAAATTATATGTAAATATTTTAAATATAATTCTTTTCCGTCACCAAATTTCATGTTACTTCGTCACTATGCCACACAGTTAAAAGACTATAAATGAATGACAAATAAAATATATCTACCTGGGTAGTCACTAAAATTAAATATTTAAGCTCAATATTATTTGTGTTCACCATAATCACAATGTATTATGGTATAATAGATGTAAATAATTTATATATTTTTCTACTTCTCCATCACCAAAATTTTGGTTTCTTTACCTCTAAGAAACTAAGTAACGAAACTTCAAATGAGTGAAGCAAAATTTATACATACGAATGACAATTAAAATAAAATCATCGAGCTCAATATTGTTTATATTCACCGTATTCACATTGACTTATGGTATGTTACATCTAAATATATTCAATATTTTTCTTCACCATCCCAAAGTTTAAGTTTTTTTTATCACTAAGCAACAAATATAATAGACTATAATAGGCGGAAAAAACTAATTATATTGAATGTTTCTACTCGATCAAAACATTTTAGGTTTTTTCCCTACTAAAAAACAAAATCAAAAGACTATAATCCATGACATATATTTTATATAATATAGGTAAAAATTAAAGTAAATAATCAAGCTAGAATTTATTGATATTTACCATTTTCACCTTGAATTATGGTAAATTAGCTGTAAATATATTAAATATAATTCTTTTCCGTCACCAAATTTCATGTTACTTCGTCACTAAGCCACATAGTTAAAAGACTATAAATGAATGACAAATAAAATATATCTACCTGGGTAATCACTAAAATTAAATATTTAAGCTCAATATTATTTGTGTTCACCATAATCACAATGTATTATGGTATAATAGATGTAAATAATTTATATATTTTTCTACTTCTCCATCACCAAAATTTTGGTTTCTTTTCCTCTAAGAAACTAAGTAACGAAACTTCAAATGAGTAAGCAAAATATATACATATGAATGACAATTAAAATTAAATAATCGAGCTCAATATTATTTATATTCACCGTATTCACATTGACTTATGGTAAGTTACATCTAAAAATATTCAATATTTTTCTTCACCATCCCAAAGTTTTAGGTTTTTTTTATCACTAAGCTACAAATATAATAGACTATAGTAGGCGGAAAAAACTAATTATATTGAATGTTTCTACTCGATCAAAACATTTTAGGTTTTTTCCCAACTAAAAAACAAAATCAAAAGACTATAATCCATGACATATATTTTATATAATATAGGTAAAAATTAAAGTAAATAATCAAGCTAGAATTTATTGATATTTACCATTTTCACCTTGAATTATGGTAAATTAGCTGTAAATATATTAAATATAATTCTTTTCCGTCACCAAATTTCATGTTACTTCGTCACTAAGCCACACAGTTAAAAGACTATAAATGAATGATAAATAAATTATATCTACCTGGGTAATCACTAAAATCAAATATTTTAGTTCAATAGTATTTGTGTTCTCCATAATCACATTGTATTATGGTATAATAGATGTAAAAAAATTCTATATTTTACTACTTCTCCATCACCAAAGTTTTGGTTTCTTCACCTCTAAGAAACTAAGTTAACAGACTTCAAATGAGTGACCCATAATTTATACATTTGAATGACAATTAAAATTAAATAATCAAGATCAATATTGTTTGTATTCATTGTAATCACATTGACTTGTGGTAAATTACATCTAAAAATATTTAACATTTTTCTTCACCATCCCAAAGTTTTAGGTTTTTTTTGTCACTAAGCAACAAATATAAAAGACTATAGTAGATGAAAAAAAATTAATAATATTGAATTTTTCTACTCGATCAAAAAATTTTAGGTTTTTTCCCAACTAAAAAACAAAGTCAAAAGACTATAATCCATGACATATATTTTATATAATATAGGTAAAAATTAAAGTAAATAATCAAGCTAGAATTTATTGAGATTTACCATTTTCACATTGAATTATGGTAAATTATATGTAAATATATTAAATATAATTCTCTTCCGTCACCAAATTTCATGTTACTTCGTCACTAAGCTACACAGTTAAAAGACTATAAATGAATGACAAATAAAATATATCTACCTGGGTAATCACTAAAATTAAATATTTAAGCTCAATATTATTTGTGTTCTCCATAATCACATTGTATTATAGTATAATAGATGTAAAAAATTTCTATATTTTTCTACTTCTCCATCACCAAAGTTTTGGTTTCTTCACCTCTAAGAAACTATGTTAACAGACTTCAAATGAATGACCCATAATTTATACATATGAATGACAATTAAAATTAAAAAATCGAGCTCAATATTGTTTGTACTCATCGTAATCACATTGACATGTGGTAAGTTACATCTAAAAATATTTAACATTTTTCTTCACCATCCCAAAGTTTTAGGTTTTTTTATCACTAAGCAACAAATATAATAGACTATATTAGCTGGAAAAAACTAATTATATTGAATGTTTCTACTCGATCAAAACATTTTAGGTTTTTTCCCAACTAAAAAACAAAATCAAAAGACTAGAATCCATGACATATATTTTATATAATATAGGTAAAAATTAAAGTAAATAATCAAGCTAGATTTTATTGATATTTACCATTTTCACATTGAATTATGGTAAATTAGCTGTAAATATATTAAATATAATTCTTTTCCGTCACCAAATTTCATGTTACTTCGTCACTAAGCCACACAGTTAAAAGACTATAAATGAATGACAAATAAAATATATCTACCTGGGTAATCACTAAAATTAAATATTTAAGCTCAATATTATTTGTGTTCACCATAATCACAATGTATTATGGTATAATAGATGTAAATAATTTATATATTTTTCTACTTCTCCATCACCAAATCTTTGGTTTCTTTTCCTCTAAGAAACTAAGTAACGAAACTTCAAATGAGTAAGCAAAATTTATACATATGAATGACAATTAAAATTAAGTAATCGAGCTCAATATTATTTATATTCACCGTATTCACATTGACTTATGGTAAGTTACATCTAAAAATATTCAATATTTTTCTTCACCGTCCCAAAGTTTTAGGTTTTTTTTATCACTAAGCAACAAATATAATAGACTATAGTAGGCGGAAAAAACTAATTATATTGAATGTTTCAACTCGATCAAAACATTTTAGGTTTTTTCCCAACTAAAAAACAAAATCAAAAGACTATAATCCATGACATATATTTTATATAATATAGGTAAAAATTAAAGTAAATAATCAAGCTAGAATTTATTGATATTTACCATTTTCACCTTGAATTATGGTATATTAGCTGTAAATATATTAAATATAATTCTCTTCCGTCACCAAATTTCATGTTACTTCGTCACTAAGCCACACAGTTAAAAGACTATAAATGAATGATAAATAAATTATATCTACCTGGGTAATCACTAAAATCAAATATTTAAGTTCAATATTATTTGTGTTCTCCATAATCACATTGTATTATGGTATAATAGATGTAAACAATTTCTATATTTTTCTACTTCTCCATCACCAAAGTTTTGGTTCTTCACCTCTAAGAAACTAAGTTAACAGACTTCAAATGAGTGACCCATAATTTATACATTTGAATGACAATTAAAATTAAATAATCAAGATCAATATTGTTTGTATTCATTGTAATCACATTGACTTGTGGTAAATTACATCTAAAAATATTTAACATTTTTCTTCACCATCCCAAAGTTTTAGGTTTTTTTTATCACTAATCAACAAATATAAAAGACTATAGTAGATGAAAAAAAATTAATTATATTGAATTTTTCTACTCGATCAAAAAATTTTAGGTTTTTTCCCAACTAAAAAACAAAATCAAAAGACTATAATCCATGACATATATTTCATATAATATAGGTAAAAATTAAAGTAAATAATCAAGCTAGAATTTATTGATATTTACAATTTTCACCTTGAATTATGGTAAATTAGCTGTAAATATATTAAATATAATTCTTTTCCGTCACCAAATTTCATGTTACTTCGTCACTAAGCCACACAGTTAAAAGACTATAAATGAATGACAAATAAAATATATCTACCTGGGTAATCACTAAAATTAAATATTTAAGCTCAATATTATTTGTGTTCACCATAATCACAATGTATTATGGTATAATAGATGTAAATAATTTATATATTTTTCTACTTCTCCATCACCAAAATTTTGGTTTCTTTTCCTCTAAGAAACTAAGTAACGAAACTTCAAATGAGTAAGCAAAATATATACATATGAATGACAATTAAAATTAAATAATCGAGCTCAATATTATTTATATTCACCGTATTCACATTGACTTATGGTAAGTTACATCTAAAAATATTCAATATTTTTCTTCACCATCCCAAAGTTTTAGGTTTTTTTTATCACTAAGCTACAAATATAATAGACTATAGTAGGCGGAAAAAACTAATTATATTGAATGTTTCTACTCGATCAAAACATTTTAGGTTTTTTCCCAACTAAAAAACAAAATCAAAAGACTATAATCCATGACATATATTTTATATAATATAGGTAAAAATTAAAGTAAATAATCAAGCTAGAATTTATTGAGATTTACCATTTTCACATTGAATTATGGTAAATTATATGTAAATATATTAAATATAATTCTCTTCCGTCACCAAATTTCATGTTACTTCGTCACTAAGCTACACAGTTAAAAGACTATAAATGAATGACAAATAAAATATATCTACCTGGGTAATCACTAAAATTAAATATTTAAGCTCAATATTATTTGTGTTCTCCATAATCACATTGTATTATAGTATAATAGATGTAAAAAATTTCTATATTTTTCTACTTCTCCATCACCAAAGTTTTGGTTTCTTCACCTCTAAGAAACTAAGTTAACAGACTTCAAATGAATGACCCATAATTTATACATATGAATGACAATTAAAATTAAAAAATCGAGCTCAATATTGTTTGTACTCATCGTAATCACATTGACATGTGGTAAGTTACATCTAAAAATATTTAACATTTTTCTTCACCATCCCAAAGTTTTAGGTTTTTTTATCACTAAGCAACAAATATAATAGACTATATTAGCTGGAAAAAACTAATTATATTGAATGTTTCTACTCGATCAAAACATTTTAGGTTTTTTCCCAACTAAAAAACAAAATCAAAAGACTATAATCCATGACATATATTTTATATAATATAGGTAAAAATTAAAGTAAATAATCAAGCTAGATTTTATTGATATTTACCATTTTCACATTGAATTATGGTAAATTAGTTGTAAATATATTAAATATAATTCTTTTCCGTCACCAAATTTCATGTTACTTCGTCACTAAGCCACACAGTTAAAAGACTATAAATGAATGACAAATAAAATATATCTACCTGGGTAATCACTAAAATTAAATATTTAAGCTCAATATTATTTGTGTTCACCATAATCACAATGTATTATGGTATAATAGATGTAAATAATTTATATATTTTTCTACTTCTCCATCACCAAATCTTTGGTTTCTTTTCCTCTAAGAAACTAAGTAACGAAACTTCAAATGAGTAAGCAAAATTTATACATATGAATGACAATTAAAATTAAGTAATCGAGCTCAATATTATTTATATTCACCGTATTCACATTGACTTATGGTAAGTTACATCTAAAAATATTCAATATTTTTCTTCACCGTCCCAAAGTTTTAGGTTTTTTTTATCACTAAGCAACAAATATAATAGACTATAGTAGGCGGAAAAAACTAATTATATTGAATGTTTCTACTCGATCAAAACATTTTAGGTTTTTTCCCAACTAAAAAACAAAATCAAAAGACTATAATCCATGACATATATTTTATATAATATAGGTAAAAATTAAAGTAAATAATCAAGCTAGAATTTATTGATATTTACCATTTTCACCTTGAATTATGGTATATTAGCTGTAAATATATTAAATATAATTCTCTTCCGTCACCAAATTTCATGTTACTTCGTCACTAAGCCACACAGTTAAAAGACTATAAATGAATGATAAATAAATTATATCTACCTGGGTAATCACTAAAATCAAATATTTAAGTTCAATATTATTTGTGTTCTCCATAATCACATTGTATTATGGTATAATAGATGTAAACAATTTCTATATTTTTCTACTTCTCCATCACCAAAGTTTTGGTTCTTCACCTCTAAGAAACTAAGTTAACAGACTTCAAATGAGTGACCCATAATTTATACATTTGAATGACAATTAAAATTAAATAATCAAGATCAATATTGTTTGTATTCATTGTAATCACATTGACTTGTGGTAAATTACATCTAAAAATATTTAACATTTTTCTTCACCATCCCAAAGTTTTAGGTTTTTTTTATCACTAATCAACAAATATAAAAGACTATAGTAGATGAAAAAAAATTAATTATATTGAATTTTTCTACTCGATCAAAAAATTTTAGGTTTTTTCCCAACTAAAAAACAAAATCAAAAGACTATAATCCATGACATATATTTCATATAATATAGGTAAAAATTAAAGTAAATAATCAAGCTAGAATTTATTGATATTTACAATTTTCACCTTGAATTATGGTAAATTAGCTGTAAATATATTAAATATAATTCTTTTCCGTCACCAAATTTCATGTTACTTCGTCACTAAGCCACACAGTTAAAATACTATAAATGAATGACAAATAAAATATATCTACCTGGGTAATCACTAAAATTAAATATTTAAGCTCAATATTATTTGTGTTCACCATAATCACAATGTATTATGGTATAATAGATGTAAATAATTTATATATTTTTCTACTTCTCCATCACCAAAATTTTGGTTTCTTTTCCTCTAAGAAACTAAGTAACGAAACTTCAAATGAGTAAGCAAAATATATACATATGAATGACAATTAAAATTAAATAATCGAGCTCAATATTATTTATATTCACCGTATTCACATTGACTTATGGTAAGTTACATCTAAAAATATTCAATATTTTTCTTCACCATCCCAAAGTTTTAGGTTTTTTTTATCACTAAGCTACAAATATAATAGACTATAGTAGGCGGAAAAAACTAATTATATTGAATGTTTCTACTCGATCAAAACATTTTAGGTTTTTTCCCAACTAAAAAACAAAATCAAAAGACTATAATCCATGACATATATTTTATATAATATAGGTAAAAATTAAAGTAAATAATCAAGCTAGAATTTATTGATATTTACCATTTTCACCTTGAATTATGGTAAATTAGCTGTAAATATATTAAATATAATTCTTTTCGTCACCAAATTTCATGTTACTTCGTCACTAAGCCACACAGTTAAAAGACTATAAATGAATGATAAATAAATTATATCTACCTGGGTAATCACTAAAATCAAATATTTAAGTTCAATATTATTTGTGTTCTCCATAATCACATTGTATTGTGGTATAATAGATGTAAAAAATTTCTATATTTTTCTACTTCTCCATCACCAAAGTTTTGGTTCTTCACCTCTAAGAAACTAAGTTAACAGACTTCAAATGAGTGACCCATAATTTATACATTTGAATGACAATTAAAATTAAATAATCAAGATCAATATTTTTTGTATTCATTGTAATCACATTGACTTGTGGTAAATTACATCTAAAAATATTTAACATTTTTCTTCACCATCCCAAAGTTTTAGGTTTTTTTTATCACTAAGCAACAAATATAAAAGACTATAGTAGATGAAAAAAAATTAATTATATTGAATTTTTCTACTCGATCAAAAAAATTTAGGTTTTTTCCCAACTAAAAAACAAAGTCAAAAGACTATAATCCATGACATATATTTTATATAATATAGGTAAAAATTAACGTAAATAATCAAGCTAGAATTTATTGATATTTACCATTTTCACATTGAATTATGGTAAATTATATGTAAATATATTAAATATAATTCTCTTCCGTCACCAAATTTCATGTTACTTCGTCACTAAGCCACACAGTTAAAAGACTATAAATGAATGACAAATAAAATATATCTACATCTAAAAATATTTCTACATCTAAAAATATTCAATATTTTTCTTCACCATCCCAAAGTTTTAGGTTTTTTTTATCACTAAACAACAAATATAATAGACTATAGTAGGCGGAAAAAACTAATTATATTGAATGTTTCTACTCGATCAAAACATTTTAGGTTTTTTCCCAACTAAAAAACAAAATCAAAAGACTATAATCCATGACATATATTTTATATAATATAGGTAAAAATTAAAGAAAATAATCAATCTAGAATTTATTGATATTTACCATTTTCACATTGAATTATGGTAAATTATATGTAAATATATTAAATATAATTCTCTTCCGTCACCAAATTTCATGTTACTTCGTCACTAAGCCACACAGTTAAAAGACTATAAATGAATGACAAATAAATTATATCTACCTGGGTAATCACTAAAATCAAATATTTAAGTTCAATATTATTTGTGTTCTCCATAATCACATTGTATTATGGTATAATAGATGTAAAAAATTTCTATATTTTTCTACTTCTCTCCATCACTAAAGTTTTGGTTTCTTCACCTCTAAGAAACTAAGTTAACAGACTTCAAATGAGTGACCCATAATTTATACATTTGAATGACAATTAAAATTAAAAAATCAAGATCAATATTGTTTGTACTCATCGTAATCACATTGACTTGTGGTAAGTTACATCTAAAAATATTTAACATTTTTCTTCACCATCCCAAAGTTTTAGGTTTTTTTATCACTAAGCAACAAATATAATAGACTATAGTAGATGAAAAAAATTAATTATATTGAATTTTTCTACTCGATCAAAAAATTTTAGGTTTTTTCCCAACTAAAAAACAAAGTCAAAAGACTATAATCCATGACATATATTTTATATAATATAGGTAAAAATTAAAGTAAATAATCAAGCTAGAATTTATTGATATTTACCATTTTCACATTGAATTATGGTAAATTATATGTAAATATATTAAATATAATTCTCTTCCATCACCAAATTTCATGTTACTTCGTCACTAAGCCACACAGTTAAAAGACTATAAATGAATGACAAATAAAATATATCTACCTGGGTAATCACTAAAATTAAATATTTAAGCTCAATATTATTTGTGTTCACCATAATCACAATGTATTATGGTATAATAGATATAAATAATTTATATATTTCTCTACTTCTCCATCACCAAAATTTTGGTTTCTTTTCCTCTAAGAAACTAAGTAACGAAACTTCAAATGAGTGACGCAAAATTTATACATATGAATGACAATTAAAATTAAATAATCGAGCTCAATATTGTTTATATTCACCGTATTCACATTGACTTATGGTAAGTTACATCTAAAAATATTCAATATTTTTCTTCACCATCCCAAAGTTTTAGGTTTTTTTTATCACTAAGCAACAAATATAATAGACTATAGTAGATGAAAAAAATTAATTATATTGAATTTTTCTACTCGATCAAAAAATTTTAGGTTTTTTCCCAACTAAAAAACAAAGTCAAAAGACTATAATCCATGACATATATTTTATATAATATAGGTAAAAATTAAAGTAAATAATCAAGCTAGAATTTATTGATATTTACCATTTTCACATTGAATTATGGTAAATTATATGTAAATATATTAAATATAATTCTCTTCCATCACCAAATTTCATGTTACTTCGTCACTAAGCCACACAGTTAAAAGACTATAAATGAATGACAAATAAAATATATCTACCTGGGTAATCACTAAAATTAAATATTTAAGCTCAATATTATTTGTGTTCACCATAATCACAATGTATTATGGTATAATAGATATAAATAATTTATATATTTCTCTACTTCTCCATCACCAAAATTTTGGTTTCTTTTCCTCTAAGAAACTAAGTAACGAAACTTCAAATGAGTGACGCAAAATTTATACATATGAATGACAATTAAAATTAAATAATCGAGCTCAATATTGTTTATATTCACCGTATTCACATTGACTTATGGTAAGTTACATCTAAAAATATTCAATATTTTTCTTCACCATCCCAAAGTTTTAGGTTTTTTTTATCACTAAGCAACAAATATAATAGACTATAGTAGGCGGAAAAAACTAATTATATTGAATGTTTCTACTCGATCAAAACTTTTTAGGTTTTTTCCCAACTAAAAAACAAAATCAAAAGACTATAATCCATGACATATATTTTATATAATATAGGTAAAAATTAAAGTAAATAATCAAGCTAGAATTTATTGATATTTACCATTTTCACCTTGAATTATGGTAAATTAGCTGTAAATATATTAAATATAATTCTTTTCCGTCACCAAATTTCATGTTACTTCGTCACTAAGCCACACAGTTAAAAGACTATAAATGAATGACAAATAAAATATATCTACCTGGGTAATCACTAAAATTAAATATTTAAGCTCAATATTATTTGTGTTCACCATAATCACAATGTATTATGGTATAATAGATGTAAATAATTTATATATTTCTCTACTTCTCCATCACCAAAATTTTGGTTTCTTTTCCTCTAAGAAACTAAGTAACGAAACTTAAAATGAGTGACGCAAAATTTATACATATGAATGACAATTAAAATTAAATAATCGAGCTCAATATTGTTTATATTCACCGTATTCACATTGGCTTATGGTAAGTTACATCTAAAAATATTCAATATTTTTCTTCACCATCCCAAAGTTTTAGGTTTTTTTATCACTAAGCAACAAATATAATAGACTATAGTAGGCGGAAAAAACTAATTATATTGAATGTTTCTACTCGATCAAAACATTTTAGGTTTTTTCCCAACTAAAAAACAAAATCAAAAGACTATAATCCATGACATATATTTTATATAATATAGGTAAAAATTAAAGTAAATAATCAAGCTAGAATTTATTGATATTTACCATTTTCACCTTGAATTATGGTAAATTAGCTGTAAATATATTAAATATAATTCTTTTCCGTCACCAAATTTCATGTTACTTCGTCACTAAGCCACACAGTTAAAAGACTATAAATGAATGACAAATAAATTATATCTACCTGGGTAATCACTAAAATCAAATATTTAAGTTCAATATTATTTGTGTTCTCCATAATCACATTGTATTATGGTATAATAGATGTAAAAAATTTCTATATTTTTCTACTTCTCTCCATCACTAAAGTTTTGGTTTCTTCACCTCTAAGAAACTAAGTTAACAGACTTCAAATGAGTGACCCATAATTTATACATTTGAATGACAATTAAAATTAAAAAATCAAGATCAATATTGTTTGTACTCATCGTAATCACATTGACTTGTGGTAAGTTACATCTAAAAATATTTAACATTTTTCTTCACCATCCTAAAGTTTTAGGTTTTTTTATCACTAAGCAACAAATATAATAGACTATAGTAGATGAAAAAAATTAATTATATTGAATTTTTCTACTCGATCAAAAAATTTTAGGTTTTTTCCCAACTAAAAAACAAAGTCAAAAGACTATAATCCATGACATATATTTTATATAATATAGGTAAAAATTAAAGTAAATAATCAAGCTAGAATTTATTGATATTTACCATTTTCACATTGAATTATGGTAAATTATATGTAAATATATTAAATATAATTCTCTTCCATCACCAAATTTCATGTTACTTCGTCACTAAGCCACACAGTTAAAAGACTATAAATGAATGACAAATAAAATATATCTACCTGGGTAATCACTAAAATTAAATATTTAAGCTCAATATTATTTGTGTTCACCATAATCACAATGTATTATGGTATAATAGATATAAATAATTTATATATTTCTCTACTTCTCCATCACCAAAATTTTGGTTTCTTTTCCTCTAAGAAACTAAGTAACGAAACTTCAAATGAGTGACGCAAAATTTATACATATGAATGACAATTAAAATTAAATAATCGAGCTCAATATTGTTTATATTCACCGTATTCACATTGACTTATGGTAAGTTACATCTAAAAATATTCAATATTTTCTTCACCATCCCAAAGTTTTAGGTTTTTTTTATCACTAAGCAACAAATATAATAGACTATAGTAGGCGGGAAAAACTAATTATATTGAATGTTTCTACTCGATCAAAACTTTTTAGGTTTTTTCCCAACTAAAAAACAAAATCAAAAGACTATAATCCATGACATATATTTTATATAATATAGGTAAAAATTAAAGTAAATAATCAAGCTAGAATTTATTGATATTTACCATTTTCACCTTGAATTATGGTAAATTAGCTGTAAATATATTAAATATAATTCTTTTCCGTCACCAAATTTCATGTTACTTCGTCACTAAGCCACACAGTTAAAAGACTATAAATGAATGACAAATAAAATATATCTACCTGGGTAATCACTAAAATTAAATATTTAAGCTCAATATTATTTGTGTTCACCATAATCACAATGTATTATGGTATAATAGATGTAAATAATTTATATATTTCTCTACTTCTCCATCACCAAAATTTTGGTTTCTTTTCCTCTAAGAAACTAAGTAACGAAACTTCAAATGAGTGACGCAAAATTTATACATATGAATGACAATTAAAATTAAATAATCGAGCTCAATATTGTTTATATTCACCGTATTCACATTGGCTTATGGTAAGTTACATCTAAAAATATTCAATATTTTTCTTCACCATCCCAAAGTTTTAGGTTTTTTTATCACTAAGCAACAAATATAATAGACTATAGTAGGCGGAAAAAACTAATTATATTGAATGTTTCTACTCGATCAAAACATTTTAGGTTTTTTCCCAACTAAAAAACAAAATCAAAAGACTATAATCCATGACATATATTTTATATAATATAGGTAAAAATTAAAGTAAATAATCAAGCTAGAATTTATTGATATTTACCATTTTCACCTTGAATTATGGTAAATTAGCTGTAAATATATTAAATATAATTCTTTTCCGTCACCAAATTTCATGTTACTTCGTCACTAAGCCACACAGTTAAAAGACTATAAATGAATGACAAATAAATTATATCTACCTGGGTAATCACTAAAATCAAATATTTAAGTTCAATATTATTTGTGTTCTCCATAATCACATTGTATTATGGTATAATAGATGTAAAAAATTTCTATATTTTTCTACTTCTCTCCATCACTAAAGTTTTGGTTTCTTCACCTCTAAGAAACTAAGTTAACAGACTTCAAATGAGTGACCCATAATTTATACATTTGAATGACAATTAAAATTAAAAAATCAAGATCAATATTGTTTGTACTCATCGTAATCACATTGACTTGTGGTAAGTTACATCTAAAAATATTTAACATTTTTCTTCACCATCCTAAAGTTTTAGGTTTTTTTATCACTAAGCAACAAATATAATAGACTATAGTAGATGAAAAAAATTAATTATATTGAATTTTTCTACTCGATCAAAAAATTTTAGGTTTTTTCCCAACTAAAAAACAAAGTCAAAAGACTATAATCCATGACATATATTTTATATAATATAGGTAAAAATTAAAGTAAATAATCAAGCTAGAATTTATTGATATTTACCATTTTCACATTGAATTATGGTAAATTATATGTAAATATATTAAATATAATTCTCTTCCATCACCAAATTTCATGTTACTTCGTCACTAAGCCACACAGTTAAAAGACTATAAATGAATGACAAATAAAATATATCTACCTGGGTAATCACTAAAATTAAATATTTAAGCTCAATATTATTTGTGTTCACCATAATCACAATGTATTATGGTATAATAGATATAAATAATTTATATATTTCTCTACTTCTCCATCACCAAAATTTTGGTTTCTTTTCCTCTAAGAAACTAAGTAACGAAACTTCAAATGAGTGACGCAAAATTTATACATATGAATGACAATTAAAATTAAATAATCGAGCTCAATATTGTTTATATTCACCGTATTCACATTGACTTATGGTAAGTTACATCTAAAAATATTCAATATTTTCTTCACCATCCCAAAGTTTTAGGTTTTTTTTATCACTAAGCAACAAATATAATAGACTATAGTAGGCGGGAAAAACTAATTATATTGAATGTTTCTACTCGATCAAAACTTTTTAGGTTTTTTCCCAACTAAAAAACAAAATCAAAAGACTATAATCCATGACATATATTTTATATAATATAGGTAAAAATTAAAGTAAATAATCAAGCTAGAATTTATTGATATTTACCATTTTCACCTTGAATTATGGTAAATTAGCTGTAAATATATTAAATATAATTCTTTTCCGTCACCAAATTTCATGTTACTTCGTCACTAAGCCACACAGTTAAAAGACTATAAATGAATGACAAATAAAATATATCTACCTGGGTAATCACTAAAATTAAATATTTAAGCTCAATATTATTTGTGTTCACCATAATCACAATGTATTATGGTATAATAGATGTAAATAATTTATATATTTCTCTACTTCTCCATCACCAAAATTTTGGTTTCTTTTCCTCTAAGAAACTAAGTAACGAAACTTCAAATGAGTGACGCAAAATTTATACATATGAATGACAATTAAAATTAAATAATCGAGCTCAATATTGTTTATATTCACCGTATTCACATTGGCTTATGGTAAGTTACATCTAAAAATATTCAATATTTTTCTTCACCATCCCAAAGTTTTAGGTTTTTTTATCACTAAGCAACAAATATAATAGACTATAGTAGGCGGAAAAAACTAATTATATTGAATGTTTCTACTCGATCAAAACATTTTAGGTTTTTTCCCAACTAAAAAACAAAATCAAAAGACTATAATCCATGACATATATTTTATATAATATAGGTAAAAATTAAAGTAAATAATCAAGCTAGAATTTATTGATATTTACCATTTTCACCTTGAATTATGGTAAATTAGCTGTAAATATATTAAATATAATTCTTTTCCGTCACCAAATTTCATGTTACTTCGTCACTAAGCCACACAGTTAAAAGACTATAAATGAATGACAAATAAATTATATCTACCTGGGTAATCACTAAAATCAAATATTTAAGTTCAATATTATTTGTGTTCTCCATAATCACATTGTATTATGGTATAATAGATGTAAAAAATTTCTATATTTTTCTACTTCTCTCCATCACTAAAGTTTTGGTTTCTTCACCTCTAAGAAACTAAGTTAACAGACTTCAAATGAGTGACCCATAATTTATACATTTGAATGACAATTAAAATTAAAAAATCAAGATCAATATTGTTTGTACTCATCGTAATCACATTGACTTGTGGTAAGTTACATCTAAAAATATTTAACATTTTTCTTCACCATCCCAAAGTTTTAGGTTTTTTTATCACTAAGCAACAAATATAATAGACTATAGTAGATGAAAAAAATTAATTATATTGAATTTTTCTACTCGATCAAAAAATTTTAGGTTTTTTCCCAACTAAAAAACAAAGTCAAAAGACTATAATCCATGACATATATTTTATATAATATAGGTAAAAATTAAAGTAAATAATCAAGCTAGAATTTATTGATATTTACCATTTTCACATTGAATTATGGTAAATTATATGTAAATATATTAAATATAATTCTCTTCCATCACCAAATTTCATGTTACTTCGTCACTAAGCCACACAGTTAAAAGACTATAAATGAATGACAAATAAAATATATCTACCTGGGTAATCACTAAAATTAAATATTTAAGCTCAATATTATTTGTGTTCACCATAATCACAATGTATTATGGTATAATAGATATAAATAATTTATATATTTCTCTACTTCTCCATCACCAAAATTTTGGTTTCTTTTCCTCTAAGAAACTAAGTAACGAAACTTCAAATGAGTGACGCAAAATTTATACATATGAATGACAATTAAAATTAAATAATCGAGCTCAATATTGTTTATATTCACCGTATTCACATTGACTTATGGTAAGTTACATCTAAAAATATTCAATATTTTCTTCACCATCCCAAAGTTTTAGGTTTTTTTTATCACTAAGCAACAAATATAATAGACTATAGTAGGCGGGAAAAACTAATTATATTGAATGTTTCTACTCGATCAAAACTTTTTAGGTTTTTTCCCAACTAAAAAACAAAATCAAAAGACTATAATCCATGACATATATTTTATATAATATAGGTAAAAATTAAAGTAAATAATCAAGCTAGAATTTATTGATATTTACCATTTTCACCTTGAATTATGGTAAATTAGCTGTAAATATATTAAATATAATTCTTTTCCGTCACCAAATTTCATGTTACTTCGTCACTAAGCCACACAGTTAAAAGACTATAAATGAATGACAAATAAAATATATCTACCTGGGTAATCACTAAAATTAAATATTTAAGCTCAATATTATTTGTGTTCACCATAATCACAATGTATTATGGTATAATAGATGTAAATAATTTATATATTTTTCTACTTCTCCATCACCAAATCTTTGGTTTCTTTTCCTCTAAGAAACTAAGTAACGAAACTTCAAATGAGTAAGCAAAATTTATACATATGAATGACAATTAAAATTAAGTAATCGAGCTCAATATTATTTATATTCACCGTATTCACATTGACTTATGGTAAGTTACATCTAAAAATATTCAATATTTTTCTTCACCGTCCCAAAGTTTTAGGTTTTTTTTATCACTAAGCAACAAATATAATAGACTATAGTAGGCGGAAAAAACTAATTATATTGAATGTTTCTACTCGATCAAAACATTTTAGGTTTTTTCCCAACTAAAAAACAAAATCAAAAGACTATAATCCATGACATATATTTTATATAATATAGGTAAAAATTAAAGTAAATAATCAAGCTAGAATTTATTGATATTTACCATTTTCACCTTGAATTATGGTATATTAGCTGTAAATATATTAAATATAATTCTCTTCCGTCACCAAATTTCATGTTACTTCGTCACTAAGCCACACAGTTAAAAGACTATAAATGAATGATAAATAAATTATATCTACCTGGGTAATCACTAAAATCAAATATTTAAGTTCAATATTATTTGTGTTCTCCATAATCACATTGTATTATGGTATAATAGATGTAAACAATTTCTATATTTTTCTACTTCTCCATCACCAAAGTTTTGGTTCTTCACCTCTAAGAAACTAAGTTAACAGACTTCAAATGAGTGACCCATAATTTATACATTTGAATGACAATTAAAATTAAATAATCAAGATCAATATTGTTTGTATTCATTGTAATCACATTGACTTGTGGTAAATTACATCTAAAAATATTTAACATTTTTCTTCACCATCCCAAAGTTTTAGGTTTTTTTTATCACTAATCAACAAATATAAAAGACTATAGTAGATGAAAAAAAATTAATTATATTGAATTTTTCTACTCGATCAAAAAATTTTAGGTTTTTTCCCAACTAAAAAACAAAATCAAAAGACTATAATCCATGACATATATTTCATATAATATAGGTAAAAATTAAAGTAAATAATCAAGCTAGAATTTATTGATATTTACAATTTTCACCTTGAATTATGGTAAATTAGCTGTAAATATATTAAATATAATTCTTTTCCGTCACCAAATTTCATGTTACTTCGTCACTAAGCCACACAGTTAAAAGACTATAAATGAATGACAAATAAAATATATCTACCTGGGTAATCACTAAAATTAAATATTTAAGCTCAATATTATTTGTGTTCACCATAATCACAATGTATTATGGTATAATAGATGTAAATAATTTATATATTTTTCTACTTCTCCATCACCAAAATTTTGGTTTCTTTTCCTCTAAGAAACTAAGTAACGAAACTTCAAATGAGTAAGCAAAATATATACATATGAATGACAATTAAAATTAAATAATCGAGCTCAATATTATTTATATTCACCGTATTCACATTGACTTATGGTAAGTTACATCTAAAAATATTCAATATTTTTCTTCACCATCCCAAAGTTTTAGGTTTTTTTTATCACTAAGCTACAAATATAATAGACTATAGTAGGCGGAAAAAACTAATTATATTGAATGTTTCTACTCGATCAAAACATTTTAGGTTTTTTCCCAACTAAAAAACAAAATCAAAAGACTATAATCCATGACATATATTTTATATAATATAGGTAAAAATTAAAGTAAATAATCAAGCTAGAATTTATTGATATTTACCATTTTCACCTTGAATTATGGTAAATTAGCTGTAAATATATTAAATATAATTCTTTTCGTCACCAAATTTCATGTTACTTCGTCACTAAGCCACACAGTTAAAAGACTATAAATGAATGATAAATAAATTATATCTACCTGGGTAATCACTAAAATCAAATATTTAAGTTCAATATTATTTGTGTTCTCCATAATCACATTGTATTGTGGTATAATAGATGTAAAAAATTTCTATATTTTTCTACTTCTCCATCACCAAAGTTTTGGTTCTTCACCTCTAAGAAACTAAGTTAACAGACTTCAAATGAGTGACCCATAATTTATACATTTGAATGACAATTAAAATTAAATAATCAAGATCAATATTTTTTGTATTCATTGTAATCACATTGACTTGTGGTAAATTACATCTAAAAATATTTAACATTTTTCTTCACCATCCCAAAGTTTTAGGTTTTTTTTATCACTAAGCAACAAATATAAAAGACTATAGTAGATGAAAAAAAATTAATTATATTGAATTTTTCTACTCGATCAAAAAAATTTAGGTTTTTTCCCAACTAAAAAACAAAGTCAAAAGACTATAATCCATGACATATATTTTATATAATATAGGTAAAAATTAACGTAAATAATCAAGCTAGAATTTATTGATATTTACCATTTTCACATTGAATTATGGTAAATTATATGTAAATATATTAAATATAATTCTCTTCCGTCACCAAATTTCATGTTACTTCGTCACTAAGCCACACAGTTAAAAGACTATAAATGAATGACAAATAAAATATATCTACATCTAAAAATATTTCTACATCTAAAAATATTCAATATTTTTCTTCACCATCCCAAAGTTTTAGGTTTTTTTTATCACTAAACAACAAATATAATAGACTATAGTAGGCGGAAAAAACTAATTATATTGAATGTTTCTACTCGATCAAAACATTTTAGGTTTTTTCCCAACTAAAAAACAAAATCAAAAGACTATAATCCATGACATATATTTTATATAATATAGGTAAAAATTAAAGAAAATAATCAATCTAGAATTTATTGATATTTACCATTTTCACATTGAATTATGGTAAATTATATGTAAATATATTAAATATAATTCTCTTCCGTCACCAAATTTCATGTTACTTCGTCACTAAGCCACACAGTTAAAAGACTATAAATGAATGACAAATAAATTATATCTACCTGGGTAATCACTAAAATCAAATATTTAAGTTCAATATTATTTGTGTTCTCCATAATCACATTGTATTATGGTATAATAGATGTAAAAAATTTCTATATTTTTCTACTTCTCTCCATCACTAAAGTTTTGGTTTCTTCACCTCTAAGAAACTAAGTTAACAGACTTCAAATCAGTGACCCATAATTTATACATTTGAATGACAATTAAAATTAAAAAATCAAGATCAATATTGTTTGTACTCATCGTAATCACATTGACTTGTGGTAAGTTACATCTAAAAATATTTAACATTTTTCTTCACCATCCCAAAGTTTTAGGTTTTTTTATCACTAAGCAACAAATATAATAGACTATAGTAGATGAAAAAAATTAATTATATTGAATTTTTCTACTCGATCAAAAAATTTTAGGTTTTTTCCCAACTAAAAAACAAAGTCAAAAGACTATAATCCATGACATATATTTTATATAATATAGGTAAAAATTAAAGTAAATAATCAAGCTAGAATTTATTGATATTTACCATTTTCACATTGAATTATGGTAAATTATATGTAAATATATTAAATATAATTCTCTTCCATCACCAAATTTCATGTTACTTCGTCACTAAGCCACACAGTTAAAAGACTATAAATGAATGACAAATAAAATATATCTACCTGGGTAATCACTAAAATTAAATATTTAAGCTCAATATTATTTGTGTTCACCATAATCACAATGTATTATGGTATAATAGATATAAATAATTTATATATTTCTCTACTTCTCCATCACCAAAATTTTGGTTTCTTTTCCTCTAAGAAACTAAGTAACGAAACTTCAAATGAGTGACGCAAAATTTATACATATGAATGACAATTAAAATTAAATAATCGAGCTCAATATTGTTTATATTCACCGTATTCACATTGACTTATGGTAAGTTACATCTAAAAATATTCAATATTTTTCTTCACCATCCCAAAGTTTTAGGTTTTTTTTATCACTAAGCAACAAATATAATAGACTATAGTAGATGAAAAAAATTAATTATATTGAATTTTTCTACTCGATCAAAAAATTTTAGGTTTTTTCCCAACTAAAAAACAAAGTCAAAAGACTATAATCCATGACATATATTTTATATAATATAGGTAAAAATTAAAGTAAATAATCAAGCTAGAATTTATTGATATTTACCATTTTCACATTGAATTATGGTAAATTATATGTAAATATATTAAATATAATTCTCTTCCATCACCAAATTTCATGTTACTTCGTCACTAAGCCACACAGTTAAAAGACTATAAATGAATGACAAATAAAATATATCTACCTGGGTAATCACTAAAATTAAATATTTAAGCTCAATATTATTTGTGTTCACCATAATCACAATGTATTATGGTATAATAGATATAAATAATTTATATATTTCTCTACTTCTCCATCACCAAAATTTTGGTTTCTTTTCCTCTAAGAAACTAAGTAACGAAACTTCAAATGAGTGACGCAAAATTTATACATATGAATGACAATTAAAATTAAATAATCGAGCTCAATATTGTTTATATTCACCGTATTCACATTGACTTATGGTAAGTTACATCTAAAAATATTCAATATTTTTCTTCACCATCCCAAAGTTTTAGGTTTTTTTTATC
>CAWUDS030000001.1:16683062-16707110 GCA_963859935.3 Lathyrus sativus | reverse complement strand
TTTGGTGATGTAGAAGAAGAAAAATATAGAAATTTTTTACATTTATTATACCATAATACAATGTGCTTATGGTGAACACAAATAAGATTGAGCTTAAATATTTAATTTTAGTGATTACCCATGTAGATATAATTTATTTGTCATTACTTTATAGTCTTTTAACTCTGTGGCTTACTGACGAAGATACATGAAATTTGGTGATGGAGAAGAAACATATTAAATATATTTACACCTAATAAACCTTAATTTAATGTGAAAATGGTATATATATATATAATGAAGTTCTAGCTTGATTATTTTTTTTTAATTAATACCTATTTTATAAAAAATATGTCTCATGGATTATAGTCTTTAATCTTTGTTTTTTAGTGGGGAAAAACCTAACATTTTTTGATCGATTTGAAAAATAAAATATAACTAATTTTTTACATCTACTATAGTTTATTATGTTTTAATGTTAGTGAAAAAAAAAACTAAAACTTTGGGATGGTGAAGAAAAATATTGAATAATTTTAGATATAATATATCATAAGTCAATGTGAATACGGTGAATATAAACAATATTTAGCTTGATTATTAAATTTTAATTTTTATTCATATTTATAAATTATGAGTCTTGCATTTGTACTCTCTTAACTTAGTTTCTTAGAGGTTAAGAATCCATAATTTTGGTGATGGAGAAGAAGAAAAATATAGAAATTTTTTACATTTATTATACCATAATACAATGTGATTATGGTTAATACAAATAACATTGAGCTTAAATATTTAATTTTAGTGATTACCCATGTAGATATAATTTATTTGTCATTCACTTATAGTTTTTTAACTGTGTGGCTTACTGACAAATAAACATGAAATTTGGTGATGGAGAAGAAACATATTCAATATATTTACATCTAATAAACCATAATTGAATACGAAAATGATAAATATAAATAAATTCTATCTTGATTATATATTTAGTTATTACCTATTTTATAAAAAATATAAGTCATGGATTATAGTCTTTTAACTTGTTTTTTTGTAGGGGAAAAACCTAAAATTTTGTGATGGAGTAGGAAAATAAGATATAATTAATTTTTTACAACTACCTTAGTCTACTGTTTTTTTTGCTTAGTGATTAAAAAAACCTAAATCTTTGGGATGGTGAAGAAAAATATTAAATATGTTTAGATGTAATATACCATAAGTAAATGTGAATACAATGAATATAAATAATATTTAGCTTGATTATTAAAATGTAATTGTTATGCATATGAATAAATTATGAGTCATTCATTTGTAGTCTCTTTACTTAGTCTCTTAGAGGTTAAGAAACCAAAATTTTGGTGATGTAGAAGAAGAAAAATATAGAAATTTTTTACATTTATTATACCATAATACAATGTGATTATGGTGAACACAAATAAGATTGAGCTTAAATATTTAATTTTAGTGATTACGCATGTAGATATAATTTATTTGTCATTCCTTTATAGTCTTTTAATTCTGTGGCTTACTGACGAAGATACATGAAATTTGGTGATGGAGAAGAAACATATTGAATATATTTACACCTAATAAACCTTAATTTAATGTGAAAATGGTATATATATATAAACAAGTTCTATCTTGATTATTTTTTTTAATTAATACCTATTTTATAAAAAATATGTGTTATGGATTATAGTCTTTAAACTTTGTTTTTTAGTGTGAAAAACCTACTATTTTTTTATCGATTTGAAAAATAAAATATAACTAATTTTTTACATCTACTATAGTCTATTATGTTTTTATCTTAGTGAAAAAAACCTAAAACTTTGGGATGGTGAAGAAAAATATTGAATAATTTTAGATGTAATATATCATAAGTCAATGTGAATACGGTGAATATAAACAATATTTAGCTTGATTATTAAATTTTAATTTTTATGCATATTTATAAATTATGAGTCATGCATTTGTAGTCTCTTAACTTAGTTTCTTAGAAGTTAAGAATCCATAATTTTAGTGATGGAGAAGAAGAAAAATATAGAAATTTTTTACATTTATTATACCATAATACAATGTGATTATGGTAAACACAAATAAAATTGAGCTTAAATATTTAATTTTAGTGATTACCCATGTAGATATAATTTATTTCTAATTCACTTATAGTCTTTTAACTCTGTGGCTTACTGACAAAGAAACATGAAATTTGGTGATGGAGAAGAAACATATTCAATATATTTACATCTAATAAACCATAATTGAATATGAAAATGATAAATATAAATAAATTCTAGCTTGATTATATATTTTAGTTATTACCTATTTTTTTAAAAATATAAGTCATGGATTATAGTCTTTTAACTTGTTTTTTTGTTGGGGAAAAACCTAAAATTTTGTGATGGAGTAGAAAAATAAGATATAATTAATTTTTTACATCTACCTTAGTCTACTGTTTTTTTTGCTTAGTGATTAAAAAAACCTAAATCTTTGGGATGGTGAAGAAAAATATTAAATATGTTTAGATGTAATATACCATAAGTCAATGTGAATACAATGAATATAAATAATATTTAGCTTGATTATTAAAATGTAATTGTTATGCATATGAATAAATTATGAGTCATTCATTTGTAGTCTCTTTACTTAGTCTCTTAGAGGTTAAGAAACCAAAATTTTGGTGATGTAGAAGAAGAAAAATATAGAAATTTTTTACATTTATTATACCATAATACAATGTGCTTATGGTGAACACAAATAAGATTGAGCTTAAATATTTAATTTTAGTGATTACCCATGTAGATATAATTTATTTGTCATTACTTTATAGTCTTTTAACTCTGTGGCTTACTGACGAAGATACATGAAATTTGGTGATGGAGAAGAAACATATTAAATATATTTACACCTAATAAACCTTAATTTAATGTGAAAATGGTATATATATATATATATAATGAAGTTCTAGCTTGATTATTTTTTTTTAATTAATACCTATTTTATAAAAAATATGTCTCATGGATTATAGTCTTTAATCTTTGTTTTTTAGTGGGGAAAAACCTAACATTTTTTGATCGATTTGAAAAATAAAATATAACTAATTTTTTACATCTACTATAGTTTATTATGTTTTAATGTTAGTGAAAAAAAAAACTAAAACTTTGGGATGGTGAAGAAAAATATTGAATAATTTTAGATATAATATATCATAAGTCAATGTGAATACGGTGAATATAAACAATATTTAGCTTGATTATTAAATTTTAATTTTTATTCATATTTATAAATTATGAGTCTTGCATTTGTACTCTCTTAACTTAGTTTCTTAGAGGTTAAGAATCCATAATTTTGGTGATGGAGAAGAAGAAAAATATAGAAATTTTTTACATTTATTATACCATAATACAATGTGATTATGGTTAATACAAATAACATTGAGCTTAAATATTTAATTTTAGTGATTACCCATGTAGATATAATTTATTTGTCATTCACTTATAGTCTTTTAACTGTGTGGCTTACTGACAAATAAACATGAAATTTGGTGATGGAGAAGAAACATATTCAATATATTTACATCTAATAAACCATAATTGAATACGAAAATGATAAATATAAATAAATTCTATCTTGATTATATATTTAGTTATTACCTATTTTATAAAAAATATAAGTCATGGATTATAGTCTTTTAACTTGTTTTTTTGTAGGGGAAAAACCTAAAATTTTGTGATGGAGTAGGAAAATAAGATATAATTAATTTTTTACAACTACCTTAGTCTACTGTTTTTTTTGCTTAGTGATTAAAAAAACCTAAATCTTTGGGATGGTGAAGAAAAATATTAAATATGTTTAGATGTAATATACCATAAGTAAATGTGAATACAATGAATATAAATAATATTTAGCTTGATTATTAAAATGTAATTGTTATGCATATGAATAAATTATGAGTCATTCATTTGTAGTCTCTTTACTTAGTCTCTTAGAGGTTAAGAAACCAAAATTTTGGTGATGTAGAAGAAGAAAAATATAGAAATTTTTTACATTTATTATACCATAATACAATGTGATTATGGTGAACACAAATAAGATTGAGCTTAAATATTTAATTTTAGTGATTACGCATGTAGATATAATTTATTTGTCATTCCTTTATAGTCTTTTAATTCTGTGGCTTACTGACGAAGATACATGAAATTTGGTGATGGAGAAGAAACATATTGAATATATTTACACCTAATAAACCTTAATTTAATGTGAAAATGGTATATATATATATAAACAAGTTCTATCTTGATTATTTTTTTTAATTAATACCTATTTTATAAAAAATATGTGTTATGGATTATAGTCTTTAAACTTTGTTTTTTAGTGGGAAAAACCTACTATTTTTTTATCGATTTGAAAAATAAAATATAACTAATTTTTTACATCTACTATAGTCTATTATGTTTTTATCTTAGTGAAAAAAACCTAAAACTTTGGGATGGTGAAGAAAAATATTGAATAATTTTAGATGTAATATATCATAAGTCAATGTGAATACGGTGAATATAAACAATATTTAGCTTGATTATTAAATTTTAATTTTTATGCATATTTATAAATTATGAGTCATGCATTTGTAGTCTCTTAACTTAGTTTCTTAGAAGTTAAGAATCCATAATTTTAGTGATGGAGAAGAAGAAAAATATAGAAATTTTTTACATTTATTATACCATAATACAATGTGATTATGGTAAACACAAATAAAATTGAGCTTAAATATTTAATTTTAGTGATTACCCATGTAGATATAATTTATTTCTAATTCACTTATAGTCTTTTAACTCTGTGGCTTACTGACAAAGAAACATGAAATTTGGTGATGGAGAAGAAACATATTCAATATATTTACATCTAATAAACCATAATTGAATATGAAAATGATAAATATAAATAAATTCTAGCTTGATTATATATTTTAGTTATTACCTATTTTTTAAAAAATATAAGTCATGGATTATAGTCTTTTAACTTGTTTTTTTGTTGGGGAAAAACCTAAAATTTTGTGATGGAGTAGAAAAATAAGATATAATTAATTTTTTACATCTACCTTAGTCTACTGTTTTTTTTGCTTAGTGATTAAAAAAACCTAAATCTTTGGGATGGTGAAGAAAAATATTAAATATGTTTAGATGTAATATACCATAAGTCAATGTGAATACAATGAATATAAATAATATTTAGCTTGATTATTAAAATGTAATTGTTATGCATATGAATAAATTATGAGTCATTCATTTGTAGTCTCTTTACTTAGTCTCTTAGAGGTTAAGAAACCAAAATTTTGGTGATGTAGAAGAAGAAAAATATAGAAATTTTTTACATTTATTATACCATAATACAATATGCTTATGGTGAACACAAATAAGATTGAGCTTAAATATTTAATTTTAGTGATTACCCATGTAGATATAATTTATTTGTCATTACTTTATAGTCTTTTAACTCTGTGGCTTACTGACGAAGATACATGAAATTTGGTGATGGAGAAGAAACATATTAAATATATTTACACCTAATAAACCTTAATTTAATGTGAAAATGGTATATATATATATATAATGAAGTTCTAGCTTGATTATTTTTTTTTAATTAATACCTATTTTATAAAAAATATGTCTCATGGATTATAGTCTTTAATCTTTGTTTTTTAGTGGGGAAAAACCTAACATTTTTTGATCGATTTGAAAAATAAAATATAACTAATTTTTTACATCTACTATAGTTTATTATGTTTTAATGTTAGTGAAAAAAAAAACTAAAACTTTGGGATGGTGAAGAAAAATATTGAATAATTTTAGATATAATATATCATAAGTCAATGTGAATACGGTGAATATAAACAATATTTAGCTTGATTATTAAATTTTAATTTTTATTCATATTTATAAATTATGAGTCTTGCATTTGTACTCTCTTAACTTAGTTTCTTAGAGGTTAAGTATCCATAATTTTGGTGATGGAGAAGAAGAAAAATATAGAAATTTTTTACATTTATTATACCATAATACAATGTGATTATGGTTAATACAAATAACATTGAGCTTAAATATTTAATTTTAGTGATTACCCATGTAGATATAATTTATTTGTCATTCACTTATAGTCTTTTAACTGTGTGGCTTACTGACAAATAAACATGAAATTTGGTGATGGAGAAGAAACATATTCAATATATTTACATCTAATAAACCATTATTGAATACGAAAATGATAAATATAAATAAATTCTATCTTGATTATATATTTAGTTATTACCTATTTTATAAAAAATATAAGTCATGGATTATAGTCTTTTAACTTGTTTTTTTGTAGGGGAAAAACCTAAAATTTTGTGATGGAGTAGGAAAATAAGATATAATTAATTTTTTACAACTACCTTAGTCTACTGTTTTTTTTGCTTAGTGATTAAAAAAACCTAAATCTTTGGGATGGTGAAGAAAAATATTAAATATGTTTAGATGTAATATACCATAAGTAAATGTGAATACAATGAATATAAATAATATTTAGCTTGATTATTAAAATGTAATTGTTATGCATATGAATAAATTATGAGTCATTCATTTGTAGTCTCTTTACTTAGTCTCTTAGAGGTTAAGAAACCAAAATTTTGGTGATGTAGAAGAAGAAAAATATAGAAATTTTTTACATTTATTATACCATAATACAATGTGATTATGGTGAACACAAATAAGATTGAGCTTAAATATTTAATTTTAGTGATTACGCATGTAGATATAATTTATTTGTCATTCCTTTATAGTCTTTTAATTCTGTGGCTTACTGACGAAGATACATGAAATTTGGTGATGGAGAAGAAACATATTGAATATATTTACACCTAATAAACCTTAATTTAATGTGAAAATGGTATATATATATATATATAAACAAGTTCTAGCTTGATTATTTTTTTTAATTAATACCTATTTTATAAAAAATATGTGTTATGGATTATAGTCTTTAAACTTTGTTTTTTAGTGGGAAAAAACCTACTATTTTTTTATCGATTTGAAAAATAAAATATAACTAATTTTTTACATCTACTATAGTCTATTATGTTTTTATCTTAGTGAAAAAAACCTAAAACTTTGGGATGGTGAATAAAAATATTGAATAATTTTAGATGTAATATATCATAAGTCAATGTGAATACGGTGAATATAAACAATATTTAGCTTGATTATTAAATTTTAATTTTTATGCATATTTATAAATTATGAGTCATGCATTTGTAGTCTCTTAACTTAGTTTCTTAGAAGTTAAGAATCCATAATTTTAGTGATGGAGAAGAAGAAAAATATAGAAATTTTTTACATTTATTATACCATAATACAATGTGATTATGGTAAACACAAATAACATTGAGCATAAATATTTAATTTTAGTGATTACCCATGTAGATATAATTTATTTCTAATTCACTTATAGTCTTTTAACTCTGTGGCTTACTGACAAAGAAACATGAAATTTGGTGATGGAGAAGAAACATATTCAATATATTTACATCTAATAAACCATAATTGAATATGAAAATGATAAATATAAATAAATTCTAGCTTGATTATATATTTTAGTTATTACCTATTTTTTAAAAAATATAAGTCATGGATTATAGTCTTTTAACTTGTTTTTTTGTTGGGGAAAAACCTAAAATTTTGTGATGGAGTAGAAAAATAAGATATAATTAATTTTTTACATCTACCTTAGTCTACTGTTTTTTTTGCTTAGTGATTAAAAAAACCTAAATCTTTGGGATGGTGAAGAAAAATATTAAATATGTTTAGATGTAATATACCATAAGTCAATGTGAATACAATGAATATAAATAATATTTAGCTTGATTATTAAAATGTAATTGTTATGCATATGAATAAATTATGAGTCATTCATTTGTAGTCTCTTTACTTAGTCTCTTAGAGGTTAAGAAACCAAAATTTTGGTGATGTAGAAGAAGAAAAATATAGAAATTTTTTACATTTATTATACCATAATACAATGTGCTTATGGTGAACACAAATAAGATTGAGCTTAAATATTTAATTTTAGTGATTACCCATGTAGATATAATTTATTTGTCATTACTTTATAGTCTTTTAACTCTGTGGCTTACTGACGAAGATACATGAAATTTGGTGATGGAGAAGAAACATATTAAATATATTTACACCTAATAAACCTTAATTTAATGTGAAAATGGTATATATATATATATATATATATAATGAAGTTCTAGCTTGATTATTTTTTTTTAATTAATACCTATTTTATAAAAAATATGTCTCATGGATTATAGTCTTTAATCTTTGTTTTTTAGTGGGGAAAAACCTAACATTTTTTGATCGATTTGAAAAATAAAATATAACTAATTTTTTACATCTACTATAGTTTATTATGTTTTAATGTTAGTGAAAAAAAAAACTAAAACTTTGGGATGGTGAAGAAAAATATTGAATAATTTTAGATATAATATATCATAAGTCAATGTGAATACGGTGAATATAAACAATATTTAGCTTGATTATTAAATTTTAATTTTTATTCATATTTATAAATTATGAGTCTTGCATTTGTACTCTCTTAACTTAGTTTCTTAGAGGTTAAGAATCCATAATTTTGGTGATGGAGAAGAAGAAAAATATAGAAATTTTTTATATTTATTATACCATAATACAATGTGATTATGGTTAATACAAATAACATTGAGCTTAAATATTTAATTTTAGTGATTACCCATGTAGATATAATTTATTTGTCATTCACTTATAGTCTTTTAACTGTGTGGCTTACTGACAAATAAACATGAAATTTGGTGATGGAGAAGAAACATATTCAATATATTTACATCTAATAAACCATTATTGAATACGAAAATGATAAATATAAATAAATTCTATCTTGATTATATATTTAGTTATTACCTATTTTATAAAAAATATAAGTCATGGATTATAGTCTTTTAACTTGTTTTTTTGTAGGGGAAAAACCTAAAATTTTGTGATGGAGTAGGAAAATAAGATATAATTAATTTTTTACAACTACCTTAGTCTACTGTTTTTTTTGCTTAGTGATTAAAAAAACCTAAATCTTTGGGATGGTGAAGAAAAATATTAAATATGTTTAGATGTAATATACCATAAGTAAATGTGAATACAATGAATATAAATAATATTTAGCTTGATTATTAAAATGTAATTGTTATGCATATGAATAAATTATGAGTCATTCATTTGTAGTCTCTTTACTTAGTCTCTTAGAGGTTAAGAAACCAAAATTTTGGTGATGTAGAAGAAGAAAAATATAGAAATTTTTTACATTTATTATACCATAATACAATGTGATTATGGTGAACACAAATAAGATTGAGCTTAAATATTTAATTTTAGTGATTACGCATGTAGATATAATTTATTTGTCATTCCTTTATAGTCTTTTAATTCTGTGGCTTACTGACGAAGATACATGAAATTTGGTGATGGAGAAGAAACATATTGAATATATTTACACCTAATAAACCTTAATTTAATGTGAAAATGGTATATATATATATATATAAACAAGTTCTAGCTTGATTATTTTTTTTAATTAATACCTATTTTATAAAAAATATGTGTTATGGATTATAGTCTTTAAACTTTGTTTTTTAGTGGGAAAAAACCTACTATTTTTTTATCGATTTGAAAAATAAAATATAACTAATTTTTTACATCTACTATAGTCTATTATGTTTTTATCTTAGTGAAAAAAACCTAAAACTTTGGGATGGTGAATAAAAATATTGAATAATTTTAGATGTAATATATCATAAGTCAATGTGAATACGGTGAATATAAACAATATTTAGCTTGATTATTAAATTTTAATTTTTATGCATATTTATAAATTATGAGTCATGCATTTGTAGTCTCTTAACTTAGTTTCTTAGAAGTTAAGAATCCATAATTTTAGTGATGGAGAAGAAGAAAAATATAGAAATTTTTTACATTTATTATACCATAATACAATGTGATTATGGTAAACACAAATAACATTGAGCATAAATATTTAATTTTAGTGATTACCCATGTAGATATAATTTATTTCTAATTCACTTATAGTCTTTTAACTCTGTGGCTTACTGACAAAGAAACATGAAATTTGGTGATGGAGAAGAAACATATTCAATATATTTACATCTAATAAACCATAATTGAATATGAAAATGATAAATATAAATAAATTCTAGCTTGATTATATATTTTAGTTATTACCTATTTTTTAAAAAATATAAGTCATGGATTATAGTCTTTTAACTTGTTTTTTTGTTGGGGAAAAACCTAAAATTTTGTGATGGAGTAGAAAAATAAGATATAATTAATTTTTTACATCTACCTTAGTCTACTGTTTTTTTTGCTTAGTGATTAAAAAAACCTAAATCTTTGGGATGGTGAAGAAAAATATTAAATATGTTTAGATGTAATATACCATAAGTCAATGTGAATACAATGAATATAAATAATATTTAGCTTGATTATTAAAATGTAATTGTTATGCATATGAATAAATTATGAGTCATTCATTTGTAGTCTCTTTACTTAGTCTCTTAGAGGTTAAGAAACCAAAATTTTGGTGATGTAGAAGAAGAAAAATATAGAAATTTTTTACATTTATTATACCATAATACAATGTGCTTATGGTGAACACAAATAAGATTGAGCTTAAATATTTAATTTTAGTGATTACCCATGTAGATATAATTTATTTGTCATTACTTTATAGTCTTTTAACTCTGTGGCTTACTGACGAAGATACATGAAATTTGGTGATGGAGAAGAAACATATTAAATATATTTACACCTAATAAACCTTAATTTAATGTGAAAATGGTATATATATATATATATATATAATGAAGTTCTAGCTTGATTATTTTTTTTTAATTAATACCTATTTTATAAAAAATATGTCTCATGGATTATAGTCTTTAATCTTTGTTTTTTAGTGGGGAAAAACCTAACATTTTTTGATCGATTTGAAAAATAAAATATAACTAATTTTTTACATCTACTATAGTTTATTATGTTTTAATGTTAGTGAAAAAAAAAACTAAAACTTTGGGATGGTGAAGAAAAATATTGAATAATTTTAGATATAATATATCATAAGTCAATGTGAATACGGTGAATATAAACAATATTTAGCTTGATTATTAAATTTTAATTTTTATTCATATTTATAAATTATGAGTCTTGCATTTGTACTCTCTTAACTTAGTTTCTTAGAGGTTAAGAATCCATAATTTTGGTGATGGAGAAGAAGAAAAATATAGAAATTTTTTATATTTATTATACCATAATACAATGTGATTATGGTTAATACAAATAACATTGAGCTTAAATATTTAATTTTAGTGATTACCCATGTAGATATAATTTATTTGTCATTCACTTATAGTCTTTTAACTGTGTGGCTTACTGACAAATAAACATGAAATTTGGTGATGGAGAAGAAACATATTCAATATATTTACATCTAATAAACCATTATTGAATACGAAAATGATAAATATAAATAAATTCTATCTTGATTATATATTTAGTTATTACCTATTTTATAAAAAATATAAGTCATGGATTATAGTCTTTTAACTTGTTTTTTTGTAGGGGAAAAACCTAAAATTTTGTGATGGAGTAGGAAAATAAGATATAATTAATTTTTTACAACTACCTTAGTCTACTGTTTTTTTTGCTTAGTGATTAAAAAAACCTAAATCTTTGGGATGGTGAAGAAAAATATTAAATATGTTTAGATGTAATATACCATAAGTAAATGTGAATACAATGAATATAAATAATATTTAGCTTGATTATTAAAATGTAATTGTTATGCATATGAATAAATTATGAGTCATTCATTTGTAGTCTCTTTACTTAGTCTCTTAGAGGTTAAGAAACCAAAATTTTGGTGATGTAGAAGAAGAAAAATATAGAAATTTTTTACATTTATTATACCATAATACAATGTGATTATGGTGAACACAAATAAGATTGAGCTTAAATATTTAATTTTAGTGATTACGCATGTAGATATAATTTATTTGTCATTCCTTTATAGTCTTTTAATTCTGTGGCTTACTGACGAAGATACATGAAATTTGGTGATGGAGAAGAAACATATTGAATATATTTACACCTAATAAACCTTAATTTAATGTGAAAATGGTATATATATATATATATATATATATATATATATATATATATATATAAACAAGTTCTAGCTTGATTATTTTTTTTAATTAATACCTATTTTATAAAAAATATGTGTTATGGATTATAGTCTTTAAACTTTGTTTTTTAGTGGGAAAAAACCTACTATTTTTTTATCGATTTGAAAAATAAAATATAACTAATTTTTTACATCTACTATAGTCTATTATGTTTTTATCTTAGTGAAAAAAACCTAAAACTTTGGGATGGTGAAGAAAAATATTGAATAATTTTAGATGTAATATATCATAAGTCAATGTGAATACGGTGAATATAAACAATATTTAGCTTGATTATTAAATTTTAATTTTTATGCATATTTATAAATTATGAGTCATGCATTTGTAGTCTCTTAACTTAGTTTCTTAGAAGTTAAGAATCCATAATTTTAGTGATGGAGAAGAAGAAAAATATAGAAATTTTTTACATTTATTATACCATAATACAATGTGATTATGGTAAACACAAATAACATTGAGCATAAATATTTAATTTTAGTGATTACCCATGTAGATATAATTTATTTCTAATTCACTTATAGTCTTTTAACTCTGTGGCTTACTGACAAAGAAACATGAAATTTGGTGATGGAGAAGAAACATATTCAATATATTTACATCTAATAAACCATAATTGAATATGAAAATGATAAATATAAATAAATTCTAGCTTGATTATATATTTTAGTTATTACCTATTTTTTAAAAAATATAAGTCATGGATTATAGTCTTTTAACTTGTTTTTTTGTTGGGGAAAAACCTAAAATTTTGTGATGGAGTAGAAAAATAAGATATAATTAATTTTTTACATCTACCTTAGTCTACTGTTTTTTTTGCTTAGTGATTAAAAAAACCTAAATCTTTGGGATGGTGAAGAAAAATATTAAATATGTTTAGATGTAATATACCATAAGTCAATGTGAATACAATGAATATAAATAATATTTAGCTTGATTATTAAAATGTAATTGTTATGCATATGAATAAATTATGAGTCATTCATTTGTAGTCTCTTTACTTAGTCTCTTAGAGGTTAAGAAACCAAAATTTTGGTGATGTAGAAGAAGAAAAATATAGAAATTTTTTACATTTATTATACCATAATACAATGTGCTTATGGTGAACACAAATAAGATTGAGCTTAAATATTTAATTTTAGTGATTACCCATGTAGATATAATTTATTTGTCATTACTTTATAGTCTTTTAACTCTGTGGCTTACTGACGAAGATACATGAAATTTGGTGATGGAGAAGAAACATATTAAATATATTTACACCTAATAAACCTTAATTTAATGTGAAAATGGTATATATATATATATATAATGAAGTTCTAGCTTGATTTTTTTTTTTTAATTAATACCTATTTTATAAAAAATATGTCTCATGGATTATAGTCTTTAATCTTTGTTTTTTAGTGGGGAAAAACCTAACATTTTTTGATCGATTTGAAAAATAAAATATAACTAATTTTTTACATCTACTATAGTTTATTATGTTTTAATGTTAGTGAAAAAAAAAACTAAAACTTTGGGATGGTGAAGAAAAATATTGAATAATTTTAGATATAATATATCATAAGTCAATGTGAATACGGTGAATATAAACAATATTTAGCTTGATTATTAAATTTTAATTTTTATTCATATTTATAAATTATGAGTCTTGCATTTGTACTCTCTTAACTTAGTTTCTTAGAGGTTAAGAATCCATAATTTTGGTGATGGAGAAGAAGAAAAATATAGAAATTTTTTACATTTATTATACCATAATACAATGTGATTATGGTTAATACAAATAACATTGAGCTTAAATATTTAATTTTAGTGATTACCCATGTAGATATAATTTATTTGTCATTCACTTATAGTCTTTTAACTGTGTGGCTTACTGACAAATAAACATGAAATTTGGTGATGGAGAAGAAACATATTCAATATATTTACATCTAATAAACCATAATTGAATACGAAAATGATAAATATAAATAAATTCTATCTTGATTATATATTTAGTTATTACCTATTTTATAAAAAATATAAGTCATGGATTATAGTCTTTTAACTTGTTTTTTTGTAGGGGAAAAACCTAAAATTTTGTGATGGAGTAGGAAAATAAGATATAATTAATTTTTTACAACTACCTTAGTCTACTGTTTTTTTTGGTTAGTGATTAAAAAAACCTAAATCTTTGGGATGGTGAAGAAAAATATTAAATATGTTTAGATGTAATATACCATAAGTAAATGTGAATACAATGAATATAAATAATATTTAGCTTGATTATTAAAATGTAATTGTTATGCATATGAATAAATTATGAGTCATTCATTTGTAGTCTCTTTACTTAGTCTCTTAGAGGTTAAGAAACCAAAATTTTGGTGATGTAGAAGAAGAAAAATATAGAAATTTTTTACATTTATTATACCATAATACAATGTGATTATGGTGAACACAAATAAGATTGAGCTTAAATATTTAATTTTAGTGATTACGCATGTAGATATAATTTATTTGTCATTCCTTTATAGTCTTTTAATTCTGTGGCTTACTGACGAAGATACATGAAATTTGGTGATGGAGAAGAAACATATTGAATATATTTACACCTAATAAAACTTAATTTAATGTGAAAATGGTATATATATATATAAACAAGTTCTAGCTTGATTATTTTTTTTAATTAATACCTATTTTATAAAAAAATATGTGTTATGGATTATAGTCTTTAAACTTTGTTTTTTAGTGGGAAAAAACCTACTATTTTTTTATCGATTTGAAAAATAAAATATAACTAATTTTTTACATCTACTATAGTCTATTATGTTTTTATCTTAGTGAAAAAAACCTAAAACTTTGGGATGGTGAAGAAAAATATTGAATAATTTTAGATGTAATATATCATAAGTCAATGTGAATACGGTGAATATAAACAATATTTAGCTTGATTATTAAATTTTAATTTTTATGCATATTTATAAATTATGAGTCATGCATTTGTAGTCTCTTAACTTAGTTTCTTAGAAGTTAAGAATCCATAATTTTAGTGATGGAGAAGAAGAAAAATATAGAAATTTTTTACATTTATTATACCATAATACAATGTGATTATGGTAAACACAAATAACATTGAGCTTAAATATTTAATTTTAGTGATTACCCATGTAGATATAATTTATTTCTAATTCACTTATAGTCTTTTAACTTTGTGGCTTACTGACAAAGAAACATGAAATTTGGTGATGGAGAAGAAACATATTCAATATATTTACATCTAATAAACCATAATTGAATATGAAAATGATAAATATAAATAAATTCTAGCTTGATTATATATTTTAGTTATTACCTATTTTTTAAAAAATATAAGTCATGGATTATAGTCTTTTAACTTGTTTTTTTGTTGGGGAAAACCTAAAATTTTGTGATGGAGTAGAAAAATAAGATATAATTAATTTTTTACATCTACCTTAGTCTACTGTTTTTTTTGCTTAGTGATTAAAAAAACCTAAATCTTTGGGATGGTGAAGAAAAATATTAAATATGTTTAGATGTAATATACCATAAGTCAATGTGAATACAATGAATATAAATAATATTTAGCTTGATTATTAAAATGTAATTGTTATGCATATGAATAAATTATGAGTTATTCATTTGTAGTCTCTTTACTTAGTCTCTTAGAGGTTAAGAAACCAAAATTTTGGTGATGTAGAAGAAGAAAAATATAGAAATTTTTTACATTTATTATACCATAATACAATGTGCTTATGGTGAACACAAATAAGATTGAGCTTAAATATTTAATTTTAGTGATTACCCATGTAGATATAATTTATTTGTCATTACTTTATAGTCTTTTAACTCTGTGGCTTACTGACGAAGATACATGAAATTTGGTGATGGAGAAGAAACATATTAAATATATTTACACCTAATAAACCTTAATTTAATGTTAAAATGGTATATATATATATATATATATATATATATATATATATATATATATATATATAATTAAGTTCTAGCTTGATTATTTTTTTTTAATTAATACCTATTTTATAAAAAATATGTCTCACGGATTATAGTCTTTAATCTTTGTTTTTTAGTGGGGAAAAACCTAACATTTTTTGATCGATTTGAAAAATAAAATATAACTAATTTTTTACATCTACTATAGTTTATTATGTTTTTATGTTAGTGAAAAAAAAACTAAAACTTTGGGATGGTGAAGAAAAATATTGAATAATTTTAGATATAATATATCATAAGTCAATGTGAATACGGTGAATATAAACAATATTTAGCTTGATTATTAAATTTTAATTTTTATGCATATTTATAAATTATGAGTTATGCATTTGTACTCTCTTAACTTAGTTTCTTAGGGGTTAAGAATCCATAATTTTGGTGATGGAGAAGAAGAAAAATAGAGAAATTTTTTACATTTATTATACCATAATACAATTTGATTATGGTGAATACAAATAACGTTGAGCTTAAATATTTAATTTTAGTGATTACCCATGTAGATATAATTTATTTGTCATTCACTTATAGTCTTTTAACTCTGTGGCTTACTGACAAAGAAACATGAAATTTGGTGATGGAGAAGAAACATATTCAATATATTTACATCTAATAAACCATAATTGAATATGAAAATGATAAATATAAATAAATTCTAGCTTGATTATATATTTTAGTTATTACCTATTTTTTAAAAAATATAAGTCATGGATTATAGTCTTTTAACTTGTTTTTTTGTTGGGGAAAAACCTAAAATTTTGTGATGGAGTAGAAAAATAAGATATAATTAATTTTTTACATCTACCTTAGTCTACTGTTTTTTTTGCTTAGTGATTAAAAAAACCTAAATCTTTGGGATGGTGAAGAAAAATATTAAATATGTTTAGATGTAATATACCATAAGTCAATGTGAATACAATGAATATAAATAATATTTAGCTTGATTATTAAAATGTAATTGTTATGCATATGAATAAATTATGAGTCATTCATTTGTAGTCTCTTTACTTAGTCTCTTAGAGGTTAAGAAACCAAAATTTTGGTGATGTAGGAGAAGAAAAATATAGAAATTTTTTACATTTATTATACCATAATACAATGTGCTTATGGTGAACACAAATAAGATTGAGCTTAAATATTTAATTTTAGTGATTACCCATGTAGATATAATTTATTTGTCATTACTTTATAGTCTTTTAACTCTGTGGCTTACTGACGAAGATACATGAAATTTGGTGATGGAGAAGAAACATATTAAATATATTTACACCTAATAAACCTTAATTTAATGTGAAAATGGTATATATATATATAATGAAGTTCTAGCTCGATTATTTTTTTTTAATTAATACCTATTTTATAAAAAATATGTCTCATGGATTATAGTCTTTAATCTTTGTTTTTTAGTGGGGAAAAACCTAACATTTTTTGATCGATTTGAAAAATAAAATATAACTAATTTTTTACATCTACTATAGTTTATTATGTTTTAATGTTAGTGAAAAAAAAAACTAAAACTTTGGGATGGTGAAGAAAAATATTGAATAATTTTAGATATAATATATCATAAGTCAATGTGAATACGGTGAATATAAACAATATTTAGCTTGATTATTAAATTTTAATTTTTATTCATATTTATAAATTATGAGTCTTGCATTTGTACTCTCTTAACTTAGTTTCTTAGAGGTTAAGAATCCATAATTTTGGTGATGGAGAAGAAGAAAAATATAGAAATTTTTTACATTTATTATACCATAATACAATGTGATTATGGTTAATACAAATAACATTGAGCTTAAATATTTAATTTTAGTGATTACCCATGTAGATATAATTTATTTGTCATTCACTTATAGTCTTTTAACTGTGTGGCTTACTGACAAATAAACATGAAATTTGGTGATGGAGAAGAAACATATTCAATATATTTACATCTAATAAACCATAATTGAATACGAAAATGATAAATATAAATAAATTCTATCTTGATTATATATTTAGTTATTACCTATTTTATAAAAAATATAAGTCATGGATTATAGTCTTTTAACTTGTTTTTTTGTAGGGGAAAAACCTAAAATTTTGTGATGGAGTAGGAAAATAAGATATAATTAATTTTTTACAACTACCTTAGTCTACTGTTTTTTTTGGTTAGTGATTAAAAAAACCTAAATCTTTGGGATGGTGAAGAAAAATATTAAATATGTTTAGATGTAATATACCATAAGTAAATGTGAATACAATGAATATAAATAATATTTAGCTTGATTATTAAAATGTAATTGTTATGCATATGAATAAATTATGAGTCATTCATTTGTAGTCTCTTTACTTAGTCTCTTAGAGGTTAAGAAACCAAAATTTTGGTGATGTAGAAGAAGAAAAATATAGAAATTTTTTACATTTATTATACCATAATACAATGTGATTATGGTGAACACAAATAAGATTGAGCTTAAATATTTAATTTTAGTGATTACGCATGTAGATATAATTTATTTGTCATTCCTTTATAGTCTTTTAATTCTGTGGCTTACTGACGAAGATACATGAAATTTGGTGATGGAGAAGAAACATATTGAATATATTTACACCTAATAAAACTTAATTTAATGTGAAAATGGTATATATATATATATATATAAACAAGTTCTAGCTTGATTATTTTTTTTAATTAATACCTATTTTATAAAAAAATATGTGTTATGGATTATAGTCTTTAAACTTTGTTTTTTAGTGGGAAAAAACCTACTATTTTTTTATCGATTTGAAAAATAAAATATAAATAATTTTTTACATCTACTATAGTCTATTATGTTTTTATCTTAGTGAAAAAAACCTAAAACTTTGGGATGGTGAAGAAAAATATTGAATAATTTTAGATGTAATATATCATAAGTCAATGTGAATACGGTGAATATAAACAATATTTAGCTTGATTATTAAATTTTAATTTTTATGCATATTTATAAATTATGAGTCATGCATTTGTAGTCTCTTAACTTAGTTTCTTAGAAGTTAAGAATCCATAATTTTAGTGATGGAGAAGAAGAAAAATATAGAAATTTTTTACATTTATTATACCATAATACAATGTGATTATGGTAAACACAAATAACATTGAGCTTAAATATTTAATTTTAGTGATTACCCATGTAGATATAATTTATTTCTAATTCACTTATAGTCTTTTAACTCTGTGGCTTACTGACAAAGAAACATGAAATTTGGTGATGGAGAAGAAACATATTCAATATATTTACATCTAATAAACCATAATTGAATATGAAAATGATAAATATAAATAAATTCTAGCTTGATTATATATTTTAGTTATTACCTATTTTTTAAAAAATATAAGTCATGGATTATAGTCTTTTAACTTGTTTTTTTGTTGGGGAAAACCTAAAATTTTGTGATGGAGTAGAAAAATAAGATATAATTAATTTTTTACATCTACCTTAGTCTACTGTTTTTTTTGCTTAGTGATTAAAAAAACCTAAATCTTTGGGATGGTGAAGAAAAATATTAAATATGTTTAGATGTAATATACCATAAGTCAATGTGAATACAATGAATATAAATAATATTTAGCTTGATTATTAAAATGTAATTGTTATGCATATGAATAAATTATGAGTTATTCATTTGTAGTCTCTTTACTTAGTCTCTTAGAGGTTAAGAAACCAAAATTTTGGTGATGTAGAAGAAGAAAAATATAGAAATTTTTTACATTTATTATACCATAATACAATGTGCTTATGGTGAACACAAATAAGATTGAGCTTAAATATTTAATTTTAGTGATTACCCATGTAGATATAATTTATTTGTCATTACTTTATAGTCTTTTAACTCTGTGGCTTACTGACGAAGATACATGAAATTTGGTGATGGAGAAGAAACATATTAAATATATTTACACCTAATAAACCTTAATTTAATGTTAAAATGGTATATATATATATATATATATATATATATATATATATATATATATATATATAATTAAGTTCTAGCTTGATTATTTTTTTTTAATTAATACCTATTTTATAAAAAATATGTCTCACGGATTATAGTCTTTAATCTTTGTTTTTTAGTGGGGAAAAACCTAACATTTTTTGATCGATTTGAAAAATAAAATATAACTAATTTTTTACATCTACTATAGTTTATTATGTTTTTATGTTAGTGAAAAAAAAACTAAAACTTTGGGATGGTGAAGAAAAATATTGAATAATTTTAGATATAATATATCATAAGTCAATGTGAATACGGTGAATATAAACAATATTTAGCTTGATTATTAAATTTTAATTTTTATGCATATTTATAAATTATGAGTTATGCATTTGTACTCTCTTAACTTAGTTTCTTAGGGGTTAAGAATCCATAATTTTGGTGATGGAGAAGAAGAAAAATAGAGAAATTTTTTACATTTATTATACCATAATACAATTTGATTATGGTGAATACAAATAACGTTGAGCTTAAATATTTAATTTTAGTGATTACCCATGTAGATATAATTTATTTGTCATTCACTTATAGTCTTTTAACTCTGTGGCTTACTGACAAAGAAACATGAAATTTGGTGATGGAGAAGAAACATATTCAATATATTTACATCTAATAAACCATAATTGAATATGAAAATGATAAATATAAATAAATTCTAGCTTGATTATATATTTTAGTTATTACCTATTTTTTAAAAAATATAAGTCATGGATTATAGTCTTTTAACTTGTTTTTTTGTTGGGGAAAAACCTAAAATTTTGTGATGGAGTAGAAAAATAAGATATAATTAATTTTTTACATCTACCTTAGTCTACTGTTTTTTTTGCTTAGTGATTAAAAAAACCTAAATCTTTGGGATGGTGAAGAAAAATATTAAATATGTTTAGATGTAATATACCATAAGTCAATGTGAATACAATGAATATAAATAATATTTAGCTTGATTATTAAAATGTAATTGTTATGCATATGAATAAATTATGAGTCATTCATTTGTAGTCTCTTTACTTAGTCTCTTAGAGGTTAAGAAACCAAAATTTTGGTGATGTAGGAGAAGAAAAATATAGAAATTTTTTACATTTATTATACCATAATACAATGTGCTTATGGTGAACACAAATAAGATTGAGCTTAAATATTTAATTTTAGTGATTACCCATGTAGATATAATTTATTTGTCATTACTTTATAGTCTTTTAACTCTGTGGCTTACTGACGAAGATACATGAAATTTGGTGATGGAGAAGAAACATATTAAATATATTTACACCTAATAAACCTTAATTTAATGTGAAAATGGTATATATATATATAATGAAGTTCTAGCTCGATTATTTTTTTTTAATTAATACCTATTTTATAAAAAATATGTCTCATGGATTATAGTCTTTAATCTTTGTTTTTTAGTGGGGAAAAACCTAACATTTTTTGATCGATTTGAAAAATAAAATATAACTAATTTTTTACATCTACTATAGTTTATTATGTTTTAATGTTAGTGAAAAAAAAAACTAAAACTTTGGGATGGTGAAGAAAAATATTGAATAATTTTAGATATAATATATCATAAGTCAATGTGAATACGGTGAATATAAACAATATTTAGCTTGATTATTAAATTTTAATTTTTATTCATATTTATAAATTATGAGTCTTGCATTTGTACTCTCTTAACTTAGTTTCTTAGAGGTTAAGAATCCATAATTTTGGTGATGGAGAAGAAGAAAAATATAGAAATTTTTTACATTTATTATACCATAATACAATGTGATTATGGTTAATACAAATAACATTGAGCTTAAATATTTAATTTTAGTGATTACCCATGTAGATATAATTTATTTGTCATTCACTTATAGTCTTTTAACTGTGTGGCTTACTGACAAATAAACATGAAATTTGGTGATGGAGAAGAAACATATTCAATATATTTACATCTAATAAACCATAATTGAATACGAAAATGATAAATATAAATAAATTCTATCTTGATTATATATTTAGTTATTACCTATTTTATAAAAAATATAAGTCATGGATTATAGTCTTTTAACTTGTTTTTTTGTAGGGGAAAAACCTAAAATTTTGTGATGGAGTAGGAAAATAAGATATAATTAATTTTTTACAACTACCTTAGTCTACTGTTTTTTTTGGTTAGTGATTAAAAAAACCTAAATCTTTGGGATGGTGAAGAAAAATATTAAATATGTTTAGATGTAATATACCATAAGTAAATGTGAATACAATGAATATAAATAATATTTAGCTTGATTATTAAAATGTAATTGTTATGCATATGAATAAATTATGAGTCATTCATTTGTAGTCTCTTTACTTAGTCTCTTAGAGGTTAAGAAACCAAAATTTTGGTGATGTAGAAGAAGAAAAATATAGAAATTTTTTACATTTATTATACCATAATACAATGTGATTATGGTGAACACAAATAAGATTGAGCTTAAATATTTAATTTTAGTGATTACGCATGTAGATATAATTTATTTGTCATTCCTTTATAGTCTTTTAATTCTGTGGCTTACTGACGAAGATACATGAAATTTGGTGATGGAGAAGAAACATATTGAATATATTTACACCTAATAAAACTTAATTTAATGTGAAAATGGTATATATATATATATATATAAACAAGTTCTAGCTTGATTATTTTTTTTAATTAATACCTATTTTATAAAAAAATATGTGTTATGGATTATAGTCTTTAAACTTTGTTTTTTAGTGGGAAAAAACCTACTATTTTTTTATCGATTTGAAAAATAAAATATAAATAATTTTTTACATCTACTATAGTCTATTATGTTTTTATCTTAGTGAAAAAAACCTAAAACTTTGGGATGGTGAAGAAAAATATTGAATAATTTTAGATGTAATATATCATAAGTCAATGTGAATACGGTGAATATAAACAATATTTAGCTTGATTATTAAATTTTAATTTTTATGCATATTTATAAATTATGAGTCATGCATTTGTAGTCTCTTAACTTAGTTTCTTAGAAGTTAAGAATCCATAATTTTAGTGATGGAGAAGAAGAAAAATATAGAAATTTTTTACATTTATTATACCATAATACAATGTGATTATGGTAAACACAAATAACATTGAGCTTAAATATTTAATTTTAGTGATTACCCATGTAGATATAATTTATTTCTAATTCACTTATAGTCTTTTAACTCTGTGGCTTACTGACAAAGAAACATGAAATTTGGTGATGGAGAAGAAACATATTCAATATATTTACATCTAATAAACCATAATTGAATATGAAAATGATAAATATAAATAAATTCTAGCTTGATTATATATTTTAGTTATTACCTATTTTTTAAAAAATATAAGTCATGGATTATAGTCTTTTAACTTGTTTTTTTGTTGGGGAAAACCTAAAATTTTGTGATGGAGTAGAAAAATAAGATATAATTAATTTTTTACATCTACCTTAGTCTACTGTTTTTTTTGCTTAGTGATTAAAAAAACCTAAATCTTTGGGATGGTGAAGAAAAATATTAAATATGTTTAGATGTAATATACCATAAGTCAATGTGAATACAATGAATATAAATAATATTTAGCTTGATTATTAAAATGTAATTGTTATGCATATGAATAAATTATGAGTTATTCATTTGTAGTCTCTTTACTTAGTCTCTTAGAGGTTAAGAAACCAAAATTTTGGTGATGTAGAAGAAGAAAAATA
>CAWUDS030000001.1:16658514-16682562 GCA_963859935.3 Lathyrus sativus | reverse complement strand
ATGTAATATAGGTAAAAATTAAAATTAAATAATGAAGCTCAAACTTATTTATATTTACCTTTTTCACATTAAATTGTGGTAAATTATATGTAAATATATTCGATATGTTTCTTCTCCATCACCAAATTTCATGTTTCTTTGCCAGTAAGCCACAGAGTTAAAGGACTATAAATGAATTACAAATATTTTAGGTTTTTTCTTCACCATGCCAAAGTCTTAGGTTTTTTATCACTAAGCACCATACATAATAGACTATAGTAGGTGTAAAAAATAAATTATATTTTATTTTTCAACTCCAACAAAAAATTTTAGGTTTTTCCCCACTAAAAAACAAAGATAAAAGACTATAGTCCATGACATATATTTTATATAATATAGGTAAAAATTAAAATTAAATAATGAATCTCAAACTTGTTTATATTTAACTTCTTCACATTGAATTATGGTAAATTAGATGTAAATATATTCAATATGTTTCTTCTCCATCACCAAATTTCATGTTTCTTCGTCAGTAAGCCACAGAGTTAAAAAACAATAAATGAATGACAAATATTTTAGGATTTTTCTTCACGATCCCAAAGTCTTAGGTTTTTTTATCACTAAGCACCGTACATAATAGACTATAGTAGGTGTAAAAAATAAATTATATTTTATTTTTCAACTCCAACAAAATTATTTAGGTTTTCCCCACTAAAAAACAAAGATAAAAGACTATAGTCAATGACATATATTTTATGTAACATAGGTAAAAATTAAAATTAAATAATGAAGCTCAAACTTATTTATATTTACCTTTTTCACATTGAATTATGGTAAATTATATGTAAATATATTCGATATGTTTCTTCTCCATCACCAAATTTCATGTTTCTTCGCCAGTAAGCAACATAGTTAAAAGACTATAAATGAATGACAAATATTTTGGGTTTTTTCTTCACGATCCCAAAGTCTTAGGTTTTTTTATGACTAAGCACCGTACATAATAGACAATAGTAGGTGTAAAAATTTAATTATATTTTATTTTTCAACTCCAACATAAAATTTTAGGTTTTTCTCCACTAAAAAACAAAGATAAAAGACTATAGTCCATGACATATATTTTATATAATATAGTTAAAAATTAAAATTAAATAATGAATATCAAACTTGTTTATATTTAACTTTTTAACATTGAATTATGGTAAATTAGATGTAAATATATTCAATATGTTTCTTCTCCATCACCAAATTTCATGGTTCTTCGTCAGTAAGCCACAGAGTTAAAAGACTATAAATGAATGACAAATATTTTAGGTTTTTTCTTCACCATGCCAAAGTCTTAGGTTTTTTTATCACTAAGCACCATACATAATAGACTATAGTAGGTGTAAAAAATAAATTATATTTTATGTTTCAACTCTAACAAAAATTTTTAGGTTTTCCCCACTAAAAAACAAAGATAAAAGACTATAGTCAATGACATATATTTTATGTAATATAGGTAAAAATTAAAATTAAATAATGAAGCTCAAACTTATTTATATTTACCTTTTTCACATTGAATTATGGTAAATTATATGTAAATATATTCGATATGTTTCTTCTCCATCACCAAATTTCATGTTTCTTCGCCAGTAAGCAACATAGTTAAAAGACTATAAATGAATGACAAATATTTTGGGTTTTTTCTTCACGATCCCAAAGTCTTAGGTTTTTTTATGACTAAGCACCGTACATAATAGACAATAGTAGGTGTAAAAATTTAATTATATTTTATTTTTCAACTCCAACATAAAATTTTAGGTTTTTCTCCACTAAAAAACAAAGATAAAAGACTATAGTCCATGACATATATTTTATATAATATAGTTAAAAATTAAAATTAAATAATGAATATCAAACTTGTTTATATTTAACTTTTTCACATTGAATTATGGTAAATTAGATGTAAATATATTCAATATGTTTCTTCTCCATCACCAAATTTCATGGTTCTTCGTCAGTAAGCCACAGAGTTAAAAGACTATAAATGAATGACAAATATTTTAGGTTTTTTCTTCACCATGCCAAAGTCTTAGGTTTTTTTATCACTAAGCACCATACATAATAGACTATAGTAGGTGTAAAAAATAAATTATATTTTATGTTTCAACTCTAACAAAATTTTTTAGGTTTTCCCCACTAAAAAACAAAGATAAAAGACTATAGTCAATGACATATATTTTATGTAATATAGGTAAAAATTAAAATTAAATAATGAAGCTCAAACTTATTTATATTTACCTTTTTCACATTGAATTATAGTAAATTATATGTAAATATATTCGATATGTTTCTTCTCCATCACCAAATTTCATGTTTCTTCGCCAGTAAGCAACATAGTTAAAAGACTATAAATGAATGACAAATATTTTAGGTTTTTTCTTCACCATGCGAAAGTCTTAGGTTTTTTTATCACTAAGCACCGTACATAATAGACTATAGTAGGTGTAAAAAGTTAATTTAATTTTATTTTTCAACTCCAACATAAAATTTTAGGTTTTTCCCCACTAAAAAACAAAGATAAAAGACTATAGTCCATGACATATGTTTTATGTAATATAGGTAAAAATTAAAATTAAATAATGAAGCTCAAACTTATTTATATTTACCTTTTTCACATTGAATTGTGGTAAATTATATGTAAATATATTCGATATGTTTCTTCTCCATCACCAAATTTCATGTTTCTTCGTCAGTAAGCCACAGAGTTAAAAAACAATAAATGAATGACAAATATTTTAGGTTTTTTCTTCACGATCCCAAAGTCTTAGGTTTTTTTATCACTAAGCACCGTACATAATAGACAATAGTAGGTGTAAAAATTTAATTATATTTTATTTTTCAACTCCAACATAAAATTTTAGGTTTTTCTCCACTAAAAAACAAAGATAAAAGACTATAGTCCATGACATATATTTTATATAATATAGGTAAAAATTAAAATTAAATAATGAATCTCAAACTTGTTTATATTTAAATTCTTCATATTTAACTATGGTAAATTAGATGTAAATATATTCAATATGTTTCTTCTCCATCACCAAATTTCATGTTTCTTCGTCAGTAAGCCACAGAGTTAAAAGACTATAAATGAATGACAAATATTTTAGGTTTTTTCTTCACCATGCCAAAGTCTTAGGTTTTTTTATCACTAAGTACAATACATAATAGACTATAGTAGGTGTAAAAAATAAATTGTATTTTACTTTTCTACTCCAACAAAATTTTTTAGGTTTTCCCCACTAAAAAACAAAGATAAAACACTATAGTCAATGACATATATTTTATGTAATATAGGTAAAAATTAAAATTAAATAATGAAGCTCAAACTTATTTATATTTACCTTTTTCACATTAAATTGTGGTAAATTATATGTAAATATATTCGATATGTTTCTTCTCCATCACCAAATTTCATGTTTCTTCGCCAGTAAGCCACAGAGTTAAAAGACTATAAATGAATAACAAATATTTTAGGTTTTTTCTTCACCATGCCAAAGTCTTAGGTTTTTTTATCACTAAGCACCATACATAATAGACTATAGTAGGTGTAAAAAATAAATTATATTTTATTTTTCAACTCCAACATAAAATTTTAGGTTTTTCCCCACTAAAAAACAAAGATAAAAGACTATAGTCCATGACATATATTTTATATAATATAGGTAAAAATTAAAATTAAATAATGAATCTCAAACTTGTTTATATTTAACTTCTTCACATTGAATTATGGTAAATTAAATGTAAATATATTCAATATGTTTCTTCTCCATCACCAAATTTCATGTTTCTTCGTCAGTAAGCCACAGAGTTAAAAGACTATAAATGAATGACAAATATTTTAGGTTTTTTCTTCACCATGCCAAAGTCTTAGGTTTTTTTATCACTAATCACCATACATAATAGACTATAGTAGGTGTAAAAAATAAATTGTATTTTACTTTTCTACTCCAACAAAATTTTTTAGGTTTTCCCCACTAAAAAACAAAGATAAAAGACTATAGTCAATGACATATATTTTATGTAATATAGGTAAAAATTAAAATTAAATAATGAAGCTCAAACTTATTTATATTTACCTTTTTCACATTAAATTATGGTAAATTATATGTAAATATATTCGATATGTTTCTTCTCCATCACCAAATTTCATGTTTCTTCGCCAGTAAACCACAAAGTTAAAAGACTATAAATGAATAACAAATATTTTAGGTTTTTTCTTCACCATGCCAAAGTCTTAGGTTTTTTTATCACTAAGCACCATACATAATAGACTATAGTAGGTGTAAAAAATAAATTATATTTTATTTTTCAACTCCAACATAAAATTTTAGGTTTTTCCCCACTAAAAAACAAAGATAAAAGACTATAGTCCATGACATATATTTTATATAATATAGGTAAAAATTAAAATTAAATAATGAATCTCAAACTTGTTTATATTTAACTTCTTCACATTGAATTATGGTAAATTAGATGTAAATATATTCAATATGTTTCTTCTCCATCACCAAATTTCATGTTTCTTCGTCAGTAAGCCACAGAGTTAAAAGACTATAAATGAATGACAAATATTTTAGGTTTTTTCTTCACCATGCCAAAGTCTTAGGTTTTTTTATCACTAAGCACCATACATAATAGACTATAGTAGGTGTAAAAAATAAATAATATTTTATTTTTCAACTCCAACAAAATTATTTAGGTTTTCCCCACTAAAAAACAAAGATAAAAGACTATAGTCAATGACATATATTTTATGTAACATAGGTAAAAATTAAAATTAAATAATGAAGCTCAAACTTATTTATATTTACCTTTTTCACATTGAATTATGGTAAATTATATGTAAATATATTCGATATGTTTCTTCTCCATCACCAAATTTCATGTTTTTTCGCCAGTAAGCAACATAGTTAAAAGACTATAAATGAATGACAAATATTTTGGGTTTTTTCTTCACGATCCCAAAGTCTTAGGTTTTTTTATCACTAAGCACCGTACATAATAGACAATAGTAGGTGTAAAAATTTAATTATATTTTATTTTTCAACTCCAACATAAAATTTTAGGTTTTTCTCCACTAAAAAACAAAGATAAAAGACTATAGTCCATGACATATATTTTATATAATATAGTTAAAAATTAAAATTAAATAATGAATATCAAACTTGTTTATATTTAACTTCTTCACATTGAATTATGGTAAATTAGATGTAAATATATTCAATATGTTTCTTCTCCATCACCAAATTTCATGTTTCTTCGTCAGTAAGCCACAGAGTTAAAAGACTATAAATGAATGACAAATATTTTAGGTTTTTTCTTCACCATGCCAAAGTCTTAGGTTTTTTTATCACTAAGCACCATACATAATAGACTATAGTAGGTGTAAAAAATAAATTGTATTTTACTTTTCTACTCCAACAAAATTTTTTAGGTTTTCCCCACTAAAAAACAAAGATAAAAGACTATAGTCAATGACATATATTTTATGTAATATAGGTAAAAATTAAAATTAAATAATGAAGCTCAAACTTATTTATATTTACCTTTTTCACATTAAATTGTGGTAAATTATATGTAAATATATTCGATATGTTTCTTCTCCATCACCAAATTTCATGTTTCTTCGCCAGTAAGCCACAGAGTTAAAGGACTATAAATGAATTACAAATATTTTAGGTTTTTTCTTCACCATGCCAAAGTCTTAGGTTTTTTATCACTAAGCACCATACATAATAGACTATAGTAGGTGTAAAAAATAAATTATATTTTATTTTTCAACTCCAACAAAAAATTTTAGGTTTTTCCCCACTAAAAAACAAAGATAAAAGACTATAGTCCATGACATATATTTTATATAATATAGGTAAAAATTAAAATTAAATAATGAATCTCAAACTTGTTTATATTTAACTTCTTCACATTGAATTATGGTAAATTAGATGTAAATATATTCAATATGTTTCTTCTCCATCACCAAATTTCATGTTTCTTCGTCAGTAAGCCACAGAGTTAAAAGACTATAAATGAATGACAAATATTTTAGGTTTTTTCTTCACCATGCCAAAGTCTTAGGTTTTTTTATCACTAAGCACCATACATAATAGACTATAGTAGGTGTAAAAAATAAATTGTATTTTACTTTTCTACTCCAACAAAATTTTTTAGGTTTTCCCCACTAAAAAACAAAGATAAAACACTATAGTCAATGACATATATTTTATGTAATATAGGTAAAAATTAAAATTAAATAATGAAGCTCAAACTTATTTATATTTACCTTTTCACATTAAATTGTGGTAAATTATATGTAAATATATTCGATATGTTTCTTCTCCATCACCAAATTTCATGTTTCTTCGCCAGTAAGCCACAGAGTTAAAAGACTATAAATGAATAACAAATATTTTAGGTTTTTTCTTCACCATGCCAAAGTCTTAGGTTTTTTTATCACTAAGCACCATACATAATAGACTATAGTAGGTGTAAAAAATAAACTATATTTTATTTTTCAACTCCAACATAAAATTTTAGGTTTTTCCCCACTAAAAAACAAAGATAAAAGACTATAGTCCATGACATATATTTTATATAATATAGGTAAAAATTAAAATTAAATAATGAATCTCAAACTTGTTTATATTTAACTTCTTCACATTGAATTATGGTAAATTAGATGTAAATATATTCAATATGTTTCTTCTCCATCACCAAATTTCATGTTTCTTCGTCAGTAAGCCACAGAGTTAAAAGACTATAAATGAATGACAAATATTTTAGGTTTTTTCTTCACCATGCCAAAGTCTTAGGTTTTTTTATCACTAATCACCATACATAATAGACTATAGTAGGTGTAAAAAATAAATTGTATTTTACTTTTCTACTCCAACAAAATTTTTTAGGTTTTCCCCACTAAAAAACAAAGATAAAAGACTATAGTCAATGACATATATTTTATGTAATATAGGTAAAAATTAAAATTAAATAATGAAGCTCAAACTTATTTATATTTACCTTTTTCACATTAAATTATGGTAAATTATATGTAAATATATTCGATATGTTTCTTCTCCATCACCAAATTTCATGTTTCTTCGCCAGTAAACCACAAAGTTAAAAGACTATAAATGAATAACAAATATTTTAGGTTTTTTCTTCACCATGCCAAAGTCTTAGGTTTTTTTATCACTAAGCACCATACATAATAGACTATAGTAGGTGTAAAAAATAAATTATATTTTATTTTTCAACTCCAACATAAAATTTTAGGTTTTTCCCCACTAAAAAACAAAGATAAAAGACTATAGTCCATGACATATATTTTATATAATATAGGTAAAAATTAAAATTAAATAATGAATCTCAAACTTGTTTATATTTAACTTCTTCACATTGAATTATGGTAAATTAGATTCAAATATATTCAATATGTTTCTTCTCCATCACCAAATTTCATGTTTCTTCGTCAGTAAGCCACAAAGTTAAAAGACTATAAATGAATGACAAATATTTTAGGTTTTTTCTTCACCATGCCAAAGTCTTAGGTTTTTTTATCACTAAGCACCATACATAATAGACTATAGTAGGTGTAAAAAATAAATTATATTTTATTTTTCAACTCCAACAAAATTATTTAGGTTTTCCCCACTAAAAAACAAAGATAAAAGACTATAGTTAATGACATATATTTTATGTAACATAGGTAAAAATTAAAATTAAATAATGAAGCTCAAACTTATTTATATTTACCTTTTTCACATTGAATTATGGTAAATTATATGTAAATATATTCGATATGTTTCTTCTCCATCACCAAATTTCATGTTTCTTCGCCAGTAAGCAACATAGTTAAAAGACTATAAATGAATGACAAATATTTTGGGTTTTTTCTTCACGATCCCAAAGTCTTAGGTTTTTTTATCACTAAGCACCGTACATAATAGACAATAGTAGGTGTAAAAATTTAATTATATTTTATTTTTCAACTCCAACATAAAATTTTAGGTTTTACTCCACTAAAAAACAAAGATAAAAGACTATAGTCCATGACATATATTTTATATAATATAGTTAAAAATTAAAATTAAATAATGAATATCAAACTTGTTTATATTTAACTTCTTCACATTGAATTATGGTAAATTAGATGTAAATATATTCAATATGTTTCTTCTCCATCACCAAATTTCATGTTTCTTCGTCAGTAAGCCACAGAGTTAAAAGACTATAAATGAATGACAAATATTTTAGGTTTTTTCTTCACCATGCCAAAGTCTTAGGTTTTTTTATCACTAAGCACCATACATAATAGACTATAGTAGGTGTAAAAAATAAATTGTATTTTACTTTTCTACTCCAACAAAATTTTTTAGGTTTTCCCCACTAAAAAACAAAGATAAAAGACTATAGTCAATGACATATATTTTATGTAATATAGGTAAAAATTAAAATTAAATAATGAAGCTCAAACTTATTTATATTTACCTTTTTCACATTAAATTGTGGTAAATTATATGTAAATATATTCGATATGTTTCTTCTCCATCACCAAATTTCATGTTTCTTCGCCAGTAAGCCACAGAGTTAAAGGACTATAAATGAATTACAAATATTTTAGGTTTTTTCTTCACCATGCCAAAGTCTTAGGTTTTTTATCACTAAGCACCATACATAATAGACTATAGTAGGTGTAAAAAATAAATTATATTTTATTTTTCAACTCCAACAAAAAATTTTAGGTTTTTCCCCACTAAAAAACAAAGATAAAAGACTATAGTCCATGACATATATTTTATATAATATAGGTAAAAATTAAAATTAAATAATGAATCTCAAACTTGTTTATATTTAACTTCTTCACATTGAATTATGGTAAATTAGATGTAAATATATTCAATATGTTTCTTCTCCATCACCAAATTTCATGTTTCTTCGTCAGTAAGCCACAGAGTTAAAAGACTATAAATGAATGACAAATATTTTAGGTTTTTTCTTCACCATGCCAAAGTCTTAGGTTTTTTTATCACTAAGCACCATACATAATAGACTATAGTAGGTGTAAAAAATAAATTGTATTTTACTTTTCTACTCCAACAAAATTTTTTAGGTTTTCCCCACTAAAAAACAAAGATAAAAGACTATAGTCAATGACATATATTTTATGTAATATAGGTAAAAATTAAAATTAAATAATGAAGCTCAAACTTATTTATATTTACCTTTTTCACATTAAATTGTGGTAAATTATATGTAAATATATTCGATATGTTTCTTCTCCATCACCAAATTTCATGTTTCTTCGCCAGTAAGCCACAGAGTTAAAGGACTATAAATGAATTACAAATATTTTAGGTTTTTTCTTCACCATGCCAAAGTCTTAGGTTTTTTATCACTAAGCACCATACATAATAGACTATAGTAGGTGTAAAAAATAAATTATATTTTATTTTTCAACTCCAACATAAAATTTTAGGTTTTTCCCCACTAAAAAACAAAGATAAAAGACTATAGTCCATGACATATATTTTCTATAATATAGGTAAAAATTAAAATTAAATAATGAATCTCAAACTTGTTTATATTTAACTTCTTCACATTGAATTATGGTAAATTAGATGTAAATATATTCAATATGTTTCTTCTCCATCACCAAATTTCATGTTTCTTCGTCAGTAAGCCACAGAGTTAAAAGACTATAAATGAATGACAAATATTTTAGGTTTTTTCTTCATCATCCCAAAGTATTAGGTTTTTTTATCACTAAGAACCAAACATAATAGACTATTGTATGTGTAAGAAATAAATTATATTTTATTTTTTAAATCCAACATAAAATTTTAGGTTTTTCCCCACTAAAAAACAAAGATAAAAGACTATAGTCCATGACATATATTTTATATAATATAGGTAAAAATTAAAATTAAATAATGAAGCTCAAACATATTTATATTTAACTTTTTCACATTGAATTATGGCAAATTAGATGTAAATATATTCAATATGTTTCTTCTCCATCACCAAATTTCATGTTTCTTCGTCAGTAAGCCTCATAGTTAAAAGACTTTAAATGAATGACAAATATTTTAGGTTTTTTCTTCATCATCCCAAAGTATTAGGTTTTTTTATCACTAAGAACCAAACATAATAGACTATTGTATGTATAAAAAATTAATTATATTTTATTTTTCAAATCCAACACAAACTTTTAGGTTTTTCCCCACTAAAAAACAAAGATAAAAGACTATAGTCCATGACATATATTTGATATAATATAGGTAAAAATTAAAATTAAATAATGAATCTCAAACTTATTTATATTTAACTTTTTCACATTGAATTATGGCAAATTAGATGTAAATATATTCAATATGTTTCTTCTTCATCACCAAATTTCATGTTTCTTCGTCAGTAAGCCTCATAGTTAAAAGACTTTAAATGAATGACAAATATTTTAGGTTTTTTCTTCATCATCCCAAAGTATTAGGTTTTTTTATAACTAAGAACCAAACATAATAGACTATTGTATGTGTAAAAAATAAATTATATTTTATTTTTTAAATCCAACATAAAATTTTAGGTTTTTACCCACTAAAAAACAAAGATAAAAGACTATAGTCCATGACATATATTTTATATAATATAGGTAAAAATTAAAATTAAATAATGAATCTCAAACTTATTTATATTTACCTTTTTCACATTGAACTATTGTAAATTAGATGTAAATATATTCAATATGTTTCTTCTCCATCACCAAATTTCATGTTTCTTCGTCAGTAAGCCACAGAGTTAAAAAACAATAAATGAATGACAAATATTTTAGGTTTTTTCTTCACCATCCCAAAGTCTTAGGTTTTTTTATCACTAAGAACGAAACATAATAGACTATAGTAGGTGTAAAAAATTAATTATATTTCATTTTTCAACTCCAACCTAAAATTTTATGTTTATCCCCACTAAAAAACAAAGATAAAAGACTATAGTCCATGACATATATTTTATATAATATAGGTAAAAATTAAAATTAAATAATGAATCTCAAACTTGTTTATATTTAACTTCTTCACATTGAATTATGGTAAATTAGATGTAAATATATTCAATATGTTTCTTCTCCATCACCAAATTTCATGTTTCTTCGTCAGTAAGCCACAGAGTTAAAAGACTATAAATGAATGACAAATATTTTAGGTTTTTTCTTCACCATGCCAAAGTATTAGGTTTTTTTATCACTAAGCACCATACATAATAGACTATAGTAGGTGTAAAAAATAAATTATATTTTATTTTTCAACTCCAACAAAACTTTTTAGGTTTTCCCCACTAAAAAACAAAGATAAAAGACTATAGTCAATGACATATATTTTATGTAATATAGGTAAAAATTAAAATTAAATAATGAAGCTCAAACTTATTTATATTTACCTTTTTCACATTGAATTGTGGTAAATTATATGTAAATATATTCGATATGTTTCTTCTCCATCACCAAATTTCATGTTTCTTCGCCAGTAAGCCACAGAGTTAAAGGACTATAAATGAATTACAAATATTTTAGGTTTTTTCTTCACCATGCCAAAGTCTTAGGTTTTTTATCACTAAGCACCATACATAATAGACTATAGTAGGTGTAAAAAATAAATTATATTTTATTTTTCAACTCCAACATAAAATTTTAGGTTTTTCCCCACTAAAAAACAAAGATAAAAGACTATAGTCCATGACATATATTTTCTATAATATAGGTAAAAATTAAAATTAAATAATGAATCTCAAACTTGTTTATATTTAACTTCTTCACATTGAATTATGGTAAATTAGATGTAAATATATTCAATATGTTTCTTCTCCATCACCAAATTTCATGTTTCTTCGTCAGTAAGCCACAGAGTTAAAAGACTATAAATGAATGACAAATATTTTAGGTTTTTTCTTCATCATCCCAAAGTATTAGGTTTTTTTATCACTAAGAACCAAACATAATAGACTATTGTATGTGTAAGAAATAAATTATATTTTATTTTTTAAATCCAACATAAAATTTTAGGTTTTTCCCCACTAAAAAACAAAGATAAAAGACTATAGTCCATGACATATATTTTATATAATATAGGTAAAAATTAAAATTAAATAATGAAGCTCAAACATATTTATATTTAACTTTTTCACATTGAATTATGGCAAATTAGATGTAAATATATTCAATATGTTTCTTCTCCATCACCAAATTTCATGTTTCTTCGTCAGTAAGCCTCATAGTTAAAAGACTTTAAATGAATGACAAATATTTTAGGTTTTTTCTTCATCATCCCAAAGTATTAGGTTTTTTTATCACTAAGAACCAAACATAATAGACTATTGTATGTATAAAAAATTAATTATATTTTATTTTTCAAATCCAACACAAACTTTTAGGTTTTTCCCCACTAAAAAACAAAGATAAAAGACTATAGTCCATGACATATATTTGATATAATATAGGTAAAAATTAAAATTAAATAATGAATCTCAAACTTATTTATATTTAACTTTTTCACATTGAATTATGGCAAATTAGATGTAAATATATTCAATATGTTTCTTCTCCATCACCAAATTTCATGTTTCTTCGTCAGTAAGCCTCATAGTTAAAAGACTTTAAATGAATGACAAATATTTTAGGTTTTTTCTTCATCATCCCAAAGTATTAGGTTTTTTTATCACTAAGAACCAAACATAATAGACTATTGTATGTGTAAAAAATAAATTATATTTTATTTTTTAAATCCAACATAAAATTTTAGGTTTTTACCCACTAAAAAACAAAGATAAAAGACTATAGTCCATGACATATATTTTATATAATATAGGTAAAAATTAAAATTAAATAATGAATCTCAAACTTATTTATATTTACCTTTTTCACATTGAACTATTGTAAATTAGATGTAAATATATTCAATATGTTTCTTCTCCATCACCAAATTTCATGTTTCTTCGTCAGTAAGCCACAGAGTTAAAAAACAATAAATGAATGACAAATATTTTAGGTTTTTTCTTCACCATCCCAAAGTCTTAGGTTTTTTTATCACTAAGAACGAAACATAATAGACTATAGTAGGTGTAAAAAATTAATTATATTTCATTTTTCAACTCCAACCTAAAATTTTATGTTTATCCCCACTAAAAAACTAAGATAAAAGACTATAGTCCATGACATATATTTTATATAATATAGGTAAAAATTAAAATTAAATAATGAATCTCAAACTTGTTTATATTTAACTTCTTCACATTGAATTATGGTAAATTAGATGTAAATATATTCAATATGTTTCTTCTCCATCACCAAATTTCATGTTTCTTCGTCAGTAAGCCACAGAGTTAAAAGACTATAAATGAATGACAAATATTTTAGGTTTTTTCTTCACCATGCCAAAGTCTTAGGTTTTTTTATCACTAAGCACCGTACATAATAGATAATAGTAGGTGTAAAAATTTAATTATATTTTATTTTTCAACTCCAACATAAAATTTTAGGTTTTTCCCCACTAAAAAACAAAGATAAAAGACTATAGTCCATGACATATATTTTATATAATATAGGTAAAAATTAAAATTAAATAATGAAGCTCAAACATATTTATATTTAACTTTTTCACATTGAATTATGGCAAATTAGATGTAAATATATTCAATATGTTTCTTCTCCATCACCAAATTTCATGTTTCTTCGTCAGTAAGCCTCATAGTTAAAAGACTTTAAATGAATGACAAATATTTTAGGTTTTTTCTTCATCATCCCAAAGTATTAGGTTTTTTATCACTAAGAACCAAACATAATAGACTATTGTATGTATAAAAAATTAATTATATTTTATTTTTCAAATCCAACACAAACTTTTAGGTTTTTCCCCACTAAAAAACAAAGATAAAAGACTATAGTCCATGACATATATTTTATATAATATAGGTAAAAATTAAAATTAAATAATGAATCTCAAACCTATTTATATTTAACTTTTTCACATTGAATTATGGCAAATTAGATGTAAGTATATTCAATATGTTTCTTCTCCATCACCAAATTTCATGTTTCTTCGTCAGTAAGCCACAGAGTTAAAAAACAACAAATGAATGACAAATATTTTAGGTTTTTTCTTCACCATCCCAAAGTCTTAGGTTTTTTTTATCACTAAGAACGAAACATAATAGACTATAGTAGGTGTAAAAAATCAATTATATTTCATTTTTCAACTCCAACCTAAAATTTTATGTTTATCCCCACTAAAAAACAAAGATAAAAGACTATAGTCAATGACATATATTTTATGTAATATAGGTAAAAATTAAAATTAAATAATGAAGCTCAAACTTATTTATATTTACCTTTTTCACATTGAATTGTGGTAAATTATATGTAAATATATTCGATATGTTTCTTCTCCATCACCAAATTTCATGTTTCTTCGCCAGTAAGCAACATAGTTAAAAGACTATAAATGAATGAGAAATATTTTAGGTTTTTTCTTCACCATGCCAAAGTCTTAGGTTTTTTTATCACTAATCACCGTACATAATAGACTATAGTAGGTGTAAAAAGTTAATTTAATTTTATTTTTCAACTCCAACATAAAATTTTAGGTTTTTCCCCACTAAAAAACAAAGATAAAAGACTATAGTCCATGACATATATTTTATGTAATATAGGTAAAAATTAAAATCAAATAATGAAGCTCAAAATTATTTATATTTACCTTTTTCACATTGAATTGTGGTAAATTATATGTAAATATATTTGATATGTTTCTTCTCCATCACCAAATTTCATGTTTCTTCGCCAGTAAGCAAGATAGTTAAAAGACTATAAATGAAAGACAAATATTTAAGGTTTTTTCTTCACGATCCCAAAGTCTTAGGTTTTTTTATCACTAAGCACCGTACATAATAGACAATAGTAGGTGTAAAAATTTAATTATATTTTATTTTTCAACTCCAACAAAACTTTTTAGGTTTTCCCCACTAAAAAACAAAGATAAAAGACTATAGTCAATGACATATATTTTATGTAATATAGGTAAAAATTAAAATTAAATAATGAAGCTCAAACTTATTTATATTTACCTTTTTCACATTGAATTGTGGTAAATATATGTAAATATATTCGATATGTTTCTTCTCCATCACCAAATTTCATGTTTCTTCGCCAGTAAGCAACATAGTTAAAAGACTATAAATGAATGACAAATATTTTAGGTTTTTCCTTCACCATCCCAAAGTCTCAGGTTTTTTTTATCACTAATCACCGTACATAATAGACTATAGTAGGTGTAAAAAGTTAATTTAATTTTATTTTTCAACTCCAACATAAAATTTTAGGTTTTCCCCACTAAAAGACAAAGATTAAAGACTATAGTCCATGACATATATTTTATATAATATAGGTAAAAATTAAAATTAAATAATGAAGCTCAAACATATTTATATTTAACTTTTTCACATTGAATTATGGCAAATTAGATGTAAATATATTCAATATGTTTCTTCTCCATCACCAAATTTCATGTTTCTTCGTCAGTAAGCCTCATAGTTAAAAGACTTTAAATGAATGACAAATATTTTAGGTTTTTTCTTCATCATCCCAAAGTATTAGGTTTTTTTATCACTAAGAACCAAACATAATAGACTATTGTATGTGTAAAAAATAAATTATATTTTATTTTTTAAATCCAACATAAAATTTTAGGTTTTTCCCCACTAAAAAACAAAGATAAAAGACTATAGTCCATGACATATATTTTATATAATATAGGTAAAAATTAAAATTAAATAATGAAGCTCAAACATATTTATATTTAACTTTTTCACATTGAATTATGGCAAATTAGATGTAAATATATTCAATATGTTTCTTCTCCATCACCAAATTTCATGTTTCTTCGTCAGTAAGCCTCATAGTTAAAAGACTTTAAATGAATGACAAATATTTTAGGTTTTTTCTTCATCATCCCAAAGTATTAGGTTTTTTTATCACTAAGAACCAAACATAATAGAGTATTGTATGTATAAAAAATTAATTATATTTTATTTTTCAAATCCAACACAAACATTTAGGTTTTTCCCCACTAAAAAACAAAGATAAAAGACTATAGTCCATGACATATATTTGATATAATATAGGTAAAAATTAAAATTAAATAATGAATCTCAAACTTATTTATATTTAACTTTTTCACATTGAATTATGGCAAATTAGATGTAAATATATTCAATATGTTTCTTCTCCATCACCAAATTTCATGTTTCTTCGTCAATAAGCCTCATAGTTAAAAGACTTTAAATGAATGACAAATATTTTAGGTTTTTTCTTCATCATCCCAAAGTATTAGGTTTTTTTATCACTAAGAACCAAACATAATAGACTATTGTATGTGTAAAAAATAAATTATATTTTATTTTTTAAATCCAACATAAAATTTTAGGTTTTTACCCACTAAAAAACAAAGATAAAAGACTATAGTCCATGACATATATTTTATATAATATAGGTGAAAATTAAAATTAAATAATGAATCTCAAACTTATTTATATTTACCTTTTTCACATTGAACTATTGTAAATTAGATGTAAATATATTCAATATGTTTCTTCTCCATCACCAAATTTCATGTTTCTTCGTCAGTAAGCCACAGAGTTAAAAAACAATAAATGAATGACAAATATTTTAGGTTTTTTCTTCACCATCCCAAAGTCTTAGGTTTTTTTATCACTAAGAACGAAACATAATAGACTATACTAGGTGTAAAAAATTAATTATATTTCATTTTTCAACTCCAACCTAAAATTTTATGTTTATCCCCACTAAAAAACTAAGATAAAAGACTATAGTCCATGACATATATTTTATATAATATAGGTAAAAATTAAAATTAAATAATGAATCTCAAACTTGTTTATATTTAACTTCTTCACATTGAATTATGGTAAATTAGATGTAAATATATTCAATATGTTTCTTCTCCATCACCAAATTTCATGTTTCTTCGTCAGTAAGCCACAGAGTTAAAAGACTATAAATGAATGACAAATATTTTAGGTTTTTTCTTCACCATGCCAAAGTCTTAGGTTTTTTTATCACTAAGCACCGTACATAATAGACAATAGTAGGTGTAAAAATTTAATTATATTTTATTTTTCAACTCCAACATAAAATTTTAGGTTTTTCCCCACTAAAAAACAAAGATAAAAGATTATAGTCCATGACATATATTTTATATAATATAGGTAAAAATTAAAATTAAATAATGAAGCTCAAACATATTTATATTTAACTTTTTCACATTGAATTATGGCAAATTAGATGTAAATATATTCAATATGTTTCTTCTCCATCACCAAATTTCATGTTTCTTCGTCAGTAAGCCTCATAGTTAAAAGACTTTAAATGAATGACAAATATTTTAGGTTTTTTCTTCATCATCCCAGAGTATTAGGTTTTTTTATCACTAAGAACCAAACATAATAGACTATTGTATGTATAAAAAATTAATTATATTTTATTTTTCAAATCCAACACAAACTTTTAGGTTTTTCCCCACTAAAAAACAAAGATAAAAGACTATAGTCCATGACATATATTTGATATAATATAGGTAAAAATTAAAATTAAATAATGAAGCTCAAACATATTTATATTTAACTTATTCACATTGAATTATGGCAAATTAGATGTAAATATATTCAATATGTTTCTTCTCCATCACCAAATTTCATGTTTCTTCGTCAGTAAGCCTCATAGTTAAAAGACTTTAAATGAATGACAAATATTTTAGGTTTTTTCTTCATCATCCCAAAGTATTAGGTTTTTTATCACTAAGAACCAAACATAATAGACTATTGTATGTATAAAAAATTAATTATATTTTATTTTTCAAATCCAACACAAACTTTTAGGTTTTTCCCCACTAAAAAACAAAGATAAAAGACTATAGTCCATGACATATATTTTATATAATATAGGTAAAAATTAAAATTAAATAATGAATCTCAAACCTATTTATATTTAACTTTTTCACATTGAATTATGGCAAATTAGATGTAAGTATATTCAATATGTTTCTTCTCCATCACCAAATTTCATGTTTCTTCGTCAGTAAGCCACAGAGTTAAAAAACAACAAATGAATGACAAATATTTTAGGTTTTTTCTTCACCATCCCAAAGTCTTAGGTTTTTTTTATCACTAAGAACGAAACATAATAGACTATAGTAGGTGTAAAAAATTAATTATATTTCATTTTTCAACTCCAACCTAAAATTTTATGTTTATCCCCACTAAAAAACAAAGATAAAAGACTATAGTCAATGACATATATTTTATGTAATATAGGTAAAAATTAAAATTAAATAATGAAGCTCAAACTTATTTATATTTACCTTTTTCACATTGAATTGTGGTAAATTATATGTAAATATATTCGATATGTTTCTTCTCCATCACCAAATTTCATGTTTCTTCGCCAGTAAGCAACATAGTTAAAAGACTATAAATGAATGAGAAATATTTTAGGTTTTTTCTTCACCATGCCAAAGTCTTAGGTTTTTTTATCACTAATCACCGTACATAATAGACTATAGTAGGTGTAAAAAGTTAATTTAATTTTATTTTTCAACTCCAACATAAAATTTTAGGTTTTTCCCCACTAAAAAACAAAGATAAAAGACTATAGTCCATGACATATATTTTATTTAATATAGGGAAAAATTAAAATCAAATAATGAAGCTCAAAATTATTTATATTTACCTTTTTCACATTGAATTGTGGTAAATTATATGTAAATATATTCGATATGTTTCTTCTCCATCACCAAATTTCATGTTTCTTTGCCAGTAAGCAACATAGTTAAAAGACTATAAATGAATGACAAATATTTTAGGTTTTTTCTTCACGATCCCAAAGTCTTAGGTTTTTTTATCACTAAGCACCGTACATAATAGACAATAGTAGGTGTAAAAATTTAATTATATTTTATTTTTCAACTCCAACATAAAATTTTAGGTTTTTCTCCACTAAAAAACAAAGATAAAAGACTATAGTCCATGACATATATTTTATATAATATAGGTAAAAATTAAAATCAAATAATGAATCTCAAACTTGTTTATATTTAACTTCTTCACATTGAATTATGGTAAATTAGATGTAAATATATTCAATATGTTTCTTCTCCATCACCAAATTTCATGTTTCTTCGTCAGTAAGCCTCATAGTTAAAAGACTTTAAATGAATGACAAATATTTTAGGTTTTTTCTTCATCATCCCAAAGTATTAGGTTTTTTTATCACTAAGAACCAAACATAATAGACTATTGTATGTATAAAAAATTAATTATATTTTATTTTTCAAATCCAACACAAACTTTTAGGTTTTTCCCCACTAAAAAACAAAGATAAAAGACTATAGTCCATGACATATATTTTATATAATATAGGTAAAAATTAAAATTAAATAATGAAGCTCAAACATATTTATATTTAACTTTTTCACATTGAATTATGGCAAATTAGATGTAAATATATTCAATATGTTTCTTCTCCATCACCAAATTTCATGTTTCTTCGTCAGTAAGCCTCATAGTTAAAAGACTTTAAATGAATGACAAATATTTTAGGTTTTTTCTTCATCATCCCAAAGTATTAGGTTTTTTTATCACTAAGAACCAAACATAATAGACTATTGTATGTGTAAAAAATAAATTATATTTTATTTTTTAAATCCAACATAAAATTTTAGGTTTTTCCCCACTAAAAAACAAAGATAAAAGACTATAGTCCATGACATATATTTTATATAATATAGGTAAAAATTAAAATTAAATAATGAAGCTCAAACATATTTATATTTAACTTTTTCACATTGAATTATGGCAAATTAGATGTAAATATATTCAATATGTTTCTTCTCCATCACCAAATTTCATGTTTCTTCGTCATTAAGCCTCATAGTTAAAAGACTTTAAATGAATGACAAATATTTTAGGTTTTTTCTTCATCATCCCAAAGTATTAGGTTTTTTTATCACTAAGAACCAAACATAATAGACTATTGTATGTATAAAAAATTAATTATATTTTATTTTTTAAATCCAACACAAACTTTTAGGTTTTTCCCCATTAAAAAACAAAGATAAAAGACTATAGTCCATGACATATATTTGATATAATATAGGTAAAAATTAAAATTAAATAATGAAGCTCAAACATATTTATATTTAACTTTTTCACATTGAATTATGGCAAATTAGATGTAAATATATTCAATATGTTTCTTCTCCATCACCAAATTTCATGTTTCTTCGTCAGTAAGCCTCATAGTTAAAAGACTTTAAATGAATGACAAATATTTTAGGTTTTTTCTTCATCATCCCAAAGTATTAGGTTTTTTATCACTAAGAACCAAACATAATAGACTATTGTATGTATAAAAAATTAATTATATTTTATTTTTCAAATCCAACACAAACTTTTAGGTTTTTCCCCACTAAAAAACAAAGATAAAAGACTATAGTCCATGACATATATTTTATATAATATAGGTAAAAATTAAAATTAAATAATGAATCTCAAACCTATTTATATTTAACTTTTTCACATTGAATTATGGCAAATTAGATGTAAGTATATTCAATATGTTTCTTCTCCATCACCAAATTTCATGTTTCTTCGTCAGTAAGCCACAGAGTTAAAAAACAACAAATGAATGACAAATATTTTAGGTTTTTTCTTCACCATCCCAAAGTCTTAGGTTTTTTTTATCACTAAGAACGAAACATAATATACTATAGTAGGTGTAAAAAATTAATTATATTTCATTTTTCAACTCCAACCTAAAATTTTATGTTTATCCCCACTAAAAAACAAAGATAAAAGACTATAGTCAATGACATATATTTTATGTAATATAGGTAAAAATTAAAATTAAATAATGAAGCTCAAACTTATTTATATTTACCTTTTTCACATTGAATTGTGGTAAATTATATGTAAATATATTCGATATGTTTCTTCTCCATCACCAAATTTCATGTTTCTTCGCCAGTAAGCAACATAGTTAAAAGACTATAAATGAATGACAAATATTTTAGGTTTTTCCTTCACCATGCCAAAGTCTTAGGTTTTTTTATCACTAAGCACCGTACATAATAGACTATAGTAGGTGTAAAAAGTTAATTTAATTTTATTTTTCAACTCCAACATAAAATTTTAGGTTTTTCCCCACTAAAAAACAAAGATAAAAGACTATAGTCCATGACATATATTTTATTTAATATAGGGAAAAATTAAAATTAAATAATGAAGCTCAAAATTATTTATATTTACCTTTTTCACATTGAATTGTGGTAAATTATATGTAAATATATTCGATATGTTTCTTCTCCATCACCAAATTTCATGTTTCTTTGCCAGTAAGCAACATAGTTAAAAGACTATAAATGAATGACAAATATTTTAGGTTTTTTCTTCACGATCCCAAAGTCTTAGGTTTTTTTATCACTAAGCACCGTACATAATAGACAATAGTAGGTGTAAAAATTTAATTATATTTTATTTTTCAACTCCAACATAAAATTTTAGGTTTTTCTCCACTAAAAAACAAAGATAAAAGACTATAGTCCATGACATATATTTTATATAATATAGGTAAAAATTAAAATCAAATAATGAATCTCAAACTTGTTTATATTTAACTTCTTCACATTGAATTATGGTAAATTAGATGTAAATATATTCAATATGTTTCTTCTCCATCACCAAATTTCATGTTTCTTCGTCAGTAAGCCTCATAGTTAAAAGACTTTAAATGAATGACAAATATTTTAGGTTTTTTCTTCATCATCCCAAAGTATTAGGTTTTTTTATCACTAAGAACCAAACATAATAGACTATTGTATGTATAAAAAATTAATTATATTTTATTTTTCAAATCCAACACAAACTTTTAGGTTTTTCCCCACTAAAAAACAAAGATAAAAGACTATAGTCCATGACATATATTTTATATAATATAGGTAAAAATTAAAATTAAATAATGAATCTCAAACTTATTTATATTTAACTTTTTCACATTGAATTATGGCAAATTAGATGTAAGTATATTCAATATGTTTCTTCTCCATCACCAAATTTCATGTTTCTTCGTCAGTAAGCCTCATAGTTAAAAGACTTTAAATGAATGACAAATATTTTAGGTTTTTTCTTCATCATCCCAAAGTATTAGGTTTTTTTATCACTAAGAACCAAACATAATAGACTATTGTATGTGTAAAAAATAAGTTATATTTTATTTTTTAAATCCAACATAAAATTTTAGGTTTTTCCCCACTAAAAAACAAAGATAAAAGACTATAGTCCATGACATATATTTTATATAATATAGGTAAAAATTAAAATTAAATAATGAATCTCAAACTTATTTATATTTACCTTTTTCACATTGAACTATTGTAAATTAGATGTAAATATATTCAATATGTTTCTTCTCCATCACCAAATTTCATGTTTCTTCATCAGTAAGCCACAAAGTTAAAAAACAACAAATGAATGACAAATATTTTAGGTTTTTTCTTCACCATCCCAAAGTCTTAGGTTTTTTTATCACTAAGAACGAAACATAATAGACTATAGTAGGTGTGAAAAATTAATTATATTTCATTTTTCAACTCCAACCTAAAATTTTATGTTTATCCCCACTAAAAAACAAAGATAAAAGACTATAGTCAATGACATATATTTTATGTAATATAGGTAAAAATTAAAATTAAATAATGAAGCTCAAACTTATTTATATTTACCTTTTTCACATTGAATTGTGGTAAATTATATGTAAATATATTCGATATGTTTCTTCTCCATCACCAAATTTCATGTTTCTTCGCCAGTAAGCAACATAGTTAAAAGACTATAAATGAATGAGAAATATTTTAGGTTTTTTCTTCACCATGCCAAAGTCTTAGGTTTTTTTATCACTAAGCACCGTACATAATAGACTATAGTATGTGTAAAAAGTTAATTTAATTTAATTTTTCAACTCCAACATAAAATTTTAGGTTTTTCCCCACTAAAAAAGAAAGATAAAAGACTATAGTCCATGACATATATTTTATGTAATATAGGTAAAAGTTAAAATTAAATAATGAAGCTCAACTTATTTATATTTACCTTTTTCACATTGAATTGTGGTAAATTATATGTAAATATATTTGATATGTTTCTTCTCCATCACCAAATTTCATGTTTCTTCGCCAGTAAGCAACATAGTTAAAAGACTATAAATGAATGACAAATATTTTAGGTTTTTTCTTCACGATCCCAAAGTCTTAGGTTTTTTTATCACTAAGCACCGTACATAATAGACAATAGTAGGTGTAAAAATTTAATTATATTATATTTTTCAACTCCAACATAAAATTTTAGGTTTTTCTCCACTAAAAAACAAAGATAAAAGACTATAGTCCATGACATATATTTTATATAATATAGGTAAAAATTAAAATCAAATAATGAATCTCAAACTTGTTTATATTTAACTTCTTCACATTGAATTATGGTAAATTAGATGTAAATATATTCAATATGTTTCTTCTCCATCACCAAATTTCATGTTTCTTCGTCAGTAAGCCACAGAGTTAAAAGACTATAAATGAATGACAAATATTTTAGGTTTTTTCTTCACCATGCCAAAGTCTTAGGTTTTTTTATCACAAAGCACCATACATAATAGACTATATTAGGTGTAAAAAATAAATTGTATTTTACTTTTCTACTTCAACAAAATTTTTTAGGTTTTCCCCACTAAAAAACAAAGATAAAAGACTATAGTCAATGACATATATTTTATGTAATATAGGTAAAAATTAAAATTAAATAATCAAGCTCAAACTTATTTATATTTACCTTTTTCACATTAAATTATGGTAAATTATATGTAAATATATTCAATATGTTTCTTCTCCATCACCAAATTTCATGTTTCTTCGCCAGTAAGGC
>CAWUDS030000001.1:16633750-16658014 GCA_963859935.3 Lathyrus sativus | reverse complement strand
CCAAAGTTTTATATTATTTATCACTAAGCTAAAAGCATAATAGACTATATATAGTCTAAGTAAAAAACAAATTATATTTTAGTTTTTTACTCCATCACAAAATTTTATGTTTTTCCCAACTAAAATACAAAGTTAAAAGACTATAATCAATGACATAATTTTTATACAAAATAGGTAATAATTAAAATAAATAATCAAGCTAGAATTTATTGATATTTACCACTTTCAAATTTAATTATGGTAATTTAGATGTAAATATATTCAATATGTTTCATCTCCATCACCAAATTTTACGTTTCTACGTCACTAAGCCACAGAGTTAAAAGACTGTAAATGAATGACAAATAAGTTATATCTACATGGGTAATCACAAAAATTAAATATTTAGGCTCAATGTTATTTGTATTCACTATAATCTCATTGTATTATGGTATAATAGATGTAAACAATTTCTATATTTGTCTTCTTCTCTAACACCAAAATATTGGTTTCTTCACCTCTAAGAAACTGAGTTAAGAGACAACAAATGAACGACCCATAATTTATACATATGCATAACAATTAAAATTAAATAATCAACCTCAATATTATTTATGTTCATCGTATTCAAGTTCACTAATGGTATATTACATCAAAAAAATTTCAATATTTTTCTTCACAATCAGAACATTTTATATTATTTATCACTAAGCTAAAAACATAATAGACTATATATTGTCTATGTAAAAAATTTATTATATTTTAGTTTTTTACTCCATCACAAAATTTTATGTTTTTCCCAACTAAAAAGAAAAGTTAAAAGACTATAATCAATGACATAATTTTTATACAAAATAGGTAATAATTAAAATAAATAATTAAGCTAGACTTTATTGAAATTTATCACTTTCACATTGAGTTATGGTAATTTAGATGTAAATATATTCAATATGTTTCTTCTCCATCACCAAATTTCATGTTTCTACGTCACTAAGCCACAGAGTTAAAAGACTGTAAATGAATGACAAATAAGTTATATCTACATGGGTAATCACAAAAGTTAAATATTTAGGCTCAAAGTTATTTGTATTCACTATAATCACATTGTATTATGGTATAATAGATGTAAACAATTTCTATATTTGTCTTCTTCTCCATCACCAAAATATTGGTTTCTTCACCTCTAAGAATCTGAGTTAAGAGATAACAAATGAACGACCCATAATTTATACATATGCATAACAATTAAAATTAAATAATCAATCTCAATATTATTTATATTCGTCGTATTCAAGTTCACTAATGTTATATTACATCTAAAAAATTTCAATATTTTTCTTCACAATCAAAACGTTTTATATTATTTATCACTAAGCTAAAAACATAATAGACTATATATAGTCTATGTAAAAAATTAATTATATTTTAGGTTTTTACTCTATCACAAAATTTTATGTTTTTCCCAACTAAAAAACAAAGTTAAAAGACTATAATCAATGACACAATTTTTATACAAAATAGGTAATAATTAAAATAAATAATCAAGCTAGAATTTATTGAAGTTTATCACTTTCACATTGAGTTATGGTAATTTAGATGTAAATATATTCAATATGTTTCTTCTGCATCACCAAATTTCACGTTTCTTTATCACTAAGCCACAGAGTGAAAATACTGTAAATGAATGACAAATAAATTATATCTACATGGGTAATCACTAAAATCAAAAATTTAAGCTCAGTGTTATTTGTATTCACTATAATCACATTGTATTATGGTTAATAGATGTAAACAATTTCTGTATTTTTCTTCTACTCCATCACTAAAATATTGGTTTCTTCACCTCTAAGAAACTATGTTAAGAGACAACAAATGAATGACCCATAATTTATACATAAGCATAACAATTAAAATTAAATAATCAATCTAAATATAATTTATTATCGTCGTATTCAAATTGACTTATGGTATATTACATCTAAAAATGTTCAATATTTTTCTTAACCATCCCAAAATTTAATATTATTTATCAATAAGCTAAAAACATAATAGACTATATATAGTCTATGTAAAAACCTACTTATATTTTAGTTTTTTACTCCATCACAAAATTTTATGTTTTTCCCAACTAAAAAACAAAGTTAAAAGACTATAATCAATGGCATAATTTTTATACAAAATAGGTAATAATTAAAATAAATAATCAAGCTAGAACTTATTGAAATTTATCACTTTTACATTGAATTATGGTAATTTAGATGTAAATATATTCAATATGTTTCTTCTCCATCAAAAATTCACGTTTCTTTATCACTAAGCCACAGAGTTAAAATACTGTGAATTAATGACAAATAAATTATATCTACATGGGTAAACACAAAAATAAAAAATTCAACCTCAGTGTTATTTGTATTCACCATAATCACATTGTATTACGGTATAATAGATATAAACAATTTCTATATTTTTCTACTTCTCCATCACCAAAATATTGGTTTCTTCACCTCGAAGAAACTAAGTTAAGAGACAACAAACGAATTACCCATAATTTATACTTATGCATAACAATTAAAATTAAATAATCAATCTCAATATTATTTATAATCGTTGTATTCAAATTGACTTATGGTATATTACATCAAAAAATGTTCAATATTTTTCTTCACCATCCAAAAGTTTTATATTATTTATCAATAAGCTAAAAACATAATAGACTATATATAGTCTAAGTAAAAAACTAATTATATTTTAGTTTTTTACTCCATCACAAAATTTTATGTTTTTCCCAACTAAAATACAAAGTTAAAAGACTATAATCAATGACATAATTTTTATTCAAAATAGGTAATAATTAAAATAAATAATCAAGCTAGAATTTATTGATATTTACCACTTTCAAATTTAATTATGGTAATTTAGATGTAAATATATTCAATATGTTTCATCTCCATCACCAAATTTTACGTTTCTACGTCACTAAGCCACAGAGTTAAAAGATTGTAAATGAATGACAAATAAGTTATATCTACATGGGTAATCACAAAAATTAATTATTTAGGCTCAATGTTATTTGTATTCACTATAATCACATTGTATTATGGTATAATAGATGTAAACAATTTCTATATTTATCTTCTTCTCCAACACCAAAATATTGGTTTCTTCACCTCTAAGAAACTAAGTTAAGAGACATGAAATGAACAACCCATAATTTATACATATGAATAACAATAAAATTTAAACAATCAACCTCAATATTATTTATATTCTTCGTTTTCAAGTTCACTGATGGTATATTACATCTAACAATTTTCATTATTTTTCTTCACAATCAAAACGATTTATATTATTTATCACTAAGCTAAAAACATAATATACTATATATAGTCTATGTAAAAACTTAATTATATTTTAGTTTTTTACTCCATCACAAAATTTTATGTTTTTCCCAACTAAAAAACAAAGTTAAAAGACTATAATCAATGACATAATTTTTATACAAAATAGGTAATAATTAAAATAAATAATCAAGTTAGAATTTATTGAAATTTATCACTTTCACATTGAGTTATGGTAATTTAGATGTAAATATATTCAATATGTTTCATCTCCATCACCAAATTTCACGTTTCTTTATCACTAAGCCACAAAATTAAAATACTGTAAATGAATGACAAATAAATTATATCTACATGGGTAATCACTAAAATAAAAAATTTAAGCTCAGTGTTATTTGTATTCACTATAATCACATTGTATTATGGTATAATAGATGTAAACAATTTCTATATTTATCTTCTTCTCCATCACCAAAATATTGGTTTCTTCACCTCTAAGAAACTGAGTTAAGAGACAACAAATGAACGACCCATAATTTATACATATGCATAACAATTAAAATTAAATAATCAATCTCAATATTATTTATATTCGTCGTATTCAAGTTCACTAATGTTATATTACATCTAAAAAATTTCAATATTTTTCTTCACAATCAAAACGTTTTATATTATTTATCACTAAGCTAAAAACATAATAGACTATATATAGTCTATGTAAAAAATTAATTATATTTTAGGTTTTTACTCTATCACAAAATTTTTTGTTTTTCCCAACTAAAAAACAAAGTTAAAAGACTATAATCAATGACACAATTTTTATACAAAATAGGTAATAATTAAAATAAATAATCAAGCTAGAATTTATTGAAGTTTATCACTTTCACATTGAGTTATGGTAATTTAGATTTAAATATATTCAATATGTTTCTTCTCCATCACTAAATTTCACGTTTCTTTATCACTAAGCCACAGAGTGAAAATACTGTAAATGAATGACAAATAAATTACTTCTACATGGGTAATCACTAAAATCAAAAATTTAAGCTCAGTGTTATTTGTATTCACTATAATCACATTGTATTATGGTATAATAGATGTAAACAATTTCTGTATTTTTCTTCTACTCCATCACTAAAATATTGGTTTATTCACCTCTAAGAAACTATGTTAAGAGACAACAAATGAATGACCCATAATTTATACATAAGCATATAAATTAAAAATAAATAATCAATCTAAATATTATTTATTATCGTCGTATTCAAATTGAATTATGGTATATTACATCTAAAAATGTTCAATATTTTTCTTAACCATCCCAAAGTTTTATATTATTTATCAATAAGCTAAAAACATAATAGACTATATATAGTCTATGTAAAAACCTACTTATATTTTAGTTTTTTACTCCATCACAAAATTTTATGTTTTTCCCAACTAAAAAACAAAGTTAAAAGACTATAATCAATGGCATAATTTTTATACAAAATAGGTAATAATTAAAACAAATAATCAAGCTAGAACTTATTGAAATTTATCACTTTCACATTGAGTTATGGTAATTTAGATGTAAATATATTCAATATGTTTCTTCTCCATCAAAAATTCACGTTTCTTTATCACTAAGTCACAGAGTTAAAATACTGTAAATGAATGACAAATAAATTATATCTACATGGGTGATCACAAAAATAAAAAATTCAACCTCAGTGTTATTTGTATTCACCATAATCACATTGTATTACGGTATAATAGATGTACACAATTTCTATATTTTTCTACTTCTCCATCACCAAAATATTGGTTTCTTCACCTCGAAGAAACTAAGTTAAGTGACAACAAATGAATGACCCATAATTTATACATATGCATAACAATTAAAATTAAATAATCAATCTCAATATTATTTATAATCGTTGTATTCAAATTGACTTATGGTATATTACATCTAAAAATGTTCAATATTTTTCTTCACCATCCCAAAGTTTTATATTATTTATCACTAAGCTAAAAACATAATATACTATATATAGTCTAAGTAAAAAACTAATTATATTTTAGTTTTTTACTCCATCACAAAATTTTATGTTTTTCCCAACTAAAATACAAAGTTAAAAGACTATAATCAATGACATAATTTTTATACAAAATAGGTAATAATTAAAATAAATAATCAAGCTAGAATTTATTGATATTTACCACTTTCAAATTTAATTATGGTAATTTAGATGTAAATATATTCAATATGTTTCATCTCCATCACCAAATTTTACGTTTCTACGTCACTAAGCCACAGAGTTAAAAGACTGTAAATGAATGACAAATAAGTTATATCTACATGGGTAATCACAAAAATTAAATATTTAGGCTCAATGTTATTTGTATTCACTATAATCTCATTGTATTATGGTATAATAGATGTAAACAATTTCTATATTTGTCTTCTTCTCCAACACCAAAATATTGGTTTCTTCACCTCTAAGAAACTGAGTTAAGAGACAACAAATGAACGACCCATAATTTATACATATGCATAACAATTAAAATTAAATAATCAACCTCAATATTATTTATGTTCATCGTATTCAAGTTCACTAATGGTATATTACATCAAAAAAATATCAATATTTTTCTTCACAATCAGAACATTTTGTATTATATATCACTAAGCTAAAAACATAATAGACTATATATTGTCTATGTAAAAAATTTATTATATTTTAGTTTTTTACTCCATCACAAAATTTTATGTTTTTCCCAACTAAAAAACAAAGTTAAAAGACTATAATCAATGACATAATTTTTATACAAAATAGGTAATAATTAAAATAAATAATCAAGCTAGAATTTATTGAAATTTATCACTTTCACATTGAGTTATGGTAATTTAGATGTAAATATATTCAATATGTTTCATCTCCATCACCAAATTTCACGTTTCTTTATCACTAAGCCACAAAATTAAAATACTGTAAATGAATGACAAATAAATTATATCTACATGGGTAATCACAAAAGTTAAATATTTAGGCTCAAAGTTATTTGTATTCACTATAATCACATTGTATTATGGTATAATAGATGTAAACAATTTCTATATTTATCTTCTTCTCCATCACCAAAATATTGGTTTCTTCACCTCTAAGAAACTAAGTTAAGAGACAACAAATGAACGACCCATAATTTATACATATGCATAACAATTAAAATTAAATAATCAATCTCAATATTATTTATATTCGTCGTATTCAAGTTCACTAATGTTATATTACATCTAAAAAATTTCAATATTTTTCTTCACAATCAAAACGTTTTATATTATTTATCACTAAGCTAAAAACATAATAGACTATATATAGTCTATGTAAAAAACTAATTATATTTTAGGTTTTTACTCTATCACAAAATTTTATGTTTTTCCCAACTAAAAAACAAAGTTAAAAGACTATAATCAATGACATAATTTTTATACAAAATGGGTAATAATTAAAATAAATAATCAAGCTAGAATTTATTGAAGTTTATCACTTTCACATTGAGTTATGGTAATTTAGATGTAAATATATTCAATATGTTTCTTCTCCATCACTAAATTTCATGTTTCTTTATCACTAAGCCACAGAGTGAAAATACTGTAAATGAATGACAAATAAATTACTTCTACATGGGTAATCACTAAAATCAAAAATTTAAGCTCAGTGTTATTTGTATTCCCTACAATCACATTGTATTATGGTATAATAGATGTAAACAATTTCTGTATTTTTCTTCTACTCCATCACTAAAATATTGGTTTCTTCACCTCTAAGAAACTATGTTAAGAGACAACAAATGAATGACCCATAATTTATACATAAGCATAACAATTAAAAATAAATAATCAATCTAAATATTATTTATTATCGTCGTATTCAAATTGAATTATGGTATATTACATCTAAAAATGTTCAATATTTTTCTTAACCATCCCAAAGTTTTATATTATTTATCAATAAGCTAAAAACATAATAGACTATATATAGTCTATGTAAAAACCTACTTATATTTTAGTTTTTTACTCCATCACAAAATTTTATGTTTTTCCCAACTAAAAATCAAAGTTAAAAGACTATAATCAATGGCATAATTTTTATACAAAATAGGTAATAATTAAAATAAATAATCAAGCTAGAACTTATTGAAATTTATCACTTTCACATTGAATTATGGTAATTTAGATGTAAATATATTCAATATGTTTCTTCTCCATCAAAAATTCACGTTTCTTTATCACTAAGCCACAGAGTTAAAATACTGTAACTTAATGACAAATAAATTATATCTACATGGGTAATCACAAAAATAAAAAATCCAACCTCAGTGTTATTTGTATTCACCATAATCACATTCTATTACGGTATAATAGATGTAAACAATTTCTATATTTTTCTACTTCTCCATCACCAAAATATTGGTTTCTTCACCTCGAAGAAACTAAGTTAAGTGACAACAAATGAATGACCCATAATTTATACATATGCATAACAATTAAAATTAAATAATCAATCTCAATATTATTTATAATCGTTGTATTCAAATTGACTTATGGTATATTACATCTAAAAATGTTCAATATTTTTCTTCACCATCCCAAAGTTTTATATTATTTATCACTAAGCTAAAAGCATAATAGACTATATATAGTCTAAGTAAAAAACAAATTATATTTTAGTTTTTTACTCCATCACAAAATTTTATGTTTTTCCCAACTAAAATACAAAGTTAAAAGACTATAATCAATGACATAATTTTTATACAAAATAGGTAATAATTAAAATAAATAATCAAGCTAGAATTTATTGATATTTACCACTTTCAAATTTAATTATGGTAATTTAGATGTAAATATATTCAATATGTTTCATCTCCATCACCAAATTTTACGTTTCTACGTCACTAAGCCACAGAGTTAAAAGACTGTAAATGAATGACAAATAAGTTATATCTACATGGGTAATCACAAAAATTAAATATTTAGGCTCAATGTTATTTGTATTCACTATAATCTCATTGTATTATGGTATAATAGATGTAAACAATTTCTATATTTGTCTTCTTCTCTAACACCAAAATATTGGTTTCTTCACCTCTAAGAAACTGAGTTAAGAGACAACAAATGAACGACCCATAATTTATACATATGCATAACAATTAAAATTAAATAATCAACCTCAATATTATTTATGTTCATCGTATTCAAGTTCACTAATGGTATATTACATCAAAAAAATTTCAATATTTTTCTTCACAATCAGAACATTTTATATTATTTATCACTAAGCTAAAAACATAATAGACTATATATTGTCTATGTAAAAAATTTATTATATTTTAGTTTTTTACTCCATCACAAAATTTTATGTTTTTCCCAACTAAAAAGAAAAGTTAAAAGACTATAATCAATGACATAATTTTTATACAAAATAGGTAATAATTAAAATAAATAATTAAGCTAGACTTTATTGAAATTTATCACTTTCACATTGAGTTATGGTAATTTAGATGTAAATATATTCAATATGTTTCTTCTCCATCACCAAATTTCATGTTTCTACGTCACTAAGCCACAGAGTTAAAAGACTGTAAATGAATGACAAATAAGTTATATCTACATGGGTAATCACAAAAGTTAAATATTTAGGCTCAAAGTTATTTGTATTCACTATAATCACATTGTATTATGGTATAATAGATGTAAACAATTTCTATATTTGTCTTCTTCTCCATCACCAAAATATTGGTTTCTTCACCTCTAAGAATCTGAGTTAAGAGATAACAAATGAACGACCCATAATTTATACATATGCATAACAATTAAAATTAAATAATCAATCTCAATATTATTTATATTCGTCGTATTCAAGTTCACTAATGTTATATTACATCTAAAAAATTTCAATATTTTTCTTCACAATCAAAACGTTTTATATTATTTATCACTAAGCTAAAAACATAATAGACTATATATAGTCTATGTAAAAAATTAATTATATTTTAGGTTTTTACTCTATCACAAAATTTTATGTTTTTCCCAACTAAAAAACAAAGTTAAAAGACTATAATCAATGACACAATTTTTATACAAAATAGGTAATAATTAAAATAAATAATCAAGCTAGAATTTATTGAAGTTTATCACTTTCACATTGAGTTATGGTAATTTAGATGTAAATATATTCAATATGTTTCTTCTGCATCACCAAATTTCACGTTTCTTTATCACTAAGCCACAGAGTGAAAATACTGTAAATGAATGACAAATAAATTATATCTACATGGGTAATCACTAAAATCAAAAATTTAAGCTCAGTGTTATTTGTATTCACTATAATCACATTGTATTATGGTTAATAGATGTAAACAATTTCTGTATTTTTCTTCTACTCCATCACTAAAATATTGGTTTCTTCACCTCTAAGAAACTATGTTAAGAGACAACAAATGAATGACCCATAATTTATACATAAGCATAACAATTAAAATTAAATAATCAATCTAAATATAATTTATTATCGTCGTATTCAAATTGACTTATGGTATATTACATCTAAAAATGTTCAATATTTTTCTTAACCATCCCAAAATTTAATATTATTTATCAATAAGCTAAAAACATAATAGACTATATATAGTCTATGTAAAAACCTACTTATATTTTAGTTTTTTACTCCATCACAAAATTTTATGTTTTTCCCAACTAAAAAACAAAGTTAAAAGACTATAATCAATGGCATAATTTTTATACAAAATAGGTAATAATTAAAATAAATAATCAAGCTAGAACTTATTGAAATTTATCACTTTCACATTGAATTATGGTAATTTAGATGTAAATATATTCAATATGTTTCTTCTCCATCAAAAATTCACGTTTCTTTATCACTAAGCCACAGAGTTAAAATACTGTAACTTAATGACAAATAAATTATATCTACATGGGTAATCACAAAAATAAAAAATTCAACCTCAGTGTTATTTGTATTCACCACAATCACATTGTATTACGGTATAATAGATGTAAACAATTTCTATATTTTTCTACTTCTCCATCACCAAAATATTGGTTTCTTCACCTCGAAGAAACTAAGTTAAGAGACAACAAATGAATGACCCATAATTTATACATATGCATAACAATTAAAATTAAATAATCAACCTCAATATTATTTATTATCGTCGTATTCAAATTGACTTATGGTATATTACATCTAAAAATGTTCAATATTTTTCTTAACCATTCCAAAGTTTTATATTATTTATCAATAAGCTAAAAACATAATAGACTATATATAGTCTAAGTAAAAAACTAATTATATTTTAGTGTTTTACTCCATAACAAAATTTTATGTTTTTCCCAACTAAAAAACAAAGTTAAAAGACTATAATCAATGACATAATTTTTATACAAAATAGGTAATAATTAAAAAAAAATCAAGCTAGAATTTATTGATATTTACCACTTTCAAATTTAATTATGGTAATTTAGATGTAAATAAATTCAATATGTTTCTTCTCCATCACCAAATTTCACGTTACGTTATCACTAAGCCACAGAGTTAAAATACTGTAAATGAATGACAAATAAATCATATTTACATGGGTAATCACTAAAATCAAAAATTTAAGCTCAGTGTTATTTGTATTCACTATAATCACATTGTATTATGGTATAATAGATGTAAACAATTTCTGTATTTTACTTCTACTCCATCACTAAAATATTGGTTTCTTCACCTCTAAGAAACTATGTTAAGAGACAACAAATGAAAGACCCATAATTTATACATAAGCATAACAATTAAAATTAAATAATCAGTCTCAATATTATTTATTATCGTCGTTTTCAAATTGACTTATGGTATATTACATCTAAAAATGTTCAATATTTTTCTTAACCATCCCAAAGTTTTATATTATTTATCAATAAGCTAAAAACATAATAGACTATATATAGTCTATGTAAAAACCTAACTATATTTTAGTTTTTTACTCCATCACAAAATTTTATGTTTTTCCCAACTAAAAAACAAAGTTAAAAGACTATAATCAATGACATAATTTTTATACAAAATAGGTAATAATTAAAATAAATAATTAAGCTAGAATTTATTGATATTTTCCACTTTCAAATTTAATTATGGTAATTTAGATGTAAATATATTCAATATGTTTCATCTCCATCACCAAATTTCAGGTTTTTACGTCACTAAGCCGCAGAGTTAAAAGACTGTAAATGAATGACAAATAAGTTATATCTACATGGGTAATCACTAAAATTAAATATTTAGGCTCAATGTTATTTGTATTCACTATAATCACATTGTATTATGGTATAATAGATATAAACAATTTCTATATTTTTCTTCTTCTCCATCGCCAAAATATTGGTTTCTTCACCTCTAAGAAACTGAGTTAAGAGACAATAAATGAACGACCCATTATTTATACATATGCATAACAATTAAAATTAAATAATCAACCTCAATATTATTTATATTCATCGTATTCAAGTTCACTAATGGTATATTACATCTAAAAAATTTCAATATTTTTCTTCACCATCCCAAACTTTTATATTATTTATCACTAAGCTAAAAACATAATAGACTATATATAGTCTAAGTAAAAAACTAATTATATTTTAGTTTTTTACTCGATCACAAAATTTTATGTTTTTCCCAACTAAAATACAAAGTTAAAAGACTATAATCAATGACATAATTTTTATACAAAATAGGTAATAACTAAAATAAATAATCAAGCTAGAATTTATTGATATTTACCACTTTCAAATTTAATCATGGTAATTTAGACGTAAATATATTCAATATGTGTCATCTCCATCACCAAATTTTACGTTTCTACGTCACTAAGCCACAGAGTTAAAAGACTGTAAATGAATGACAAATAAGTTATATCTACATGGGTAATCACAAAAATTAAATATTTAGGCTCAATGTTATTTGTATTCACTATAATCACATTGTATTATGGTATAATAGATGTAAACAATTTCTATATTTATCTTCTTCTCCAACACCAAAATATTGGTTTCTTCACCTCTAAGAAACTGAGTTAAGAGACAACAAATGAACGACCCATAATTTATACATATGCATAACAATTAAAATTAAATAATCAACCTCAATATTATTTATGTTCATCGTATTCAAGTTCACTAATGGTATATTACATCAAAAAAATTTCAATATTTTTCTTCACAATCAAAACGCTTTATATTATTTATCACTAAGCTAAAAACATAATAGACTATATATAGTCTATGTAAAAAATTAATTATATTTTAGTTTTTTACTCCATCACAAAATTTTATGTTTTTCCCAACTAAAATACAAAGTTAAAAGACTATAATCAATGACATAATTTTTATACAAAATAGGTAATAATTAAAATAAATAATCAAGCTAGACTTTATTGAAATTTATCACGTTCACATTGAGTTATGGTAATTTAGATGTAAATATATTCAATATGTTTCTTCTCCATCACCAAATTTCACGTTTCTACGTCACTAAGCCACAGAGTTAAAAGACTGTAAATGAATGACAAATAAGTTATATCTACATGGGTAATCACAAAAGTTAAATATTTAGGCTCAATGTTATTTGTATTCACTATAATCACATTGTATTATGGTATAATAGATGTAAAAAATTTATATATTTATCTTCTTCTCCATCACCAAAATATTAGTTTCTTCACCTCTAAGAAACTAAGTTAAGAGACAACAAATGAACGACCCATAATTTATACATATGCATAACAATTAAAATTAAATAATCAACCCCAATATTATTTATATTCGTCGTATTAAAGTTCACTAATGGTATATTACATCTAAAAATGTTCAATATTTTTCTTAACCATCCCAAAGTTTTATATTATTTATCAATAAGCTAAAAACATAATAGACTATATATAGTCTATGTAAAAACCTAACTATATTTTTGTTTTTTACTCCATCTCAAAATTTTATGTTTTTCCCAACTAAAAAACAAAGTTTAAAGACTATAATCAATGACATAATTTTTATACAAAATAGGTAATAATTAAAATAAATAATCAAGCTAGAATTTATTGATATTTACCACTTTCAAATTTAATTATGGTAATTTAGATGTAAATATATTCAATATGTTTCTTCTGCATCACCAAATTTCACGTTTCTTTATCACTAAGCCACAGAGTGAAAATACTGTAAATGAATGACAAATAAATTATATCTACATGGGTAATCACTAAAATAAAAAATTTAAGCTTAGTGTTATTTGAATTCACTATAATTACATTGTATTATGGTATAATAGATGTAAACAATTTCTGTATTTTTCTTCTACTCCATCACTAAAATATTGGTTTCTTCACCTCTAAGAAACTATGTTAAGAGACAACAAATGAATGACCCATAATTAATACATAAGCATAACAATTCAAATTAAATAATCAATATAAATATTATTTATTATCGTCGTATTCAAATTGACTTATGGTATATTACATCTAAAACTGTTCAATATTTTTCTTAACCATCCCAAAGTATTATATTATTTATCACTAAGCTAAAAACATAATAGACTAGATATAGTCTATGTAAAAACCTACTTATATTTTAGTTTTTTACTCCATCACAAAATTTTATGTTTTTCCCAACTAAAAAACAAAGTTAAAAGACTACAATCAATGGCATAATTTTTATTCAAAATAGGTAATAATTAAAATAAATATTCAAGCTAGAACTTATTGAAATTTATCACTTTCACATTGAATTATGGTAATTTAGATGTAAATATATTCAATATGTTTCTTCTCCATCACCAAATTTCACGTTTCTTTATCACTAAGCCACAGAGTTAAAATACCATAAATGAATGACAAATAAGTTATATCTACATGGGTTATCACTAAAATAAAAAATTCAATCTTAGTGTTATTTGTATTCACCATAATCACATTCTATTATGGTATAATAGATGTAAACAATTCCTATATTTTTCTACTTCTCCATCACCAAAAATTGGTTTCTTCACCTCGAAGAAACTAAGTTAAGAGACAACAAATGAATGAACCATAATTTATACATATGCATAACAATTAAAATTAAATAATCAATCTCAATATTATTTATAATCGTCGTATTCAATTTGACTTATGGTATATTACATCGAAAAATGTTCAATATTTTTCTTCACCATCCCAAAGTTTTATATTATTTATCACTAAGCTAAAAACATAATAGACTATATATAGTCTAAGTAAAAAACTAATTATATTTTAGTTTTTTACTCCATCACCAAATTTTATGTTTTCCAACTAAAAAACAAAGTAAAAATACTATAATCAATGACATAATTTTTATACAAAATAGGTAATAATTAAAATAAATAATCAAGCTAGAATTTATTGATATTTACCACTTTACAATTTAATTCTGGTAATTTAGATGTAAATATATTCAAATTGTTTCATCTCCATCACCAAATTTCACGTTTCTACGTCACTAAGCCGCAGACTTAAAAGACTGTAAATGAATGACAAATAAGTTATATCTACATGGGTAATCACAAAAATTAAATATTTAGGCTCAATGTTATTTGTATTCACTATAATCACATTGTATTATGGTATAATAGATGTAAACAATTTCTATATTTTTCTTCTTCTCCATCGCCAAAATATTGGTTTCTTCACGTCTAAGAAACTGAGTTAAGAGACAACAAATGAACGACCCATAATTTATACATATGCATAACAATTAAAATTAAATAATCAACCTCAATATTATTTATATTCATCGTATTCAAACTCACTAATAGTATATTACATCTAAAAATATTCAATATTTGTCTTCACAATCAAAACGCTTTATATTATTTATCACTAAGCTAAAAACATAATAGACTATATATAGTCTGTGTAAAAAATTAATTATATTTTAGTATTATACTCCATCACAAAATTTTATGTTTTTCCCAACTAAAAAACAAAGTTAAAAGACTATAATCAATGACATAATTTTTATACAAAATAGGTAATAATTAAATAAAATAATCAAGCTAGACTTTATTGAAATTTATCACTTTCACATTGAATTATGGTAATTTAGATGTAAATATATTCAATATGTTTCTTCTCCATTACCAAATTTCAAGTTTCTTTATCACTAAGCCACAGAGTTAAAATACTGTAAATGAATGACAAATAAATTATATCTACATGGGTAATCACTAAAATAAAAAATTTAAGCTCAGTGTTATTTGTATTCACTATAATCAAATACTATTATCGTATAATAGATGTAAACAATTTCTATATTTTTCTTCTTCTCCATCCCTAAAATATTGGTTTCTTCACCTCTTAGAAACTAAGTTAAGAGACAACAAATGAACGACCCACAATTTATACATATGAATAACAATTAAAATTAAATAATCAACCTCAATATTATTTATATTCGCCGTATTCAAACTCACTTATGGTATATTACATCGAAAAATCTTCAATATTTTTCTTCACAATCAAAAAGTTTTATATTTTTTATCACTAAGCTAAAAACATTATAGACTATATATAGTCTATGAATAAAATTAATTATATTTTAGTTTTTGACTCCATCACAAAATTTTATGTTTTTCCCAAATAAAAAACAAATTTAAAAGACTATAATCGATGACATATTTTTTATAAAAAATAGTTAATAATTAATATAAACAATCAAGCTTGAATTTATTGATATTTATCACTTTCAAATTGAATTATGGTAATTTAGATGTAAATATATTCAATATGTTTCTTCTCCATCACCAAATTTCAAGTTTCTTTATCACTAAGCCACAGAGTAAAATACTGTAAACGAATGACAAATAAATTATATCTACATGGGTAATCACAAAAATTAAATATTTAGGCTCAATGTTATTTGTATTCACTATAATCACATTGTATTATGGTATAATAGATGTAAACAATTTCTATATTTTTCTTCTTCTCCATCGCCAAAATGATGGTTTCTTCACCTCTAAGAAACTAAGTTAAGAGACAACAAATGAACGACTCCTAATTTATACATTTGAATAACAATTAAAATTAAATAATCAACCTCAATATTATTTATATTCGCCGTATTCAAACTCAGTTATGGTATATTACATCGAACATTTTTCGATATTTTTCTTCACAATCAAAAAGTTTTATATTTTTTATCACTAAGCTAAAAACATTATAGACTATATATAGTCTATGAATAAAAATAATTATATTTTAGTTTTTTCCTCCATCACAAAATTTTATGTTTTTCCCAACTAAAAAACAAAGTTAAAAGACTATAATCAATGACATATTTTTTATAAAAGATAGGTAATAATTAATATAAATAATCAAGCTTGTATTTATTGATATTTATCACTTTCACATTGAATTATGGTAATTTAGATGTAAATATATTCAATATGTTTCTTCTCCATCAACAAATTTCAAGTTTCTTTATCACTAAGCCACAAAGTTAAAATACTGTAAATGAATGACAAATAAATTATATCTACCTGGGTAATCACTAAAATCAAAAATTTAAGCTCAGTGTTATTTGTATTCACTATAATCACATTGTATTATGGTATAATAGATGTAAACACGTTCCATATTTTTCTTCTTCTCCATCGCCAAATTATTGGTTTCTTCACCTCTAAGAAACTAAGTTAAGAGACAACAAATGAACGACCCATAATTTATACATTTGAATAACAATTAAAATTAAATAATCAACCTCAATATTATTTATATTCGCCGTATTTAAACTCACTTATGGTATATTACGTCGAAAATTTTTCAATATTTTTCTTCACAATCAAAAAGTTTTATATTTTTTATCACTAAGCTAAAAACATTATAGACTATATATAGTCTATGAATAAAAATAATTATATTTTAGTTTTTTTCTCCATCACAAAATTTTATGTTTTTCCCAACTAAAAAACAAAGTTAAAAGACTATAATCAATGACATATTTTTTATAAAAAATAGGTAATAATTAATATAAATAATCTAGCTTGAATTTATTGAAATTTATCACTTTCACATTGAGATATGGTAATTTAGATGTAAATATATTCAATATGTTTCTTCTCCATCACCAAATTTCACGTTTCTACGTCACTAAGCCACAGAGTTAAAAGACTGTAAATGAATGAAAAATAAGTTATATCTACATGGGTAATCACAAAAATTAAATATTTAAGCTCAATGTTATTTGTATTCACTATAATCAAACTGTATTATGGTATAATAGATGTAAACAATTTCTATATTTTTCTTCTTCTCCATCGCCAAAATATTGGTTTCTTCACCTCTAAGAAACTGAGTTAAGAGACAACAATTGAACGACCCATAATTTATACATATGCATAACAATTAAAATTAAATAATCAACCTCAATATTATTTATATTCATCGTATTCAAACCCACTAATGGTATATTACATCTAAAAATTTTCAATATTTTTCTTCACAATCAAAACGCTTTATATTATTTATCACTAAGCTAAAAACATAATACATTATATATAGTCTGTGTAAAAAATTAATTATATTTTAGTATTATACTCCATCACAAAATTTTATGTTTTTCCCAACTAAAAAACAAAGTTAAAAGACTATAATCAATGACATAATTTTTATACAAAATAGGTAATAATTAAATAAAATAATCAAGCTAGACTTTATTGAAATTTATCACTTTCACATTGAATTATGGTAATTTAGATGTAAATATATTCAATATGTTTCTTCTCCATCACCAAATTTCAAGTTTCTTTATCACTAAGCCACAGAGTTAAAATATTGTAAATGAATGACAAATAAATTATATCTACATGGGTAATCACTAAAATAAAAAATTTTAAGCTCAGTGTTATTTGCATTCACTATAATCAAATAGTATTATGGTATAATAGATGTAAACAATTTCTATATTTTTCTTCTTCTCCATCGCCAAAATATTGGTTTCTTCACCTCTAAGAAACTAAGTAAAGAGACAACAAATGAACGACCCATAATTTATACATATGACTAACAATTAAAATTAAAGAATCAACCTCAATATTATTTATATTCACCGTATTCAAACTCACTTATGGTATATTACATCGAAAAATTTTCAATATTTTTCTTCACAATCAAAAAGTTTTATATTTTTTATCACTAAGCTAAAAACATTATAGACTATATATAGTCTATGAATAAAATTAATTATATTTTAGTTTTTTACTCCATCACAAAATTTTATGTTTCTCCCAAATAAAAAACAAATTTAAAAGACTATAATCGATGACATATTTTTTATAAAAAATAGGTAATAATTAATATAAATAATCAAGCTTGAATTTATTGATATTTATCACTTTCACATTGAATTATGGTAATTTAGATGTAAATATATTCAATATGTTTCTTCTCCATCACCAAATTTCAAGTTTCTTTATCTCTAAGCCACAGAGTAAAATACTGTAAACGAATGACAAATAAATTATATCTACTTGGGTGATCACTAAAATCAAAAATTTAAGCTTAGTGTTATCTGTATTCACTATAATCACATTGTATTATGGTATAATAGATGTAAACAATTTCTATATTTTTCTTCTTCTCCATCGCCAAAATATTGGTTTCTTCACCTCTAAGAAACTAAGTTAAGATACAGGAAATGAACGACCCATAATATATACATATGAATAACAATTAAAATTAAATAATCAACCTCAATATTATTTATATTCGCCGTATTCAAACTGACTTATGGTATATTACATCGAAAAATTTTCAATATTTTGCTTCACAATCAAAAAGTTTTATATTTTTTATCACTAAGCTAAAAACATTATAGACTATATATAGTCTATGTAAAAAATTAATTATATTTTAGTTTTTAACTCCATCACAAAATTTTATGTTTTTCCTAACTAAAAAACAAAGTTAAAAGACTATAATCAATGACATATTTTTTATAAAAAATAGGTAATAATTAATATATATAATCAAACTTGAATTTATTGATAATTATCACTTTCACATTGAATTATGGTAATTTAGATGTAAATATATTCAATGTGTTTCTTCTCCATCACCAAATTTCAAGTTTCTTTATCACTAAGCCACAGAGTAAAATACTGTAAACGAATGACAAATAAATTATATCTACATGGGTAATCACTAATATCAAAAATTTAAGCTCAGTGTTATCTGTATTCACTATAATCACATTGTATTATGGTATAATAGATGTAAACAATTTCTATATTTTTCTTCTTCTCCATCGCAAAATATTGGTTTCTTCACCTCTAAGAAACTAAGTTAAGATACAAGAAATGAACGACCCATAATATATACATATGAATAACAATTAAAATTAAATAATCAACCTCAATATTTTTTATATTCGCCGTATTCAAACTGACTTAGGGTATATTACATCGAAAATTTTCAATATTTTTCTTCACAATCAAAAAGTTTTATATTTTTTATCACTAAGCTAAAAACATTATATACTACATATAGTCTATGAATAAAATTAATTATATTTTAGTTATTTACATCATCACAAAATTTTATATTTTTCCCAACAAAAAAACAAAGTTAGAAGACTATAACCAATGACATATTTTTTATAAAAAATAGGTAATAATTAATATAAATAATCAAGCTTGAATTTATTGATATTTATCACTTTCACATTGAATTATGGTAATTTAGATGTAAATATATTCAATATGTTTCTTCTCCATCACCAAATTTCAAGTTTCTTTATCACTAAGCCAACGAGTAAAATACTGTAAACGAATGACAAATAAATTATATCTACATGGGTAATCACTAAAATCAAAAATTTAAGCTCAGTGTTATCTGTATTCACTATAATCAAATTGTATTATGGTATAATAGATGTAAACAATTTCCATATTTTTCTTCTTCTCCATCGCCAAAATATTGGTTTCTTCAACTCTAAGAAACTAAGTTAAGAGACAACAAATGAACGACCCATAATTTATACATATGAGTAACAGTTAAAATTAAATAATCAACCTCAATATTATTTATATTCGTCGTATTCAAACTCACTTATGGTATATTACATCTAAAAATTTTCAATATTTTGCTTCACAATCAAGAAGTATTATATTTTTTATCACTAAGATAAAATTATTATAGACTATACATAGTCTATGTAAAGAATTAAGTATATTTTAGGTTTTTACTCCATCACAAAATTTTATGTTTTTCCCAACTAAAAAACAAAGTTAAAAGACTATAATCAATGACATATTTTTAATAAAAAATAGGTAATAATTAATATAAATAATCAAGCTTGAATTTATTGATATTTATAACTTTCACATTGAATTATGGTAATTTAGATTTAAATATACTCAATATGTTTCTTCTCCATCACCAAATTTCAAGTTTCTTAATCACTAAGCCACAGAGTTAAAATACTGTAAATGAATGACAAATAAATTATATCTACATGGGTAATCACTAAAATCAAAATTTTAAGCTCAGTGTTATTTGTATTCACTATAATCACATTGTATTATGGTATAATAGATGTAAACAATTTCTATATTTTTCTTCTTCTCCATCGCCAAAATATTGGTTTCTTCACCTCTAAGAAACTAAGTTAAGAGACAACAAATGAATGACCCATAGTTTATACATATGAGTAACAATTAAAATTAAATAATCAACCTCAATATTATTTATATTCGTCGTATTCAAACTCACTTATGGTATATTACATCTAAAATTTTTCAATATTTTGCTTCACAATCAAAAAGTTTTATATTTTTTATCACTAAGCTAAAAACATTATAGACTATATGTAGTCTATGTAAAAAGTTGGTTATATTTTAGTTTTTTACTCCATCACAAAATTTTATGTTTTTCCCAACTAAAAAACAAATTTAAAAGACTATAATCGATGACATATTTTTTATAGAAAATAGGTAATAATTAATATAAATAATTAAGCTTGAATTTATTGATATTTATCACTTTCACATTGAATTATCATAATTTAGATGTAAATATATTTAATATGTTTCTTCTCCATCACCAAATTTCACGTTTCTTTATCACTAATCCACAGAGTTAAAATACTGTAAATAAATGACAAATAAATTATATCTACATGGGTAATCACTAAAACAAAAAATTTAAACTCAGTGTTATCTGTATTCACTATAATCACATTGTATTATGGTATAATAGATGTAAACAATTTCTATATTTTTCTTCTTCTCCATCGCCAAAATATTGGTTTCTTCACCTCTAAGAAACTGAGTTAAGAGACAACAAATGAGCGACCCATAATATTTACATATGAATAAAAATTAAAATTAAATAATCAACCTCAATATTATTTATATTCGCCGTATTCAAACTTACTTATGGTATATTACATCTAAAAAATTTCAATATTTTGCTTCACAATCAAGAAGTTTTATATTTTCTATCACTAAGCTAAAAACATTATAGACTATACATAGTCTATGTAAAAAATTAATTATATTTTAGTTTTTTACACCATCACAAAAGTTTATGTTTTTCCCAACTAAAAAAAAAAGTTAAAAGACTATAATCAATGACATATTTTTTATAAAAAATAGGTAATAATTAATATAAATAATCAAGCTTGAATTTATTGATATTTATCGATTTCACATTGAATTATGGTAACTTAGATGTAAATATATTCAATATGTTTCTTCTCCATCACCAAATTTCAAGTTTCTTAATCACTAAGCCACAGAGTTAAAATACTGTAAATGAATGACAAATAAATTATATCTACATGGGTAATCACTAAAATCAAAAATTTAAGCTCAGTGTTATTTGTATTCACTATAATTACATTGTATTATGGTATAATAGATGTAAACAATTTCTATATTTTTCTTCTTCTCCATCGTCAAAATATTGGTTTCTTCACCTCTAAGAAACTAAGTTAAGAGACAACAAATGAATGACCCATAGTTTATACATGTGAGTAACAATTAAAAGTAAATAATCAACCTCAATATTATTTATATTCGTCGTATTCAAACTCACTTATGGTATATTACATCTAAAAATTTTCAATATTTTGCTTCACAATCAAAAAGTTTTATATTTTTTATCACTAAGCTAAAAACATTATAGACTATATGTAGTCTATGTAAAAAATTAGTTATATTTTAGTTTTTTAATCCATCACAAAATTTTATGTTTTTCCCAACTAAAAAACAAATTTAAAAGACTATAATCGATGACATATTTTTTATAGAAAATAGGTAATAATTAATATAAATAATCAAGCTTGAATTTATTGATATTTATCACTTTCACGTTGAATTATGGTAATTTAGATGTAAATATATTTAATATGTTTCTTCTCCATCACCAAATTTCACGTTTCTTTATCACTAAGCCACAGAGTTAAAATACTGTAAATAAATGACAAATAAACTATATCTACATGGGTAATCACTAAAACAAAAAATTTAAACTCAGTGTTATCTGTATTCACTATAATCACATTGTATTATGGTATAATAGATGTAAACAATTTCTATATTTTTTTTCTTCTCCATCGCCAAAATATTGGTTTCTTCACCTCTAAGAAACTGAGTTAAGAGACAACAAATAAGCGACCCATAATATTTACATATGAATAAAAATTAAAATTAAATAATCAACCTCAATATTATTTATATTCGTCGTATTCAAACTCACTTATGGTATATTACATCTAAAAATTTTCAATATTTTGCTTCACAATCAAGAAGTATTATATTTTTTATCACTAAGATAAAATTATTATAGACTATACATAGTCTATGTAAAAAATTAAGTATATTTTAGTTTTTTCCTCCATCACAAAATTTTATGTTTTTCCCAACTAAAAAACAAAGTTAAAAGACTATAATCAATGACATATTTTTTATAAAAAATAGGTAATAATTAATATAAATAATCAAGCTTGAATTTATTGATATTTATAACTTTCACATTGAATTATGGTAATTTAGATTTAAATATACTCAATATGTTTCTTCTCCATCACCAAATTTCAAGTTTCTTAATCACTAAGCCACAGAGTTAAAATACTGTAAATGAATGACAAATAAATTATATCTACATGGGTAATCACTAAAATCAAATATTTAAGCTCAGTGTTATCTGTATTCACTATAATCACATTGTATTATGGTATAATAGATGTAAACAATTTCTATATTTTTCTTCTTCTCCATCGCTAAAATATTGGTTTCTTCACCTCTAAGAAACTAAGTTAAGATAGAAGAAATGAACGACCCATAATATATACATATGAATAACAATTAAAATTAAATAATCAACCTCAATATTTTTTATATTCGCCGTATTCAAACTGACTTAGGGTATATTACATCGAAAAATTTTCAATATTTTTCTTCACAATCAAAAAGTTTTATATTTTTTATCACTAAGCTAAAAACATTATATACTACATATAGTCTATGAATAAAATTAATTATATTTTAGTTTTTTACATCATCACAAAATTTTATGTTTTTCCCAACAAAAAAACAAAGTTAAAAGACTATAATCAATGACATATTTTTTATAAAAAATAGGTAATAATTAATATAAATAATCAAGCTTGAATTTATTGATATTTATCACTTTCACATTGAATTATGGTAATTTAGATGTAAATATATTCAATATGTTTCTTCTCCATCACCAAATTACAAGTTTCTTTATCACTAAGCCAACGAGTAAAATACTGTAAACGAATGACAAATAAATTATATCTACATGGGTAATCACTAAAATCAAAAATTTAAGCTCAGTGTTATCTGTATTCACTATAATC
>CAWUDS030000001.1:16609226-16633250 GCA_963859935.3 Lathyrus sativus | reverse complement strand
GAATATATTTACATCTTAGTTACCATAATTCAATGTGAAAATGGTAAATATCAATAAATTCTAGCTTGATTATTTAGTTAAATTATTACCTATTTTATATAAAAAATAAGTCATGGATTATAGTTTTTTAGCTTTGTTTTTTAGTGGGTAAAAACCTAAAATTTTGTGACGGAGTAGAAAAACAAAATATAATTAATTTTTTACATATACTATAGTCTTTTGTGTTTTGAGCTTAGTGATAAAAAAATCTAAAACTTTGGGATGGTGAAAAAAATATTGAACAGTTTTAGATGTAATATACCATAAGTCAATGTGAATACGATGAATATAAATAATATTGAGCTCAATTATTTAATTTTACTCGTTATGCATATGTATAAATTATGTGTCACTCATTTGTAGTCACTTAACTTAGTTTCTTAGTGGTGAGGAAACCAAAATTTTGGTGATGGAGAACAAGAAAAATATATAAATTGTTTACATCTATTATACCATAATACAATGTGATTATTGTGAATACAAATAGCATTGAGCTTCAATATTTAATTTTAGTGATCACCCATGTAGATTTAATTTATTTGTCATTCATTTACAGTCTTTTAACTCTGTGGCTTAGTGACGAAGAAACAGAAAATTTGGTGATGGAGAAGAAACATATTGAATATGTTTACATCTAACTTACCATAATTCAATGTGAAAATGGTAACTATCAATAAATTCTAGCTTGATATTTAGTTAAATTATTACCTATTTTATATAAAAAATATGTCATGGATTATAGTCTTTTAGCTTTGTTTTTTAGTGGGTAAAAACCTAAAATTTTGTGACGGAGTAGAAAAACAAAATATAATTCATTTTTTACATATACTATTGTCTTTTGTGTTTTTATCTTAGTGATAAAAAAATCTAAAACTTTGGGATGGCGAAAAAAAATATTGAACAGTTTTAGATGTAATATACCATAAGTCTATGTGAATACGATGAATATAAATAATATTGAGCTATATTATTTAATTTTAATCATTATGCATATGTATAAATTATGTGTCACTCATTTGTAGTCACTTAACTTAGTTTCTTAGTGGTGAGGAAACCAAAATTTTGGTGATGGAGAACAAGAAAAATATATAAATTGTTTACATCTATTATACCATAATACAATGTGATTATTGTGAATACAAATAGCAGTGAGCTTCAATATTTAATTTTAGTGATGACCCATGTAGATTTAATTTATTTGTCATTCATTTACAGTCTTTTAACTCTGTGGCTTAGTGACGAAGAAACATGAAATTTGGTGATGAAGAAGAAACATATTGAATATATTTACATCTAACTTACCATAATTCAATGTGAAAATGATAAATATGAATAAATTCTAGCTTTATTATTTATTTTAATTATTACCTATTTTATTTAAAAAATAAGTCATGGATTATAGTCTTTTAGCTTTGTTTTTTAGTGGGTAAAAACCTAAAATTTTGTGACGGAGTAGAAAAACAAAATACAATTAATTTTTTACATATACTATTGTCTTTTGTGTTTTTAGCTTAGTGATAAAAAAATCTAAAACTTTGGGATGGTGAAAAAAAATATTGAACAGTTTTAGATGTAATATACCATAAGTCAATGTGAATACGATGAATATAAATAATATTAAGCTTTGTTATTTAATTTTAATCGTTATGCATATGTATAAATTATGTGTCACTCATTTGTAGTCACTTAACTTAGTTTCTTAGTGGTGAGGAAACCAAAATTTTGGTGATGGAAAACAAGAAAAATATAGAAATTGTTTACATCTATTATACCATAATACAATGTGATTATTGTGAATACAAATAGCATTGGGCTTCAATATTTAATTTTAGTGATCACCCATGTAGATTTAATTTATTTGTCATTCATTTACAGTCTTTTAACTCTGTGGCTTAGTGACGAAGAAACATGAAATTTGGTGATGGAGAAGAAACATATTGAATATATTTACATCTAACTTACCATAATTCAATGTGAAAATGGTAAATATCAATAAATTCTAGCTTGATTATTTATTTTAATTATTACCTATTTAATATAAAAAATAAGTCATGGATTATAGTCTTTTAGCTTTGTTTTTTAGTGGGTAAAAACCTAAAATTTTGTGACGGAGTAGAAAAACAAAATATAATTAATTTTTTTACATATACTATTGTCTTTTGTGTTTTTAGCTTAGTGATAAAAAAATATAAAACTTTGGGATGGTGAAAAAAATATTGAACAGTTTTAGATGTAATATACCATAAGTCAATGTGAATACGATGAATATAAATAATATTGAGCTCAATTATTTAATTTTAATCGTTATGCATATGTATAATTTATGTGTCACTCATTTGCAGTCACTTAACTTAGTTTCTTAGTGGTGAGGAAACCAAAATTTTGGTGATGGAGAACAAGAAAAATATAGAAATTGTTTACATCTATTATACCATAATACAATGTGATTATTGTGAATACAAATAGCATTGAGCTTCAATATTTAATTTTGGTGATCACCCATGTAGATTTAATTTATTTGTCATTCTTTTGCAGTCTTTTAACTCTGTGGCTTAGTGACGAAGAAACATGAAATTTGGTGATGGAGAAGAAAGATATTGAATATATTTACATCTAACTTACCATAATTCAATGTGAAAATGGTAACTATCAATAAATTCTAGCTTGATTATTTATTTTAATTATTACCTATTTTATATAAAAAATAAGTCATGGATTATAGTCTTTTAGCTTTGTTTTTTAGTGGGTAAAAACCTAAAATTTTTTGACGGAGTAGAAAAACAAAATATAATTAATTTTTTTACATATACTATTGTCTTTTGTGTTTTTAGCTTAGTGATAAAAAAATATAAAACTTTGGGATGGTGAAAAAAATATTGAACAGTTTTAGATGTAATATACCATAAGTCAATGTGAATACGATGAATATAAATAATATTGAGCTCAATTATTTAATTTTAATCGTTATGCATATGTATAATTTATGTGTCACTCATTTTCAGTCACTTAACTTAGTTTCTTAGTGGTGAGGAAACCAAAATTTTGGTGATGGAGAACAAGAAAAATATAGAAATTGTTTACATCTATTATACCATAATAGAATGTGATTATTCTGAATACAAATAACATTGAGCTTCAATATTTAATTTTAGTGATCACCCATGTAGATTTAATTTATTTGTCATTCATTTACAGTCTTTTAACTCTGTGGCTTAGTGACGAAGAAACATGAAATTTGGTGATAGAGAAGAAACATATTGAATATATTTACATCTCAGTTACCATAATTCAATGTGAAAATGGTAAATATCAATAAATTCTAGCTTGATTATTTAGTTTAATTATTACCTATTTTATATAAAAAATAAGTCATGGATTATAGTCTTTTAGCTTTGTTTTTTCGTGGGTAAAAACCTAAAATTTTGTGACGGAGTAGAAAAACAAAATATAATTAATTTTATACATATACTATAGTCTTTTGTGTTTTGAGCTTAGTGATAAAAAAATCTAAAACTTTGGGATGGTGAAAAAAATATTGAACAGTTTTAGATGTAATATACCATAAGTCAATGTGAATACGATGAATATAAATAATATTGAGCTCAATTATTTAATTTTACTCGTTATGCATATGTATAAATTATGTGTCACTCATTTGTAGTCACTTAACTTAGTTTCTTAGTGGTGAGGAAACCAAAATTTTGGTGATGGAGAACAAGAAAAATATATAAATTGTTTACATCTATTATACCATAATACAATGTGATTATTGTGAATACAAATAGCATTGAGCTTCAATATTTAATTTTAGTGATCACCCATGTAGATTTAATTTATTTGTCATTCATTTACAGTCTTTTAACTCTGTGGCTTAGTGACGAAGAAACAGGAAATTTGGTGATGGAGAAGAAACATATTGAATATGTTTACATCTAACTTACCATAATTCAATGTGAAAATGGTAACTATCAATAAATTCTAGCTTAATATTTAGTTTAATTATTACCTATTTTATATAAAAAATATGTCATGGATTATAGTCTTTTAGCTTTGTTTTTTAGTGGGTAAAAACCTAAAATTTTGTGACGGAGTAGAAAAACAAAATATAATTCATTTTTTACATATACTATTGTCTTTTGTGTTTTTATCTTAGTGATAAAAAAATCTAAAACTTTGGGATGGTGAAAAAAAATATTGAACAGTTTTAGATGTAATATACCATAAGTCAATGTGAATACGATGAATATAAATAATATTGAGCTATATTATTTAATTTTAATCATTATGCATATGTATAAATTATGTGTCACTCATTTGTAGTCACTTAACTTAGTTTCTTAGTGGTGAGGAAACCAAAATTTTGGTGATGGAGAACAAGAAAAATATAGAAATTGTTTACATCTATTATACCATAATACAATGTGATTATTGTGAATACAAATAGCATTGGGCTTCAATATTTAATTTTAGTGATCACCCATGTAGATTTAATTTATTTGTCATTCATTTACAGTCTTTTAACTCGGTGGCTTAGTGACGAAGAAACATGAAATTTGGTGATGAAGAAGAAACATATTGAATATATTTACATCTAACTTACCATAATTCAATGTGAAAATGATAAATATCAATAAATTCTAGCTTGATTATTTATTTTAATTATTACCTATTTTATATAAAAAATAAGTCATGGATTATAGTCTTTTAGCTTTGTTTTTTAGTGGGTAAAAACCTAAAATTTTGTGACGGAGTAGAAAAACAAAATATAATTAATTTTTTTACATATACTACAGTCTTTTGTGTTTTTAGCTTAGTGATAAAAAAATCTAAAACTTTGGGATGGTGAAAAAAAATATTGAACAGTTTTAGATGTAATATACCATAAGTCAATGTGAATACGATGAATATAAATAATATTGAGCTTTATTATTTAATTTTAATCGTTATGCATATGTATAATTTATGTGTCACTCATTTGTAGTCACTTAACTTAGTTTCTTAGTGGTGAGGAAACCAAAATTTTGGTGATGGAGAACAAGAAAAATATAGAAATTGTTTACATCTATTATACCATAATACAATGTGATTATTGTGAATACAAATAGCATTGAGCTTCAATATTAAATTTTAGTGATCACCCATGTAGATTTAATTTATTTGTCATTCATTTACAGTCTTTTAACTCTGTGGCTTAGTGACGAAGAAACATGAAATTTGGTGATGGAGATGAAACATATTGAATATGTTTACATCTAACTTACCATAATTCAATGTGAAAATGGTAACTATCAATAAATTCTAGCTTGATATTTAGTTTAATTATTACCTTATTTATATAAAAAATATGTCATGGATTATAGTCTTTTAGCTTTGTTTTTTAGTGGGTAAAAACCTAAAATTTTGTGACGGAGTAGAAAAACAAAATACAATTAATTTTTTACATATACTATTGTCTTTTGTGTTTTTAGCTTAGTGATAAAAAAAGCTAAAACTTTGGGATGGTGAAAAAAAATATTGAACAGTTTTAGATGTAATATACCATAAGTCAATGTGAATACGATGAATATAAATAATATTAAGCTTTGTTATTTAATTTTAATCGTTATGCATATGTATAAATTATGTGTCACTCATTTGTAGTCACTTAACTTAGTTTCTTAGTGGTGAGGAAACCAAAATTTTGGTGATGGAAAACAAGAAAAATATAGAAATTGTTTACATCTATTATACCATAATACAATGTGATTATTGTGAATACAAATAGCATTGGGCTTCAATATTTAATTTTAGTGATCACCCATGTAGATTTAATTTATTTGTCATTCATTTACAGTCTTTTAACTCTGTGGCTTAGTGACGAAGAAACATGAAATTTGGTGATGGAGAAGAAACATATTGAATATATTTACATCTAACTTACCATAACTCAATGTGAAAATGGTAAATATCAATAAATTCTAGCTTGATTATTTATTTTAATTATTACCTATTTAATATAAAAAATAAGTCATGGATTATAGTCTTTTAGCTTTGTTTTTTAGTGGGTAAAAACCTAAAATTTTGTGACGGAGTAGAAAAACAAAATATAATTAATTTTTTTACATAAACTATTGTCTTTTGTGTTTTTAGCTTAGTGATAAAAAAATATAAAACTTTGGGATGGTGAAAAAAATATTGAACAGTTTTAGATGTAATATACCATAAGTCAATGTGAATACGATGAATATAAATAATATTGAGCTCAATTATTTAATTTTAATCGTTATGCATATGTATAATTTATGTGTCACTCATTTGCAGTCACTTAACTTAGTTTCTTAGTGGTGAGGAAACCAAAATTTTGGTGATGGAGAACAAGAAAAATATAGAAATTGTTTACATCTATTATACCATAATACAATGTGATTATTGTGAATACAAATAGCATTGAGCTTCAATATTTAATTTTGGTGATCACCCATGTAGATTTAATTTATTTGTCATTCTTTTGCAGTCTTTTAACTCTGTGGCTTAGTGACGAAGAAACATGAAATTTGGTGATGGAGAAGAAAGATATTGAATATATTTACATCTAACTTACCATAATTCAATGTGAAAATGGTAACTATCAATAAATTCTAGCTTGATTATTTATTTTAATTATTACCTATTTTATATAAAAAATAAGTCATGGATTATAGTCTTTTAGCTTTGTTTTTTAGTGGGTAAAAACCTAAAATTTTTTGACGGAGTAGAAAAACAAAATATAATTAATTTTTTTACATATACTATTGTCTTTTGTGTTTTTAGCTTAGTGATAAAAAAATATAAAACTTTGGGATGGTGAAAAAAATATTGAACAGTTTTAGATGTAATATACCATAAGTCAATGTGAATACGATGAATATAAATAATATTGAGCTCAATTATTTAATTTTAATCGTTATGCATATGTATAATTTATGTGTCACTCATTTTCAGTCACTTAACTTAGTTTCTTAGTGGTGAGGAAACCAAAATTTTGGTGATGGAGAACAAGAAAAATATAGAAATTGTTTACATCTATTATACCATAATAGAATGTGATTATTCTGAATACAAATAACATTGAGCTTCAATATTTAATTTTAGTGATCACCCATGTAGATTTAATTTATTTGTCATTCATTTACAGTCTTTTAACTCTGTGGCTTAGTGACGAAGAAACATGAAATTTGGTGATAGAGAAGAAACATATTGAATATATTTACATCTCAGTTACCATAATTCAATGTGAAAATGGTAAATATCAATAAATTCTAGCTTGATTATTTAGTTTAATTATTACCTATTTTATATAAAAAATAAGTCATGGATTATAGTCTTTTAGCTTTGTTTTTTAGTGGGTAAAAACCTAAAATTTTGTGACGGAGTAGAAAAACAAAATATAATTAATTTTATACATATACTATAGTCTTTTGTGTTTTGAGCTTAGTGATAAAAAAATCTAAAACTTTGGGATGGTGAAAAAAATATTGAACAGTTTTAGATGTAATATACCATAAGTCAATGTGAATACGATGAATATAAATAATATTGAGCTCAATTATTTAATTTTACTCGTTATGCATATGTATAAATTATGTGTCACTCATTTGTAGTCACTTAACTTAGTTTCTTAGTGGTGAGGAAACCAAAATTTTGGTGATGGAGAACAAGAAAAATATATAAATTGTTTACATCTATTATACCATAATACAATGTGATTATTGTGAATACAAATAGCATTGAGCTTCAATATTTAATTTTAGTGATCACCCATGTAGATTTAATTTATTTGTCATTCATTTACAGTCTTTTAACTCTGTGGCTTAGTGACGAAGAAACAGGAAATTTGGTGATGGAGAAGAAACATATTGAATATGTTTACATCTAACTTACCATAATTCAATGTGAAAATGGTAACTATCAATAAATTCTAGCTTAATATTTAGTTTAATTATTACCTATTTTATATAAAAAATATGTCATGGATTATAGTCTTTTAGCTTTGTTTTTTAGTGGGTAAAAACCTAAAATTTTGTGACGGAGTAGAAAAACAAAATATAATTCATTTTTTACATATACTATTGTCTTTTGTGTTTTTATCTTAGTGATAAAAAAATCTAAAACTTTGGGATGGTGAAAAAAAATATTGAACAGTTTTAGATGTAATATACCATAAGTCAATGTGAATACGATGAATATAAATAATATTGAGCTATATTATTTAATTTTAATCATTATGCATATGTATAAATTATGTGTCACTCATTTGTAGTCACTTAACTTAGTTTCTTAGTGGTGAGGAAACCAAAATTTTGGTGATGGAGAACAAGAAAAATATATAAATTGTTTACATCTATTATACCATAATACAATGTGATTATTGTGAATACAAATAGCAGTGAGCTTCAATATTTAATTTTAGTGATCACCCATGTAGATTTAATTTATTTGTCATTCATTTACAGTCTTTTAACTCGGTGGCTTAGTGACGAAGAAACATGAAATTTGGTGATGAAGAAGAAACATATTGAATATATTTACATCTAACTTACCATAATTCAATGTGAAAATGATAAATATGAATAAATTCTAGCTTTATTATTTATTTTAATTATTACCTATTTTATTTAAAAAATAAGTCATGGATTATAGTCTTTTAGCTTTGTTTTTTAGTTGGTAAAAACCTAAAATTTTGTGACGGAGTAGAAAAACAAAATACAATTAATTTTTTTTACATATACTACAGTCTTTTGTGTTTTTAGCTTAGTGATAAAAAAATCTAAAACTTTGGGATGGTGAAAAAAATATTGAACAGTTTTAGATGTAATATACCATAAGTCAATGTGAATACGATGAATATAAATAATATTAAGCTTTGTTATTTAATTTTAATCGTTATGCATATGTATAAATTATGTGTCACTCATTTGTAGTCACTTAACTTAGTTTCTTAGTGGTGAGGAAACCAAGATTTTGGTGATGGAGAACAAGAAAAATATAGAAATTGTTTACATCTATTATACCATAATACAATGTGATTATTGTGAATACAAATAGCATTGGGCTTCAATATTTAATTTTAGTGATCACCCGTGTAGATTTAATTTATTTGTCATTCATTTACAGTCTTTTAACTCTGTGGCTTAGTGACGAAGAAACATGAAATTTGGTGATGGAGAAGAAACATATTGAATATATTTACATCTAACTTACCATAATTCAATGTGAAAATGGTAAATATCAATAAATTCTAGCTTGATTATTTATTTTAATTATTACCTATTTAATATAAAAAATAAGTCATGGATTATAGTCTTTTAGCTTTGTTTTTTAGTGGGTAAAAACCTAAAATTTTGTGACGGAGTAGAAAAACAAAATATAATTAATTTTTTTACATATACTATTGTCTTTTGTGTTTTTAGCTTAGTGATAAAAAAATATAAAACTTTGGGATGGTGAAAAAAATATTGAACAGTTTTAGATGTAATATACCATAAGTCAATGTGAATACGATGAATATAAATAATATTGAGCTCAATTATTTAATTTTAATCGTTATGCATATGTATAATTTATGTGTCACTCATTTGCAGTCACTTAACTTAGTTTCTTAGTGGTGAGGAAACCAAAATTTTGGTGATGGAGAACAAGAAAAATATAGAAATTGTTTACATCTATTATACCATAATACAATGTGATTATTGTGAATACAAATAGCATTGAGCTTCAATATTTAATTTTGGTGATCACCCATGTAGATTTAATTTATTTGTCATTCTTTTGCAGTCTTTTAACTCTGTGGCTTAGTGACGAAGAAACATGAAATTTGGTGATGGAGAAGAAAGATATTGAATATATTTACATCTAACTTACCATAATTCAATGTGAAAATGGTAACTATCAATAAATTCTAGCTTGATTATTTATTTTAATTATTACCTATTTTATATAAAAAATAAGTCATGGATTATAGTCTTTTAGCTTTGTTTTTTAGTGGGTAAAAACCTAAAATTTTTTGACGGAGTAGAAAAACAAAATATAATTAATTTTTTTACATATACTATTGTCTTTTGTGTTTTTAGCTTAGTGATAAAAAAATATAAAACTTTGGGATGGTGAAAAAAATATTGAACAGTTTTAGATGTAATACACCATAAGTCAATGTGAATACGATGAATATAAATAATATTGAGCTCAATTATTTAATTTTAATCGTTATGCATATGTATAATTTATGTGTCACTCATTTTCAGTAACTTAACTTAGTTTCTTAGTGGTGAGGAAACCAAAATTTTGGTGATGGAGAACAAGAAAAATATAGAAATTGTTTACATCTATTATACCATAATAGAATGTGATTATTCTGAATACAAATAACATTGAGCTTCAATATTTAATTTTAGTGATCACCCATGTAGATTTAATTTATTTGTCATTCATTTACAGTCTTTTAACTCTGTGGCTTAGTGACGAAGAAACATGAAATTTGGTGATAGAGAAGAAACATATTGAATATATTTACATCTCAGTTACCATAATTCAATGTGAAAATGGTAAATATCAATAAATTCTAGCTTGATTATTTAGTTTAATTATTACCTATTTTATATAAAAAATAAGTCATGGATTATAGTCTTTTAGCTTTGTTTTTTCGTGGGTAAAAACCTAAAATTTTGTGACGGAGTAGAAAAACAAAATATAATTAATTTTATACATATACTATAGTCTTTTGTGTTTTGAGCTTAGTGATAAAAAAATCTAAAACTTTGGGATGGTGAAAAAAATATTGAACAGTTTTAGATGTAATATACCATAAGTCAATGTGAATACGATGAATATAAATAATATTGAGCTCAATTATTTAATTTTACTCGTTATGCATATGTATAAATTATGTGTCACTCATTTGTAGTCACTTAACTTAGTTTCTTAGTGGTGAGGAAACCAAAATTTTGGTGATGGAGAACAAGAAAAATATATAAATTGTTTACATCTATTATACCATAATACAATGTGATTATTGTGAATACAAATAGCATTGAGCTTCAATATTTAATTTTAGTGATCACCCATGTAGATTTAATTTATTTGTCATTCATTTACAGTCTTTTAACTCTGTGGCTTAGTGACGAAGAAACAGGAAATTTGGTGATGGAGAAGAAACATATTGAATATGTTTACATCTAACTTACCATAATTCAATGTGAAAATGGTAACTATCAATAAATTCTAGCTTAATATTTAGTTTAATTATTACCTATTTTATATAAAAAATATGTCATGGATTATAGTCTTTTAGCTTTGTTTTTTAGTGGGTAAAAACCTAAAATTTTGTGACGGAGTAGAAAAACAAAATATAATTCATTTTTTACATATACTATTGTCTTTTGTGTTTTTATCTTAGTGATAAAAAAATCTAAAACTTTGGGATGGTGAAAAAAAATATTGAACAGTTTTAGATGTAATATACCATAAGTCAATGTGAATACGATGAATATAAATAATATTGAGCTATATTATTTAATTTTAATCATTATGCATATGTATAAATTATGTGTCACTCATTTGTAGTCACTTAACTTAGTTTCTTAGTGGTGAGGAAACCAAAATTTTGGTGATGGAGAACAAGAAAAATATAGAAATTGTTTACATCTATTATACCATAATACAATGTGATTATTGTGAATACAAATAGCATTGGGCTTCAATATTTAATTTTAGTGATCACCCATGTAGATTTAATTTATTTGTCATTCATTTACAGTCTTTTAACTCGGTGGCTTAGTGACGAAGAAACATGAAATTTGGTGATGAAGAAGAAACATATTGAATATATTTACATCTAACTTACCATAATTCAATGTGAAAATGATAAATATCAATAAATTCTAGCTTGATTATTTATTTTAATTATTACCTATTTTATATAAAAAATAAGTCATGGATTATAGTCTTTTAGCTTTGTTTTTTAGTGGGTAAAAACCTAAAATTTTGTGACGGAGTAGAAAAACAAAATATAATTAATTTTTTTACATATACTACAGTCTTTTGTGTTTTTAGCTTAGTGATAAAAAAATCTAAAACTTTGGGATGGTGAAAAAAAATATTGAACAGTTTTAGATGTAATATACCATAAGTCAATGTGAATACGATGAATATAAATAATATTGAGCTTTATTATTTAATTTTAATCGTTATGCATATGTATAATTTATGTGTCACTCATTTGTAGTCACTTAACTTAGTTTCTTAGTGGTGAGGAAACCAAAATTTTGGTGATGGAGAACAAGAAAAATATAGAAATTGTTTACATCTATTATACCATAATACAATGTGATTATTGTGAATACAAATAGCATTGAGCTTCAATATTAAATTTTAGTGATCACCCATGTAGATTTAATTTATTTGTCATTCATTTACAGTCTTTTAACTCTGTGGCTTAGTGACGAAGAAACATGAAATTTGGTGATGGAGATGAAACATATTGAATATGTTTACATCTAACTTACCATAATTCAATGTGAAAATGGTAACTATCAATAAATTCTAGCTTGATATTTAGTTTAATTATTACCTTATTTATATAAAAAATATGTCATGGATTATAGTCTTTTAGCTTTGTTTTTTAGTGGGTAAAAACCTAAAATTTTGTGACGGAGTAGAAAAACAAAATACAATTAATTTTTTACATATACTATTGTCTTTTGTGTTTTTAGCTTAGTGATAAAAAAAGCTAAAACTTTGGGATGGTGAAAAAAAATATTGAACAGTTTTAGATGTAATATACCATAAGTCAATGTGAATACGATGAATATAAATAATATTAAGCTTTGTTATTTAATTTTAATCGTTATGCATATGTATAAATTATGTGTCACTCATTTGTAGTCACTTAACTTAGTTTCTTAGTGGTGAGGAAACCAAAATTTTGGTGATGGAAAACAAGAAAAATATAGAAATTGTTTACATCTATTATACCATAATACAATGTGATTATTGTGAATACAAATAGCATTGGGCTTCAATATTTAATTTTAGTGATCACCCATGTAGATTTAATTTATTTGTCATTCATTTACAGTCTTTTAACTCTGTGGCTTAGTGACGAAGAAACATGAAATTTGGTGATGGAGAAGAAACATATTGAATATATTTACATCTAACTTACCATAATTCAATGTGAAAATGGTAAATATCAATAAATTCTAGCTTGATTATTTATTTTAATTATTACCTATTTAATATAAAAAATAAGTCATGGATTATAGTCTTTTAGCTTTGTTTTTTAGTGGGTAAAAACCTAAAATTTTGTGACGGAGTAGAAAAACAAAATATAATTAATTGTTTTACATATACTATTGTCTTTTGTGTTTTTAGCTTAGTGATAAAAAAATATAAAACTTTGGGATGGTGAAAAAAATATTGAACAGTTTTAGATGTAATATACCATAAGTCAATGTGAATACGATGAATATAAATAATATTGAGCTCAATTATTTAATTTTAATCGTTATGCATATGTATAATTTATGTGTCACTCATTTGCAGTCACTTAACTTAGTTTCTTAGTGGTGAGGAAACCAAAATTTTGGTGATGGAGAACAAGAAAAATATAGAAATTGTTTACATCTATTATACCATAATACAATGTGATTATTGTGAATACAAATAGCATTGAGCTTCAATATTTAATTTTGGTGATCACCCATGTAGATTTAATTTATTTGTCATTCTTTTGCAGTCTTTTAACTCTGTGGCTTAGTGACGAAGAAACATGAAATTTGGTGATGGAGAAGAAAGATATTGAATATATTTACATCTAACTTACCATAATTCAATGTGAAAATGGTAACTATCAATAAATTCTAGCTTGATTATTTATTTTAATTATTACCTATTTTATATAAAAAATAAGTCATGGATTATAGTCTTTTAGCTTTGTTTTTTAGTGGGTAAAAACCTAAAATTTTTTGACGGAGTAGAAAAACAAAATATAATTAATTTTTTTACATATACTATTGTCTTTTGTGTTTTTAGCTTAGTGATAAAAAAATATAAAACTTTGGGATGGTGAAAAAAATATTGAACAGTTTTAGATGTAATATACCATAAGTCAATGTGAATACGATGAATATAAATAATATTGAGCTCAATTATTTAATTTTAATCGTTATGCATATGTATAATTTATGTGTCACTCATTTTCAGTCACTTAACTTAGTTTCTTAGTGGTGAGGAAACCAAAATTTTGGTGATGGAGAACAAGAAAAATATAGAAATTGTTTACATCTATTATACCATAATAGAATGTGATTATTCTGAATACAAATAACATTGAGCTTCAATATTTAATTTTAGTGATCACCCATGTAGATTTAATTTATTTGTCATTCATTTACAGTCTTTTAACTCTGTGGCTTAGTGACGAAGAAACATGAAATTTGGTGATAGAGAAGAAACATATTGAATATATTTACATCTCAGTTACCATAATTCAATGTGAAAATGGTAAATATCAATAAATTCTAGCTTGATTATTTAGTTTAATTATTACCTATTTTATATAAAAAATAAGTCATGGATTATAGTCTTTTAGCTTTGTTTTTTAGTGGGTAAAAACCTAAAATTTTGTGACGGAGTAGAAAAACAAAATATAATTAATTTTATACATATACTATAGTCTTTTGTGTTTTGAGCTTAGTGATAAAAAAATCTAAAACTTTGGGATGGTGAAAAAAATATTGAACAGTTTTAGATGTAATATACCATAAGTCAATGTGAATACGATGAATATAAATAATATTGAGCTCAATTATTTAATTTTACTCGTTATGCATATGTATAAATTATGTGTCACTCATTTGTAGTCACTTAACTTAGTTTCTTAGTGGTGAGGAAACCAAAATTTTGGTGATGGAGAACAAGAAAAATATATAAATTGTTTACATCTATTATACCATAATACAATGTGATTATTGTGAATACAAATAGCATTGAGCTTCAATATTTAATTTTAGTGATCACCCATGTAGATTTAATTTATTTGTCATTCATTTACAGTCTTTTAACTCTGTGGCTTAGTGACGAAGAAACAGGAAATTTGGTGATGGAGAAGAAACATATTGAATATGTTTACATCTAACTTACCATAATTCAATGTGAAAATGGTAACTATCAATAAATTCTAGCTTAATATTTAGTTTAATTATTACCTATTTTATATAAAAAATATGTCATGGATTATAGTCTTTTAGCTTTGTTTTTTAGTGGGTAAAAACCTAAAATTTTGTGACGGAGTAGAAAAACAAAATATAATTCATTTTTTACATATACTATTGTCTTTTGTGTTTTTATCTTAGTGATAAAAAAATCTAAAACTTTGGGATGGTGAAAAAAAATATTGAACAGTTTTAGATGTAATATACCATAAGTCAATGTGAATACGATGAATATAAATAATATTGAGCTATATTATTTAATTTTAATCATTATGCATATGTATAAATTATGTGTCACTCATTTGTAGTCACTTAACTTAGTTTCTTAGTGGTGAGGAAACCAAAATTTTGGTGATGGAGAACAAGAAAAATATAGAAATTGTTTACATCTATTATACCATAATACAATGTGATTATTGTGAATACAAATAGCATTGGGCTTCAATATTTAATTTTAGTGATCACCCATGTAGATTTAATTTATTTGTCATTCATTTACAGTCTTTTAACTCGGTGGCTTAGTGACGAAGAAACATGAAATTTGGTGATGAAGAAGAAACATATTGAATATATTTACATCTAACTTACCATAATTCAATGTGAAAATGATAAATATCAATAAATTCTAGCTTGATTATTTATTTTAATTATTACCTATTTTATATAAAAAATAAGTCATGGATTATAGTCTTTTAGCTTTGTTTTTTAGTGGGTAAAAACCTAAAATTTTGTGACGGAGTAGAAAAACAAAATATAATTAATTTTTTTACATATACTACAGTCTTTTGTGTTTTTAGCTTAGTGATAAAAAAATCTAAAACTTTGGGATGGTGAAAAAAAATATTGAACAGTTTTAGATGTAATATACCATAAGTCAATGTGAATACGATGAATATAAATAATATTGAGCTTTATTATTTAATTTTAATCGTTATGCATATGTATAATTTATGTGTCACTCATTTGTAGTCACTTAACTTAGTTTCTTAGTGGTGAGGAAACCAAAATTTTGGTGATGGAGAACAAGAAAAATATAGAAATTGTTTACATCTATTATACCATAATACAATGTGATTATTGTGAATACAAATAGCATTGAGCTTCAATATTAAATTTTAGTGATCACCCATGTAGATTTAATTTATTTGTCATTCATTTACAGTCTTTTAACTCTGTGGCTTAGTGACGAAGAAACATGAAATTTGGTGATGGAGATTAAACATATTGAATATGTTTACATCTAACTTACCATAATTCAATGTGAAAATGGTAACTATCAATAAATTCTAGCTTGATATTTAGTTTAATTATTACCTTATTTATATAAAAAATATGTCATGGATTATAGTCTTTTAGCTTTGTTTTTTAGTTGGTAAAAACCTAAAATTTTGTGACGGAGTAGAAAAACAAAATACAATTAACTTTTTACATATACTATTGTCTTTTGTGTTTTTAGCTTAGTGATAAAAAAAGCTAAAACTTTGGGATGGTGAAAAAAAATATTGAACAGTTTTAGATGTAATATACCATAAGTCAATGTGAATACGATGAATATAAATAATATTAAGCTTTGTTATTTAATTTTAATCGTTATGCATATGTATAAATTATGTGTCACTCATTTGTAGTCACTTAACTTAGTTTCTTAGTGGTGAGGAAACCAAAATTTTGGTGATGGAAAACAAGAAAAATATAGAAATTGTTTACATCTATTATACCATAATACAATGTGATTATTGTGAATACAAATAGCATTGGGCTTCAATATTTAATTTTAGTGATCACCCATGTAGATTTAATTTATTTGTCATTCATTTACAGTCTTTTAACTCTGTGGCTTAGTGACGAAGAAACATGAAATTTGGTGATGGAGAAGAAACATATTGAATATATTTACATCTAACTTACCATAATTCAATGTGAAAATGGTAAATATCAATAAATTCTAGCTTGATTATTTATTTTAATTATTACCTATTTAATATAAAAAATAAGTCATGGATTATAGTCTTTTAGCTTTGTTTTTTAGTGGGTAAAAACCTAAAATTTTGTGACGGAGTAGAAAAACAAAATATAATTAATTTTTTTACATATACTATTGTCTTTTGTGTTTTTAGCTTAGTGATAAAAAAATATAAAACTTTGGGATGGTGAAAAAAATATTGAACAGTTTTAGATGTAATATACCATAAGTCAATGTGAATACGATGAATATAAATAATATTGAGCTCAATTATTTAATTTTAATCGTTATGCATATGTATAATTTATGTGTCACTCATTTGCAGTCACTTAACTTAGTTTCTTAGTGGTGAGGAAACCAAAATTTTGGTGATGGAGAACAAGAAAAATATAGAAATTGTTTACATCTATTATACCATAATACAATGTGATTATTGTGAATACAAATAGCATTGAGCTTCAATATTTAATTTTGGTGATCACCCATGTAGATTTAATTTATTTGTCATTCTTTTGCAGTCTTTTAACTCTGTGGCTTAGTGACGAAGAAACATGAAATTTGGTGATGGAGAAGAAAGATATTGAATATATTTACATCTAACTTACCATAATTCAATGTGAAAATGGTAACTATCAATAAATTCTAGCTTGATTATTTATTTTAATTATTACCTATTTTATATAAAAAATAAGTCATGGATTATAGTCTTTTAGCTTTGTTTTTTAGTGGGTAAAAACCTAAAATTTTTTGACGGAGTAGAAAAACAAAATATAATTAATTTTTTTACATATACTATTGTCTTTTGTGTTTTTAGCTTAGTGATAAAAAAATATAAAACTTTGGGATGGTGAAAAAAATATTGAACAGTTTTAGATGTAATATACCATAAGTCAATGTGAATACGATGAATATAAATAATATTGAGCTCAATTATTTAATTTTAATCGTTATGCATATGTATAATTTATGTGTCACTCATTTTCAGTCACTTAACTTAGTTTCTTAGTGGTGAGGAAACCAAAATTTTGGTGATGGAGAACAAGAAAAATATAGAAATTGTTTACATCTATTATACCATAATAGAATGTGATTATTCTGAATACAAATAACATTGAATTTCAATATTTAATTTTAGTGATCACCCATGTAGATTTAATTTATTTGTCATTCATTTACAGTCTTTTAACTCTGTGGCTTAGTGACGAAGAAACATGAAATTTGGTGATAGAGAAGAAACATATTGAATATATTTACATCTCAGTTACCATAATTCAATGTGAAAATGGTAAATATCAATAAATTCTAGCTTGATTATTTAGTTTAATTATTACCTATTTTATATAAAAAATAAGTCATGGATTATAGTCTTTTAGCTTTGTTTTTTAGTGGGTAAAAACCTAAAATTTTGTGACGGAGTAGAAAAACAAAATATAATTAATTTTATACATATACTATAGTCTTTTGTGTTTTGAGCTTAGTGATAAAAAAATCTAAAACTTTGGGATGGTGAAAAAAATATTGAACAGTTTTAGATGTAATATACCATAAGTCAATGTGAATACGATGAATATAAATAATATTGAGCTCAATTATTTAATTTTACTCGTTATGCATATGTATAAATTATGTGTCACTCATTTGTAGTCACTTAACTTAGTTTCTTAGTGGTGAGGAAACCAAAATTTTGGTGATGGAGAACAAGAAAAATATATAAATTGTTTACATCTATTATACCATAATACAATGTGATTATTGTGAATACAAATAGCATTGAGCTTCAATATTTAATTTTAGTGATCACCCATGTAGATTTAATTTATTTGTCATTCATTTACAGTCTTTTAACTCTGTGGCTTAGTGACGAAGAAACAGGAAATTTGGTGATGGAGAAGAAACATATTGAATATGTTTACATCTAACTTACCATAATTCAATGTGAAAATGGTAACTATCAATAAATTCTAGCTTAATATTTAGTTTAATTATTACCTATTTTATATAAAAAATATGTCATGGATTATAGTCTTTTAGCTTTGTTTTTTAGTGGGTAAAAACCTAAAATTTTGTGACGGAGTAGAAAAACAAAATATAATTCATTTTTTACATATACTATTGTCTTTTGTGTTTTTATCTTAGTGATAAAAAAATCTAAAACTTTGGGATGGTGAAAAAAAATATTGAACAGTTTTAGATGTAATATACCATAAGTCAATGTGAATACGATGAATATAAATAATATTGAGCTATATTATTTAATTTTAATCATTATGCATATGTATAAATTATGTGTCACTCATTTGTAGTCACTTAACTTAGTTTCTTAGTGGTGAGGAAACCAAAATTTTGGTGATGGAGAACAAGAAAAATATAGAAATTGTTTACATCTATTATACCATAATACAATGTGATTATTGTGAATACAAATAGCATTGGGCTTCAATATTTAATTTTAGTGATCACCCATGTAGATTTAATTTATTTGTCATTCATTTACAGTCTTTTAACTCGGTGGCTTAGTGACGAAGAAACATGAAATTTGGTGATGAAGAAGAAACATATTGAATATATTTACATCTAACTTACCATAATTCAATGTGAAAATGATAAATATCAATAAATTCTAGCTTGATTATTTATTTTAATTATTACCTATTTTATATAAAAAATAAGTCATGGATTATAGTCTTTTAGCTTTGTTTTTTAGTGGGTAAAAACCTAAAATTTTGTGACGGAGTAGAAAAACAAAATATAATTAATTTTTTTACATATACTACAGTCTTTTGTGTTTTTAGCTTAGTGATAAAAAAATCTAAAACTTTGGGATGGTGAAAAAAAATATTGAACAGTTTTAGATGTAATATACCATAAGTCAATGTGAATACGATGAATATAAATAATATTGAGCTTTATTATTTAATTTTAATCGTTATGCATATGTATAATTTATGTGTCACTCATTTGTAGTCACTTAACTTAGTTTCTTAGTGGTGAGGAAACCAAAATTTTGGTGATGGAGAACAAGAAAAATATAGAAATTGTTTACATCTATTATACCATAATACAATGTGATTATTGTGAATACAAATAGCATTGAGCTTCAATATTAAATTTTAGTGATCACCCATGTAGATTTAATTTATTTGTCATTCATTTACAGTCTTTTAACTCTGTGGCTTAGTGACGAAGAAACATGAAATTTGGTGATGGAGATGAAACATATTGAATATGTTTACATCTAACTTACCATAATTCAATGTGAAAATGGTAACTATCAATAAATTCTAGCTTGATATTTAGTTTAATTATTACCTTATTTATATAAAAAATATGTCATGGATTATAGTCTTTTAGCTTTGTTTTTTAGTTGGTAAAAACCTAAAATTTTGTGACGGAGTAGAAAAACAAAATACAATTAATTTTTTACATATACTATTGTCTTTTGTGTTTTTAGCTTAGTGATAAAAAAAGCTAAAACTTTGGGATGGTGAAAAAAAATATTGAACAGTTTTAGATGTAATATACCATAAGTCAATGTGAATACGATGAATATAAATAATATTAAGCTTTGTTATTTAATTTTAATCGTTATGCATATGTATAAATTATGTGTCACTCATTTGTAGTCACTTAACTTAGTTTCTTAGTGGTGAGGAAACCAAAATTTTGGTGATGGAAAACAAGAAAAATATAGAAATTGTTTACATCTATTATACCATAATACAATGTGATTATTGTGAATACAAATAGCATTGGGCTTCAATATTTAATTTTAGTGATCACCCATGTAGATTTAATTTATTTGTCATTCATTTACAGTCTTTTAACTCTGTGGCTTAGTGACGAAGAAACATGAAATTTGGTGATGGAGAAGAAACATATTGAATATATTTACATCTAACTTACCATAACTCAATGTGAAAATGGTAAATATCAATAAATTCTAGCTTGATTATTTATTTTAATTATTACCTATTTAATATAAAAAATAAGTCATGGATTATAGTCTTTTAGCTTTGTTTTTTAGTGGGTAAAAACCTAAAATTTTGTGACGGAGTAGAAAAACAAAATATAATTAATTTTTTTACATATACTATTGTCTTTTGTGTTTTTAGCTTAGTGATAAAAAAATATAAAACTTTGGGATGGTGAAAAAAATATTGAACAGTTTTAGATGTAATATACCATAAGTCAATGTGAATACGATGAATATAAATAATATTGAGCTCAATTATTTAATTTTAATCGTTATGCATATGTATAATTTATGTGTCACTCATTTGCAGTCACTTAACTTAGTTTCTTAGTGGTGAGGAAACCAAAATTTTGGTGATGGAGAACAAGAAAAATATAGAAATTGTTTACATCTATTATACCATAATACAATGTGATTATTGTGAATACAAATAGCATTGAGCTTCAATATTTAATTTTGGTGATCACCCATGTAGATTTAATTTATTTGTCATTCTTTTGCAGTCTTTTAACTCTGTGGCTTAGTGACGAAGAAACATGAAATTTGGTGATGGAGAAGAAAGATATTGAATATATTTACATCTAACTTACCATAATTCAATGTGAAAATGGTAACTATCAATAAATTCTAGCTTGATTATTTATTTTAATTATTACCTATTTTATATAAAAAATAAGTCATGGATTATAGTCTTTTAGCTTTGTTTTTTAGTGGGTAAAAACCTAAAATTTTGTGACTGAGTAGAAAAACAAAATATAATTAATTTTTTACATATACTATAGTCTTTTGTGTTTTGAGCTTAGTGATAAAAAAATCTAAAACTTTGGGATGGTGAAAAAAATATTGAACAGTTTTAGATGTAATATACCATAAGTCAATGTGAATACGATGAATATAAATAATATTGAGCTCAATTATTTAATTTTACTCGTTATGCATATGTATAAATTATGTGTCACTCATTTGTAGTCACTTAACTTAGTTTCTTAGTGGTGAGGAAACCAAAATTTTGGTGATGGAGAACAAGAAAAATATATAAATTGTTTACATCTATTATACCATAATACAATGTGATTATTGTGAATACAAATAGCATTGAGCTTCAATATTTAATTTTAGTGATCACCCATGTAGATTTAATTTATTTGTCATTCATTTACAGTCTTTTAACTCTGTGGCTTAGTGACGAAGAAACAGGAAATTTGGTGATGGAGAAGAAACATATTGAATATGTTTACATCTAACTTACCATAATTCAATGTGAAAATGGTAACTATCAATAATTTCTAGCTTGATATTTAGTTTAATTATTACCTATTTTATATAAAAAATATGTCATGGATTATAGTCTTTTAGCTTTGTTTTTTAGTGGGTAAAATCCTAAAATTTTGTGACGGAGTAGAAAAACAAAATATAATTCATTTTTTACATATACTATTGTCTTTTGTGTTTTTATATTAGTGATAAAAAAATCTAAAACTTTGGGATGGTAAAAAAAAATATTGAACAGTTTTAGATGTAATATACCATAAGTCAATGTGAATACGATGAATATAAATAATATTGAGCTATATTATTTAATTTTAATCATTATGCATATGTATAAATTATGTGTCACTCATTTGTAGTCACTTAACTTAGTTTCTTAGTGGTGAGGAAACCAAAATTTTGGTGATGGAGAACAAGAAAAATATATAAATTGTTTACATCTATTATACCATAATACAATGTGATTATTGTGAATACAAATATCATTGAGCTTCAATATTTAATTTTAGTGATCACCCATGTAGATTAAATTTATTTGTCATTCATTTACAGTCTTTTAACTCTGTGGCTTAGTGACGAAGAAACATGAAATTTGGTGATGAAGAAGAAACATATTGAATATATTTACATCTAACTTACCATAATTCAATGTGAAAATGATAAATATCAATAAATTCTAGCTTGATTATTTATATTAATTAATACCTATTTTATATAAAAAATAAGTCATGGATTATAGTCTTTTAGCTTTGTTTTTTAGTGGGTAAAAACCTAAAATTTTGTGACGGAGTAGAAAAACAAAATATAATTAATTTTTTTACATATACTACAGTCTTTTGTGTTTTTAGCTTAGTGATAAAAAAATCTAAAACTTTGGGATGGTGAAAAAAAATATTGAACAGTTTTAGATGTAATATACAATAAGTCAATGTGAATACGATGAATATAAATAATATTGAGCTTTATTATTTAATTTTAATCGTTATGCATATGTATAATTTATGTGTCACTCATTTGTAGTCACTTAACTTAGTTTCTTTGTGGTGAGGAAACCAAAATTTTGGTGATGGAGAACAAGAAAAATATAGAAATTGTTTACATCTATTATACCATAATACAATGTGATTATTGTGAATACAAATAGCATTGAGCTTCAATATTTAATTTTAGTGATCACCCATGTAGATTTAATTTATTTGTCATTCATTTACAGTCTTTTAACTCTGTGGCTTAGTGACGAAGAAACATGAAATTTGGTGATGGAGATGAAACATATTGAATATGTTTACATCTAACTTACCATAATTCAATGTGAAAATGGTAACTATCAATAAATTCTAGCTTGATATTTAGTTTAATTATTACCTATTTTATATAAAAAATATGTCATGGATTATAGTCTTTTAGCTTTGTTTTTTAGTGGGTAAAAACCTAAAATTTTGTGACGGAGTAGAAAAACAAAATACAATTAATTTTTTACATATACTATTGTCTTTTGTGTTTTTAGCTTAGTGATAAAAAAAGCTAAAACTTTGGGATGGTGAAAAAAAATA
>CAWUDS030000001.1:16584501-16608726 GCA_963859935.3 Lathyrus sativus | reverse complement strand
CAAAATAAAAGACTATAGTCCATGACATATACTTTATATAATATAGGTAAAAATAAAAATTCAATAATGAACCTCAAACTTATTCTTATTTACATTTTTCACATTGAACTATGGTAAATTAGATGTAAATATCTTCAATATGTTTCTTCTCAATCACCAAATTTCATGTTTCTTCGTCAGTAAGCCACAGAGTTAAAAAACTATAAATGAATGACAAATATTTTAGGTTTTTTCTTCACCATCCCAAAGTCATAGGTTTTTTTAACTCTAAGAACCAAACATAATAGACTATTGTAGGTGTAAAAAATTTATTATATTTCATTTTTCAACTCCAACATAGAATTTTATGTTAAAAAACAGAGATAAAAGACTATAGTCCATGACATATACTTTATATAATATAGGTAAAAATAAAAATTCAATAATGAACCTCAAACTTATTCTTATTTACATTTTTCACATTGAACTATGGTAAATTAGATGTAAATATATTCAATATATTTCTTCTCAATCACCAAATTTCATGTTTCTTCGTCAGTAAGCCACAGAGTTAAAAAACTATAAATGAATGACAAATATTTTAGGTTTTTTCTTCACCATCCTAAAGTCTTAGGTTTTTTTATCTCTAAGAAACAAACATAATAGACTATTGTAGGTGTAAAAAATTTATTATATTTCATTTTTCAACTCCAACATAAAAGTTTATGTTTTTCCCCACTAATAAACAGAGATAAAAGACTACAGTCGATGACATATATTTTATATAACACAGGTAAAAATTAAAATTAAATAATGAAGCTCAAACTTATTCATATTTACCTTTTTCAAATTGAATTATGGTAAATTAGATGTAAATATATTCAATATGTTTCTTCTCAGTCACCAAATTTCATGTTTCTTCATCAGTAAGCCACAGAGTACAAAAACTATAAATGAATGACAAATATTTTAGGTTTTTTCTTCACCATCCCAAAGTCTTACGTTTTTTTATCACTAATCACCATACATAATAGACTATAATAGGTGTAAAAAATTAATTATATTTTATTTTTCAACTCCAACATAAAATGTTAGGTTTTTCCCCATTAAAAAACAAAATAAAAGACTATAGTCCATGACATATACTTTATATAATATAGGTAAAAATAAAAATTCAATAATGAACCTCAAACTTATTCATATTTACATTTTTCACATTGAACTATGGTAAATTAGATGTAAATATCTTCAATATGTTTCTTATCAATCACCAAATTTCATGTTTCTTGGTCAGTAAGCCACAGAGTTAAAAAACTATAAATGAATGACAAATATTTTAGGTTTTTTCTTCACCATCCCAAAGTATTAGGTTTTTTTATCTCTAAGAACCAAACATAATAGACTATTGTAGGAGTAAAAAATTTATTATATTTCATTTTTCAACTCCAACATAAAATTTTATGTTAAAAAACAGAGATAAAAGACTATAGTCCATGACATATATTTTATATAATATAGGTAAAAATTAAAATTAAATAATGAAGCTCAAACTTATTCATATTTAACTTTTTCACATTGAATTATGGTAAATTGGATGTATATATATTCAATATGTTTCTTCTCAATCACCAAATTTCATGTTTCTTCGTCAGTAAGCCACAGAGTTAAAAAACTATAAATGAATGACAAATATTTTAGGTTTTTTCTTCACCATCCCAAAGTCTTAGGTTTTTTTATCTTTAAGAACCAAACATAATAGACTATTGTAGGTGTAAAAAATTTATTATATTTCATTTTTCAACTCCAACATAAAATTTTATGTTTTTCCCCACTAAAAAACAGAGATAAAAGACTACAGTCCATGACACATATTTTATATAACACAGGTAAAAATTAAAATTAAATAATGAAGCTCAAACTTATTCATATTTACCTTTTTCAAATTGAATTATGGTAAATTAGATGTAAATATATTCAATATGTTTCTTCTCAATCACCAAATTTCATGTTTCTTCGTCGGTAAGCCACAAAGTACAAAAACTATAAAGGAATGACAAATATTTTAGGTTTTTTCTTCACCATCCCAAAGTCATAGGTTTTTTTATCACTAATCACCATACATAATAGACTATAATAGGTGTAAAAAATTAATTATATTTTATTTTTCAACTCCAACATAAAATGTTAGGTTTTTCCCCATTAAAAAACAAAATAAAAGACTATAGTCCATGACATATACTTTATATAATATAGGTAAAAATAAAAATTCAATAATGAACCTCAAACTTATTCTTATTTACATTTTTCACATTGAACTATGGTAAATTAGATGTAAATATATTCAATATATTTCTTCTCAATCACCAAATTTCATGTTTCTTCGTCAGTAAGCCACAAAGTTAAAAAACTATAAATGAATGACAAATATTTTAGGTTTTTTCTTCACCATCCCAAAGTCTTAGGTTTTTTTATCTCTAAGAACCAAACATAATAGACTATTGTAGGTGTAAAAAATTTATTATATTTCATTTTTCAACTCCAACATAAAAGTTTATGTTTTTCCCCACTAATAAACAGAGATAAAAGACTACAGTCGATGACATATATTTTATATAACACAGGTAAAAATTAAAATTAAATAATGAAGCTCAAACTTATTCATATTTACCTTTTTCAAATTGAATTATGGTAAATTAGATGTAAATATATTCAATATGTTTCTTCTCAATCACCAAATTTCATGTTTCTTCATCAGTAAGCCACAGAGTACAAAAACTATAAATGAATGACAAATATTTTAGGTTTTTTCTTCACCATCCCAAAGTCTTAGGTTTTTTTATCACTAATCACCATACATAATAGACTATAATAGGTGTAAAAAATTAATTATATTTTATTTTTCAACTCCAACATAAAATGTTAGGTTTTTCCCCATTAAAAAACAAAATAAAAGACTATAGTCCATGACATATACTTTATATAATATAGGTAAAAATAAAAATTCAATAATGAACCTCAAACTTATTCTTATTTACATTTTTCACATTGAACTATGGTAAATTAGATGTAAATATATTCAATATATTTCTTCTCAATCACCAAATTTCATGTTTCTTCGTCAGTAAGCCACAGAGTTAAAAAACTATAAATGAATGACAAATATTTTAGGTTTTTTCTTCACCATCCTAAAGTCTTAGGTTTTTTTATCTCTAAGAACCAAACATAATAGACTATTGTAGGTGTAAAAAATTTATTATATTTCATTTTTCAACTCCAACATAAAAGTTTATGTTTTTCCCCACTAATAAACAGAGATAAAAGACTACAGTCGATGACATATATTTTATATAACACAGGTAAAAATTAAAATTAAATAATGAAGCTCAAACTTATTCATATTTACCTTTTTCAAATTGAATTATGGTAAATTAGATGTAAATATATTCAATATGTTTCTTCTCAATCACCAAATTTCATGTTTCTTCATCAGTAAGCCACAGAGTACAAAAACTATAAATGAATGACAAATATTTTAGGTTTTTTCTTCACCATCCCAAAGTCTTACGTTTTTTTATCACTAATCACCATACATAATAGACTATAATAGGTGTAAAAAATTAATTATATTTTATTTTTCAACTCCAACATAAAATGTTAGGTTTTTCCCCATTAAAAAACAAAATAAAAGACTATAGTCCATGACATATACTTTATATAATATAGGTAAAAATAAAAATTCAATAATGAACCTCAAACTTATTCATATTTACATTTTTCACATTGAACTATGGTAAATTAGATGTAAATATCTTCAATATGTTTCTTATCAATCACCAAATTTCATGTTTCTTGGTCAGTAAGCCACAGAGTTAAAAAACTATAAATGAATGACAAATATTTTAGGTTTTTTCTTCACCATCCCAAAGTATTAGGTTTTTTTATCTCTAAGAACCAAACATAATAGACTATTGTAGGAGTAAAAAATTTATTATATTTCATTTTTCAACTCCAACATAAAATTTTATGTTAAAAAACAGAGATAAAAGACTATAGTCCATGACATATATTTTATATAATATAGGTAAAAATTAAAATTAAATAATGAAGCTCAAACTTATTCATATTTAACTTTTTCACATTGAATTATGGTAAATTGGATGTATATATATTCAATATGTTTCTTCTCAATCACCAAATTTCATGTTTCTTCGTCAGTAAGCCACAGAGTTAAAAAACTATAAATGAATGACAAATATTTTAGGTTTTTTCTTCACCATCCCAAAGTCTTAGGTTTTTTTATCTTTAAGAACCAAACATAATAGACTATTGTAGGTGTAAAAAATTTATTATATTTCATTTTTCAACTCCAACATAAAATTTTATGTTTTTCCCCACTAAAAAACAGAGATAAAAGACTACAGTCCATGACACATATTTTATATAACACAGGTAAAAATTAAAATTAAATAATGAAGCTCAAACTTATTCATATTTACCTTTTTCAAATTGAATTATGGTAAATTAGATGTAAATATATTCAATATGTTTCTTCTCAATCACCAAATTTCATGTTTCTTCGTCGGTAAGCCACAAAGTACAAAAACTATAAAGGAATGACAAATATTTTAGGTTTTTTCTTCACCATCCCAAAGTCATAGGTTTTTTTATCACTAATCACCATACATAATAGACTATAATAGGTGTAAAAAATTAATTATATTTTATTTTTCAACTCCAACATAAAATGTTAGGTTTTTCCCCATTAAAAAACAAAATAAAAGACTATAGTCCATGACATATACTTTATATAATATAGGTAAAAATAAAAATTCAATAATGAACCTCAAACTTATTCTTATTTACATTTTTCACATTGAACTATGGTAAATTAGATGTAAATATATTCAATATATTTCTTCTCAATCACCAAATTTCATGTTTCTTCGTCAGTAAGCCACAGAGTTAAAAAACTATAAATGAATGACAAATATTTTAGGTTTTTTCTTCACCATCCCAAAGTCTTAGGTTTTTTTATCTCTAAGAACCAAACATAATAGACTATTGTAGGTGTAAAAAATTTATTATATTTCATTTTTCAACTCCAACATAAAAGTTTATGTTTTTCCCCACTAATAAACAGAGATAAAAGACTACAGTCGATGACATATATTTTATATAACACAGGTAAAAATTAAAATTAAATAATGAAGCTCAAACTTATTCATATTTACCTTTTTCAAATTGAATTATGGTAAATTAGATGTAAATATATTCAATATGTTTCTTCTCAATCACCAAATTTCATGTTTCTTCATCAGTAAGCCACAGAGTACAAAAACTATAAATGAATGACAAATATTTTAGGTTTTTTCTTCACCATCCCAAAGTCTTACGTTTTTTTATCACTAATCACCATACATAATAGACTATAATAGGTGTAAAAAATTAATTATATTTTATTTTTCAACTCCAACATAAAATGTTAGGTTTTTCCCCATTAAAAAACAAAAAAAAAGACCATAGTCCATGACATATACTTTATATAATATAGGTAAAAATAAAAATTCAATAATGAACCTCAAACTTATTCATATTTACATTTTTCACATTGAACTATGGTAAATTAGATGTAAATATCTTCAATATGTTTCTTCTCAATCACCAAATTTCATGTTTCTTGGTCAGTAAGCCACAGAGTTAAAAAACTATAAATGAATGACAAATATTTTAGGTTTTTTCTTCACCATCCCAAAGTATTAGGTTTTTTTATCTCTAAGAACCAAACATAATAGACTATTGTAGGAGTAAAAAATTTATTATATTTCATTTTTCAACTCCAACATAAAATTTTATGTTAAAAAACAGAGATAAAAGACTATAGTCCATGACATATATTTTATATAATATAGGTAAAAATTAAAATTAAATAATGAAGCTCAAACTTATTCATATTTAACTTTTTCACATTGAATTACGGTAAATTGGATGTATATATATTCAATATGTTTCTTCTCAATCACCAAATTTCATGTTTCTTCGTCAGTAAGCCACAGAGTTAAAAAACTACAAATGAATGACAAATATTTTAGGTTTTTTCTTCACCATCCCAAAGTCTTAGGTTTTTTTATCTTTAAGAACCAAACATAATAGACTATTGTAGGTGTAAAAAATTTATTATATTTCATTTTTCAACTCCAACATAAAATTTTATGTTTTTCCGCACTAAAAAACAGAGATAAAAGACTACAGTCCATGACACATATTTTATATAACACAGGTAAAAATTAAAATTAAATAATGAAGCTCAAACTTATTCATATTTACCTTTTTCAAATTGAATTATGGTAAATTAGATGTAAATATATTCAATATGTTTCTTCTCAATCACCAAATTTCATGTTTCTTCGTCGGTAAGCCACAGAGTACAAAAACTATAAAGGAATGACAAATATTTTAGGTTTTTTCTTCACCATCCCAAAGTCTTAGGTCTTTTTATCACTCAGCACCGTACATAATAGACTATTATAGGTGTAAAAAATTAATTATATTTAATTTTTCAACTCCAACATAAAATTTTATGTTTTTCCCCACTAAAAAACAGAGATAAAAGACTACAGTCCATGACATATATTTTATATAATATAGGTAAAAATTAAAATTCAATAATGAAGCTCAAACTTATTAATATTTACCTTTTTCACATTGAACTATGGTAAATTAGATGTAAATATCTTCAATATGTTTCTTCTCAATCACCAAATTTCATGTTTCTTCGTCAGTAAGCCATAGAGTTAAAAAAACTATAAATGAATGACAAATATTTTAGGTTTTTTCTTCACTATCCCAAAGTCTTATGTTTTTTTATCACTCAGCACCGTACATAATAGACTATTATAGGTTTAAAAATTTAATTATATTTCATTTTTCAACTCCAACATAAAATTTTATGTTTTCCCCACTAAAAAATAGAGATAAAAGACTACAGTCCATGGCATATATTTTATATAATATAGGTAAAAATTAAAATTAAATAATGAACCTCAAACTTATTCATATTTACATTTTTCACATTGAACTATGGTAAATTACATGTAAATATCTTCAATATGTTTCTTCTCAATCACCAAATTTCATGTTTCTTCGTCAGTAAGCCACAAAGTTAAAAAACTATAAATGAATGACAAATATTTTAGGTTTTTTCTTCACCATCCCAAAGTCTTAGGTTTTTTTATCTCTAAGAACCAAACATAATAGACTATTGTAGGTGTAAAAAATTTATTATATTTCATTTTTCAACTCCAACATAAAATTTTATGTTTTTCCCCATTATTAAACAGAGATAAAAGACTATAGTCCATGACATATATTTTATATAATATAGGTAAAAATTATAATTAAATAATGAAGCTCAAACTTATTCATATTTACCTTTTTCACATTGAATTATGGTAAATTAGATGTAAATATATTAAATATGTTTCTTCTCAATCACCAAATTTCATGTTTCTTCGTCAGTAAGCCACAGAGTTAAAAAAACTATAAATGAATGACAAATATTTTAGGTTTTTTCTTCACCATCCCAAAGTATTAGGTTTTTTTATCTCTAAGAACCAAACATAATAGACTATTGTAGGTGTAAAAAATTAATTATATTTGATTTTTCAACTCAAACATAAAATTTTAGGTTTTTCCCACTAAAAAATAGAATAAAAGACTATAGTCCATGACATATATTTTATATAATATAGGTAAAAATTAAAATTAAATAATGAAGCTCAAACTTACTTATATTTACCGTTTTCACATTGAATTATGGTAAATTAGATGTAAATATATTCAATATTTTTCTTCTCCATCACCAAATTTCATGTTTCTTCGTCAGTAAGCCACAGAGTTAAAAAACTATAAATGAATGACAAATATTTTATGTTTTTTCTTCACCTTCCCATAGTCTTAGGTTTTTTTATCACTCAGCACCGTACATAATAGACTATTATAGGTGTAAAAAATTAATTATATTTCATTTTTCAACTCCAACATAAAATTTTATGTTTTTCCCCACTAAAAAACAGAGATAAAAGACTATAGTCCATGACATATGTTTTATATAATATAGGTAAAAATTAAAATTAAATAATGAAGCTCAAACTTATTCATATTTACCTTTTTCACATTGAATTATGGTAAATTAGATGTAAATATATTCAATATGTTTCTTCTCAATCACCAAATTTCATGTTTCTTCGTCAGTAAGCCACAGAGTTAAAAAACTATAAATGAATGACAAATATTTTAGGTTTTTTCTTCACCATCCCAAAGTCTTAGGTTTTTTTATCACTCAGCACCGTACGTAATAGACTATTATAGGTGTAAAAAATTAATTATACTTCATTTTTAAACTCCAACATAAAATTTTATGTTTTTCCCCACTAAAAAACAGAGATAAAAGACTATAGTCCATGACATATATTTTATATAATATAGGTAAAAATTAAAATTCAATAATGAAGCTCAAACTTATTAATATTTACCTTTTTCACATTGAATTATGGTAAATTAGATGTAAATATATTCAATATGTTTCTTGTCAATCACCAAATTTCATGTTTCTTCGTCAGTAAGCCACAGAGTTAAAAAACTATAAATGAATGACAAATATTTTAGGTTTTTTCTTCACCATCCCAAAGTCTTAGGTTTTTTTTATCACTCAGCACCGTACATAATAGACTATAATAGGTGTAAAAAATTAATTATATTTCATTTTTCAACTCCAACATAAAATTTTATGTTTTTCCCCACTAAAAAACAGAGATAAAAGACTATAGTCCATGACATATATTTTATATAATATAGGTAAAAATTAAAATTCAATAATGAAGCTCTAACTTATTCATATTTACCTTTTTCACATTTAATTATGGTAAATTAGATGTAAATATATTCAATATGTTTCTTCTCCATCACCAAATTTCATGTTTCTTCGTCAGTAAGCCACAGAGTTAAAAAACTATAAATGAATGACAAATATTTTAGGTTTTTCTTCCCCGTCCAAAAGTCTTAGGTTTTTTTATCACTAAGCACCGTACATAATAGAGTATTGTAGGTGTAAAAAATTTATTATATTTCATTTTTCAACTCCAACATAAAATTTTATGTTTTTCCCCACTAAAAAACAAAGATAAAAGACTACAGTCCATGACATATATTTTATATAATATAGGTAAAAATTAAAATTAAATAATGAAGCTCAAACTTATTCATATTTACCTTTTTCACATTGAATTATGGTAAATTAGATGTAAATATATTCAATATATTTCTTCTCAATCACCAAATTTCATGTTTCTTCGTCAGTAAGCAACAGAGTTAAAAAACTATAAATGAATGACAAATATTTTAGGTTTTTTCTTCACCATCCCAAAGTCTTAGGTTTTTTTATCTTTAAGAATCAAACATAATAGACTATTGTAGGTGTAAAATATTTATTATATTTCATTTTTCAACTCCGACATAAAAGTTTATGTTTTTCCCCACTAAAAAACAGAGATAAAAGACTACAGCCCATGACATATATTTAATATAACACAGGTAAAAATTAAAATTAAATAATGAAGCTCAAACTTATTCATATTTACCTTTTTCAAATTGAATTATGGTAAATTAGATGTAAATATATTCAATATGTTTCTTCTCAAACACCAAATTTCATGTTTCTTCGTCAGTAAGCCACAGAGTACAAAAACTATAAAGGAATGACAAATATTTTAGGTTTTTTCTTCACCATCCCAAAAGTCTTAGGTTTTTTTATCTCTAAGAACCAAACATAATAGACTATTTTAGGTGTAAAAAATTTATTATATTTCATTTTTCAACTCCAACATAAAATTTTATGTTTTCCCCCACTATAAAACAGAGATAAAAGACTATAGTCCATGACATATATTTTACATAATATAGGTAAAAATTATAATTAAATAATGAAGCTCAAACTTATTCATATTTACCTTTTTCACATTGAATTATGGTAAATTAGATGTAAATATATTCAATATGTTTCTTCTCAATCACCAAATTTCATGTTTCTTCGTCAGTAAGCCATAGAGTTAAAAAACTATAAATGAATGACAAATATTTTAGGTTTTTTCTTCACCATCCCAAAGTCTTAGGTCTTTTTATCACTCAGCACCGTACATAATAGACAATTATAGGTGTAAAAAATTAATTATATTTCATTTTTCAACTCCAACATAAAATTTTATGTTTTTCCCCACTAAAAAACAGAGATAAAAGACTACAGTCCATGACATATATTTTATACAATATAGGTAAAAATTAAAATTCAATAATGAACCTCAAACTTATTAATATTTACCTTTTTCACATTGAACTATGGTAAATTAGATGTAAATATCTTCAATATGTTTCTTCTAAATCACCAAATTTCATGTTTCTTCGTCAGTAAGCCACAGAGTTAAAAAACTATAAATGAATGACAAATATTTTAGGTTTTTTCTTCACCATCCCAAAGTCTTAGGTCTTTTTATCACTCAACACCGTACATAATAGACTATTATAGGTGTAAAAAATTAATTATATTTCATTTTTCAACTCCAACATAAAATTTTATGTTTTTCCCCACTAAAAAACAGAGATAAAAGACTACAGTCCATGACATATATTTTATATAACATAGGTAAAAATTAAAATTAAATAATAAAGCTCAAACTTATTCATATTTACCTTTTTCAAATTGAATTATGGTAAATTAGATGTAAATATATTCAATATGTTTCTTCTCAATCACCAAATTTCATGTTTCTTCGTCAGTAAGCCACAGAGTACAAAAACTATAAAGGAATGACAAATATTTTAGGTTTTTTCTTCACCATCCCAAAGTCTTAGGTTTTTTTATCACTATTCACCATACATAATAGACTATAATAGGTGTAAAAAATTATTTATATTTTATTTTTCAACTCCAACATAAAATGTAGGTTTTTCCCCATTAAAAAACAAAATACAAGACTATAGTCCATGACGTATAATTTATATAATATAGGTAAAAATAAAAATTCAATAATGAACCTCAAACTTATTCTTATTTACATTTTTCACATTGAACTATGGTAAATTAGATGTAAATATCTTCAATATGTTTCTTCTCAATCACCAAATTTCATGTTTCTTCGTCAGTAAGCCACAAAGTTAAAAAACTATAAATGAATGACAAATATTTTAGGTTTTTTCTTCACCATCCCAAAGTCATAGGTTTTTTTATCTCTAAGAACCAAACATAATAGACTATTGTAGGTGTAAACAATTTATTATATTTCATTTTTCAACTCCAACATAAAATTTTATGTTAAAAAACAGAGATAAAAGACTATAGTCCATGACATATATTTTATATAATATAGGTAAAAATTAAAATTAAATAATGAAGCTCAAACTTATTCATATTTACCTTTTTCACATTGAATTATGGTAAATTAGATGCAAATATATTCAATATATTTCTTCTCAATCACCAAATTTCATGTTTCTTCGTCAGTAAGCCACAGAGTTAAAAAACTATAAATGAATGACAAATATTTTAGGTTTTTTCTTCACCATCCCAAAGTCTTAGGTTTTTTTATCTTTAAGAATCAAACATAATAGACTATTGTAGGTGTAAAATATTTATTATATTTCATTTTTCAACTCCGACATAAAAGTTTATGTTTTTCCCCACTAAAAAACAGAGATAAAAGACTACAGTCCATGACATATATTTTATATAACACAGGTAAAAATTAAAATTAAATAATGAAGCTCAAACTTATTCATATTTACCTTTTTCAAATTGAATTATGGTAAATTAGATGTAAATATATTCAATATGTTTCTTCTCAATCACCAAATTTCATGTTTCTTCGTCAGTAAGCCACAGAGTACAAAAACTATAAATGAATGACAAATATTTTAGGTTTTTTCTTCACCATCCCAAAGTCTTACGTTTTTTTATCACTAATCACCATACATAATAGACTATAATAGGTGTAAAAAATTAATTATATTTTATTTTTCAACTCCAACATAAAATGTTAGGTTTTTCCCCATTAAAAAACAAAATAAAAGACTATAGTCCATGACATATACTTTATATAATATAGGTAAAAATAAAAATTCAATAATGAACCTCAAACTTATTCATATTTACATTTTTCACATTGAACTATGGTAAATTAGATGTAAATATCTTCAATATGTTTCTTCTCAATCACCAAATTTCATGTTTCTGGGTCAGTAAGCCACAGAGTTAAAAAACTATAAATGAATGACAAATATTTTAGGTTTTTTCTTCACCATCCCAAAGTATTAGGTTTTTTTATCTCTAAGAACCAAACATAATAGACTATTGTAGGAGTAAAAAATTTATTATATTTCATTTTTCAACTCCAACATAAAATTTTATGTTAAAAAACAGAGATAAAAGACTATAGTCCATGACATATATTTTATATAATATAGGTAAAAATTAAAATTAAATAATGAAGCTCAAACTTATTCATATTTAACTTTTTCACATTGAATTATGGTAAATTGGATGTATATATATTCAATATGTTTCTTCTCAATCACCAAATTTCATGTTTCTTCGTCAGTAAGCCACAGAGTTAAAAAAATATAAACGAATGACAAATATTTTAGGTTTTTTCTTCACCATCCCAAAGTCTAAGGTTTTTTTATCTTTAAGAACCAAACATAATAGACTATTGTAGGTGTAAAAAATTTATTATATTTCATTTTTCAACTCCAACATAAAATTTTATGTTTTTCCCCACTAAAAAACAGAGATAAAAGACTACAGTCCATGACATATATTTAATATAACACAGGTAAAAATTAAAATTAAATAATGAAGCTCAAACTTATTCATATTTACCTTTTTCAAATTGAATTATGGTAAATTAGATGTAAATATATTCAATATGTTTCTTCTCAATCACCAAATTTCATGTTTCTTCGTCGGTAAGCCACAGAGTACAAAAACTATAAAGGAATGACAAATATTTTAGGTTTTTTCTTCACCATCCCAAAAGTCTTAGGTTTTTTTATCTCTAAGAACCAAACATAATAGACTATTTTAGGTGTAAAAAATTTATTATATTTCATTTTTCAACTCCAACATAAAATTTTATGTTTTCCCCCACTATAAAACAGAGATAAAAGACTATAGTCCATGACATATATTTTACATAATATAGGTAAAAATTATAATTAAATAATGAAGCTCAAACTTATTCATATTTACCTTTTTCACATTGAATTATGGTAAATTAGATGTAAATATATTCAATATGTTTCTTCTCAATCACCAAATTTCATGTTTCTTCGTCAGTAAGCCATAGAGTTAAAAAACTATAAATGAATGACAAATATTTTAGGTTTTTTCTTCACCATCCCAAAGTCTTAGGTCTTTTTATCACTCAGCACCGTACATAATAGACAATTATAGGTTTAAAAAATTAATTATATTTCATTTTTCAACTCCAACATAAAATTTTATGTTTTCCCCACTAAAAAACAGAGATAAAAGACTACAGTCCATGACATATATTTTATATAATATAGGTAAAAATTAAAATTAAATAATGAACCTCAAACTTATTCATATTTACATTTTTCACATTGAACTATGGTAAATTACATGTAAATATCTTCAATATGTTTCTTCTCAATCACCAAATTTCATGTTTCTGCGTCAGTAAGCCACAGAGTTAAAAAGATATAAACGAATGAGAAATATTTTAGGTTTTTTCTTCACCATCCCAAAGTCTTAGGTTTTTTTATCTTTAAGAACCAAACATAATAGACTATTGTAGGTGTAAAAAATTTATTATATTTCATTTTTCAACTCCAACATAAAATTTTATGTTTTTCCCCACTAAAAAGCAGAGATAAAAGACTACAGTCCATGACATATATTTAATATAACACAGGTAAAAATTAAAATTAAATAATGAAGCTCAAACTTATTCATATTTACCTTTTTCAAATTGAATTATGGTAAATTAGATGTAAATATATTCAATATGTTTCTTCTCAATCACCAAATTTCATGTTTCTTCGTCGGTAAGCCACAGAGTACAAAAACTATAAAGGAATGACAAATATTTTAGGTTTTTTCTTCACCATCCCAAAAGTCTTAGGTTTTTTTATCTCTAAGAACCAAACATAATAGACTATTTTAGGTGTAAAAAATTTATTATATTTCATTTTTCAACTCCAACATAAAATTTTATGTTTTCCCCCACTATAAAACAGAGATAAAAGACTATAGTCCATGACATATATTTTACATAATATAGGTAAAAATTATAATTAAATAATGAAGCTCAAACTTATTCATATTTACCTTTTTCACATTGAATTATGGTAAATTAGATGTAAATATATTCAATATGTTTCTTCTCAATCACCAAATTTCATGTTTCTTCGTCAGTAAGCCATAGAGTTAAAAAACTATAAATGAATGACAAATATTTTAGGTTTTTTCTTCACCATCCCAAAGTCTTAGGTCTTTTTATCACTCAGCACCGTACATAATAGACAATTATAGGTTTAAAAAATTAATTATATTTCATTTTTCAACTCCAACATAAAATTTTATGTTTTCCCCACTAAAAAACAGAGATAAAAGACTACAGTCCATGACATATATTTTATATAATATAGGTAAAAATTAAAATTAAATAATGAACCTCAAACTTATTCATATTTACATTTTTCACATTGAACTATGGTAAATTACATGTAAATATCTTCAATATGTTTCTTCTCAATCACCAAATTTCATGTTTCTGCGTCAGTAAGCCACAGAGTTAAAAAGATATAAACGAATGAGAAATATTTTAGGTTTTTTCTTCACCATCCCAAAGTCTTAGGTTTTTTTATCTTTAAGAACCAAACATAATAGACTATTGTAGGTGTAAAAAATTTATTATATTTCATTTTTCAACTCCAACATAAAATTTTATGTTTTTCCCCACTAAAAAGCAGAGATAAAAGACTACAGTCCATGACATATATTTAATATAACACAGGTAAAAATTAAAATTAAATAATGAAGCTCAAACTTATTCATATTTACCTTTTTCAAATTGAATTATGGTAAATTAGATGTAAATATATTCAATATGTTTCTTCTCAATCACCAAATTTCATGTTTCTTCGTCGGTAAGCCACAGAGTACAAAAACTATAAAGGAATGACAAATATTTTAGGTTTTTTCTTCACCATCCCAAAAGTCTTAGGTTTTTTTATCTCTAAGAACCAAACATAATAGACTATTTTAGGTGTAAAAAATTTATTATATTTCATTTTTCAACTCCAACATAAAATTTTATGTTTTCCCCCACTATAAAACAGAGATAAAAGACTATAGTCCATGACATATATTTTACATAATATAGGTAAAAATTATAATTAAATAATGAAGCTCAAACTTATTCATATTTACCTTTTTCACATTGAATTATGGTAAATTAGATGTAAATATATTCAATATGTTTCTTCTCAATCACCAAATTTCATGTTTCTTCGTCAGTAAGCCATAGAGTTAAAAAACTATAAATGAATGACAAATATTTTAGGTTTTTTCTTCACCATCCCAAAGTCTTAGGTCTTTTTATCACTCAGCACCGTACATAATAGACAATTATAGGTTTAAAAAATTAATTATATTTCATTTTTCAACTCCAACATAAAATTTTATGTTTTTCCCCACTAAAAAACAAAGATAAAAGACTACAGTCCATGACATATATTTTATATAATATAGGTAAAAATTAAAATTAAATAATGAACCTCAAACTTATTCATATTTACATTTTTCACATTGAACTATGGTAAATTACATGTAAATATCTTCAATATGTTTCTTCTCAATCACCAAATTTCATGTTTCTGCGTCAGTAAGCCACAGAGTTAAAAAGATATAAACGAATGAGAAATATTTTAGGTTTTTTCTTCACCATCCCAAAGTCTTAGGTTTTTTTATCTCTAAGAAACAAACATAATAGACTATTGTAGGTGTAAAAAATTAATTATATTTCATTTTTCAACTCCAACATAAAATTTTATGTTTTTCCCCACTAAAAAACAGAGATAAAAGACTACAGTCCATGACATATATTTTATATAATATAGGTAAAAATTAAAATTCAATAATGAAGCTCAAACTTATTAATATTTACCTTTTTCACATTGAACTATGGTAAATTAGATATAAATATCTTCAATATGTTTCTTCTAAATCACCAAATTTCATGTTTCTTCGTCAGTAAGCCACAGAGTTAAAAAACTATAAATGAATGACAAATATTTTAGGTTTTTTCTTCACCATCCCAAAGTCTTAGGTTTTTTTTATCACTCAGCACCGTACATAATAGACTATTATAGGTTTAAAAATTTAATTATATTTCATTTTTCAACTCCAACATAAAATTTTATGTTTTCCCCACTAAAAAACAGAGATAAAAGACTATCGTCCATGACATATATTTTATATAATATAGGTAAAAATTAAAATTAAATAATGAACCTCAAACTTATTCATATTTACATTTTTCACATTGAACTATGGTAAATTACATGTAAATATCTTCAATATGTTTCTTCTCAATCACCAAATTTCATGTTTCTGCGTCAGTAAGCCACAGAGTTAAAAAAATATAAACGAATGAGAAATATTTTAGGTTTTTTCTTCACCATCCCAAAGTCTTAGGTTTTTTTATCTCTAAGAAACAAACATAATAGACTATTGTAGGTGTAAAAAATTAATTATATTTCATTTTTCAACTCCAACATAAAATTTTATGTTTTTCCCCACTAAAAAACAGAGATAAAAGACTACAGTCCATGACATATATTTTATATAATATAGGTAAAAATTAAAATTTAATAATGAAGCTCAAACTTATTAATATTTACCTTTTTCACATTGAACTATGGTAAATTAGATGTAAATATCTTCAAAATGTTTCTTCTAAATCATCAAATTTCATATTTCTTCGTCAGTAAGCCACAGAGTTAAAAAACTATAAATGAATGACAAATATTTTAGGTTTTTTCTTCACCATCCCAAAGTCTTAGGTTTTTTATCACTCAGCACCGTACATAATAGTCTATTATAAGTTTAAAAATTTAATTATATTTCATTTTTCAACTCCAACATAAAATTTTATGTTTTCCCCACTAAAAAACAGAGATAAAAGACTATAGTCCATGACATATATTTTATATAATAGAGGTATAAATTATAATTAAATAATGAAGCTCAAACTTATTCATATTTACCTTTTTCACATTGAATTATGGTAAATTAGATGTAAATATATTCAATATGTTTCTTCTCAATCACCAAATTTCATGTTTCTTCGTCAGTAAGCCACAGAGTTAAAAAACTATAAATGAATGACAAATATTTTAGGTTTTTTCTTCACCATCCCAAAGTCTTAGGTTTTTTTATCTCTAAGAACCAAACATAATAGACTATTGTAGGTGTAAAAAATTTATTATATTTCATTTTTCAACTCCAACATAAAATTTTATGTTTTTCCCCACTAAAAAACAGAGATAAAAGACTACAGTCCATGACATATATTTTATATAACATAGGTACAAATTAAAATTAAATAATGAGGATCAAACTTATTCATATTTACCTTTTTCACATTGAATTATGGTAAATTAGATGTAAATATATTCAATATGTTTCTTCTCCAACACCAAATTTCATGTTTCTTCGTCAGTAAGCCACAAAGTTAAAAAACTATAAAGGAATGACAAATATTTTAGGTTTTTTCTTCACCATCCCAAAGTCTTAGTTTTTTTTATCACTAATCACCATACATAATAGACTATAATAGGTGTAAAAAATTAATTATATTTTATTTTTCAACTCCAACATAAAATGTTATGTTTTTCCCCACTAAAAAACAGAGATAAAAGACTACAGTCTATGACATATATTTTATATAATATAGGTAAAAATTATAATTAAATAATGAAGCTCAAACTTATTCATATTTACCTTTTTCACATTGAATTATGGTAAATTAGATGTAAATATATTCAATATGTTTCTTCTCAATCACCAAATTTCATGTTTCTTCGTCAGTAAGCCATAGAGTTAAAAAACTATAAATGAATGACAAATATTTTAGGTTTTTTCTTCACCATCCCAAAGTCTTAGGTCTTTTTATCACTCAGCACCGTACATAATAGACTATTATAGGTGTAAAAAATTAATTATATTTCATTTTTCAACTCCAACATAAAATTTTATGTTTTTCCCCACTAAAAAACAGAGATAAAAGACTACAGTCCATGACATATATTTTATACAATATAGGTAAAAATTAAAATTCAATAATGAAGCTCAAACTTATTAATATTTACCTTTTTCACATTGAACTATGGTAAATTAGATGTAAATATCTTCAATATGTTTCTTCTAAATCACCAAATTTCATGTTTCTTCGTCAGTAAGCCACAGAGTTAAAAAACTATAAATGAATGACAAATATTTTAGGTTTTTTCTTCACCATCCCAAAGTCTTAGGTTTTTTTATCACTCAGCACCATACATAATAAACTATTATAGGTTTAAAAATTTAATTATATTTCATTTTTCAACTCCAACATAAAATTTTATGTTTTCCCCACTAAAAAACAGAGATAAAAGACTACAGTCCATGACATATATTTTATATAATATAGGTAAAAATTAAAATTAAATAATGAACCTCAAACTTATTCATATTTACATTTTTCACATTGAACTAAGGTAAATTACATGTAAATATCTTCAATATGTTTCTTCTCAATGACCAAATTTCATGTTTCTGCGTCAGTAAGCCACAGAGTTAAAAAAATATAAATGAATGACAAATATTTTAGGTTTTTTCTTCACCATCCCAAAGTCTTAGGTTCTTTTATCTCTAAGAAACAAACATAATAGACTATTGTAGGTGTAAAAAATTAATTATATTTCATTTTTCAACTCCAACATAAAATTTTATGTTTTTCCCCACTAAAAAACAGAGATAAAAGACTACAGTCCATGACATATATTTTATATAATATAGGTAAAAATTAAAATTTAATAATGAAGCTCAAACTTATTAATATTTACCTTTTTCACATTGAACTATGGTAAATTAGATGTAAATATCTTCAATATGTTTCTTCTAAATCACCAAATTTCATGTTTCTTCGTTAGTAAGCCACAGAGTTAAAAAACTATAAATGAATGACAAATGCTTTAGGTTTTTTCTTCACCATCCCAAAGTCTTAGGTTTTTTTATCACTCAGCACCGTACATAATAGACTATTATAGGTTTAAAAATTTAATTATATTTCATTTTTCAACTCCAACATAAAATTTTATGTTTTCCCCACTAAAAAACAGAGATAAAAGACTATAGTCCATGACATATATTTTATATAATATAGGTACAAATTATAATTAAATAATGAAGCTCAAACTTATTCATATTTACCTTTTTCACATTGAATTATGGTAAATTAGATGTAAATATATTCAATATGTTTCTTCTCAATCACCAAATTTCATGTTTCTTCGTCAGTAAGCCACAGAGTTAAAAAACTATAAATGAATGACAAATATTTTAGGTTTTTTCTTCACCATCCCAAAGTCTTAGGTTTTTTTATCTCTAAGAACCAAACATAATAGACTATTGTAGGTGTAAAAAATTTATTATATTTCATTTTTCAACTCCAACATAAAATTTTATGTTTTTCCCCACTAAAAAACAGAGATAAAAGACTACAGTCCATGACATATATTTTATATAACATAGGTAAAAATTAAAATTAAATAATGAGGATCAAACTTATTCATATTTACCTTTTTCACATTGAATTATGGTAAATTAGATGTAAATATATTCAATATGTTTCTTCTCCAACACCAAATTTCATGTTTCTTCGTCAGTAAGCCACAAAGTTAAAAAACTATAAAGGAATGACAAATATTTTAGGTTTTTTCTTCACCATCCCAAAGTCTTAGTTTTTTTTTATCACTAATCACCATACATAATAGACTATAATAGGTGTAAAAAATTAATTATATTTTATTTTTCAACTCCAACATAAAATGTTATGTTTTTCCCCACTAAAAAACAAAGATAAAAGACTACAGTCCATGACATATATTTTATATAATATACGTAAAAATTAAAATTAAATAATGAACCTCAAACTTATTCATATTTACATTTTTCACATTGAACTATGGTAAATTAGATGTAAATATCTTCAATATGTTTCTTCTCAATCACCAAATTTCATGTTTCTTCGTTAGTAAGCCACAGAGTTAAAAAACTATAAATGAATGACAAATATTTTAGGTTTTTTCTTCACCATCCCAAAGTCTTAGGTTTTTTTATCTCTAAGAACCAAACATAATAGACTATTTTAGGTGTAAAAAATTTATTATATTTCATTTTTCAACTCCAACATAAAATTTTATGTTTTCCCCCACTATAAAACAGAGATAAAAGACTATAGTCCATGACATATATTTTATATAATATAGGTACAAATTATAATTAAATAATGAAGCTCAAACTTATTCATATTTACCTTTTTCACATTGAATTATGGTAAATTAGATGTAAATATATTTAATATGTTTCTTCTCAATCACCAAATTTCATGTTTCTTCGTCAGTAAGCCACAGAGTTAAAAAACTATAAATGAATGACAAATATTTTAGGTTTTTTCTTCACCATCCCAAAGTCTTAGGTCTTTTTATCACTCAGCACCGTACATAATAGACTATTATAGGTGTAAAAAATAAATTATATTTCATTTTTCAACTCCAACATAAAATTTTATGTTTTTCCCCACTAAAAAACAGAGATAAAAGACTACAGTCCATGACATATATTTTATAAAATATAGGTAAAAATTAAAATTCAATAATGAAGCTAAAACTTATTAATATTTACCTTTTTCACATTGAACTATGGTAAATTAGATGTAAATATCTTCAATATGTTTCTTCTCAATCACCAAATTTCATGTTTCTTCGTCAGTAAGCCACAGAGTTAAAAAACTATAAATGAATGACAACTATTTTAGGTTTTTTCTTCACCATCCCAAAGTCTTAGGTTTTTTTATCTCTAAGAACCAAACATAATAGACTATTTTAGGTGTAAAAAATTTATTATATTTCATTTTTCAACTCCAACATAAAATTTTATGTTTTCCCCCACTATAAAACAGAGATAAAAGACTACAGTCCATGACATATATTTTATATAATATAGGTAAAAATTAAAATTAAATAATGAAGCTCAAACTTATTCATATTTACCTTTTTCACATTGAATTATGGTAAATTAGATGTAAATATATTCAATATGTTTCTTCTCCAACACCAAATTTCATGTTTCTTCGTCAGTAAGCCACAGAGTTAAAAAACTATAAATGAATGACAAATATTATAGGTTTTTTCTTCACCATCCCAAAGTCTTAGGTTTTTTTATCACTAATCACCATACATAATAGACTATATATAATAGGTGTAAAAAATTAATTATATTTTATTTTTCAACTCCAACATAAAATGTTAGGTTTTTCCCCATTAAAAAACAGAATAAAAGACTAAAGTCCATGACATATATTTTATATAATATAGGTAAAAATAAAAATTAAATAATGAAGCTCAAAATTATTTATATTTACCTTTTCACATTGAATTATGGTAAATTAGATGTAAATATATTCAATATGTTTCTTCTCCGTCACCAAATTTCATGTTTCTTCGTCAGTAAGCCACAGAGTTAAAAAACTATAAATGAATGACAAATATTTTTGTTTTTTCTTCACCATCCAAAAGTCTTAGATTTTTTTATCACTAAGCACCGTACATAATAGACTATTGTAGGTGTAAAAAATTTATTATATTTTATTTTTCAACTCCAACATAAAATTTTTTATTTTTCCCTACTAAAAAACAGAGATAAAAGACTATAGTCCATGACATATATTTTATATAATATAGGTAATAATTAAAATTAAATAACGAAGCTCAAACTTATTTATATTTACCTTTTTCACATTGAATTATGGTAAATTAGATGTAAATATATTTCATTTGTTTCTTCTCCAACATCAAATTTCATGTTTCTTCGTCAGTAAGCCATAGAGTTAAAAAACTATAAATGAATGACAAATATCTTAGGTTTTTTCTTCACCATCCCAAAGTCTTAGGTTTTTTTATCACTAATCACCATACATAATAGACTATAATAGGTGTAAAAAATTAATTATATTTTATTTTTCAACTCCAACATAAAAGTTTAGGTTTTTCCCCATTAAAAAACAGAATAAAAGACTATACTCCATGACATATATTTTATATAATATAGGTAAAAATTAAAATTAAATAATGAAGCTGAAACTTATTTATATTTACCTTTTTCACATTGAATTATGTTAAATTAGATGTAAATATATTCAATATTTTTCTTCTCCGTCACCAAATTTCATGTTTCTTCGTCAGTAAGCCACAGAGTTAAAAAACTATAAATGAATGGCAAATTTTTTAGGTTTTTTCTTCACCTTCCCATAGTCTTATGTTTTTTTATCCCTAAGCACCGTACATAATAGACTATTGTAGGTGTAAAAAATTTATTATATTTCATTTTTCAACTCCAACATAAAATTTTTTATTTTTCCCAACTAAAAAACAGAGATAAAAGACTATAGTCCATGACATATATTTTATATAATATAGGTAAAAATTAAAATTAAATAAAGAAGCTCAAACTTATTTATATTTACCTTTTTCACATTGAATTATGGTAAATTAGATGTAAATATATTTCATATGTTTCTTCTCCAACATCAAATTTCATGTTTCTTCGTCAGTAAGCCATAGAGTTAAAAAACTATAAATGAATGACAAATATCTTAGGTTTTTTCTTCACCATCCCAAAGTCTTAGGTTTTTTTATCACTAATCACCATACATAATAGACTATAATAGGTGTAAAAAATTAATTATATTTTATTTTTCAACTTCAACATAAAATTTTAGGTTTTTCCCCATTAAAAAACAGAATAAAAGACTATACTCCACGACATATATTTTATATAATATAGGTAAAAATTAAAATTAAATAATGAAGATCAAACTTATTTATATTTACCTTTTTCACATTGAATTATGTTAAATTAGATGTAAATATATTCAATATTTTTCTTCTCCGTCAGCAAATTTCATGTTTCTTCGTCAGTAAGCCACAAAGTTAAAAAACTATAAATGAATGGCAAATATTTTAGGTTTTTTCTTCACCTTCCCATAGTCTTATGTTTTTTTATCTCTAAGAACCAAACATCATAGACTATTGTAGGTGTAAAAAATTTATTATATTTCATTTTTCAACTCCAACATAAATTTTTTTATTTTTCCCAACTAAAAAACAGAGATAAAAGACTATAGTCCATGACATATATTTTATATAATATAGGTAAAAATTAAAATTAAATAACGAACCTCAAACTTATTTATATTTAACTTTTTCACATTGAATTATGGTAAATTAGATGTAAATATATTTCATATGTTTCTTCTCCAACATCAAATTTCATGTTTCTTCGTCAGTAAGCCATAGAGTTAAAAAACTATAAATGAATGACAAATATCTTAGGTTTTTTCTTCACCATCCCAAAGTCTTAGGTTTTTTTATCTCTAAAAACCAAACATAATAGACTATTGTAAGTGTAAAAAATAAATTATATTTCATTTTTCAACTCCAACATAAAATTTTATGTTTTTCCTTACTAAAAAACAGAGATAAAAGACTATAGTCCATGACATATATTTTATATAATATAGGTAAAAATTAAAATTAAATAATGAACCTAACACTTATTCATATTTACATTTTTCACATTGAACTATGGTAAATTAGATGTAAATACCTTCAATATGTTTCTTCTCAATCACCAAATTTCATGTTTTTCGTCAGTAAGCCACAGAGTTAAAAAACTATAAATGAATGACAAATATTTTAGGTTTTTTCTTCACCATCCCAAAGTCTTAGGTTTTTTTTATCTCTAAGAACCAAACATAATACACTATTGTAGGTGTAAAAATTTTATTATATTTCATTTTTCAACTACAACATAAAATTTTATGTTTTTCCCCATTAAAAAACAGAGATAAA
>CAWUDS030000001.1:16509787-16584001 GCA_963859935.3 Lathyrus sativus | reverse complement strand
AGCTAAAAGACTATAATCCATGGTATATTTTTTTATATAAAATAGGTAATATTTAAAATAAATAATCAAGCTAGAATTTATTGATATTTACCATTTTCACATTGAATTATGGTAAGTTAGATGTAAATATATTGCATATGTTTCTTCTCCATCACGAAATTTCATTTTTCTTCGTCACTAATCCACAGAGTTAAAAGACTGTAAATGAATAACAAATAAATTAAATCTACATGCGTGATCACTAAAATTAGATATTGAAGCTCAATGCTATTTGTATTCACTATAATCACATTGTATTATGGTATAATAGATGTAAAATATTCTATATTTTTCTTCTTCTCCATCACCAAAATTTTGGTTTCCTCACCACTAAGAAACTAAGTTAAGTGACTACAAATGAGTGACACATAATTTATAGATATGCATAACGATTAAAATTAAATAATCAAGCTCAATATTATTTATATTCATCGTATTCACATTGACTTATGGTATATTACATCTAAAACTGTTCAATAGTTTTCTTCACCATCCCAAAGTTTTAGATTTTTTTATCACTAAGCTAAAAATATAAAAGACTATACTTTATGTAAAAAATTAATTATGTTTTATTTTTCTACTACCTCACAAAAATTTAGGTTTTTACCCACTAAAAAACAAAGCTAAAAGACTATATTCCATGACATATTTTTTATATAACATAGGTAATACTTATAATAAATAATCAAGCTAGAATTAATTGATATTTACCATTTTCACATTGAATTATGGTAAGTTAGATGTAAATATATTCCATATGTTTCTTCTCCATCACCAAATTTCATGTTTCTTCGTCACTAAGCCACAGAGTTAAAAGACTGTAAATGAATGACAAATAAATTAAATCTACATGCGTGATCACTAAAATTAGATATTGAAGCTCAATGCTATTTGTATTCACTATAATCACATTGTATTATGGTATAATAGATGAAACAATTTCTATATTTTTTCTTCTTCTCCATCACCAAAATTTTGGTTTCCTCACTACTTAGAAACTAAGTTAAGTGACTACAAATGAGTGACACATCATTTATACATACGCATAACGATTAAAATTAAATAATCAAGCTCAATATTATTTATATTCATCGTATTCACATTGACTTATGGTATATTACATCTAAAACTGTTCAATATTTTTTTTCACCATCCCAAAGTTTTAGATTTTTTTATCACTAAGCTAAAAATATAAAAGACTATAGTTTATGTAAAAAATTAATTATGTTTTATTTTTCTACTACCTCATAAAATTTTAGGTTTTTACCCACTAAAAAACAAAGCTAAAAGACTATAATCCATGACATATTTTTTTATATAAAATAGGTAATATTTAAAATAAATAATCAAGCTAGAATTTATTGATATTTACCATTTTCACATTGAATTATGGTAAGTTAGATGTAAATATATTCCATATGTTTCTTCTCCATCACCAAATTTCATGTTTCTTCGTCACTAAGCCACAGAGTTAAAAGACTGTAAATGAATGACAAATAAATTAAATCTACATGCGTGATCACTAAAATTAGATATTGAAGCTCAATGCTATTTGTATTCACTATAATCACATTGTATTATGGTATAATAGATGAAACATTTTGTATATTTTTTCTTCTTCTCCATCACCAAAATTTTGGTTTCCTCACCACTTAGAAACTAAGTTAAGTGACTACAAATGAGTGACACATAATTTATACATACGCATAACGATTAAAATTAAATAATCAAGCTCAATATTATTTATATTCATCGTATTCACATTGACTTATGGTATATTACATCTAAAACTGTTCAATAGTTTTCTTCACCATCCCAAAGTTTTAGACTTTTTTATCACTAAGCTAAAAATATAAAAGATTATAGTATATGTAAAAAATTATTCATATTTTATTTTTCTACTACGTCACAAAATTTTAGGTTTTTACCCATTAAAAAACAAAGCTAAAAGACTATAATCCATGGTATATTTTTTATATAAAATAGGTAATAATTAAAATAAATAATCAAGCTAGAATTTATTGATAATTACCATTTTCACATTGAATTATGGTAAGTTAGATGTAAATATATTCCATATGTTTCTTCTCCATCACCAAATTTCATGTTTCTTCGTTACTAATCCACAGAGTTAAAAGACTGTAAATGAATGACAAATAAATTAAATCTACACCGGTGATCACTAAATGAAATATTGAAGCTCAATGCTATTTGTATTCACTATAATCACATTGTATTATGGTATAATAGATGAAACAATTTCTATATTTTTTCTTCTTCTCCATCACCAAAATTTTGGTTTCCTCACCACTAAGAAACTAAGTTAAGTGACTACAAATGAGTGACACATAATTTATAGATATGCATAACGATTAAAATTAAATAATCAAGCTCAATATTATTTATATTCATCGTATTCACATTGACTTATGGTATATTACATCTAAAACGGTTCAATAGTTTTCTTCACCATCCCAAAGTTTTAGATTTTTTTGATCACTAAGCTAAAAATATAAAAGATTATAGTATATGTAAAAAATTATTCATATTTTATTTTTCTACTGCGTCACAAAATTTTAGGTTTTTCCCCACTAAAAAACAAAGCTAAAAGAGTATAATCCATGACATATTTTTTATATAACATAGGTAATACTTAAAATAAATAATCGAGCTAGAATTTATTGATATTTACCATTTTCACATTGAATTATGGTAAGTTAGATGTAAATATATTGCATATGTTTCTTCTCCATCACCAAATTTCATGTTTCTTCGTCACTAAGCCACAGAGTTAAAAGACTGTAAATGAATGACAAATAAATTAAATCTACATCGGTGATCACTAAATGAAATATTGAAGCTCAATGCTATTTGTATTCACTATAATCACATTGTATTATGGTATAATAGATGTAAAATATTTCTATATTTTTCTTCTTCCCCATCACCAAAATTTTGGTTTCCTCACCTCTAAGAAACTAAGTTAAGTGACTACAAATGAGTGACACATAATTTATAGATATGCATAACGATTAAAATTAAATAATCAAGCTCAATATTATTTATATTCATCGTATTCACATTGACTTATGGTATATTACATCTAAAACTGTTCAATAGTTTTCTTCACCATCCCAAAGTTTTAGATTTTTTTATCACTAAGCTAAAAATATAAAAGATTATAGTATATGTAAAAAATTATTCATATTTTAATTTTCTACTACGTCACAAAATTTTAGGTTTTTACCCACTAAAAAACAAAGCTAAAAGACTATAATCCATGGTATATTTTTTTATATAAAATAGGTAATATTTAAAATAAATAATCAAGCTAGAATTTATTGATATTTACCATTTTCACATTGAATTATGGTAAGTTAGATGTAAATATATTGCATATGTTTCTTCTCCATCACGAAATTTCATTTTTCTTCGTCACTAATCCACAGAGTTAAAAGACTGTAAATGAATAACAAATAAATTAAATCTACATGCGTGATCACTAAAATTAGATATTGAAGCTCAATGCTATTTGTATTCACTATAATCACATTGTATTATGGTATAATAGATGTAAAATATTCTATATTTTTCTTCTTCTCCATCACCAAAATTTTGGTTTCCTCACCACTAAGAAACTAAGTTAAGTGACTACAAATGAGTGACACATAATTTATAGATATGCATAACGATTAAAATTAAATAATCAAGCTCAATATTATTTATATTCATCGTATTCACATTGACTTATGGTATATTACATCTAAAACTGTTCAATAGTTTTCTTCACCATCCCAAAGTTTTAGATTTTTTTTTCACTAAGCTAAAAATATAAAAGACTATACTTTATGTAAAAAATTAATTATGTTTTATTTTTCTACTACCTCACAAAAATTTAGGTTTTTACCCACTAAAAAACAAAGCTAAAAGACTATAATCCATGACATATTTTTTATATAACATAGGTAATACTTATAATAAATAATCAAGCTAGAATTAATTGATATTTACCATTTTCACATTGAATTATGGTAAGTTAGATGTAAATATATTCCATATGTTTCTTCTCCATCACCAAATTTCATGTTTCTTCGTCACTAAGCCACAGAGTTAAAAGACTGTAAATGAATGACAAATAAATTAAATCTACATGCGTGATCACTAAAATTAGATATTGAAGCTCAATGCTATTTGTATTCACTATAATCACATTGTATTATGGTATAATAGATGAAACAATTTCTATATTTTTTCTTCTTCTCCATCACCAAAATTTTGGTTTCCTCACCACTTAGAAACTAAGTTAAGTGACTACAAATGAGTGACACATCATTTATACATACGCATAACGATTAAAATTAAATAATCAAGCTCAATATTATTTATATTCATCGTATTCACATTGACTTATGGTATATTACATCTAAAACTGTTCAATATTTTTTTTCACCATCCCAAAGTTTTAGATTTTTTTATCACTAAGCTAAAAATATAAAAGACTATAGTTTATGTAAAAAATTAATTATGTTTTATTTTTCTACTACCTCATAAAATTTTAGGTTTTTACCCACTAAAAAACAAAGCTAAAAGACTATAATCCATGACATATTTTTTTATATAAAATAGGTAATATTTAAAATAAATAATCAAGCTAGAATTTATTGATATTTACCATTTTCACATTGAATTATGGTAAGTTAGATGTAAATATATTCCATATGTTTCTTCTCCATCACCAAATTTCATGTTTCTTCGTCACTAAGCCACAGAGTTAAAAGACTGTAAATGAATGACAAATAAATTAAATCTACATGCGTGATCACTAAAATTAGATATTGAAGCTCAATGCTATTTGTATTCACTATAATCACATTGTATTATGGTATAATAGATGAAACATTTTGTATATTTTTTCTTCTTCTCCATCACCAAAATTTTGGTTTCCTCACCACTTAGAAACTAAGTTAAGTGACTACAAATGAGTGGCACATAATTTATACATACGCATAACGATTAAAATTAAATAATCAAGCTCAATATTATTTATATTCATCGTATTCACATTGAATTATGGTATATTACATCTAAAACTGTTCAATAGTTTTCTTCACCATCCCAAAGTTTTAGACTTTTTTATCACTAAGCTAAAAATATAAAAGATTATAGTATATGTAAAAAATTATTCATATTTTATTTTTCTACTACGTCACAAAATTTTAGGTTTTTACCCATTAAAAAACAAAGCTAAAAGACTATAATCCATGGTATATTTTTTATATAAAATAGGTAATAATTAAAATAAATAATCACGCTAGAATTTATTGATAATTACCATTTTCACATTGAATTATGGTAAGTTAGATGTAAATATATTCCATATGTTTCTTCTCCATCACCAAATTTTATGTTTCTTCGTTACTAATCCACAGAGTTAAAAGACTGTAAATGAATGACAAATAAATTAAATCTACACCGGTGATCACTAAATGAAATATTGAAGCTCAATGCTATTTGTATTCACTATAATCACATTGTATTATGGTATAATAGATGAAACAATTTCTATAATTTTTCTTCTTCTCCATCACCAAAATTTTGGTTTCCTCACCACTAAGAAACTAAGTTAAGTGACTACAAATGAGTGACACATAATTTATAGATATGCATAACGATTAAAATTAAATAATCAAGCTCAATATTATTTATATTCATCGTATTCACATTGACTTATGGTATATTACATCTAAAACGGTTCAATAGTTTTCTTCACCATCCCAAAGTTTTAGATTTTTTTATCACTAAGCTAAAAATATAAAAGATTATAGTATATGTAAAAAATTATTCATATTTTATTTTTCTACTGCGTCACAAAATTTTAGGTTTTTCCCCACTAAAAAACAAAGCTAAAAGAGTATAATCCATGACATATTTTTTATATAACATAGGTAATACTTAAAATAAATAATCGAGCTAGAATTTATTGATATTTACCATTTTCACATTGAATTATGGTAAGTTAGATGTAAATATATTGCATATGTTTCTTCTCCATCACCAAATTTCATGTTTCTTCGTCACTAAGCCACAGAGTTAAAAGACTGTAAATGAATGACAAATAAATTAAATCTACATCGGTGATCACTAAATGAAATATTGAAGCTCAATGCTATTTGTATTCACTATAATCACATTGTATTATGGTATAATAGATGTAAAATATTTCTATATTTTTCTTCTTCCCCATCACCAAAATTTTGGTTTCCTCACCACTTAGAAACTAAGTTAAGTGACTACAAATGAGTGACACATAATTTATACATACGCATAACGATTAAAATTAAATAATCAAGCTCAATATTATTTATATTCATCGTATTCACATTGACTTATGGTATATTACATCTAAAACTGTTCAATATTTTTTTTCACCATCCCAAAGTTTTAGATTTTTTTATCACTAAGCTAAAAATCTAAAAGACTATAGTTTATGTAAAAAATTAATTATGTTTTATTTTTCTACTACCTCATAAAATTTTAGGTTTTTACCCACTAAAAAACAAAGCTAAAAGACTATAATCCATGACATATTTTTTATATAACATAGGTAATACTTATAATAAATAATCAAGCTAGAATTAATTGATATTTACCATTTTCACATTGAATTATGGTAAGTTAGATGTAAATATATTCCATATGTTTCTTCTCCATCACCAAATTTCATGTTTCTTCGTCACTAAGCCACAGAGTTAAAAGACTGTAAATGAATGACAAATAAATTAAATCTACATGCGTGATCACTAAAATTAGATATTGAAGCTCAATGCTATTTGTATTCACTATAATCACATTGTATTATGGTATAATAGATGAAACAATTTCTATATTTTTTCTTCTTCTCCATCACCAAAATTTTGGTTTCCTCACCACTAAGAAACTAAGTTAAGTGACTACAAATGAGTGACACATAATTTATACATATGCATAACGATTAAAATTAAATAATCAAGCTCAATATTATTTATATTCATCGTATTCACATTGACTTATGGTATATTACATCTAAAACTGTTCAATATTTTTTTTCACCATCCCAAAGTTTTAGATTTTTTTATCACTAAGCTAAAAATATAAAAGACTATAGTATATGTAAAAAATTATTCATATTTTATTTTTCTACTACGTCACAAAATTTTAGGTTTTTACCCACTAAAAAACAAAGCTAAAAGACTATAATCCATGACATATTTTTTATATAACATAGGTAATACTTAAAATAAATAATCAAGCTAGAATTTATTGATATTTACCATTTTCACATTGAATTATGGTAAGTTAGATGTAAATATATTGCATATGTTTCTTCTCCATCACCAAATTTCATTTTTCTTCGTCACTAATCCACAGAGTTAAAAGATTGTAAATGAATGACAAATAAATTAAATCTACATCGGTGATCACTAAATGAAATATTTAAGCTCAATGCTATTGGTATTCACTATAATCACATTGTATTATGGTATAATAGATGTAAAATATTTCTATATTTTTCTTCTTCCCCATCACCAAAATTTTGCTTTCCTCACCTCTAAGAAACTAAGTTAAGTGACTACAAATGAGTGACACATAATTTATACATATGCATAACGATTAAAATTAAATAATCAAGCTCAATATTATTTATATTCATCGTATTCACATTGACTTATGGTATATTACATCTAAAACTGTTCAATAGTTTTCTTCACCATCCCAAAGTTTTAGATTTTTTTATCACTAAGCTAAAAATATAAAAGATTATAGTATATGTAAAAAATTATTCATATTTTATTTTTCTACTGCGTCACAAAATTTTAGGTTTTTACCCACTAAAAAACAAAGCTAAAAGACTATAATCCATGGTATATTTTTTTATATAAAATAGGTAATAATTAAAATAAATAATCAAGCTTGAATTTATTGATATTTACCATTTTCACATTGAATTATGGTAAGTTAGATGTAAATATATTCCATATGTTTCTTCTCCATCACCAAATTTCATGTTTTTTCGTCACTAAGCCACAGAGTCAAAAGACTGTAAATGAATGACAAATAAATTAAATCTACATGCGTAATCACTAAAATTAGATATTGAAGCTCAATGCTATTTGTATTCATTGTAATCACATTGTATTATGGTATAATAGATGTAAAATATTTCTATATTTTTCTTCTTCCCCATCACCAAAATTTTGGTTTCCTCACCTCTAAGAAACTAAGTTAAGTGACAACAAATGAGTGACACATAATTTATACATATGCATAACGATTAAAATTAAATAATCAAGCTCAATATTATTTATATTCATCGTAATCACATTGACTTATGGTATATTACATCTAAAACCGTTCAATAGTTTTCTTCACCATCCCAAAGTTTTAGACTTTTTTATCACTAAGCTAAAAATATAAAAGATTATAGTATATGTAAAAAATTATTCATATTTTATTTTTCTACTACGTCACAAAATTTTAGGTTTTTACCCACTAAAAAACTAAGCTAAATCCATGGTATATTTTTTATATAAAATAGGTAATAATTAAAATAAATAATCAAGCTAGAATTTATTGATAATTACCATTTTCACATTGAATTATGGTAAGTTAGATGTAAATATATTCCATATGTTTCTTCTCCATCACCAAATTTCATGTTTCTTCGTTACTAATCCACAGAGTTAAAAGACTGTAAATGAATGACAAATAAATTAAATCTACACCGGTGATCACTAAATGAAATATTGAAGCTCAATGCTATTTGTATTCACTATAATCACATTGTATTATGGTATAATAGATGAAACAATTTCTATATTTTTTCTTCTTCTCCATCACCAAAATTTTGGTTTCCTCACCACTAAGAAACTAAGTTAAGTGACTACAAATGAGTGACACATAATTTATAGATATGCATAACGATTAAAATTAAATAATCAAGCTCAATATTATTTATATTCATCGTATTCACATTGACTTATGGTATATTACATCTAAAACGGTTCAATAGTTTTCTTCACCATCCCAAAGTTTTAGATTTTTTTATCACTAAGCTAAAAATATAAAAGATTATAGTATATGTAAAAAATTATTCATATTTTATTTTTCTACTGCGTCACAAAATTTTAGGTTTTTACCCACTAAAAAACAAAGCTAAAAGAGTATAATCCATGACATATTTTTTATATAACATAGGTAATACTTAAAATAAATAATCGAGCTAGAATTTATTGATATTTACCATTTTCACATTGAATTATGGTAAGTTAGATGTAAATATATTGCATGTGTTTCTTCTCCATCACCAAATTTCATGTTTCTTCGTCACTAAGCCACAGAGTTAAAAGACTGTAAATGAATGACAAATAAATTAAATCTACATCGGTGATCACTAAATGAAATATTGAAGCTTAATGCTATTTGTATTCACTATAATCACATTGTATTATGGTATAATAGATGTAAAATATTTCTATATTTTTCTTCTTCCCCATCACCAAAATTTTGGTTTCCTCACCTCTAAGAAACTAAGTTAAGTGACTACAAATGAGTGACACATAATTTATAGATATGCATAACGATTAAAATTAAATAATCAAGCTCAATATTATTTATATTCATCGTATTCACATTGACTTATGGTATATTACATCTAAAACTGTTCAATAGTTTTCTTCACCATCCCAAAGTTTTAGATTTTTTTATCACTAAGCTAAAAATATAAAAGATTATAGTATATGTAAAAAATTATTCATATTTTAATTTTCTACTACGTCACAAAATTTTAGGTTTTTACCCACTAAAAAACAAAGCTAAAAGACTATAATCCATGGTATATTTTTTTATATAAAATAGGTAATATTTAAAATAAATAATCAAGCTTGAATTTATTGATATTTACCATTTTCACATTGAATTATGGTAAGTTAGATGTAAATATATTGCATATGTTTCTTCTCCATCACGAAATTTCATTTTTCTTCGTCACTAATCCACAGAGTTAAAAGACTGTAAATGAATAACAAATAAATTAAATCTACATGCGTGATCACTAAAATTAGATATTGAAGCTCAATGCTATTTGTATTCACTATAATCACATTGTATTATGGTATAATAGATGTAAAATATTCTATATTTTTCTTCTTCTCCATCACCAAAATTTTGGTTTCCTCACCACTAAGAAACTAAGTTAAGTGACTACAAATGAGTGACACATAATTTATAGATATGCATAACGATTAAAATTAAATAATCAAGCTCAATATTATTTATATTCATCGTATTCACATTGACTTATGGTATATTACATCTAAAACTGTTCAATAGTTTTCTTCACCATCCCAAAGTTTTAGATTTTTTTATCACTAAGCTAAAAATATAAAAGACTATACTTTATGTAAAAAATTAATTATGTTTTATTTTTCTACTACCTCACAAAAATTTAGGTTTTTACCCACTAAAAAACAAAGCTAAAAGACTATAATCCATGACATATTTTTTATATAACATAGGTAATACTTATAATAAATAATCAAGCTAGAATTAATTGATATTTACCATTTTCACATTGAATTATGGTAAGTTAGATGTAAATATATTCCATATGTTTCTTCTCCATCACCAAATTTCATGTTTCTTCGTCACTAAGCCACAGAGTTAAAAGACTGTAAATGAATGACAAATAAATTAAATCTACATGCGTGATCACTAAAATTAGATATTGAAGGTCAATGCTATTTGTATTCACTATAATCACATTGTATTATGGTATAATAGATGAAACAATTTCTATATTTTTTCTTCTTCTCCATCACCAAAATTTTGGTTTCCTCACCACTTAGAAACTAAGTTAAGTGACTACAAATGAGTGACACATCATTTCGACATACGCATAACGATTAAAATTAAATAATCAAGCTCAATATTATTTATATTCATCGTATTCACATTGACTTATGGTATATTACATCTAAAACTGTTCAATATTTTTTTTCACCATCCCAAAGTTTTAGATTTTTTTATCACTAAGCTAAAAATATAAAAGACTATAGTTTATGTAAAAAATTAATTATGTTTTATTTTTCTACTACCTCATAAAATTTTAGGTTTTTACCCACTAAAAAACAAAGCTAAAAGACTATAATCCATGACATATTTTTTTATATAAAATAGGTAATATTTAAAATAAATAATCAAGCTAGAATTTATTGATATTTACCATTTTCACATTGAATTATGGTAAGTTAGATGTAAATATATTCCATATGTTTCTTCTCCATCACCAAATTTCATGTTTCTTCGTCACTAAGCCACAGAGTTAAAAGACTGTAAATGAATGACAAATAAATTAAATCTACATGCGTGATCACTAAAATTAGATATTGAAGGTCAATGCTATTTGTATTCACTATAATCACATTGTATTATGGTATAATAGATGAAACTTTTTGTATATTTTTTCTTCTTCTCCATCACCAAAATTTTGGTTTCCTCACCACTTAGAAACTAAGTTAAGTGACTACAAATAAGTGACACATCATTTATACATACGCATAACGATTAAAATTAAATAATCAAGCTCAATATTATTTATATTCATCGTATTCACATTGACTTATGGTATATTACATCTAAAACTGTTCAATATTTTTTTTCACCATCCCAAAGTTTTAGATTTTTTTATCACTAAGCTAAAAATATAAAAGACTATAGTTTATGTAAAAAATTAATTATGTTTTATTTTTCTACTACCTCATAAAATTTTAGGTTTTTACCCACTAAAAAACAAAGCTAAAAGACTATAATCCATGACATATTTTTTTATATAAAATAGGTAATATTTAAAATAAATAATCAAGCTAGAATTTATTGATATTTACCATTTTCACATTGAATTATGGTAAGTTAGATGTAAATATATTCCATATGTTTCTTCTCCATCACCAAATTTCATGTTTCTTCGTCACTAAGCCACAGAGTTAAAAGACTGTAAATGAATGACAAATAAATTAAATCTACATGCGTGATCACTAAAATTAGATATTGAAGCTCAATGCTATTTGTATTCACTATAATCACATTGTATTATGGTATAATAGATGAAACATTTTGTATATTTTTTCTTCTTCTCCATCACCAAAATTTTGGTTTCCTCACCACTTAGAAACTAAGTTAAGTGACTAGAAATGAGTGACACATAATTTATACATACGCATAACGATTAAAATTAAATAATCAAGCTCAATATTATTTATATTCATCGTATTCACATTGACTTATGGTATATTACATCTAAAACTGTTCAATATTTTTTTTCACCATCCCAAAGTTTTAGATTTTTTTATCACTAAGCTAAAAATATAAAAGACTATAGTTTATGTAAAAAATTAATTATGTTTTATTTTTCTACTACCTCATAAAATTTTAGGTTTTTACCCACTAAAAAACAAAGCTAAAAGACTATAATCCATGACATATTTTTTTATATAAAATAGGTAATATTTAAAATAAATAATCAAGCTAGAATTTATTGATATTTACCATTTTCACATTGAATTATGGTAAGTTAGATGTAAATATATTCCATATGTTTCTTCTCCATCACCAAATTTCATGTTTCTTCGTCACTAAGCCACAGAGTTAAAAGACTGTAAATGAATGACAAATAAATTAAATCTACATGCGTGATCACTAAAATTAGATATTGAAGGTCAATGCTATTTGTATTCACTATAATCACATTGTATTATGGTATAATAGATGAAACTTTTTGTATATTTTTTCTTCTTCTCCATCACCAAAATTTTGGTTTCCTCACCACTTAGAAACTAAGTTAAGTGACTACAAATGAGTGACACATCATTTATACATACGCATAACGATTAAAATTAAATAATCAAGCTCAATATTATTTATATTCATCGTATTCACATTGACTTATGGTATATTACATCTAAAACTGTTCAATATTTTTTTTCACCATCCCAAAGTTTTAGATTTTTTTATCACTAAGCTAAAAATATAAAAGACTATAGTTTATGTAAAAAATTAATTATGTTTTATTTTTCTACTACCTCATAAAATTTTAGGTTTTTACCCACTAAAAAACAAAGCTAAAAGACTATAATCCATGACATATTTTTTTATATAAAATAGGTAATATTTAAAATAAATAATCAAGCTAGAATTTATTGATATTTACCATTTTCACATTGAATTATGGTAAGTTAGATGTAAATATATTCCATATGTTTCTTCTCCATCACCAAATTTCATGTTTCTTCGTCACTAAGCCACAGAGTTAAAAGACTGTAAATGAATGACAAATAAATTAAATCTACATGCGTGATCACTAAAATTAGATATTGAAGCTCAATGCTATTTGTATTCACTATAATCACATTGTATTATGGTATAATAGATGAAACATTTTGTATATTTTTTCTTCTTCTCCATCACCAAAATTTTGGTTTCCTCACCACTTAGAAACTAAGTTAAGTGACTAGAAATGAGTGACACATAATTTATACATACGCATAACCATTAAAATTAAATAATCAAGCTCAATATTATTTATATTCATCGTATTCACATTGACTTATGGTATATTACATCTAAAACTGTTCAATATTTTTTTTCACCATCCCAAAGTTTTAGATTTTTTTATCACTAAGCTAAAAATATAAAAGACTATAGTTTATGTAAAAAATTAATTATGTTTTATTTTTCTACTACCTCATAAAATTTTAGGTTTTTACCCACTAAAAAACAAAGCTAAAAGACTATAATCCATGACATATTTTTTTATATAAAATAGGTAATATTTAAAATAAATAATCAAGCTAGAATTTATTGATATTTACCATTTTCACATTGAATTATGGTAAGTTAGATGTAAATATATTCCATATGTTTCTTCTCCATCACCAAATTTCATGTTTCTTCGTCACTAAGCCACAGAGTTAAAAGACTGTAAATGAATGACAAATAAATTAAATCTACATGCGTGATCACTAAAATTAGATATTGAAGGTCAATGCTATTTGTATTCACTATAATCACATTGTATTATGGTATAATAGATGAAACTTTTTGTATATTTTTTCTTCTTCTCCATCACCAAAATTTTGGTTTCCTCACCACTTAGAAACTAAGTTAAGTGACTACAAATGAGTGACACATCATTTATACATACGCATAACGATTAAAATTAAATAATCAAGCTCAATATTATTTATATTCATCGTATTCACATTGACTTATGGTATATTACATCTAAAACTGTTCAATATTTTTTTTCACCATCCCAAAGTTTTAGATTTTTTTATCACTAAGCTAAAAATATAAAAGACTATAGTTTATGTAAAAAATTAATTATGTTTTATTTTTCTACTACCTCATAAAATTTTAGGTTTTTACCCACTAAAAAACAAAGCTAAAAGACTATAATCCATGACATATTTTTTTATATAAAATAGGTAATATTTAAAATAAATAATCAAGCTAGAATTTATTGATATTTACCATTTTCACATTGAATTATGGTAAGTTAGATGTAAATATATTCCATATGTTTCTTCTCCATCACCAAATTTCATGTTTCTTCGTCACTAAGCCACAGAGTTAAAAGACTGTAAATGAATGACAAATAAATTAAATCTACATGCGTGATCACTAAAATTAGATATTGAAGCTCAATGCTATTTGTATTCACTATAATCACATTGTATTATGGTATAATAGATGAAACATTTTGTATATTTTTTCTTCTTCTCCATCACCAAAATTTTGGTTTCCTCACCACATAGAAACTAAGTTAAGTGACTAGAAATGAGTGACACATAATTTATACATACGCATAACGATTAAAATTAAATAATCAAGCTCAATATTATTTATATTCATCGTATTCACATTGACTTATGGTATATTACATCTAAAACTGTTCAATATTTTTTTTCACCATCCCAAAGTTTTAGATTTTTTTATCACTAAGCTAAAAATATAAAAGACTATAGTTTATGTAAAAAATTAATTATGTTTTATTTTTCTACTACCTCATAAAATTTTAGGTTTTTACCCACTAAAAAACAAAGCTAAAAGACTATAATCCATGACATATTTTTTTATATAAAATAGGTAATATTTAAAATAAATAATCAAGCTAGAATTTATTGATATTTACCATTTTCACATTGAATTATGGTAAGTTAGATGTAAATATATTCCATATGTTTCTTCTCCATCACCAAATTTCATGTTTCTTCGTCACTAAGCCACAGAGTTAAAAGACTGTAAATGAATGACAAATAAATTAAATCTACATGCGTGATCACTAAAATTAGATATTGAAGGTCAATGCTATTTGTATTCACTATAATCACATTGTATTATGGTATAATAGATGAAAATTTTTGTATATTTTTTCTTCTTCTCCATCACCAAAATTTTGGTTTCCTCACCACTTAGAAACTAAGTTAAGTGACTACAAATGAGTGACACATCATTTATACATACGCATAACGATTAAAATTAAATAATCAAGCTCAATATTATTTATATTCATCGTATTCACATTGACTTATGGTATATTACATCTAAAACTGTTCAATATTTTTTTTCACCATCCCAAAGTTTTAGATTTTTTTATCACTAAGCTAAAAATATAAAAGACTATAGTTTATGTAAAAAATTAATTATGTTTTATTTTTCTTTTACCTCATAAAATTTTAGGTTTTTACCCACTAAAAAACAAAGCTAAAAGACTATAATCCATGACATATTTTTTTATATAAAATAGGTAATATTTAAAATAAATAATCAAGCTAGAATTTATTGATATTTACCATTTTCACATTGAATTATGGTAAGTTAGATGTAAATATATTCCATATGTTTCTTCTCCATCACCAAATTTCATGTTTCTTCGTCACTAAGCCACAGAGTTAAAAGACTGTAAATGAATGACAAATAAATTAAATCTACATGCGTGATCACTAAAATTAGATATTGAAGCTCAATGCTATTTGTATTCACTATAATCACATTGTATTATGGTATAATAGATGAAACATTTTGTATATTTTTTCTTCTTCTCCATCACCAAAATTTTGGTTTCCTCACCACTTAGAAACTAAGTTAAGTGACTACAAATGAGTGACACATAATTTATACATACGCATAACGATTAAAATTAAATAATCAAGCTCAATATTATTTATATTCATCGTATTCACATTGACTTATGGTATATTACATCTAAAACTGTTCAATATTTTTTTTCACCATCCCAAAGTTTTAGATTTTTTTATCACTAAGCTAAAAATATAAAAGACTATAGTTTATGTAAAAAATTAATTATGTTTTATTTTTCTACTACCTCATAAAATTTTAGGTTTTTACCCACTAAAAAACAAAGCTAAAAGACTATAATCCATGACATATTTTTTTATATAACATAGGTAATACTTATAATAAATAATCAAGCTAGAATTTATTGATATTTACCATTTTCACATTGAATTATGGTAAGTTAGATGTAAATATATTCCATATGTTTCTTCTCCATCACCAAATTTCATGTTTCTTCGTCACTAAGCCACAGAGTTAAAAGACTGTAAATGAATGACAAATAAATTAAATCTACATGCGTGATCACTAAAATTAGATATTGAAGCTCAATGCTATTTGTATTCACTATAATCACATTGTATTATGGTATAATAGATGAAAATTTTTGTATATTTTTTCTTCTTCTCCATCACCAAAATTTTGGTTTCCTCACCACTTAGAAACTAAGTTAAGTGACTACAAATGAGTGACACATCATTTATACATACGCATAACGATTAAAATTAAATAATCAAGCTCAATATTATTTATATTCATCGTATTCACATTGACTTATGGTATATTACATCTAAAACTGTTCAATATTTTTTTTCACCATCCCAAAGTTTTAGATTTTTTTATCACTAAGCTAAAAATATAAAAGACTATAGTTTATGTAAAAAATTAATTATGTTTTATTTTTCTTTTACCTCATAAAATTTTAGGTTTTTACCCACTAAAAAACAAAGCTAAAAGACTATAATCCATGACATATTTTTTTATATAAAATAGGTAATATTTAAAATAAATAATCAAGCTAGAATTTATTGATATTTACCATTTTCACATTGAATTATGGTAAGTTAGATGTAAATATATTCCATATGTTTCTTCTCCATCACCAAATTTCATGTTTCTTCGTCACTAAGCCACAGAGTTAAAAGACTGTAAATGAATGACAAATAAATTAAATCTACATGCGTGATCACTAAAATTAGATATTGAAGCTCAATGCTATTTGTATTCACTATAATCACATTGTATTATGGTATAATAGATGAAACATTTTGTATATTTTTTCTTCTTCTCCATCACCAAAATTTTGGTTTCCTCACCACTTAGAAACTAAGTTAAGTGACTACAAATGAGTGACACATAATTTATACATACGCATAACGATTAAAATTAAATAATCAAGCTCAATATTATTTATATTCATCGTATTCACATTGACTTATGGTATATTACATCTAAAACTGTTCAATATTTTTTTTCACCATCCCAAAGTTTTAGATTTTTTTATCACTAAGCTAAAAATATAAAAGACTATAGTTTATGTAAAAAATTAATTATGTTTTATTTTTCTACTACCTCATAAAATTTTAGGTTTTTACCCACTAAAAAACAAAGCTAAAAGACTATAATCCATGACATATTTTTTATATAACATAGGTAATACTTATAATAAATAATCAAGCTAGAATTAATTGATATTTACCATTTTCACATTGAATTATGGTAAGTTAGATGTAAATATATTCCATATGTTTCTTCTCCATCACCAAATTTCATGTTTCTTCGTCACTAAGCCACAGAGTTAAAAGACTGTAAATGAATGACAAATAAATTAAATCTACATGCGTGATCACTAAAATTAGATATTGAAGCTCAATGCTATTTGTATTCACTATAATCACATTGTATTATGGTATAATAGATGAAACAATTTCTATATTTTTTCTTCTTCTCCATCACCAAAATTTTGGTTTCCTCACCACTAAGAAACTAAGTTAAGTGACTACAAATGAGTGACACATAATTTATACATATGCATAACGATTAAAATTAAATAATCAAGCTCAATATTATTTATATTCATCGTATTCACATTGACTTATGGTATATTACATTTAAACTGTTCAATATTTTTTTTCACCATCCCAAAGTTTTAGATTTTTTTATCACTAAGCTAAAAATATAAAAGACTATAGTATATGTAAAAAATTATTCATATTTTATTTTTCTACTACGTCACAAAATTTTAGGTTTTTACCCACTAAAAAACAAAGCTAAAAGACTATAATCCATGACATATTTTTTATATAACATAGGTAATACTTAAAATAAATAATCGAGCTAGAATTAATTGATATTTACCATTTTCACATTGAATTATGGTAAGTTAGATGTAAATATATTCCATATGTTTCTTCTCCATCACCAAATTTCATTTTTCTTCGTCACTAATCCACAGAGTTAAAAGATTGTAAATGAATGACAAATAAACTAAATCTACATCGGTGATCACTAAATGAAATATTTAAGCTCAATGCCATTTGTATTCACTAAAATCACATTGTATTATGGTATAATAGATGAAAAAATATCTATATTTTTTCTTCTTCTCCATCACCAAAATTTTGGTTTCCTCACCACTAAGAAACTAAGTTAAGTGAATACAAATGAGTGACACATAATTTATACATATGCATAACGATTAAAATTAAATAATCAAGCTCAATATTATTTATATTCATCGTATTCACATTGACTTATGGTATATTACATCTAAAACTATTCAATATTTTTTTTCACCATCCCAAAGTTTTAGATTTTTTTATCACTAAGCTAAAAATATAAAAGACTATAGTATATGTAAAAAATTATTCATATTTTATTTTTCTACTACGTCACAAAATTTTAGGTTTTTACCCACTAAAAAACAAAGCTAAAAGACTATAATCCATGACATATTTTTTATATAACATAGGTAATACTTAAAATAAATAATCGAGCTAGAATTTATTGATATTTACCATTTTCACATTGAATTATGGTAAGTTAGATGTAAATATATTGCATATGTTTCTTCTCCATCACCAAACTTCATGTTTCTTCGTCCTTAAGCCACAGAGTTAAAAGACTGTAAATGAATGACAAATAAATTAAATCTACATCGGTGATCACTAAATGAAATATTTAAGCTCAATGCTATTTGTATTCACTATAATCACATTGTATTATGGTATAATAGATGTAAAATATTTCTATATTTTTCTTCTTCCCCATCACCAAAATTTTGGTCTCCTCACCTCTAAGAAACTAAGTTAAGTGACTACAAATGAGTGACACATAATTTATACATATGCATAACGATTAAAATTAAATAATCAAGCTCAATATTATTTATATTCATCGTATTCACATTGACTTATGGTATATTACATCTAAAACTGTTCAATAGTTTTCTTCACCATCCCAAAGTTTTAGATTTTTTTATCACTAAGCTAAAAATATAAAAGATTATAGTATATGTAAAAAATTATTCATATTTTATTTTTCTACTGCGTCACAAAATTTTAGGTTTTTACCCACTAAAAAACAAAGCTAAAAGACTATAATCCATGGTATATTTTTTTATATAAAATAGGTAATAATTAAAATAAATAATCAAGCTTGAATTTATTGATATTTACCATTTTCACATTGAATTATGGTAAGTTAGATGTAAATATATTCCATATTTTTCTTCTCCATCACCAAATTTCATGTTTTTTCGTCACTAAGCCACAGAGTTAAAAGACTGTAAATGAATGACAAATAAATTAAATCTACATGCGTAATCACTAAAATTAGATATTGAAGCTCAATGCTATTTGTATTCACTATAATCACATTGTATTATGGTATAATAGATGTAAAATATTTCTTTATTTTTCTTCTTCCCCATCACCAAAATTTTGGTTTCCTCACCTCTAAGAAACTAAGTTAAGTGACAACAAATGAGTGACACATAATTTATACATATGCATAACGATTAAAATTAAATAATCAAGCTCAATATTATTTATATTCATCGTAATCACATTGACTTATGGTATATTACATCTAAAACTGTTCAATAGTTTTCTTCACCATCCCAAAGTTTTAGACTTTTTTATCACTAAGCTAAAAATATAAAATATTATAGTATATGTAAAAAATTATTCATATTTTATTTTTCTACTACGTCACAAAATTTTAGGTTTTTACCCACTAAAAAACAAAGCTAAAAGACTATAATCCATGGTATATTTTTTATATAAAATAGGTAATAATTAAAATAAATAATCAAGCTAGAATTTATTGATATTTACCATTTTCACATTGAATTATGGTAAGTTAGATGTAAATATATTCCATATGTTTCTTCTCCATCACCAAATTTCATGTTTCTTCGTTACTAATCCACAGAGTTAAAAGACTGTAAATGAATGACAAATAAATTAAATCTACATCGGTGATCACTAAATGAAATATTTAAGCTCAATGCTATTTGTATTCACTATAATCACATTGTATTATGGTATAATAGATGAAACAATTTCTATATTTTTTCTTCTTCTCCATCACCAAAGTTTTGGTTTCCTCACCACTAAGAAACTAAGTTAAGTGACTACAAATGAGTGACACATAATTTATAGATATGCATAACGATTAAAATTAAATAATCAAGATCAATATTATTTATATTCATCGTATTCACATTGATTTATGGTATATTACATCTAAAACGGTTCAATAGTTTTCTTCACCATCCCAAAGTTTTAGATTTTTTTATCACTAAGCTAAAAATATAAAAGATTATAGTATATGTAAAAAATTATTCATATTTTATTTTTCTACTACGTCACAAAATTTTAGGTTTTTACCCACTAAAAAACAAAGCTAAAAGACTATAATCCATGACATATTTTTTTATATAAAATAGGTAATACTTAAAATAAATAATCAAGCTAGAATTTATTGATATTTACCATTTTCACATTGAATTATGGTAAGTTAGATGTAAATATATTCCATATGTTTCTTCTCCATCACCAAATTTCATGTTTTTTCGTCACTAAGCCACAGAGTTAAAAGACTGTAAATGAATGACAAATAAATTAAATCTACATGCGTAATCACTAAAATTAGATATTGAAGCTCAATGCTATTTGTATTCACTATAATCACATTGTATTTTGGTATAATAGATGTAAAATATTTCTATATTTTTCTTCTTCTCCATCACCAAAATTTTGGTTTCCTCACCACTAAGAAACTAAGTTAAGTGACTACAAATGAGTGACACATAATTTATAGATATGCATAACGATTAAAATTAAATAATCAAGCTCAATATTATTTATATTCATCGTATTCACATTGACTTATGGTATATTACATCTAAAACTGTTCACTAGTTTTCTTCACCATCCCAAAGTTTTAGATTTTTTTATCACTAAGCTAAAAATATAAAATACTATAGTATATGTAAAAAATTATTCATATTTTATTTTTCTACTACGTCACAAAATTTTAGGTTTTTACCCACTAAAAAACAAAGCTAAAAGAGTATAATCCATGACATATTTTTTATATAACATAGGTAATACTTAAAATAAATAATCGAGCTAGAATTTATTAATATTTACCATTTTCACATTGAATTATGGTAAGTTAGATGTAAATATATTGCATATGTTTCTTCTCCATCACCAAATTTCATGTTTCTTCGTCACTAAGCCACAGAGTTAAAAGACTGTAAATGAACGACAAATAAATTAAATCTACATCGGTGATCACTAAATGAAATATTGAAGCTCAATGCCATTTGTATTCACTATAATCACATTGTATTATGATATAATAGATGAAACAATTTCTATATTTTTTCTTCTTCTCCATCACCAAAATTTTGGTTTCCTCACCACTAAGAAACTAAGTTAAGTGAATACAAATGAGTGACACATAATTTATACATATGCATAACGATTAAAATTAAATAATCAAGCTCAATATTATTTATATTCATCGTATTCACATTGACTTATGGTATATTACATCTAAAACTGTTCAATATTTTTTTTCACCATCCCAAAGTTTTAGATTTTTTTATCACTAAGCTAAAAATATAAAAGACTATAGTATATGTAAAAAATTATTCATATTTTATTTTGCTACTACGTCACAAAATTTTAGGTTTTTACCCACTAAAAAACAAAGCTAAAAGACTATAATCCATGACATATTTTTTATATAACATAGGTAATACTTAAAATAAATAATCGAGCTAGAATTTATTGATATTTACCATTTTCACATTGAATTATGGTAAGTTAGATGTAAATATATTGCATATGTTTCTTCTCCATCACCAAATTTCATGTTTCTTCGTCACTAAGCCACAGAGTTAAAAGACTGTAAATGAATGACAAATAAATTAAATCTACATCGGTGATCACTAAATGAAATATTGAAGCTCAATGCTATTTGTATTCACTATAATCACATTGTATTATGGTATAATAGATGTAAAATATTTCTATATTTTTCTTCTTCCCCATCACCAAAATTTTGGTTTCCTCACCTCTAAGAAACTAAGTTAAGTGACTACAAATGAGTGACACATAATTTATAGATATGCATAACGATTAAAATTAAATAATCAAGCTCAATATTATTTATATTCATCATATTCACATTGAGTTATGGTATATTACATCTAAAACTGTTCAATAGTTTTCTTCACCATCCCAAAGTTTTAGATTTTTTTATCACTAAGCTAAAAATATAAAAGATTATAGTATATGTAAAAAATTATTCATATTTTAATTTTCTACTACGTCACAAAATTTTAGGTTTTTACCCACTAAAAAACAAAGCTAAAAGACTATAATCCATGACATATTTTTTTATATAAAATAGGTAATACTTAAAATAAATAATCAAGCTAGAATTTATTGATATTTACCATTTTCACATTGAATTATGGTAAGTTAGATGTAAATATATTCCATATGTTTCTTCTCCATCACCAAATTTCATGTTTTTTCGTCACTAAGCCACAGAGTTAAAAGACTGTAAATGAATGACAAATAAATTAAATCTACATGCGTAATCACTAAAATTAGATATTGAAGCTCAATGCTATTGGTATTCACTATAATCACATTGTATTATGGTATAATAGATGTAAAATATTTCTATATTTTTCTTCTTCTCCATCACCAAAATTTTGGTTTCCTCACCACTAAGAAACTAAGTTAAGTGACTACAAATGAGTGACACATAATTTATAGATATGCATAACGATTAAAATTAAATAATCAAGCTCAATATTATTTATATTCATCGTATTCACATTGACTTATGGTATATTACATCTAAAACTGTTCACTAGTTTTCTTCACCATCCCAAAGTTTTAGATTTTTTTATCACTAAGCTAAAAATATAAAATACTATAGTATATGTAAAAAATTATTCATATTTTATTTTTCTACTACGTCACAAAATTTTAGGTTTTTACCCACTAAAAAACAAAGCTAAAAGAGTATAATCCATGACATATTTTTTATATAACATAGGTAATACTTAAAATAAATAATCGAGCTAGAATTTATTAATATTTATCATTTTCACATTGAATTATGGTAAGTTAGATGTAAATATATTGCATATGTTTCTTCTCCATCACCAAATTTCATGTTTCTTCGTCACTAAGCCACAGAGTTAAAAGACTGTAAATGAATGACAAATAAATTAAATCTACATCGGTGACCACTAAATGAAATATTGAAGCTCAATGCTATTTGTATTCACTATAATCACATTGTATTATGGTATAATAGATGTAAAATATTTCTATATTTTTCTTCTTCCCCATCACCAAAATTTTGGTTTCCTCACCTCTAAGAAACTAAGTTAAGTGACTACAAATGAGTGACACATAATTTATAGATATGCATAACGATTAAAATTAAATAATCAAGCTCAATATTATTTATATTCATCGTATTCACATTGACTTATGGTATATTACATCTAAAACTGTTCAATAGTTTTCTTCACCATCCCAAAGTTTTAGATTTTTTTATCACTAAGCTAAAAATATAAAAGATTATAGTATATGTAAAAAATTATTCATATTTTAATTTTCTACTACGTCACAAAATTTTAGGTTTTTACCCACTAAAAAACAAAGCTAAAAGACTATAATCCATGGTATATTTTTTTATATATAATAGGTAAAAATTAGAATAAATAATCAAGCTAGAATTTATTGATATTTACCATTTTCACATTGAATTATGGTAAGTTAGATGTAAATATATTGCATATGTTTCTTCTCCATCACAAAATTTCATTTTTCTTCGTCACTAATCCACAGAGTTAAAAGACTGTAAATGAATAACAAATAAATTAAATCTACATGCGTGATCACTAAAATTAGATATTGAAGCTCAATGTTATTTGTATTCACTATAATCACATTGTATTATGGTATAATAGATGTAAAATATTTTATATTTTTCTTCTTCTCCATCACCAAAATTTTGGTTTCCTCACCACTAAGAAACTAAGTTAAGTGACTACAAATGAGTGACACATAATTTATAGATATGCATAACGATTAAAATTAAATAATCAAGCTCAATATTATTTATATTCATCGTATTCACATTGACTTATGGTATATTACATCTAAAACTGTTCAATAGTTTTCTTCACCATCCCAAAGTTTTAGATTTTTTTATCACTAAGCTAAAAATATAAAAGACTATAGTTTATGTAAAAAATTATTTATGTTTTATTTTTCTACTACCTCACAAAAATTTAGGTTTTTACCCACTAAAAAACAAAGCTAAAAGACTATAATCCATGACATATTTTTTATATAACATAGGTAATACTTATAATAAATAATCAAGCTAGAATTAATTGATATTTACCATTTTCACATTGAATTATGGTAAGTTAGATGTAAATATATTCCATATGTTTCTTCTCCATCACCAAATTTCATTTTTCTTCGTCACAAATCCACAGAGTTAAAAGACTGTAAATGAATGACAAATAAATTAAATCTACATCGGTGATCACTAAATGAAATATTTAAGCTCAATGCCATTTGTATTCACTAAAATCACATTGTATTATGGTATAATAGATGAAACAATTTCTATATTTTTTCTTCTTCTCCATCACCAAAATTTTGGTTTCCTCACCACTAAGAAACTAAGTTAAGTGAATACAAATGAGTGACACATAATTTATACATATGCATAACGATTAAAATTAAATAATCAAGCTCAATATTATTTATATTCATCGTATTCACATTGACTTATGGTATATTACATCTAAAACTGTTCAATATTTTTTTTCACCATCCCAAAGTTTTAGATTTTTTTATCACTAAGCTAAAAATATAAAAGACTATAGTTTATGTAAAAAATTATTCATATTTTATTTTTCTACTACGTCACAAAATTTTAGGTTTTTACCCACTAAAAAACAAAGCTAAAAGACTATAATCCATGACATATTTTTTATATAACATAGGTAATACTTAAAATAAATAATCGAGCTAGAATTTATTGATATTTACCATTTTCACATTGAATTATGGTAAGTTAGATGTAAATATATTGCATATGTTTCTTCTCCATCACCAAATTTCATGTTTCTTCGTCACTATGCCACAGAGTTAAAAGACTGTAAATGAATGACAAATAAATTAAATCTACATCGGTGATCACTAAATGAAATATTGAAGCTCAATGCTATTTGTATTCACTATAATCACATTGTATTATGGTATAATAGATGTAAAATATTTCTATATTTTTCTTCTTCCCCATCACCAAAATTTTGGTTTCCTCACCTCTAAGAAACTAAGTTAAGTGACTACAAATGAGTGACACATAATTTATAGATATGCATAACGATTAAAATTAAATAATCAAGCTTAATATTATTTATATTCATCGTATTCACATTGACTTATGGTATATTACATCTAAAACTGTTCAATAGTTTTCTTCACCATCCCAAAGTTTTAGATTTTTTTATCACTAAGCTAAAAATATAAAAGATTATAGTATATGTAAAAAATTATTCATATTTTAATTTTCTACTACGTCACAAAATTTTAGGTTTTTACCCACTAAAGAACAAAGCTAAAAGACTATAATCCATGATATATTTTTTTATATAAAATAGGTAATATTTAAAATAAATAATCAAGCTAGAATTTATTGATATTTACCATTTTCACATTGAATTATGGTAAGTAAGATGTAAATATATTCCATATGTTTCTTCTCCATCACCAAATTTCATGTTTCTTCGTCACTAAGCCACAGAGTTAAAAGACTGTAAATGAATGACAAATAAATTAAATCTACATGCGTGATCACTAAAATTAGATATTGAAGCTCAATGCTATTTGTATTCACTATAATCACATTGTATTATGGTATAATAGATGAAACAATTTCTATATTTTTTCTTCTTCTCCATCACCAAAATTTTGGTTTCCTCACCACTAAGAAATTAAGTTAAGTGACTACAAATGAGTGACACATAATTTATACATACGCATAACGATTAAAATTAAATAATCAAGCTCAATATTATTTATATTCATCGTATTCACATTGACTTATGGTATATTACATCTAAAACTGTTCAATATTTTTTTTCACCATCCCAAAGTTTTAGATTTTTTTATCACTAAGCTAAAAATATAAAAGACTATAGTTTATGTAAAAAATTAATTATGTTTTATTTTTCTACTACCTCACAAAATTTTAGGTTTTTACCCACTAAAAAACAAAGCTAAAAGACTATAATCCATGACATATTTTTTATATAACATAGGTAATACTTATAATAAATAATCAAGCTAGAATTAATTGATATTTATCATTTTCACATTGAATTATGGTAAGTTAGATGTAAATATATTCCATATGTTTCTTCTCCATCACCAAATTTCATTTTTCTTCGTCACTAATCCACAGAGTTAAAAGACTGTAAATGAATGACAAATAAATTAAATCTACATCGGTGATCACTAAATGAAATATTTAAGCTCAATGCCATTTGTATTCACTAAAATCACATTGTATTATGGTATAATAGATGAAAAAATATCTATATTTTTTCTTCTTCTCCATCACCAAAATTTTGGTTTCCTCACCACTAAGAAACTAAGTTAAGTGAATACAAATGAGTGACACATAATTTATACATATGCATAACGATTAAAATTAAATAATCAAGCTCAATATTATTTATATTCATCGTATTCACATTGACTTATGGTATATTACATCTAAAACTAGTCAATATTTTTTTCACCATCCCAAAGTTTTAGATTTTTTTATCACTAAGCTAAAAATATAAAAGACTATAGTATATGTAAAAAATTATTCATATTTTATTTTTCTACTACGTCACAAAATTTTAGGTTTTTACCCACTAAAAAACAAAGCTAAAAGACTATAATCCATGACATATTTTTTATATAACATAGGTAATACTTAAAATAAATAATCGAGCTAGAATTTATTGATATTTACCATTTTCACATTGAATTATGGTAAGTTAGATGTAAATATATTGCATATGTTTCTTCTCCATCAACAAATTTCATGTTTCTTCGTCACTAAGCCACAAAGTTAAAAGACTGTAAATGAATGAAAAATAAATTAAATCTACATCGGTGATCACTAAATGAAATATTGAAGCTCAATGCTATTTGTATTCACTATAATCACATTGTATTATGGTATAATAGATGTAAAATATTTCTATATTTTTCTTCTTCCCCATCACCAAAATTTTGGTTTCCTCACCTCTAAGAAACTAAGTTAAGTGACTACAAATGAGTGACACATAATTTATAGATATGCATAACGATTAAAATTAAATAATCAAGCTCAATATTATTTATATTCATCGTATTCACATTGACTTATGGTATATTACATCTAAAACTGTTCAATAGTTTTCTTCACCATCCCAAAGTTTTAGATTTTTTTATCACTAAGCTAAAAATATAAAAGATTATAGTATATGTAAAAAATTATTCATATTTTAATTTTCTACTACGTCACAAAATTTTAGGTTTTTACCCACTAAAAAACAAAGCTAAAAGACTATAATCCATGGTATATTTTTTTATATATAATAGGTAAAAATTAGAATAAATAATCAAGCTAGAATTTATTGATATTTACCATTTTCACATTGAATTATGGTAAGTTAGATGTAAATATATTGCATATGTTTCTTCTCCATCACAAAATTTCATTTTTCTTCGTCACTAATCCACAGAGTTAAAAGACTGTAAATGAATAACAAATAAATTAAATCTACATGCGTGATCACTAAAATTAGATATTGAAGCTCAATGCTATTTGTATTCACTATAATCACATTGTATTATGGTATAATAGATGTAAAATATTCTATATTTTTCTTCTTCTCCATCACCAAAATTTTGGTTTCCTCACCACTAAGAAACTAAGTTAAGTGACTACAAATGAGTGACACATAATTTATAGATATGCATAACGATTAAAATTAAATAATCAAGCTCAATATTATTTATATTCATCGTATTCACATTGACTTATGGTATATTACATCTAAAACTGTTCAATAGTTTTCTTCACCATCCCAAAGTTTTAGATTTTTTTATCACTAAGCTAAAAATATAAAAGACTATAGTTTATGTAAAAAATTATTTATGTTTTATTTTTCTACTACCTCACAAAAATTTAGGTTTTTACCCACTAAAAAACAAAGCTAAAAGACTATAATCCATGACATATTTTTTATATAACATAGGTAATACTTATAATAAATAATCAAGCTAGAATTAATTGATATTTACCATTTTCACATTGAATTATGGTAAGTTAGATGTAAATATATTCCATATGTTTCTTCTCCATCACCAAATTTCATTTTTCTTCGTCACAAATCCACAGAGTTAAAAGTGTGTAAATGAATGACAAATAAATTAAATCTACATCGGTGATCACTAAATGAAATATTTAAGCTCAATGCCATTTGTATTCACTAAAATCACATTGTATTATGGTATAATAGATGAAACAATTTCTATATTTTTTCTTCTTCTCCATCACCAAAATTTTGGTTTCCTCACCACTAAGAAACTAAGTTAAGTGAATACAAATGAGTGACACATAATTTATACATATGCATAACGATTAAAATTAAATAATCAAGCTCAATATTATTTATATTCATCGTATTCACATTGACTTTTGGTATATTACATCTAAAACTGTTCAATATTTTTTTTCACCATCCCAAAGTTTTAGATTTTTTTATCACTAAGCTAAAAATATAAAAGACTATAGTATATGTAAAAAATTATTCATATTTTATTTTTCTACTACGTCACAAAATTTTAGGTTTTTACCCACTAAAAAACAAAGCTAAAAGACTATAATCCATGACATATTTTTTATATAACATAGGTAATACTTAAAATAAATAATCGAGCTAGAATTTATTGATATTTACCATTTTCACATTGAATTATGGTAAGTTAGATGTAAATATATTGCATATGTTTCTTCTCCATCACCAAATTTCATGTTTCTTCGTCACTAAGCCACAGAGTTAAAAGACTGTAAATGAATGACAAATAAATTAAATCTACATCGGTGATCACTAAATGAAATATTGAAGCTCAATGCTATTTGTATTCACTATAATCACATTGTATTATGGTATAATAGATGTAAAATATTTCTATATTTTTCTTCTTCCCCATCACCAAAATTTTGGTTTCCTCACCTCTAAGAAACTAAGTTAAGTGACTACAAATGAGTGACACATAATTTATAGATATGCATAACGATTAAAATTAAATAATCAAGCTCAATATTATTTATATTCATCGTATTCACATTGACTTATGGTATATTACATCTAAAACTGTTCAATAGTTTTCTTCACCATCCCAAAGTTTTAGATTTTTTTATCACTAAGCTAAAAATATAAAAGATTATAGTATATGTAAAAAATTATTCATATTTTAATTTTCTACTACGTCACAAAATTTTAGGTTTTTACCCACTAAAGAACAAAGCTAAAAGACTATAATCCATGATATATTTTTTTATATAAAATAGGTAATATTTAAAATAAATAATCAAGCTAGAATTTATTGATATTTACCATTTTCACATTGAATTATGGTAAGTAAGATGTAAATATATTCCATATGTTTCTTCTCCATCACCAAATTTCATGTTTCTTCGTCACTAAGCCACAGAGTTAAAAGACTGTAAATGAATGACAAATAAATTAAATCTACATGCGTGATCACTAAAATTAGATATTGAAGCTCAATGCTATTTGTATTCACTATAATCACATTGTATTATGGTATAATAGATGAAACAATTTCTATATTTTTTCTTCTTCTCCATCACCAAAATTTTGGTTTCCTCACCACTAAGAAATTAAGTTAAGTGACTACAAATGAGTGACACATAATTTATACATACGCATAACGATTAAAATTAAATAATCAAGCTCAATATTATTTATATTCATCGTATTCACATTGACTTATGGTATATTACATCTAAAACTGTTCAATATTTTTTTTCACCATCCCAAAGTTTTAGATTTTTTTATCACTAAGCTAAAAATATAAAAGACTATAGTTTATGTAAAAAATTAATTATGTTTTATTTTTCTACTACCTCACAAAATTTTAGGTTTTTACCCACTAAAAAACAAAGCTAAAAGACTATAATCCATGACATATTTTTTATATAACATAGGTAATACTTATAATAAATAATCAAGCTAGAATTAATTGATATTTATCATTTTCACATTGAATTATGGTAAGTTAGATGTAAATATATTCCATATGTTTCTTCTCCATCACCAAATTTCATTTTTCTTCGTCACTAATCCACAGAGTTAAAAGACTGTAAATGAATGACAAATAAATTAAATCTACATCGGTGATCACTAAATGAAATATTTAAGCTCAATGCCATTTGTATTCACTAAAATCACATTGTATTATGGTATAATAGATGAAAAAATATCTATATTTTTTCTTCTTCTCCATCACCAAAATTTTGGTTTCCTCACCACTAAGAAACTAAGTTAAGTGAATACAAATGAGTGACACATAATTTATACATATGCATAACGATTAAAATTAAATAATCAAGCTCAATATTATTTATATTCATCGTATTCACATTGACTTATGGTATATTACATCTAAAACTAGTCAATATTTTTTTCACCATCCCAAAGTTTTAGATTTTTTTATCACTAAGCTAAAAATATAAAAGACTATAGTATATGTAAAAAATTATTCATATTTTATTTTTCTACTACGTCACAAAATTTTAGGTTTTTACCCACTAAAAAACAAAGCTAAAAGACTATAATCCATGACATATTTTTTATATAACATAGGTAATACTTAAAATAAATAATCGAGCTAGAATTTATTGATATTTACCATTTTCACATTGAATTATGGTAAGTTAGATGTAAATATATTGCATATGTTTCTTCTCCATCAACAAATTTCATGTTTCTTCGTCACTAAGCCACAAAGTTAAAAGACTGTAAATGAATGAAAAATAAATTAAATCTACATCGGTGATCACTAAATGAAATATTGAAGCTCAATGCTATTTGTATTCACTATAATCACATTGTATTATGGTATAATAGATGTAAAATATTTCTATATTTTTTCTTCTTCTCCATCACCAAAATTTTGGTTTCCTCACCACTAAGAAACTAAGTTAAGTGAATACAAATGAGTGACACATAATTTATACATATGCATAACGATTAAAATTAAATAATCAAGCTCAATATTATTTATATTCATCGTATTCACATTGACTTATGGTATATTACATCTAAAACTAGTCAATATTTTTTTCACCATCCCAAAGTTTTAGATTTTTTTATCACTAAGCTAAAAATATAAAAGACTATAGTATATGTAAAAAATTATTCATATTTTAATTTTCTACTACGTCACAAAATTTTAGGTTTTTACCCACTAAAGAACAAAGCTAAAAGACTATAATCCATGATATATTTTTTTATATAAAATAGGTAATATTTAAAATAAATAATCAAGCTAGAATTTATTGATATTTACCATTTTCACATTGAATTATGGTAAGTAAGATGTAAATATATTCCATATGTTTCTTCTCCATCACCAAATTTCATGTTTCTTCGTCACTAAGCCACAGAGTTAAAAGACTGTAAATGAATGACAAATAAATTAAATCTACATGCGTGATCACTAAAATTAGATATTGAAGCTCAATGCTATTTGTATTCACTATAATCACATTGTATTATGGTATAATAGATGAAACAATTTCTATATTTTTTCTTCTTCTCCATCACCAAAATTTTGGTTTCCTCACCACTAAGAAATTAAGTTAAGTGACTACAAATGAGTGACACATAATTTATACATACGCATAACGATTAAAATTAAATAATCAAGCTCAATATTATTTATATTCATCGTATTCACATTGACTTATGGTATATTACATCTAAAACTGTTCAATATTTTTTTTCACCATCCCAAAGTTTTAGATTTTTTTATCACTAAGCTAAAAATATAAAAGACTATAGTTTATGTAAAAAATTAATTATGTTTTATTTTTCTACTACCTCACAAAATTTTAGGTTTTTACCCACTAAAAAACAAAGCTAAAAGACTATAATCCATGACATATTTTTTTATATAAAATAGGTAATACTTAAAATAAATAATCAAGCTAGAATTTATTGATATTTACCATTTTCACATTGAATTATGGTAAGTTAGATGTAAATATATTCCATATGTTTCTTCTCCATCACCAAATTTCATGTTTCTTCGTCACTAAGCCACAGAGTTAAAAGACTGTAAATGAATGACAAATAAATTAAATCTACATGCGTGATCACTAAAATTAGATATTGAAGCTCAATGCTATTTGTATTCACTATAATCACATTGTATTATGGTATAATAGATGAAACAATTTCTATATTTTTTCTTTTTCTCCATCACCAAAATTTTGGTTTCCTCACCACTAAGAAACTAAGTTAAGTGAATACAAATGAGTGACACATAATTTATACATATGCATAACGATTAAAATTAAATAATCAAGCTCAATATTATTTATATTCATCGTATTCACATTGACTTATGGTATATTACATCTAAAACTATTCAATATTTTTTTTCACCATCCCAAAGTTTTAGATTTTTTTATCACTAAGCTAAAAATATAAAAGACTATAGTATATGTAAAAAATTATTCATATTTTATTTTTCTACTACGTCACAAAATTTTAGGTTTTTACCCACTAAAAAACAAAGCTAAAAGACTATAATCCATGACATATTTTTTATATAACATAGGTAATACTTAAAATAAATAATCGAGCTAGAATTTATTGATATTTACCATTTTCACATTGAATTATGGTAAGTTAGATGTAAATATATTGCATATGTTTCTTCTCCATCACCAAATTTCATGTTTCTTCGTCACTAAGCCACAGAGTTAAAAGACTGTAAATGAATGACAAATAAATTAAATCTACATCGGTGATCACTAAATGAAATATTGAAGCTCAATGCTATTTGTATTCACTATAATCACATTGTATTATGGTATAATAGATGTAAAATATTTCTATATTTTTCTTCTTCCCCATCACCAAAATTTTGGTTTCCTCACCTCTAAGAAACTAAGTTAAGTGACTACAAATGAGTGACACATAATTTATAGATATGCATAACGATTAAAATTAAATAATCAAGCTCAATATTATTTATATTCATCGTATTCACATTGACTTATGGTATATTACATCTAAAACTGTTCAATAGTTTTCTTCACCATCCCAAAGTTTTAGATTTTTTTATCACTAAGCTAAAAATATAAAAGATTATAGTATATGTAAAAAATTATTCATATTTTAATTTTCTACTACGTCACAAAATTTTAGGTTTTTACCCACTAAAAAACAAAGCTAAAAGAATATAATCCATGACATATTTTTTTAAATAAAATAGGTAATATTTAAAATAAATAATCAAGCTAGAATTTATCGATATTTACCATTTTCACATTGAATTATGGTAAGTTAGATGTAAATATATTCCATATGTTTCTTCTCCATCACCAAATTTCATGTTTCTTCGTCACTAAGCCACAGAGTTAAAAGACTGTAAATGAATGACAAATAAATTAAATCTACATGCGTGATCACTAAAATTAGATATTGAAGCTCAATGCTATTTGTATTCACTATAATCACATTGTATTATGGTATAATAGATGAAACAATTTCTATATTTTTTCTTCTTCTCCATCACCAAAATTTTGGTTTCCTCACCACTAAGAAACTAAGTTAAGTGACTACAAATGAGTGACACATAATTTATACATACGCATAACGATTAAAATTAAATAATCAAGCTCAATATTATTTATATTCATCGTATTCACATTGACTTATGGTATATTACATCTAAAACTGTTCAATATTTTTTTCACCATCCCAAAGTTTTAGATTTTTTTATCACTAAGCTAAAAATATAAAAGACTATAGTTTATGTAAAAAATTAATTATGTTTTATTTTTCTACTACCTCACAAAATTTTAGGTTTTTACCCACTAAAAAACAAAGCTAAAAGACTATAATCCATGACATATTTTTTATATAACATAGGTAATACTTATAATAAATAATCAAGCTATAATTAATTGATATTTACCATTTTCACATTGAATTATGGTAAGTTAGATGTAAATATATTCCATATGTTTCTTCTCCATCACCAAATTTCATTTTTCTTCGTCACTAATCCACAGAGTTAAAAGACTGTAAATGAATGACAAATAAATTAAATCTACATCGGTGATCACTAAATGAAATATTTAAGCTCAATGCCATTTGTATTCACTAAAATCACATTGTATTATGGTATAATAGATGAAAAAATATCTATATTTTTTATTCTTCTCCATCACCAAAATTTTGGTTTCCTCACCACTAAGAAACTAAGTTAAGTGAATACAAATGAGTGACACATAATTTATACATATGCATAACGATTAAAATTAAATAATCAAGCTCAATATTATTTATATTCATCGTATTCACATTGACTTATGGTATATTACATCTAAAACTATTCAATATTTTTTTTCACCATCCCAAAGTTTTAGATTTTTTTATCACTAAGCTAAAAATATAAAAGACTATAGTATATGTAAAAAATTATTCATATTTTATTTTTCTACTACGTCACAAAATTTTAGGTTTTTACCCACTAAAAAACAAAGCTAAAAGACTATAATCCATGACATATTTTTTATATAACATAGGTAATACTTAAAATAAATAATCGAGCTAGAATTTATTGATATTTACCATTTTCACATTGAATTATGGTAAGTTAGATGTAAATATATTGCATATGTTTCTTCTCCATCACCAAATTTCATGTTTCTTCGTCACTAAGCCATAGAGTTAAAAGACTGTAAATGAATGACAAATAAATTAAATCTACATCGGTGATCACTAAATGAAATATTGAAGCTCAATGCTATTTGTATTCACTATAATCACATTGTATTATGGTATAATAGATGTAAAATATTTCTATATTTTTCTTCTTCCCCATCACCAAAATTTTGGTTTCCTCACCTCTAAGAAACTAAGTTAAGTGACTACAAATGAGTGACACATAATTTATAGATATGCATAACGATTAAAATTAAATAATCAAGCTCAATATTATTTATATTCATCGTATTCACATTGACTTATGGTATATTACATCTAAAACTGTTCAATAGTTTTCTTCACCATCCCAAAGTTTTAGATTTTTTTATCACTAAGCTAAAAATATAAAAGATTATAGTATATGTAAAAAATTATTCATATTTTAATTTTCTACTACGTCACAAAATTTTAGGTTTTTACCCACTAAAAAACAAAGCTAAAAGAATATAATCCATGACATATTTTTTTATATAAAATAGGTAATATTTAAAATAAATAATCAAGCTAGAATTTATCGATATTTACCATTTTCACATTGAATTATGGTAAGTTAGATGTAAATATATTCCATATGTTTCTTCTCCATCACCAAATTTCATGTTTCTTCGTCACTAAGCCACAGAGTTAAAAGACTGTAAATGAATGACAAATAAATTAAATCTACATGCGTGATCACTAAAATTAGATATTGAAGCTCAATGCTATTTGTATTCACTATAATCACATTGTATTATGGTATAATAGATGAAACAATTTCTATATTTTTTCTTCTTCTCCATCACCAAAATTTTGGTTTCCTCACCACTAAGAAACTAAGTTAAGTGACTACAAATGAGTGACACATAATTTATACATACGCATAAAGATTAAAATTAAATAATCAAGCTCAATATTATTTATATTCATCGTATTCACATTGACTTATGGTATATTACATCTAAAACTGTTCAATATTTTTTTTCACCATCCCAAAGTTTTAGATTTTTTTATCACTAAGCTAAAAATATAAAAGACTATAGTTTATGTAAAAAATAAATTATGTTTTATTTTTCTACTACCTCACAAAATTTTAGGTTTTTACCCACTAAAAAACAAAGCTAAAAGACTATAATCCATGACATATTTTTTATATAACATAGGTAATACTTATAATAAATAATCAAGCTAGAATTAATTGATATTTACCATTTTCACATTGAATTATGGTAAGTTAGATGTAAATATATTCCATATGTTTCTTCTCCATCACCAAATTTCATTTTTCTTCGTCACTAATCCACAGAGTTAAAAGACTGTAAATGAATGACAAATAAATTAAATCTACATCGGTGATCACTAAATGAAATATTTAAGCTCAATGCCATTTGTATTCACTAAAATCACATTGTATTATGGTATAATAGATGAAAAAATATCTATATTTTTTATTCTTCTCCATCACCAAAATTTTGGTTTCCTCACAACTAAGAAACTAAGTTAAGTGAATACAAATGAGTGACACATAATTTATACATATGCATAACGATTAAAATTAAATAATCAAGCTCAATATTATTTATATTCATCGTATTCACATTGACTTATGGTATATTACATCTAAAACTATTCAATATTTTTTTTCACCATCCCAAAGTTTTAGATTTTTTTATCACTAAGCTAAAAATATAAAAGACTATAGTATATGTAAAAAATTATTCATATTTTATTTTTCTACTACGTCACAAAATTTTAGGTTTTTACCCACTAAAAAACAAAGCTAAAAGACTATAATCCATGACATATTTTTTATATAACATAGGTAATACTTAAAATAAATAATCGAGCTAGAATTTATTGATATTTACCATTTTCACATTGAATTATGGTAAGTTAGATGTAAATATATTGCATATGTTTCTTCTCCATCACCAAATTTCATGTTTCTTCGTCACTAAGCCACAGAGTTAAAAGACTGTAAATGAATGACAAATAAATTAAATCTACATCGGTGATCACTAAATGAAATATTGAAGCTCAATGCTATTTGTATTCACTATAATCACATTGTATTATGGTATAATAGATGTAAAATATTTCTATATTTTTCTTCTTCCCCATCACCAAAATTTTGGTTTCCTCACCTCTAAGAAACTAAGTTAAGTGACTACAAATGAGTGACACATAATTTATAGATATGCATAACGATTAAAATTAAATAATCAAGCTCAATATTATTTATATTCATCGTATTCACATTGACTTATGGTATATTACATCTAAAACTGTTCAATAGTTTTCTTCACCATCCCAAAGTTTTAGATTTTTTTATCACTAAGCTAAAAATATAAAAGATTATAGTATATGTAAAAAATTATTCATATTTTAATTTTCTACTACGTCACAAAATTTTAGGTTTTTACCCACTAAAAAACAAAGCTAAAAGAATATAATCCATGACATATTTTTTTATATAAAATAGGTAATATTTAAAATAAATAATCAAGCTAGAATTTATCGATATTTACCATTTTCACATTGAATTATGGTAAGTTAGATGTAAATATATTCCATATGTTTCTTCTCCATCACCAAATTTCATGTTTCTTCGTCACTAAGCCACAGAGTTAAAAGACTGTAAATGAATGACAAATAAATTAAATCTACATGCGTGATCACTAAAATTAGATATTGAAGCTCAATGCTATTTGTATTCACTATAATCACATTGTATTATGGTATAATAGATGAAACAATTTCTATATTTTTTCTTCTTCTCCATCACCAAAATTTTGGTTTCCTCACCACTAAGAAACTAAGTTAAGTGACTACAAATGAGTTACACATAATTTATACATACGCATAACAATTAAAATTAAATAATCAAGCTCAATATTATTTATATTCATCGTATTCACATTGACTTATGGTATATTACATCTAAAACTGTTCAATATTTTTTTTCACCATCCCAAAGTTTTAGATTTTTTATCACTAAGCTAAAAATATAAAAGACTATAGTTTATGTAAAAAATTAATTATGTTTTATTTTTCTACTACCTCACAAAATTTTAGGTTTTTACCCACTAAAAAACAAAGCTAAAAGACTATAATCCATGACATATTTTTTATATAACATAGGTAATACTTATAATAAATAATCAAGCTAGAATTAATTGATATTTACCATTTTCACATTGAATTATGGTAATTTAGATGTAAATATATTCCATATGTTTCTTCTCCATCACCAAATTTCATTTTTCTTCGTCACTAATCCACAGAGTTAAAAGACTGTAAATGAATGACAAATAAATTAAATCTACATCGGTGATCACTAAATGAAATATTTAAGCTCAATGCCATTTGTATTCACTAAAATCACATTGTATTATGGTATAATAGATGAAAAAATATCTATATTTTTTATTCTTCTCCATCACCAAAATTTTGGTTTCCTCACAACTAAGAAACTAAGTTAAGTGAATACAAATGAGTGACACATAATTTATACATATGCATAACGATTAAAATTAAATAATCAAGCTCAATATTATTTATATTCATCGTATTCACATTGACTTATGGTATATTACATCTAAAACTATTCAATATTTTTTTTCACAATCCCAAAGTTTTAGATTTTTTTATCACTAAGATAAAAATATAAAAGACTATAGTATATGTAAAAAATTATTCATATTTTATTTTTCTACTACGTCACAAAATTTTAGGTTTTTACCCACTAAAAAACAAAGCTAAAAGACTATAATCCATGACATATTTTTTATATAACATAGGTAATACTTAAAATAAATAATCGAGCTAGAATTTATTGATATTTACCATTTTCACATTGAATTATGGTAAGTTAGATGTAAATATATTGCATATGTTTCTTCTCCATCACCAAATTTCATGTTTCTTCGTCACTAAGCCACAGAGTTAAAAGACTGTAAATGAATGACAAATAAATTAAATCTACATCGGTGATCACTAAATGAAATATTGAAGCTCAATGCTATTTGTATTCACTATAATCACATTGTATTATGGTATAATAGATGTAAAATATTTCTATATTTTTCTTCTTCCCCATCACCAAAATTTTGGTTTCCTCACCTCTAAGAAACTAAGTTAAGTGACTACAAATGAGTGACACATAATTTATAGATATGCATAACGATTAAAATTAAATAATCAAGCTCAATATTATTTATATTCATCGTATTCACATTGACTTATGGTATATTACATCTAAAACTGTTCAATAGTTTTCTTCACCATCCCAAAGTTTTAGATTTTTTTATCACTAAGCTAAAAATATAAAAGATTATAGTATATGTAAAAAATTATTCATATTTTAATTTTCTACTACGTCACAAAATTTTAGGTTTTTACCCACTAAAAAACAAAGCTAAAAGAATATAATCCATGACATATTTTTTTATATAAAATAGGTAATATTTAAAATAAATAATCAAGCTAGAATTTATCGATATTTACCATTTTCACATTGAATTATGGTAAGTTAGATGTAAATATATTCCATATGTTTCTTCTCCATCACCAAATTTCATGTTTCTTCGTCACTAAGCCACAGAGTTAAAAGACTGTAAATGAATGACAAATAAATTAAATCTACATGCGTGATCACTAAAATTAGATATTGAAGCTCAATGCTATTTGTATTCACTATAATCACATTGTATTATGGTATAATAGATGAAACAATTTCTATATTTTTTCTTCTTCTCCATCACCAAAATTTTGGTTTCCTCACCACTAAGAAACTAAGTTAACTGACTACAAATGAGTTACACATAATTTATACATACGCATAACAATTAAAATTAAATAATCAAGCTCAATATTATTTATATTCATCGTATTCACATTGACTTATGGTATATTACATCTAAAACTGTTCAATATTTTTTTTCACCATCCCAAAGTTTTAGATTTTTTATCACTAAGCTAAAAATATAAAAGACTATAGTTTATGTAAAAAATTAATTATGTTTTATTTTTCTACTACCTCACAAAATTTTAGGTTTTTACCCACTAAAAAACAAAGCTAAAAGACTATAATCCATGACATATTTTTTATATAACATAGGTAATACTTATAATAAATAATCAAGCTAGAATTAATTGATATTTACCATTTTCACATTGAATTATGGTAATTTAGATGTAAATATATTCCATATGTTTCTTCTCCATCACCAAATTTCATTTTTCTTCGTCACTAATCCACAGAGTTAAAAGACTGTAAATGAATGACAAATAAATTAAATCTACATCGGTGATCACTAAATGAAATATTTAAGCTCAATGCCATTTGTATTCACTAAAATCACATTGTATTATGGTATAATAGATGAAAAAATATCTATATTTTTTATTCTTCTCCATCACCAAAATTTTGGTTTCCTCACCACTAAGAAACTAAGTTAAGTGAATACAAATGAGTGACACATAATTTATACATATGCATAACGATTAAAATTAAATAATCAAGCTCAATATTATTTATATTCATCGTATTCACATTGACTTATGGTATATTACATCTAAAACTATTCAATATTTTTTTTCACCATCCCAAAGTTTTAGATTTTTTTATCACTAAGCTAAAAATATAAAAGACTATAGTATAGGTAAAAAATTATTCATATTTTATTTTTCTACTACGTCACAAAATTTTAGGTTTTTACCCACTAAAAAACAAAGCTAAAAGACTATAATCCATGACATATTTTTTATATAACATAGGTAATACTTAAAATAAATAATCGAGCTAGAATTTATTGATATTTACCATTTTCACATTGAATTATGGTAAGTTAGATGTAAATATATTGCATATGTTTCTTCTCCATCACCAAATTTCATGTTTCTTCGTCACTAAGCCACAGAGTTAAAAGACTGTAAATGAATGACAAATAAATTAAATCTACATCGGTGATCACTAAATGAAATATTGAAGCTCAATGCTATTTGTATTCACTATAATCACATTGTATTATGGTATAATAGATGTAAAATATTTCTATATTTTTCTTCTTCCCCATCACCAAAATTTTGGTTTCCTCACCTCTAAGAAACTAAGTTAAGTGACTACAAATGAGTGACACATAATTTATAGATATGCATAACGATTAAAATTAAATAATCAAGCTCAATATTATTTATATTCATCGTATTCACATTGACTTATGGTATATTACATCTAAAACTGTTCAATAGTTTTCTTCACCATCCCAAAGTTTTAGATTTTTTTATCACTAAGCTAAAAATATAAAAGATTATAGTATATGTAAAAAATTATTCATATTTTATTTTTCTACTACGTCACAAAATTTTAGGTTTTTACCCACTAAAAAACAAAGCTAAAAGACTATAATCCATGACATATTTTTTTATATAAAATAGGTAATACTTAAAATAAATAATCAAGCTAGAATTTATTGATATTTACCATTTTCACATTGAATTATGGTAAGTTAGATGTAAATATATTCCATATGTTTCTTCTCCATTACAAAATTTCATGTTTCTTCGTCACTAAGCCACAGAGTTAAAAGACTGTAAATGAATGACAAATAAATTAAATCTACATGCGTGATCACTAAAATTATATATTGAAGCTCAATGCTATTTGTATTCACTATAATCACATTGTATTATGGTATAATAGATGAAACAATTTCTATATTTTTTCTTTTTCTCCATCACCAAAATTTTGGTTTCCTCACCACTAAGAAACTAAGTTAAGTGAATACAAATGAGTGACACATAATTTATACATATGCATAACGATTAAAATTAAATAATCAAGCTCAATATTATTTATATTCATCGTATTCACATTGACTTATGGTATATTACATCTAAAACTATTCAATATTTTTTTTCACCATCCCAAAGTTTTAGATTTTTTTATCACTAAGCTAAAAATATAAAAGACTATAGTATATGTAAAAAATTATTCATATTTTACTTTTCTACTACGTCACAAAATTTTAGGTTTTTACCCACTAAAAAACAAAGCTAAAAGACTATAATCCATGACATATTTTTTATATAACATAGGTAATACTTATAATAAATAATCAAGCTAGAATTAATTGATATTTACCATTTTCACATTGAATTATGGTAATTTAGATGTAAATATATTCCATATGTTTCTTCTCCATCACCAAATTTCATTTTTCTTCGTCACTAATCCACAGAGTTAAAAGACTGTAAATGAATGACAAATAAATTAAATCTACATCGGTGATCACTAAATGAAATATTTAAGCTCAATGCCATTTGTATTCACTAAAATCACATTGTATTATGGTATAATAGATGTAAAATATTTCTATATTTTTCTTCTTCCCCATCACCAAAATTTTGGTTTCCTCACCTCTAAGAAACTAAGTTAAGTGACTACAAATGAGTGACACATAATTTATAGATATGCATAACGATTAAAATTAAATAATCAAGCTCAATATTATTTATATTCATCGTATTCACATTGACTTATGGTATATTACATCTAAAACTGTTCAATAGTTTTCTTCACCATCCCAAAGTTTTAGATTTTTTTATCACTAAGCTAAAAATATAAAAGATTATAGTATATGTAAAAAATTATTCATATTTTATTTTTCTACTACGTCACAAAATTTTAGGTTTTTACCCACTAAAAAACAAAGCTAAAAGACTATAATCCATGACATATTTTTTTATATAAAATAGGTAATACTTAAAATAAATAATCAAGCTAGAATTTATTGATATTTACCATTTTCACATTGAATTATGGTAAGTTAGATGTAAATATATTCCATATGTTTCTTCTCCATCACCAAATTTCATGTTTCTTCGTCACTAAGCCACAGAGTTAAAAGACTGTAAATGAATGACAATTAAATTAAATCTACATGCGTGATCACTAAAATTAGATATTGAAGCTCAATGCTATTTGTATTCACTATAATCACATTGTATTATGGTATAATAGATGAAACAATTTCTATATTTTTTCTTTTTCTCCATCACCAAAATTTTGGTTTCCTCACCACTAAGAAACTAAGTTAAGTGAATACAAATGAGTGACACATAATTTATACATATGCATAACGATTAAAATTAAATAATCAAGCTCAATATTATTTATATTCATCGTATTCACATTGACTTATGGTATATTACATCTAAAACTATTCAATATTTTTTTTCACCATCCCAAAGTTTTAGATTTTTTTATCACTAAGCTAAAAATATAAAAGACTATAGTATATGTAAAATATTATTCATATTTTATTTTTCTACTACGTCACAAAATTTTAGGTTTTTACCCACTAAAAAACAAAGCTAAAAGACTATAATCCATGACATATTTTTTATATAACATAGGTAATACTTAAAATAAATAATCGAGCTAGAATTTATTGATATTTACCATTTTCACATTGAATTATGGTAAGTTAGATGTAAATATATTGCATATGTTTCTTCTCCATCACCAAATTTCATGTTTCTTCGTCACTAAGCCACAGAGTTAAAAGACTGTAAATGAATGACAAATAAATTAAATCTACATCGGTGATCACTAAATGAAATATTGAAGCTCAATGCTATTTGTATTCACTATAATCACATTGTATTATGGTATAATAGATGTAAAATATTTCTATATTTTTCTTCTTCCCCATCACCAAAATTTTGGTTTCCTCACCTCTAAGAAACTAAGTTAAGTGACTACAAATGAGTGACACATAATTTATAGATATGCATAACGATTAAAATTAAATAATCAAGCTCAATATTATTTATATTCATCGTATTCACATTGACTTATTGTATATTACATCTAAAACTGTTCAATAGTTTTCTTCACCATCCCAAAGTTTTAGATTTTTTTATCACTAAGCTAAAAATATAAAAGATTATAGTATATGTAAAAAATTATTCATATTTTATTTTTCTACTACGTCACAAAATTTTAGGTTTTTACCCACTAAAAAACAAAGCTAAAAGAATATAATCCATGACATATTTTTTTATATAAAATAGGTAATATTTAAAATAAATAATCAAGCTAGAATTTATTGATATTTACCATTTTCACATTGAATTATGGTAAGTTAGATGTAAATATATTCCATATGTTTCTTCTCCATCACCAAATTTCATGTTTCTTCGTCACTAAGCCACAGAGTTAAAAGACTGTAAATGAATGACAAATAAATTAAATCTACATGCGTGATCACTAAAATTATATATTGAAGCTCAATGCTATTTGTATTCACTATAATCACATTGTATTATGGTATAATAGATGAAACAATTTCTATATTTTTTCTTCTTCTCCATCACCAAAATTTTGGTTTCCTCACCACTAAGAAACTAAGTTAAGTGACTACAAATGAGTGACACATAATTTATACATACGCATAACGATTAAAATTAAATAATCAAGCTCAATATTATTTATATTCATCGTATTCACATTGACTTATGGTATATTACATCTAAAACTATTCAATATTTTTTTTCACCATCCCAAAGTTTTAGATTTTTTTATCACTAAGCTAAAAATATAAAAGACTATAGTTTATGTAAAAAATTAATTATGTTTTATTTTTCTACTACCTCACAAAATTTTAGGTTTTTACCCACTAAAAAACAAAGCTAAAAGACTATAATCCATGACATATTTTTTATATAACATAGGTAATACTTATAATAAATAATCAAGCTAGAATTAATTGATATTTACCATTTTCACATTGAATTATGGTAAGTTAGATGTAAATATATTCCATATGTTTCTTCTCCATCACCAAATTTCATTTTGCTTCGTCACTAATCCACAGAGTTAAAAGACTGTAAATGAATGACAAATAAATTAAATCTACATCGGTGATCACTAAATGAAATATTTAAGCTCAATGCCATTTGTATTCACTAAAATCACATTGTATTATGGTATAATAGATGAAAAAATATCTATATTTTTTATTCTTCTCCATCACCAAAATTTTGGTTTCCTCACCACTAAGAAACTAAGTTAAGTGCATAAAAATGAGTGACACATAATTTATACATATGCATAACGATTAAAATTAAATAATCAAGCTCAATATTATTTATATTCATCGTATTCACATTGACTTATGGTATATTACATCTAAAACTATTCAATATTTTTTTTCACCATCCCAAAGTTTTAGATTTTTTTATCACTAAGCTAAAAATATAAAAGATTATAGTATATGTAAAAAATTATTCATATTTTATTTATCTACTACGTCACAAAATTTTAGGTTTTTACCCACTAAAAAACAAAGCTAAAAGACTATAATCCATGAGATATTTTTTTATATAAAATAGGTAATACTTAAAATAAATAATCAAGCTAGAATTTGTTGATATTTACCATTTTCACATTGAATTATGGTAAGTTAGATGTAAATATATTCCATATGTTTCTTCTCCATCACCAAATTTCATGTTTCTTCGTCATTAAGCCACAGAGTTAAAAGACTGTAAATGAATGACAAATAAATTAAATCTACATGCGTGATCACTAAAATTAGATATTGAAGCTCAATGTTATTTGTATTCACTATAATCACATTGTATTATGGTATAATAGATGAAACAATTTCTATATTTTTTCTTCTTCTCCATCACCAAAATTTTGGTTTCCTCACCACTAAGAAACTAAGTTAAGTGACTACAAATGAGTGACACATAATTTATACATATGCATAACGATTAAAATTAAATAATCAAGCTCAATATTATTTATATTCATCGTTTTCAAATTGACTTATGGTATATTACATCTAAAACTGTTCAATAGTTTTCTTCACCATCCCAAAGTTTTAGATTTTTTTATCACTAAGCTAAAAATATAAAAGATTATAGTATATGTAAAAAATTATTCATATTTTATTTTTCTACTACGTCACAAAAATTTAGGTTTTTACCCACTAAAAAACAAAGCTAAAAGACTATAATCCATGACATATTTTTTTATATAAAATAGGTAATACTTAAAATAAATAATCAAGCTAGAATTTATTGATATTTACCATTTTCACATTGAATTATGGTAAGTTAGATGTAAATATATTCCATATGTTTCTTCTCCATCACCAAATTTCATGTTTCTTCGTCACTAAGTCACAGAGTTAAAAGACTGTAAATGAATGACAAATAAATTAAATCTACATCGGTGATCACTAAATGAAATATTTAAGCTCAATGCTATTTGCATTCACTATAATCACATTGTATTATGGTATAATAGATGTAAAATATTTCTATATTTTTCTTCTTCCCCATCACCAAAATTTTGGTTTCCACACCTCTAAGAAACTAAGTTAAGTGACTACAAATGAGTGACACGTAATTTATAGATATGCATAACGATTAAAATTAAATAATCAAGCTCAATATTATTTATATTCATCGTATTCACATTGACTTATGGTATATTACATCTGAAACTGTTCAATAGTTTTCTTCACCATCCCAAAGTTTTAGATTTTTTTATCACTAAACTAAAAATATAAAAGATTATAGTATATGTAAAAAATTATTCATATTTTATTTATCTACTACGTCACAAAATTTTAGGTTTTTACCCACTAAAAAACAAAGCTAAAAGACTATAATCCATGAGATATTTTTTTATATAAAATAGGTAATACTTAAAATAAATAATCAAGCTAGAATTTGTTAATATTTACCATTTTCACATTGAATTAAGGTAAGTTAGATGTAAACATATTCAATATGTTTCTTCTCCATCACCAAATTTCATGTTTCTTCGTCACTAAGCCACAGAGTTAAAAGACTGTAAATGAATGACAAATAAATTAAATCTACATGCGTGATCACTAAAATTAGATATTGAAGCTCAATGCTATTTGTATTCACTATAATCACATTGTATTATGGTATAATAGATGAAACAATTTCTATATTTTTTCTTCTTCTCCATCACCAAAATTTTGGTTTCCTCACCACTAAGAAACTAAGTTAAGTGACTACAAATGAGTGACACATAATTTATACATACGCATAACGATTAAAATTAAATAATCAAGCTCAATATTATTTATATTCATCGTTTTCACATTGACTTATGGTATATTACATCTAAAACTGTTCAATAGTTTTCTTCACCATCCCAAAGTTTTAGATTTTTTTATCACTAAGCTAAAAATATAAAAGATTATAGTATAAGTAAAAAATTATTCATATTTTATTTTTCTACTACGTCACAAAATTTTAGGTTTTTACCCACTAAAAAACAAAGCTAAAAGACTATAATCCATGACATATTTTTTTATATAAAATAGGTAATACTTAAAATAAATAATCAAGCTAGAATTTATTGATATTTACCATTTTCACATTGAATTATGGTAAGTTAGATGTAAATATATTCCATATGTTTCTTCTCCATCACCAAATTTCATGTTTCTTCGTCACTAAGTCACAGAGTTAAAAGACTGTAAATGAATGACAAATAAATTAAATCTACATCGGTGATCACTAAATGAAATATTTAAGCTCAATGCTATTTGCATTCACTATAATCACATTGTATTATGGTATAATAGATGTAAAATATTTCTATATTTTTCTTCTTCCCCATCACCAAAATTTTGGTTTCCACACCTCTAAGAAACTAAGTTAAGTGACTACAAATGAGTGACACGTAATTTATAGATATGCATAACGATTAAAATTAAATAATCAAGCTCAATATTATTTATATTCATCGTATTCACATTGACTTATGGTATATTACATCTGAAACTGTTCAATAGTTTTCTTCACCATCCCAAAGTTTTAGATTTTTTTATCACTAAACTAAAAATATAAAAGATTATAGTATATGTAAAAAATTATTCATATTTTATTTATCTACTACGTCACAAAATTTTAGGTTTTTACCCACTAAAAAACAAAGCTAAAAGACTATAATCCATGAGATATTTTTTTATATAAAATAGGTAATACTTAAAATAAATAATCAAGCTAGAATTTGTTAATATTTACCATTTTCACATTGAATTAAGGTAAGTTAGATGTAAATATATTCCATATGTTTCTTCTCCATCACCAAATTTCATGTTTCTTCGTCACTAAGCCACAGAGTTAAAAGATTGTAAATGAATGACAAATAAATTAAATCTACATGCGTGATCACTAAAATTAGATATTGAAGCTCAATGCTATTTGTATTCACTATAATCACATTGTGTTATGGTATAATAGATGAAACAATTTCTATATTTTTTCTTCTTCTCCATCACCAAAATTTTGGTTTCCTCACCACTAAGAAACTAAGTTAAGTGACTACAAATGAGTGACACATAATTTATACATATGCATAACGATTAAAATTAAATAATCAAGCTCAATATTATTTATATTCATCGTTTTCACATTGACTTATGGTATATTACATCTAAAACTGTTCAATAGTTTTCTTCACCATCCCAAAGTTTTTGATTTTTTTATCACTAAGCTAAAAATATAAAAGACTATAGTATATGTAAAAAATTAATCATATTTTATTTTTCTACTACGTCACAAAATTTTAGGTTTTTACCCACTAAAAAACAAAGCTAAAAGACTATAATCCATGACATATTTTTTTATATAAAATAGGTAATACTTAAAATAAATAATCAAGCTAGAATTTATTGATATTTACCATTTTCACATTGAATTATGGTACGTTAGATGTAAATATATTCCATATGTTTCTTCTCCATCACCAAATTTCATTTTTCTTCGTCACTAAGCCACAGAGTTAAAAGACTGTAAATGAATGAAAAACAAATTAAATCTACATCGGTGATCACTAAATGAAATATTTAAGCTCAATGCTATTTTTATTCAGTATAATCACATTGTATTATGGTATAATAGATGTAAAATATTTCTATATTTTTCTTCATCCCCATCACCAAAGTTTTTATTTCCTCACCTCTAAGAAACTAAGTTAAGTGACTACAAATGAGTGACACATAATTTATACATACGCATAACGATTAAAATTAAATAATCAAGCTCAATATTATTTATATTCATCGTATTCACATTGACTTATGGTATATTACATCTAAAACTGTTCAATATTTTTTTTCACCATCCCAAAGTTTTAGATTTTTTTATCACTAAGCTAAAAATATAAAAGACTATAGTTTATGTAAAAAATTAATTATGTTTTATTTTTCTACTACCTCACAAAATTTTAGGTTTTTACCCACTAAAAAACAAAGCTAAAAGACTATAATCCATGACATATTTTTTATATAACATAGGTAATACTTATAATAAATAATCAAGCTAGAATTAATTGATATTTACCATTTTCACATTGAATTATGGTAAGTTAGATGTAAATATATTCCATATGTTTCTTCTCCATCACCAAATTTCATTTTTCTTCGTCACTAATCCACAGAGTTAAAAGACTGTAAATGAATGACAAATAAATTAAATCTACATCGGTGATCACTAAATGAAATATTTAAGCTCAATGCCATTTGTATTCACTAAAATCACATTGTATTATGGTATAATAGATGAAAAAATATCTATATTTTTTATTCTTCTCCATCACCAAAATTTTGGTTTCCTCACCACTAAGAAACTAAGTTAAGTGAATACAAATGAGTGACACATAATTTATACATATGCATAACGATTAAAATTAAATAATCAAGCTCAATATTATTTATATTCATCGTATTCACATTGACTTATGGTATATTACATCTAAAACTATTCAATATTTTTTTTCACCATCCCAAAGTTTTAGATTTTTTTATCACTAAGCTAAAAATATAAAAGACTATAGTATATGTAAAAAATTATTCATATTTTATTTTTCTACTACGTCACAAAATTTTAGGTTTTTACCCACTAAAAAACAAAGCTAAAAGACTATAATCCATGACATATTTTTTATATAACATAGGTAATACTTAAAATAAATAATCGAGCTAGAATTTATTGATATTTACCATTTTCACATTGAATTATGGTAAGTTAGATGTAAATATATTGCATATGTTTCTTCTCCATCACCAAATTTCATGTTTCTTCGTCACTAAGCCACAGAGTTAAAAGACTGTAAATGAATGACAAATAAATTAAATCTACATCGGTGATCACTAAATGAAATATTGAAGCTCAATGCTATTTGTATTCACTATAATCACATTGTATTATGGTATAATAGATGTAAAATATTTCTATATTTTTCTTCTTCCCCATCACCAAAATTTTGGTTTCCTCACCTCTAAGAAACTAAGTTAAGTGACTACAAATGAGTGACACATAATTTATAGATATGCATAACGATTAAAATTAAATAATCAAGCTCAATATTATTTATATTCATCGTATTCACATTGACTTATGGTATATTACATCTAAAACTGTTCAATAGTTTTCTTCACCATCCCAAAGTTTTAGATTTTTTTATCACTAAGCTAAAAATATAAAAGATTATAGTATATGTAAAAAATTATTCATATTTTAATTTTCTACTACGTCACAAAATTTTAGGTTTTTACCCACTAAAAAACAAAGCTAAAAGAATATAATCCATGACATATTTTTTTATATAAAATAGGTAATATTTAAAATAAATAATCAAGCTAGAATTTATCGATATTTACCATTTTCACATTGAATTATGGTAAGTTAGATGTAAATATATTCCATATGTTTCTTCTCCATCACCAAATTTCATGTTTCTTCGTCACTAAGCCACAGAGTTAAAAGACTGTAAATGAATGACAAATAAATTAAATCTACATGCGTGATCACTAAAATTAGATATTGAAGCTCAATGCTATTTGTATTCACTATAATCACATTGTATTATGGTATAATAGATGAAACAATTTCTATATTTTTTCTTCTTCTCCATCACCAAAATTTTGGTTTCCTCACCACTAAGAAACTAAGTTAAGTGACTACAAATGAGTGACACATAATTTATACATACGCATAACGATTAAAATTAAATAATCAAGCTCAATATTATTTATATTCATCGTATTCACATTGACTTATGGTATATTACATCTAAAACTGTTCAATATTTTTTTTCACCATCCCAAAGTTTTAGATTTTTTTATCACTAAGCTAAAAATATAAAAGACTATAGTTTATGTAAAAAATTAATTATGTTTTATTTTTCTACTACCTCACAAAATTTTAGGTTTTTACCCACTAAAAAACAAAGCTAAAAGACTATAATCCATGACATATTTTTTATATAACATAGGTAATACTTATAATAAATAATCAAGCTAGAATTAATTGATATTTACCATTTTCACATTGAATTATGGTAAGTTAGATGTAAATATATTCCATATGTTTCTTCTCCATCACCAAATTTCATTTTTCTTCGTCACTAATCCACAGAGTTAAAAGACTGTAAATGAATGACAAATAAATTAAATCTACATCAGTGATCACTAAATGAAATATTTAAGCTCAATGCCATTTGTATTCACTAAAATCACATTGTATTATGGTATAATAGATGAAAAAATATCTATATTTTTTATTCTTCTCCATCACCAAAATTTTGGTTTCCTCACCACTAAGAAACTAAGTTAAGTGAATACAAATGAGTGACACATAATTTATACATATGCATAACGATTAAAATTAAATAATCAAGCTCAATATTATTTATATTCATCGTATTCACATTGACTTATGGTATATTACATCTAAAACTATTCAATATTTTTTTTCACCATCCCAAAGTTTTAGATTTTTTTATCACTAAGCTAAAAATATAAAAGACTATAGTATATGTAAAAAATTATTCATATTTTATTTTTCTACTACGTCACAAAATTTTAGGTTTTTACCCACTAAAAAACAAAGCTAAAAGACTATAATCCATGACATATTTTTTTATATAAAATAGGTAATACTTAAAATAAATAATCAAGCTAGAAGTTATTGATATTTACCATTTTCACATTGAATTATGGTAAGTTAGATGTAAATATATTCCATATGTTTCTTCTCAATCACCAAATTTCATGTTTCTTCGTCACTAAGCCACAGAGTTAAAAGACTGTAAATGAATGACAAATAAATTAAATCTACATGCGTGATCACTAAAATTAGATATTGAAGCTCAATGCTATTTGTATTCACTATAATCACATTGTATTATGGTATAATAGATGAAACAATTTCTATATTTTTTCTTTTTCTCCATCACCAAAATTTTGGTTTCCTCACCACTAAGAAACTAAGTTAAGTGAATACAAATGAGTGACACATAATTTATACATATGCATAACGATTAAAATTAAATAATCAAGCTCAATATTATTTATATTCATCGTATTCACATTGACTTATGGTATATTACATCTAAAACTATTCAATATTTTTTTTTCACCATCCCAAAGTTTTAGATTTTTTTATCACTAAGCTAAAAATATAAAAGACTATAGTATATGTAAAAAATTATTCATATTTTATTTTTCTACTACGTCACAAAATTTTAGGTTTTTACCCACTAAAAAACAAAGCTAAAAGACTATAATCCATGACATATTTTTTATATAACATAGGTAATACTTAAAATAAATAATCGAGCTAGAATTTATTGATATTTACCATTTTCACATTGAATTATGGTAAGTTAGATGTAAATATATTGCATATGTTTCTTCTCCATCACCAAATTTCATGTTTCTTCGTCACTAAGCCACAGAGTTAAAAGACTGTAAATGAATGACAAATAAATTAAATCTACATCGGTGATCACTAAATGAAATATTGAAGCTCAATGCTATTTGTATTCACTATAATCACATTGTATTATGGTATAATAGATGTAAAATATTTCTATATTTTTCTTCTTCCCCATCACCAAAATTTTGGTTTCCTCACCTCTAAGAAACTAAGTTAAGTGACTACAAATGAGTGACACATAATTTATAGATATGCATAACGATTAAAATTAAATAATCAAGCTCAATATTATTTATATTCATCGTATTCACATTGACTTATGGTATATTACATCTAAAACTGTTCAATAGTTTTCTTCACCATCCCAAAGTTTTAGATTTTTTTATCACTAAGCTAAAAATATAAAAGATTATAGTATATGTAAAAAATTATTCATATTTTATTTTTCTACTACGTCACAAAATTTTAGGTTTTTACCCACTAAAAAACAAAGCTAAAAGAATATAATCCATGACATATTTTTTTATATAAAATAGGTAATATTTAAAATAAATAATCAAGCTAGAATTTATTGATATTTACCATTTTCACATTGAATTATGGTAAGTTAGATGTAAATATATTCCATATGTTTCTTCTCCATCACCAAATTTCATGTTTCTTCGTCACTAAGCCACAGAGTTAAAAGACTGTAAATGAATGACAAATAAATTAAATCTACATGCGTGATCACTAAAATTAGATATTGAAGCTCAATGCTATTTGTATTCACTATAATCACATTGTATTATGGTATAATAGATGAAACAATTTCTATATTTTTTCTTCTTCTCCATCACCAAAATTTTGGTTTCCTCACCACTAAGAAACTAAGTTAAGTGACTACAAATGAGTGACACATAATTTATAAATACGCATAACGATTAAAATTAAATAATCAAGCTCAATATTATTTATATTCATCGTATTCACATTGACTTATGGTATATTACATCTAAAACTATTCAATATTTTTTTTCACCATCCCAAAGTTTTAGATTTTTTTATCACTAAGCTAAAAATATAAAAGACTATAGTTTATGTAAAAAATTAATTATGTTTTATTTTTCTACTACCTCACAAAATTTTAGGTTTTTACCCACTAAAAAACAAAGCTAAAAGACTATAATCCATGACATATTTTTTATATAACATAGGTAATACTTATAATAAATAATCAAGCTAGAATTAATTGATATTTACCATTTTCACATTGAATTATGGTAAGTTAGATGTAAATATATTCCATATGTTTCTTCTCCATCACCAAATTTCATTTTTCTTCGTCACTAATCCACAGAGTTAAAAGACTGTAAATGAATGACAAATAAATTAAATCTACATCGGTGATCACTAAATGAAATATTTAAGCTCAATGCCATTTGTATTCACTAAAATCACATTGTATTATGGTATAATAGATGAAAAAATATCTATATTTTTTATTCTTCTCCATCACCAAAATTTTGGTTTCCTCACCACTAAGAAACTAAGTTAAGTGAATACAATTGAGTGACACATAATTTATACATATGCATAACGATTAAAATTAAATAATCAAGCTCAATATTATTTATATTCATCGTTTTCACATTGACTTATGGTATATTACATCTAAAACTGTTCAATAGTTTTCTTCACCATCCCAAAGTTTTAGATTTTTTTATCACTAAGCTAAAAATATAAAAGATTATAGTATATGTAAAAAATTATTCATATTTTATTTTTCTACTACGTCACAAAATTTTAGGTTTTTACCCACTAAAAAACAAAGCTAAAAGACTATAATCCATGACATATTTTTTTATATAAAATAGGTAATACTTAAAATAAATAATCAAGCTAGAATTTATTGATATTTACCATTTTCACATTGAATTATGGTAAGTTAGATGTAAATATATTCCATATGTTTCTTCTCCATCACCAAATTTCATGTTTCTTCGTCACTAAGTCACAGAGTTAAAAGACTGTAAATGAATGACAAATAAATTAAATCTACATCGGTGATCACTAAATGAAATATTTAAGCTCAATGCTATTTGCATTCACTATAATCACATTGTATTATGGTATAATAGATGTAAAATATTTCTATATTTTTCTTCTTCCCCATCACCAAAATTTTGGTTTCCACACCTCTAAGAAACTAAGTTAAGTGACTACAAATGAGTGACACGTAATTTATAGATATGCATAACGATTAAAATTAAATAATCAAGCTCAATATTATTTATATTCATCGTATTCACATTGACTTATGGTATATTACATCTGAAACTGTTCAATAGTTTTCTTCACCATCCCAAAGTTTTAGATTTTTTTATCACTAAACTAAAAATATAAAAGATTATAGTATATGTAAAAAATTATTCATATTTTATTTATCTACTACGTCACAAAATTTTAGGTTTTTACCCACTAAAAAACAAAGCTAAAAGACTATAATCCATGAGATATTTTTTTATATAAAATAGGTAATACTTAAAATAAATAATCAAGCTAGAATTTGTTGATATTTACCATTTTCACATTGAATTATGGTAAGTTAGATGTAAATATATTCCATATGTTTCTTCTACATCACCAAATTTCATGTTTCTTCGTCATTAAGCCACAGAGTTAAAAGACTGTAAATGAATGACAAATAAATTAAATCTACATGCGTGATCACTAAAATTAGATATTGAAGCTCAATGTTATTTGTATTCACTATAATCACATTGTATTATGGTATAATAGATGAAACAATTTCTATATTTTTTCTTCTTCTCCATCACCAAAATTTTGGTTTCCTCACCACTAAGAAACTAAGTTAAGTGACTACAAATGAGTGACACATAATTTATAAATATGCATAACGATTAAAATTAAATAATCAAGCTCAATATTATTTATATTCATCGTATTCACATTGACTTATGGTATAATACATCTAAAACTGTTCAATAGTTTTTTTTCGCCATCCCAAAGTTTTAGATTTTTTTATCACTAAGCTAAAAATATAAAAGACTATAGTATATGTAAAAAATTAATTATATTTTATTTTTCTACTACGTCACAAAATTTTAGGTTTTTACCCACTAAAAAACAAAGCTAAAAGACTAATCCATGACATATTTTTTATATAACATACGTAATAATCAAAATAAATAATCAAGCTAGAGTTTATTGATATTTACCATTTTCACATTGAATTATGGTACATTAGATGTAAATATATTCCATATGTTTCTTCTCCATCACCAAATTTCATTTTTCTTCGTCACTAAGCCACAGAGTTAAAAGACTGTAAATGAATGAAAAACAAATTAAATCTACATCGGTGATCACTAAATGAAATATTTAAGCTCAATGCTATTTTTATTCAGTATAATCACATTGTATTATGGTATAATAGATGTAAAATATTTCTATATTTTTCTTCTTCCCCATCACCAAAGTTTTTGTTTCCTCACCTCTAAGAAACTAAGTTTAGTGACTACAAATGAGTGACACATAATTAATACATATGCATAACGATTAAAATTAAATAATCAAGCTCAAAATTATTTATATTCATCGCATTCACATTGGCTTATGGTATATTACATCTAAAACTGTTCAATATTTTTTTCACCGCCCCAAAGTTTTAGATTTTTTTATCACTAAGCTAAAAACACAAAAGACAATAGTATATGTAAAAAATTAGTTATATTTTATTTTTCTACTCCGTCACAAAACTTTAGGTTTTTACCCACTAAAAAACAAAGCTAAAAGACTATAATCCATGACATATTTTTTATATAAAATAGGTAATAATAAAAATAAATAATCTAGCTAGAATTTGTTAATATTTACCATTTTCACATTGAATTAAGGTAAGTTAGATGTAAACATATTCAATATGTTTCTTCTCCATCACCAAATTTCATGTTTCTTCGTCACTAAGCCACAGAGTTAAAAGACTGTAAATGAATGATAAATAAATTAAATCTACATGCGTGATCACTAAAATTAAATATTCAAGCTCAATGCTATTTGTATTCACTATAATCACATTGTATTATGGTATAATAGATGTAAACAATTTCTATATTTTTTCTTCTTCTCCATCACCAAAATTTTGGTTTCCTCACCACTAAGAAACTAAGTTAAGTGACTACTAATGAGTGACACATAATTTATACGTATGCATAACAATTAAAATTAAATAATCAAGCTCAATATTATTTATATTCATCGTATTCACATTGACTTATGGTATATTACATCTAAAACTGTTCAGTATTTTTTTTCACCATCCCAATGTTTTAAATTTTTTTATCACTAAGCTAAAAATATAAAAGACTATAGTATATGTAAAAAATTAATTATATTTTATTTTTCTACTACGTCACAAAATTTTAGGTTTTTACCCACTAAAAAACAAAGCTAAAAAGACTATAATCCATGATATATTTTTTATATAACATAGGTAATAATTAAATTAAATAATCAAGCTAGAATTTATTGATATTTACCATTTTCACATTGAATTTTGGTAAGTTAGATGTAAATATATTCCATATGTTTCTTCGCTATCACCAAATTTCATTTTTCTTCGTCACTAAGCCACAGAGTTAAAAGACTGTAAATGAATGACAAATAAATTAAATCTACATGGGTGATCACTAAAATTAAATATTGAAGCTCAATGCTATTTGTATTCAATATAATCACAATGTATTATGGTATAATAGATGTAACCAATTTCTATATTTTTTCTTCTTCTCCATCACCAAAATTTTGGTTTCCTCACCACTAAGAAACTAAGTTAAGTGACTTCAAATGAGTGACACATAATTTATACATATACATAATGATTAAAATTAAATAATCAAGCCCAATATTATTATCGTATTCACATTAACTTATGGTAAATTACATCTAAAACTGTTCAATATTTTTTTTCACCATCCCAAAGTTTTAGATTTTTTTATCACTAAGCTAAAAACACCAAAGACAATAGTATATGTAAAAAATTAATTATATTTTATTTTTCTACTCCGTCACAAAATTTTAGGTTTTTACCCACTAAAAGACAAAGCTAAAAGACTATAATCCATGACATATTTTTTATATTTTAAATAGGTAATAATTAAAATAAATAATCAAGCTAGAATTTATTAATATTTACCATTTTCACATTGAATTATGGTAAGTTAGATGTAAATATATTCCATATGTTTCTTCTCCATCACCAAATTTCATGTTTCTTCGTCACTAAGCCACAGAATTAAAAGACTGTAAATGAATGACAAATAAATTAAATCTACATGGGTGATCACTAAAATTAAATATTTAAGCTCAATGCTATTTGTATTTGTAACACCCATTTTAATTATTTAGTCATTTTATTATTATTTTAAATATTATGTGCTGGTGTGCCCTTTGGTGGGGGTGTATTTGGTGATGTTTGGTGGGTGTCCCTAATGTGGGAGGATTATTGGTGGTGTTTTGGTGAATATAATAATATAGTGTATAATATTAATATTGGTGGGAATATTATTATTATTATTATATTTATTATAGTTACTATTGTTATTAATATTATTATTATTTTGGTGAGATAATAATAGTATTATTATTATTATTATTATTATTATTATTATTATTATTATTATTATTTTTATTATTATTATTTTATTAAGTTATTATTATTATTATTAAGTTATTATTATTATTGGGATTAGAGAATTAAAATAGAGAATGTGAGGAGTTAGTATTACGATACATTGTGAGAAGTTAGAGAAAGTGGAAAAAGAACGATAGAAAGGAGAGAAGTGAGAAGAACGGAAAAGGGAGCGAAGAACGAAGGAACGGGGGAAAATCAGAATTGGCCAAACCTTGGAGGGTTCTTTCATCGATCAACCGATTAACAAGGTAAGGGGGGAGAAACTTGATTGGGAAATGGTTTATACATGTATAGGGTAGTTGGGGATTCCTTAACCCCGTAGGAAATTGATCGATATATGATTTTCTGTATTATATGTGGTAATTGTTGTTGATTGTTGATGGTTGGATATTAAACTTTGATGAATTGTTGTTTTTGGCCAATTTGGCATATAGGTGATTTTATGGTTTTAATTCTGTAGGGATTTTGATGTATCAATAAAGTGTCTAGGTGATGATTTTGGGATTGGGATTAGGAATCATTTAGGCTGAATTACGTGTAATGTTGGTACTGATGTTAAGGTGTGAATTGGGATAGGAGATTAGAGTTAATTGGCCTAGATAGCAATCTGCAGAACTGTGAGAAATTGGTGAAATCGCAGCATTCGCTGGGCTTCGCCTGGCGAGTGTTGGCGAAGCTTCGCCTGGCGAGTGTTGGCGAAGCTTCGCCTGGCGAGTGGAGGCGAGTGTTCGCCTGGCGAGCTGAGGCGAGTGGCAGCGAATAATTCAGAATTAAGTCCCAGACCTAAAGGGTAGGAACTTCTCCTGGCGAGTGTGGCCAGCGAAGGTTCGCCTGGCGAATGAAGGTTCGCCTGGCGAGTGCACGATAGTGAAATGAGGGCTTCGCCAGCAGGTTCGCCTGGCGAATGCCAGCGAAGGTTCGCTTCTCTTCGCCTGGCGAATGCCAGTGAACGTAGCAGAACCAGAATGTGATTTTTGTGATGTTTTGGCCTTGAGCTTGGGCTTGTGTGATCCCTTTGGCCTTGATGCCATGTATGAATGATGACTGTGGGAACTAACTTGTGTACTTGGTGATAGTTGATGTATATGTATGTAGTCATCAGTAGGATCGTGTATCCCCGAGTAGTGGGATGTGTTTGTATCTTGGTGATAGAATATGAACTTGTTTACTAACTGATTGATTTATATGGTGTTGGTGCATGTTATATCTATGCATATATATGTGATGTATAATGATACGATCAGGTGGATCGTGTGCACTTAGTGTGCCTGAACATAATAGTTATGCATTGGTGTGTGCATATCATGGTGTCTTGGTGGGATGGATCAGGTCTCGGATGGAGCGTAAGTGATCTGTCCGTACTCCTTTGTGGAGAATGGTGGGGTTGAATCATGTCTCGGATGGAGCGTAAGTGATTCACCCGTACTCCTTTGTGGAGAATGGTGGGGTTGAATCATGTCTCGGATGGAGCGTAAGTGATTCACCTGTACTCCTTTATGGAGAATGGTGGGTTCGATTGAATGAACCAATGAGTCGGTACCGCATGCATGGTGTGAGTTGCATAAATGCATTATGATATGTTATATTGTAATTTGAACAGTAGGTTCGTCATATGGTGTTGTTGGGGTGAATGATTGATATGTGGGTGTGTTTTACTGCCTTATTTACATGTATTACATTACCATTGTATTTTTTATCATGATTTCTCACCCCTTTGTTGTTATTGTGGTCTGTGCTTCTTCGGAAGTACAGATAATCCAAGTACTTAGCTAGCTTGGATTATGGTGTGACAGTCGAGTCTAGGATGCTCTGATACGTAGCACGGGACTTGGGCGTTTTTATTTATTTTATGAAGAACTTATATTTTATTTCCCTGTGAACGTATCAAACTTTTATTGAATTTTATTATTTAACATTCCACTGTATTTGGAGAAAAACCTTTTTATAAGGAAATGTTGTTTTATGTGATATCCCACTTGGGAGAATTGGAACTCTGATTTTGTTTATTTATAATGTTTATTAATTTAATTGATTTTGGGAAGTGGGGTGTTACAATTGGTATCAGAGCCATACCTCTCCCAGTACGATGTGGTTCGGGGACGAACCAAGCGGAAGCTGGTGGGCATGTAACACCTGAGGTGAAAGAGGACGGTGGTTACATGTAACACCCATGGGCGAGGGAGTGGTTGTCGGTGTCATGAGGCATGGCAATGAGACACTCCTAGCAGCTTCTAGGGGAAAACCGAATTCACATCCGAATGAGAGGGATCCTGAGGCTATGCAGGTATGGGACTGCATCCTTGAATGAAGGCTTATAAGGATTAATTGGTACTACCTATACCAACAAGATGCATCTTCTTTTCGGTAGCCCGTTCAAAAGAACTCCACAGTTAAGCGTGCTTGACTTGGAGCAATTCTGGGATGGGTGACCTTCTGGGAAGTTTCCCAGAAAGCGTGTGAGTGAGGAAAAAGCATGCTGAAAAGACCCGTGTTGGTTTGTGGGGTCAGTCGGTAATCCTGGAAAGCAATATGGGGGCGTTACAAATGGTATCAGAGCAGGTCGGTCCGTCCGGCCAGTGTTGTTGAGTCGAGTTGAGTCTGTCCTTTATGATGTAGTTGAATATCTTTTAAACCTGGTGTTGTTGTTTGGAGCAGTATGGCAGGAAGGAACGATGCTGCATTGGCTGCTGCTATGCAAGCAATGGCACAGGCTGTTGCTAATCAGAATCAAACTGCAGATGCCCAATTCAGGAGTTTGGCGCAGTTTTGGAGCAACAAGCCGCCAACGTTCGAAGGGGGAATTCTGGACCCCGAAGCTGCTCAGAAGTGGCTGAAGGCAATTGAGAAGATCTTCAGAACTATGGAATGTAGCGATGAGCAAAAGGTGAGGTTTGGTACTCACATGCTGGAGGGTGAAGCTGAAGCCTGGTGGGACAATAGTCGCCAAAGGTTGGAAGCTGCTGGAACTACCATTACTTGGTAGGTGGTTCGGAAAGGTTTTCTGGAGAAGTATTTCCCGGAAGATATCCGAAGCGCTAAGGAAATTGAATTCTTAGAGCTGAAACAGGGTAGCATGACTGTAGCAGAATATGCTGCCAAGTTTGAGAAGCTGGTGCAGTATTGTCCCCACTATAATGTGGAAGGGGCAATGACCTCTAAGTGCTTAAAGTTTGAGAATGGACTGCGTCCAGAGATTAAGTTGGGGATTGCTTGTCAGAAGATCAGGAGCTATCCTGAGCTGGTAAGCAGAAGCAGGATTTATGATAACGATAACCGAGCAAGGATTGCGCACTACAAAGCTGTTAATGACCGTAAGGGTAAGCAGAGGTTTAGTGGTACTCCTTATAGTGTTGCTGCTGATAAGGGAAAACGTAAAGCTGTTGTTGATAAGAAGCCTAGAGATGGGAGAGCACCTGTTGAAGGGAAATGTTTTCGGTGCGGTGGTATGGGACACCGTTCTAATGATTGTCCTAATGAAGCCAAGAAGTGTTTTAAGTGTGGGAAACCAGGTCATGTGATAGCTGACTGCAGAGCAACTATGCCGACCTGTTATAACTGTGGTGAGAAGGGTCATATCAGTACACATTGTGAGAAGCCGAAGAAGCCTCAAACGTCTCCGGCTGGTGGAAAAGTGTTTGCCTTGGCAGGAACTCAAGCTGCCAGTGATGAGCGTGTGATCAGAGGTACTTGTATTATCAATAATATTCCTTTGATTGCTATTATTGATACGGGTGCAACACACTCGTTTATTTCTGTAGATTGTATGAAGAGGATAGGTTTGGTGCCGTCCACCCTGGAGAGACGGATGACTATTGAGACACCCTCTATAGGTTCAGTGACTACTTCTTTGGTATGCCTGAAGTGTCCGCTGACTATTTTCGGTAGAGAATTTGGAGTGGATCTGATTTGTCTACCACTTGGTAAGTTGGATGTTATTCTGGGTATGAACTGGTTAGAGTTCAACCGAGTCTACATCGATTGTTTTCGGAAGGAATTGTTGTTCCTGACCCCTGAAGAGGAAGTTGTGGCAAGTTCTTTGTCTAATAAAGAATTGAGGGCCTTGTTGGAAGATGAAACCAGAGTGTTTGCTTTATTTGCAACTTTATCGCTGGATAACAAAGTGCCAATGGAGGAATTAGCAGTGGTGAATGAATTTCCAGAAGTGTTTCCTGACGACATTACGGAATTGCCTCCGACGTGAGAAGTAGAATTTGGTATTGATCTTGTTCCTGGTACGAGACCTATTTCTATGGCGCCGTACAGGATGTCTGCAGTGGAATTGGCTGAGTTGAAGTCTCAGATTGGAGAATTGTTGGATAGAAAGTTTATTAGACCAAGTGTATCGCCGTGGGGAGCTCCAGTGTTGTTGGTGAAGAAGAAGGATGGTAGTATGTGTCTGTGCATCGATTACCGTCAATTGAATAAAGTGACTATTAAGAATAAGTATCCTTTACCTAGGATTGATGATTTGATGGACCAGCTGGTGGGAGCTCGTGTATTTAGTAAGATCGACTTAAGATCGGGTTATCATCAGATGAGAGTAAAAGAAGGTGATATTCAGAAGACTGCCTTTAGGACTCGATATGGACATTACGAATATGCTGTAATGCCGTTTGGAGTGACTAATGCACCGGGAGTATTTATGGAGTATATGAACATAATTTTCCATTCTTACTTGGATCAGTTCATTGTAGTGTTTATTGATGATATATTAATTTATTCTAAATCTGATGAAGAGCATGCAGGACATCTGAGAATTGCCTTGCAAGTGTTGAAGGAAAATAAATTATTTGCTAAACTGTCAAAGTGTGACTTTTGGTTGAAGAAAGTAAGTTTCTTGGGGCATGTAATATCTGAAGATGGAATAGCGGTGGATCCGTCAAAAGTAAGTGCAGTATTGCAGTGGGAACCGTCGAAGACAGCGATAGAGATTAGAAGCTTTTTGGGGTTAGCCGGTTATTACCGCAGGTTTATTGAAGGGTTCTCTAATTTGGCGTTGCCATTAACTCAGTTGACGAGAAAGAACCAAGTTTTTGTATGGGATGCTGCTTGTGAAGAAAGTTTTGAAGAGTTGAAAAAGAGATTGACTACGGCACCGGTGTTAGTGTTACCGACTCCGAGTGAACCGTTTGTGGTGTACTGTGATGCGTCTAAGATGGGATTAGGCGGGGTTTTGATGCAGAATGGTAAAGTAGTAGCATATGCATCGCGGCAATTGAGAGTGCATGAGCGAAATTATCCGACTCATGATCTTGAATTAGCTGCGGTTGTTTTTATGTTAAAAATTTGGAGACACTATTTATATGGTTCAAGATTTGAAGTGTTTAGTGATCATAAGAGTCTGAGATACCTGTTTGATCAGAAAGAGCTGAATATGAGGCAGAGAAGATGGTTGGAATTTTTGAAGGATTATGACTTCAGTTTGAGTTATCATCCAGGAAAGGCCAATGTAGTGGCAGATGCTTTGAGTAGGAAAGCAATTCATATGTCAGCTCTGATGGTGAAAGAAATTGAGTTAATTGAACAGTTTAGAGATTTGAGCATGGTTTGTGAGACTACTGCAGATAGTGTAATGTTGGGTATGTTGCAGGTAAATAATGACTTCTTGGATATGATTAGAGAAAATCAGAAGTTGGATGTGAAATTGGTAGATTTGATGCCTGGAGTAGGGAGTGACTCCGATAGCGACTTTAAATTGGATAGTACAGGTGTGTTGAGATTTAGAGGCAGGATTTGTGTACCAGATGATGAAGAACTGAAAAAGTCAATTTTGAGCGAAGGACATCGTAGTAGCCTGAGTATTCATCCGGGAGCTACGAAAATGTATCATGATTTGAAGAAATTATTTTGTCTGGTATGAAAAGAGACATAGCTCAATTTGTGTATGCCTGTTTGACATGTCAGAAGTCGAAGGTGGAACACCAAAGACCTTCTGGATTTATGCAACCATTAGAGATTCCGGTTTGGAAATGGGATTGCATTACCATGGGTTTTGTGACAGGTTTGCCGAATACGGCAAGAGGTTTTGATGCTATATGGGTGATTGTGGATCGATTGACGAAGTCTGCACACTTCGTGCCGATCAATATTAGTTTTCCGTTGACGAAACTGGCAGAGATTTATATTCGGGTAATTGTGAAGTTACATGGTGTTCCGTCCAGTATTGTGTCGGATAGAGATCCGCGGTTTACTTTGGAATTTTGGAAGAGCTTGCAGGAAGCTTTGGGAACTAAGTTGAAATTGAGTTCAGCTTATCATCCGCAAACTGATGGTCAGTCGGAGAGGACTATTCAGTCGCTTGAAGATTTGTTGAGAGCTTGTGTGTTAGAAAAGGGTGGCGTTGCCGTCTGAGTTGTCAAACTTACATGATGTGTTTCATGTGTCGCAATTGCGAAAGTATGTTTCTGATCCATCTCATGTGATTCAGAGAGATGATGTTCAGATTCGGGAGAATCTTACTGTTGAGACGATGCCGTTGAGGATCGAGGACCGTAAGATGAAACAGCTCCGAGGGAAAGAGATACCTTTGGTGAGGGTAGCTTGGGGAGGTGCTGCAGGAGGCAGTGAGACCTGGGAGTTGGAAAGCAGGATGCGAGAAGCGTATCCGGAGCTATTTCCATCAGGTAATTTTCGAGGACGAAAATAATTAAAGTGGGGGAGAGTTGTAACACCCATTTTAATTATTTAGTCATTTTATTATTATTTTAAATATTATGTGCTGGTGTGCCCTTTGGTGGGGGTGTATTTGGTGATGTTTGGTGGGTGTCCCTAATGTGGGAGGATTATTGGTGGTGTTTTGGTGAATATAATAATATAGTGTATAATATTAATATTGGTGGGAATATTATTATTATTATTATATTTATTATAGTTACTATTGTTATTAATATTATTATTATTTTGGTGAGATAATAATAGTATTATTATTATTATTATTATTATTATTATTATTATTATTATTATTATTATTATTTTTATTATTATTATTTTATTAAGTTATTATTATTATTATTAAGTTATTATTATTATTGGGATTAGAGAATTAAAATAGAGAATGTGAGGAGTTAGTATTACGATACATTGTGAGAAGTTAGAGAAAGTGGAAAAAGAACGATAGAAAGGAGAGAAGTGAGAAGAACGGAAAAGGGAGCGAAGAACGAAGGAACGGGGGAAAATCAGAATTGGCCAAACCTTGGAGGGTTCTTTCATCGATCAACCGATTAACAAGGTAAGGGGGGAGAAACTTGATTGGGAAATGGTTTATACATGTATAGGGTAGTTGGGGATTCCTTAACCCCGTAGGAAATTGATCGATATATGATTTTCTGTATTATATGTGGTAATTGTTGTTGATTGTTGATGGTTGGATATTAAACGTTGATGAATTGTTGTTTTTGGCCAATTTGGCATATAGGTGATTTTATGGTTTTAATTCTGTAGGGATTTTGATGTATCAATAAAGTGTCTAGGTGATGATTTTGGGATTGGGATTAGGAATCATTTAGGCTGAATTACGTGTAATGTTGGTACTGATGTTAAGGTGTGAATTGGGATAGGAGATTAGAGTTAATTGGCCTAGATAGCAATCTGCAGAACTGTGAGAAATTGGTGAAATCGCAGCATTCGCTGGGCTTCGCCTGGCGAGTGTTGGCGAAGCTTCGCCTGGCGAGTGGAGGCGAGTGTTCGCCTGGCGAGCTGAGGCGAGTGGCAGCGAATAATTCAGAATTAAGTCCCAGACCTAAAGGGTAGGAACTTCGCCTGGCGAGTGTGGCCAGCGAAGGTTCGCCTGGCGAATGAAGGTTCGCCTGGCGAGTGCACGATAGTGAAATGAGGGCTTCGCCAGCAGGTTCGCCTGGCGAATGCCAGCGAAGGTTCGCTTCTCTTCGCCTGGCGAATGCCAGCGAACGTAGCAGAACCAGAATGTGATTTTTGTGATGTTTTGGCCTTGAGCTTGGGCTTGTGTGATCCCTTTGGCCTTGATGCCATGTATGAATGATGACTGTGGGAACTAACTTGTGTACTTGGTGATAGTTGATGTATATGTATGTAGTGATCAGTAGGATCGTGTATCCCCGAGTAGTGGGATGTGTTTGTATCTTGGTGATAGAATATGAACTTGTTTACTAACTGATTGATTTATATGGTGTTGGTGCATGTTATATCTATGCATATATATGTGATGTATAATGATACGATCAGGTGGATCGTGTGCACTTAGTGTGCCTGAACATAATAGTTATGCATTGGTGTGTGCATATCATGGTGTCTTGGTGGGATGGATCATGTCTCGGATGGAGCGTAAGTGATCTGTCCGTACTCCTTTGTGGAGAATGGTGGGGTTGAATCATGTCTCGGATGGAGCGTAAGTGATTCACCCGTACTCCTTTGTGGAGAATGGTGGGGTTGAATCATGTCTCGGATGGAGCGTAAGTGATTCACCTGTACTCCTTTATGGAGAATGGTGGGTTCGATTGAATGAACCAATGAGTCGGTACCGCATGCATGGTGTGAGTTGCATAAATGCATTATGATATGTTATATTGTAATTTGAACAGTAGGTTCGTCATATGGTGTTGTTGGGGTGAATGATTGATATGTGGGTGTGTTTTACTGCCTTATTTACATGTATTACATTACCATTGTATTTTTTATCATGATTTCTCACCCCTTTGTTGTTATTGTGGTCTGTGCTTCTTCGGAAGTACAGATAATCCAAGTACTTAGCTAGCTTGGATTATGGTGTGACAGTCGAGTCTAGGATGCTCTGATACGTAGCACGGGACTTGGGCGTTTTTATTTATTTTATGAAGAACTTATATTTTATTTCCCTGTGAACGTATCAAACTTTTATTGAATTTTATTATTTAACATTCCGCTATATTTGGAGAAAAACCTTTTTATAAGGAAATGTTGTTTTATGTGATATCCCACTTGGGAGAATTGGAACTCTGATTTTGTTTATTTATAATGTTTATTAATTTAATTGATTTTGGGAAGTGGGGTGTTACAGTATTCACTATAATCACATTGTACAATGGTATAATAGATGTAAACAATTTCTATATTTTTTCTTCTTCTCCATCACCAAAATTTTAGTTTCCTCACAACTAAGAAACTAAGTTAAGTGACTACAAATGAGTGACACATAATTTATACATATGCATAACGATTAAAATTAAATAATCAAGCTCAATCTTATTTATATTCATCGTATTGACATTGACTTATGGTATATTACATCTAAAATTGTTCAATAGTTTTTTTCGCCTTCCCAAAGTTTTAGATTTTTTTATCACTAAGCTAAAAATATAAAATACTATAGTATATGTAAAAAATTAATTATATTTTACTTTTCTACTACGTCACAAAATTTTAGGTTTTTACCCACTAAAAAACAAAGCTAAAAGACTATAATCCATGACATATTTTTTATATAAAATAGGTAATAATTAAAATAAATAATCTAGCTAGAATTTGTTAATATTTACCATTTTCACATTGAATTAAGGTAAGTTAGGTGTAAACATATTCAATATGTTTCTTCTCCATCACCAAATTTCATGTTTCTTCATCACTAAGCCACAGAGTTAAAAGACTGTAAATGAATGACAAATAAATTAAATCTACATGGGTGATCACTAAAATTAAATATTTAAGCTCAATGTTATTTGTATTCACTATAATCACATTGTACAATGGTATAATAGATGTAAACAATTTCAATATTTTTTCTTCTTCTCCATCACCAAAATTTTAGTTTCCTCACAACTAAGAAACTAAGTTAAGTGACTACAAATGAGTGACACATAATTTATACATATGCATAACGATTAAAATTAAATAATCAAGCTCAATCTTATTTATATTCATCGTATTCACATTGACTTATGGTATATTACATCTAAAACTGTTCAATAGTTTTTTTCGCCTTCCCAATGTTTTAGATTTTTTTATCACTAAGCTAAAAATATAAAAGACTATAGTATATGTAAAAAATTAATTATATTTTACTTTTCTACTACGTCACAAAATTTTAGGTTTTTACCCACTAAAAAACAAAGCTAAAAGACTATAATCCATGACATATTTTTTATATAACATAGGTAATAATTAAAATAAATAATCAAGCTAGAATTTATTGATATTTACCATTTTCACATTGAATTATGGTAAGTTAGATGTAAATATATTCCATATGTTTCTTCTCCATCACCAAATTTCATTTTTCTTCGTCACTAAGCCACAAAGTTAAAAGACTGTAAATGAATGACAAATAAATTAAATCTACATGGGTGATCACTAAATGAAATATTTAAGCTCAATGCTATTTGTATTCACTATAATCACATTGTATTATGGATAATAGATGTAAAATATTTCTATATTTTTCTTCTTCCCCATCACCAAAATTTTAGGTTTCCTCACCTCTAAGAAACTAAGTTTAGTGACTACAAATGAGTGACACATAATTTATACATATGCATAACGATTAAAATTAAATAATCAAGCTCAATATTATTTATATTCATCGTATTCACATTGACTTATGGTATATTACATCTAAAACTGTTTAGCAGTTTCCTTCACCATCCCAAAGTTTTAGATTTTTTTATCACTAAGCTAAAAATATAAAAGACTATAGTATATGTAAAAAATTAATCATATTGTATTTTTCTACTACGTCACAAAATTTTAGGTTGTTACCGACTAAAAAACAAAGCTAGACTATAATCAATGACATATTTTTTTATTTAAAATAGGTAATACTTAAAATAAATAATCAAGCTACAATTTATTGATATTTAGCATTTTCACATTGAATTATGGTAAGTTAGATGTAAATATATTCCATATGTTTCTTCTCCATCACAAAATTTCATGTTTCTTCGTCACTAAGCCACAGAGTTAAAAGACTGTAAATGAATGACAAATAAATTAAATCTACATCGGTGATCACTAAATGAAATATTTAAGCTCAATGCTATTTGTATTCACTTTAATCACATTGTATTATGGTATAATAGATGTAAACAATTTCTATATTTTTTCTTCTTCTCCATCACCAAAATTTTGGTTTTCTCACCACTAAGAAACTAAGTTAAGTGACTACAAATGAGTGACACATAATTTATACATATGCATAACGATTAAAATTAAATAATCAAGCCCAATATTATTTTATTTATCGTATTCACATTAACTTATGGTATATTACATCTAAAACTGTTCAATAGTTTTCTTCACCATCCCAAAGTTTTAGATTTTTTTATCACTAAGCTAAAAATATAAAAGACTATAGTATATGTAAAAAATTATTTATATTTTATTGTTCTACTACGTCACAAAATTTTAGGTTTTTACCCACTAAAAAACAAAGCTAAAAGACTATAATCCATGACATATTTTTTTATATAAAATAGGTAATACTTAAAATAAATAATCAAGCTAGAATTTATTGATATTTACCATTTTCACATTGAATTATGGTAAGTTAGATGTAAATATATTCCATATGTTTCTTCTCCACTAAGCCACAGAGTTAAAAGACTGTAAATGAATGACAAATATATTAAATCTACACGGGTGATCACTAAAATTAAATATTGAAGCTCAATGCTATTTGTATTCACTATAATCACATTATATTATGGTATAATAGATGTAAATAATTTCTATATTTTTTCTTCTTCTCCATCACCAAAATTTTGGTTTCCTCACCACTAAGAAACTAAGTTAAGTGACTACAAATGAGTGACACATAATTTATACATATGCATAACGATTAAAAATAAATAATCAAGCCCAATATTATTTTATTTATCGTATTCACATTAACTTATGGTAAATTACATCTAAAACTGTTCAATATTTTTTTTCACCATCCCAAAGTTTTAGATTTTTTTATCACTAAGCTAAAAATATAAAAGACTATAGTATATGTAAAAAATTAATTATATTTTACTTTTCTACTACGTCACAAAATTTTCGGTTTTTACCCACTAAAAAACAAAGCTAAAAGACTATAATCCATGACATATTTTTTATATAACATAGGTAATAATTAAAATAAATAATCAAGCTAGAATTTATTGATATTTACCATTTTCACATTGAATTATGGTAAGTTAGATGTAAATATATTCCATATGTTTCTTCTCCATCACCAAATTTCATTTTTCTTCGTCACTAAGCCACAAAGTTAAAAGACTGTAAATGAATGACAAATAAATTAAATCTACATGGGTGATCACTAAATGAAATATTTAAGCTCAATGCTATTTGTATTCACTATAATCACATTGTATTATGGATAATAGATGTAAAATATTTCTATATTTTTCTTCTTCCCCATCACCAAAATTTTAGGTTTCCTCACCTCTAAGAAACTAAGTTTAGTGACTACAAATGAGTGACACATAATTTATACATATGCATAACGATTAAAATTAAATAATCAAGCTCAATATTATTTATATTCATCGTATTCACATTGACTTATGGTATATTACATCTAAAACTGTTTAACAGTTTCCTTCACCATCCCAAAGTTTTAGATTTTTTTATCACTAAGCTAAAAATATAAAAGACTATAGTATATGTAAAAAATTAATCATATTGTATTTTTCTACTACGTCACAAAATTTTAGGTTGTTACCGACTAAAAAACAAAGCTAGACTATAATCAATGACATATTTTTTTATTTAAAATAGGTAATACTTAAAATAAATAATCAAGCTACAATTTATTGATATTTAGCATTTTCACATTGAATTATGGTAAGTTAGATGTAAATATATTCCATATGTTTCTTCTCCATCACAAAATTTCATGTTTCTTCGTCACTAAGCCACAGAGTTAAAAGACTGTAAATGAATGACAAATAAATTAAATCTACATCGGTGATCACTAAATGAAATATTTAAGCTCAATGCTATTTGTATTCACTTTAATCACATTGTATTATGGTATAATAGATGTAAACAATTTCTATATTTTTTCTTCTTCTCCATCACCAAAATTTTGGTTTTCTCACCACTAAGAAACTAAGTTAAGTGACTACAAATGAGTGACACATAATTTATACATATGCATAACGATTAAAATTAAATAATCAAGCCCAATATTATTTTATTTATCGTATTCACATTAACTTATGGTATATTACATCTAAAACTGTTCAATAGTTTTCTTCACCATCCCAAAGTTTTAGATTTTTTTATCACTAAGCTAAAAATATAAAAGACTATAGTATATGTAAAAAATTATTTATATTTTATTGTTCTACTACGTCACAAAATTTTAGGTTTTTACCCACTAAAAAACAAAGCTAAAAGACTATAATCCATGACATATTTTTTTATATAAAATAGGTAATACTTAAAATAAATAATCAAGCTAGAATTTATTGATATTTACCATTTTCACATTGAATTAGGGTAAGTTAGATGTAAATATATTCCATATGTTTCTTCTCCACTAAGCCACAGAGTTAAAAGACTGTAAATGAATGACAAATATATTAAATCTACACGGGTGATCACTAAAATTAAATATTGAAGCTCAATGCTATTTGTATTCACTACAATCACATTATATTATGGTATAATAGATGTAAATAATTTCTATATTTTTTCTTCTTCTCCATCACCAAAATTTTGGTTTCCTCACCACTAAGAAACTAAGTTAAGTGACTACAAATGAGTGACACATAATTTATACATATGCATAACGATTAAAAATAAATAATCAAGCCCAATATTATTTTATTTATCGTATTCACATTAACTTATGGTAAATTACATCTAAAACTGTTCAATATTTTTTTTCACCATCCCAAAGTTTTAGATTTTTTTATCACTAAGCTAAAAATATAAAAGACTATAGTATATGTAAAAAATTAATTATATTTTACTTTTCTACTACGTCACAAAATTTTCGGTTTTTACCCACTAAAAAACAAAGCTAAAAGACTATAATCCATGACATATTTTTTATATAACATAGGTAATAATTAAATAAATAATCAAGCTAGAATTTATTGATATTTACCATTTTCACATTGAATTATGGTAAGTTAGATGTAAATATATTCCATATGTTTCTTCTCCATCACCAAATTTCATTTTTCTTCGTCACTAAGCCACAGAGTTAAAAGACTGTAAATGAATGACAAATAAATTAAATCTACATGGGTGATCACTAAATGAAATATTTAAGCTCAATGCTATTTGTATTCACTATAATCACATTGTATTATGGATAATAGATGTAAAATATTTCTATATTTTTCTTCTTCCCCATCACCAAAATTTTAAGTTTCCTCACCTCTAAGAAACTAAGTTTAGTGACTACAAATGAGTGACACATAATTTATACATATGCATAACGATTAAAATTAAATAATCAAGCTCAATATTATTTATATTCATCGTATTCACATTGACTTATGGTATATTACATCTAAAACTGTTTAACAGTTTCCTTCACCATCCCAAAGTTTTAGATTTTTTTATCACTAAGCTATAAATATAAAAGACTATAGTATATGTAAAAAATTAATCATATTGTATTTTTCTACTACGTCGCAAAATTTTAGGTTGTTACCGACTAAAAAACAAAGCTAGACTATAATCAATGACATATTTTTTTATTTAAAATAGGTAATACTTAAAATAAATAATCAAGCTACAATTTATTGATATTTAGCATTTTCACATTGAATTATGGTAAGTTAGATGTAAATATATTCCATATGTTTCTTCTCCATCACAAAATTTCATGTTTCTTCGTCACTAAGCCACAGAGTTAAAAGACTGTAAATGAATGACAAATAAATTAAATCTACATCGGTGATCACTAAATGAAATATTTAAGCTCAATGCTATTTGTATTCACTTTAATCACATT
>CAWUDS030000001.1:16485263-16509287 GCA_963859935.3 Lathyrus sativus | reverse complement strand
AAACCAAAATTTTGGTGACGGAGAAGAAGAAAAATATAGAAATGAATAAAAATATTATGTTTTATAGTCTCTTAACTCTGTGGCTTACTGACGAAGAAAGATAAAATTTGGTGATGGAGTAGAAACATATTGAATATATTTACATCTAATTAACCATAATTCAATGTGATTTATGGTAAATATAAATAAATTCTAGCTTGCCTATTTATTTTATTTATTACCTACTTTATAAAAAATATATGTCATGGATTATAGTCTTTTAACTTTGTTTTTTAGTGGGAAAAGCCTAAAATTTTGTGGTTGTATTGAAAAATAAAATATAACTAATTTTTTACATCTACTATAGTCTATTTTGTTTTATGCATGGTGATAAAAAAATTAAAACTAAGGGACGGTGACGAAAAATATCTAATATTTTTAAATGTCATATACCATAAGTCAATGTGAAAACGATGATATAAAAAATCATGAGCTTGCTTTTTTAATTTTAATTGTTATGCATATGCATAAACTATGGGCTATTCATTTTTAGTCTCTTAACTTAGTTTCTTAGAGGTTAAAATACCAAAATTTTGGTGACGGAGAAGAAGAAAAATATAGAAATTGTTTAAATATATTATGTTTTATAGTCTCTTAACTCTGTGGCTTACTGACGAAGAAAGATGAAATTTGGTGATGGAGAAGAAACATATTGAATATATTTACATCTAATTAACCATAATTCAATGTGAATTATGGTAAATATAAATAAATTCTAGCTTGCGTATTTATTTTATTTATTACCTACTTTATAAAAAATATATGTCATGGATTATAGTCTTTTAACTTTGTTTTTTAGTGGGAAAAACCTAAAATTTTGTGGTTGAGTAGAAAAATAAAATATAACTAATTTTTCACATCTACTATAGTCTATTTTGTTTTTTGCATCGTGATAAAAAAATTAAAACTAAAAGACGGTGAGGAAAAATATCTAATATTTTTAAATGTCATATACCATAAGTCAATGTGAAAACGATGATATAAAAAATCATGAGCTTGCTTTTTTAATTTTAATTGTTATGCATATGTATAAATTATGGGTCATTCATTTGTAGTCTCTTAACTTAGTTTCTTAGAGGTTAAGAAACCAAAATTTTGGTGACGGAGAAGAAGAAAAATATAGAAATGATTAAAAATATTATGTTTTATAGTCTCTTAACTTTGTGGCTTACTGACGAAGAAAGATAAAATTTGGTGATGGAGTAGAAACATATTGAATATATTTACATCTAATTAACCATAATTCAATGTGATTTATGGTAAATATAAATAAATTCTAGCTTGCCTATTTATTTTATTTATTACCTACTTTATAAAAAATATATGTCATGGATTATAGTCTTTTAACTTTGTTTTTTAGTGGGAAAAGCCTAAAATTTTGTGGTTGTATTGAAAAATAAAATATAACTAATTTTTTACATCTACTATAGTCTATTTTGTTTTATGCATGGTGATAAAAAAATTAAAACTAAGGGATGGTGACGAAAAATATCTAATATTTTTAAATGTCATATACCATAAGTCAATGTGAAAACGATGATATAAAAAATCATGAGCTTGCTTTTTTAATTTTAATTGTTATGCATATGCATAAACTATGGGCTATTCATTTGTAGTCTCTTAACTTAGTTTCTTAGAGGTTAAGAAACCAAAATTTTGGTGACGGAGAAGAAGAAAAATATAGAAATTGTTTAAATATATTATGTTTTATAGTCTCTTAACTCTGTGGCTTACTGACGAAGAAAGATGAAATTTGGTGATGGAGAAGAAACATATTGAATATATTTACATCTAATTAACCATAATTCAATGTGAATTATGGTAAATATAAATAAATTCTAGCTTGCGTATTTATTTTATTTATTACCTACTTTATAAAAAATATATGTCATGGATTATAGTCTTTTAACTTTGTTTTTTAGTGGGAAAAACCTAAAATTTTGTGGTTGTGTAGAAAAATAAAATATAACTAATTTTTCACATCTACTATAGTCTATTTTTTTTTTGCATCGTGATAAAAAAATTAAAACTAAAAGACGGTGAGGAAAAATATCTAATATTTTTAAATGTCATATACCATAAGTCAATGTGAAAACGATGATATAAAAAATCATGAGCTTGCTTTTTTAATTTTAATTGTTATGCATATGTATAAATTATGGGTCATTCATTTGTAGTCTCTTAACTTAGTTTCTTAGAGGTTAAGAAACCAAAATTTTGGTGACGGAGAAGAAGAAAAATATAGAAATGATTAAAAATATTATGTTTTATAGTCTCTTAACTTTGTGGCTTACTGACGAAGAAAGATAAAATTTGGTGATGGAGTAGAAACATATTGAATATATTTACATCTAATTAACCATAATTCAATGTGATTTATGGTAAATATAAATAAATTCTAGCTTGCCTATTTATTTTATTTATTACCTACTTTATAAAAAATATATGTCATGGATTATAGTCTTTTAACTTTGTTTTTTAGTGGGAAAAGCCTAAAATTTTGTGGTTGTATTGAAAAATAAAATATAACTAATTTTTTACATCTACTATAGTCTATTTTGTTTTATGCATGGTGATAAAAAAATTAAAACTAAGGGATGGTGACGAAAAATATCTAATATTTTTAAATGTCATATACCATAAGTCAATGTGAAAACGATGATATAAAAAATCATGAGCTTGCTTTTTTAATTTTAATTGTTATGCATATGCATAAACTATGGGCTATTCATTTGTAGTCTCTTAACTTAGTTTCTTAGAGGTTAAGAAACCAAAATTTTGGTGACGGAGAAGAAGAAAAATATAGAAATTGTTTAAATATATTATGTTTTATAGTCTCTTAACTCTGTGGCTTACTGACGAAGAAAGATGAAATTTGGTGATGGAGAAGAAACATATTGAATATATTTACATCTAATTAACCATAATTCAATGTGAATTATGGTAAATATAAATAAATTCTAGCTTGCGTATTTATTTTATTTATTACCTACTTTATAAAAAATATATGTCATGGATTATAGTCTTTTAACTTTGTTTTTTAGTGGGAAAAACCTAAAATTTTGTGGTTGTGTAGAAAAATAAAATATAACTAATTTTTCACATCTACTATAGTCTATTTTGTTTTTTGCATCGTGATAAAAAAATTAAAACTAAAAGACGGTGAGGAAAAATATCTAATATTTTTAAATGTCATATACCATAAGTCAATGTGAAAACGATGATATAAAAAATCATGAGCTTGCTTTTTTAATTTTAATTGTTATGCATATGTATAAATTATGGGTCATTCATTTGTAGTCTCTTAACTTAGTTTCTTAGAGGTTAAGAAACCAAAATTTTGGTGACGGAGAAGAAGAAAAATATAGAAATGATTAAAAATATTATGTTTTATAGTCTCTTAACTGTGTGGCTTACTGACGAAGAAAGATAAAATTTGGTGATGGAGTAGAAACATATTGAATATATTTACATCTAATTAACCATAATTCAATGTGATTTATGGTAAATATAAATAAATTCTAGCTTGCCTATTTATTTTATTTATTACCTACTTTATAAAAAATATATGTCATGGATTATAGTCTTTTAACTTTGTTTTTTAGTGGGAAAAGCCAAAAATTTTGTGGTTGTATTGAAAAATAAAATATAACTAATTTTTTACATCTACTATAGTCTATTTTGTTTTATGCATGGTGATAAAAAAAATTAAAACTAAGGGATGGTGACGAAAAATATCTAATATTTTTAAATGTCATATACCATAAGTCAATGTGAAAACGATGATATAAAAAATCATGAGCTTGCTTTTTTAATTTTAATTGTTATGCATATGCATAAACTATGGGCTATTCATTTGTAGTCTCTTAACTTAGTTTCTTAGAGGTTAAGAAACTAAAATTTTGGTGACGGAGAAGAAGAAAAATATAGAAATTGTTTAAATATATTATGTTTTATAGTCTCTTAACTCTGTGGCTTACTGACGAAGAAAGATGAAATTTGGTGATGGAGAAGAAACATATTGAATATATTTACATCTAATTAACCATAATTTAATGTGAATTATGGTAAATATAAATAAATTCTAGCTTGCGTATTTATTTTATTTATTACCTACTTTATAAAAAATATATGTCATGGATTATAGTCTTTTAACTTTGTTTTTTAGTGGGAAAAACCTAAAGTTTTGTGGTTGTGTAGAAAAATAAAATATAACTAATCTTTTACATCTACTATAGTCTATTTTGTTTTATACATGGTGATAAAAAAATTAAAACTAAAAGACGGTGAGGAAAAATATCTAATATTTTTAAATGTCATATACCATAAGTCAATGTGAAAACGATGATATAAAAAATCATGAGCTTGCTTTTTTAATTTTAATTGTTATGCATATGTATAAATTATGGGTTATTCATTTGTAGTCTCTTAACTTAGTTTCTTAGAGGTTAAGAAACCAAAATTTTGGTGACGGAGAAGAAGAAAAATATAGAAATGAATAAAAATATTATGTTTTATAGTCTCTTAACTCTGTGGCTTACTGACGAAGAAAGATAAAATTTGGTGATGGAGTAGAAACATATTGAATATATTTACATCTAATTAACCATAATTCAATGTGATTTATGGTAAATATAAATAAATTCTAGCTTGCCTATTTATTTTATTTATTACCTACTTTATAAAAAATATATGTCATGGATTATAGTCTTTTAACTTTGTTTTTTAGTGGGAAAAGCCTAAAATTTTGTGGTTGTATTGAAAAATAAAATATAACTAATTTTTTACATCTACTATAGTCTATTTTGTTTTATGCATGGTGATAAAAAAATTAAGACTAAGGGACGGTGACGAAAAATATCTAATATTTTTAAATGTCATATACCATAAGTCAATGTGAAAACGATGATATAAAAAATCATGAGCTTGCTTTTTTAATTTTAATTGTTATGCATATGCATAAACTATGGGCTATTCATTTTTAGTCTCTTAACTTAGTTTCTTAGAGGTTAAAATACCAAAATTTTGGTGACGGAGAAGAAGAAAAATATAGAAATTGTTTAAATATATTATGTTTTATAGTCTCTTAACTCTGTGGCTTACTGACGAAGAAAGATGAAATTTGGTGATGGAGAAGAAACATATTGAATATATTTACATCTAATTAACCATAATTCAATGTGAATTATGGTAAATATAAATAAATTCTAGCTTGCGTATTTATTTTATTTATTACCTACTTTATAAAAAATATATGTCATGGATTATAGTCTTTTAACTTTGTTTTTTAGTGGGAAAAACCTAAAATTTTGTGGTTGAGTAGAAAAATAAAATATAACTAATTTTTCACATCTACTATAGTCTATTTTGTTTTTTGCATCGTGATAAAAAAATTAAAACTAAAAGACGGTGAGGAAAAATATCTAATATTTTTAAATGTCATATACCATAAGTCAATGTGAAAACGATGATATAAAAAATCATGAGCTTGCTTTTTTAATTTTAATTGTTATGCATATGTATAAATTATGGGTCATTCATTTGTAGTCTCTTAACTTAGTTTCTTAGAGGTTAAGAAACCAAAATTTTGGTGACGGAGAAGAAGAAAAATATAGAAATGATTAAAAATATTATGTTTTATAGTCTCTTAACTCTGTGGCTTACTGACGAAGAAAGATAAAATTTGGTGATGGAGTAGAAACATATTGAATATATTTACATCTAATTAACCATAATTCAATGTGATTTATGGTAAATATAAATAAATTCTAGCTTGCCTATTTATTTTATTTATTACCTACTTTATAAAAAATATATGTCATGGATTATAGTCTTTTAACTTTGTTTTTTAGTGGGAAAAGCCTAAAATTTTGTGGTTGTATTGAAAAATAAAATATAACTAATTTTTTACATCTACTATAGTCTATTTTGTTTTATGCATGGTGATAAAAAAATTAAAACTAAGGGATGGTGACGAAAAATATCTAATATTTTTAAATGTCATATACCATAAGTCAATGTGAAAACGATGATATAAAAAATCATGAGCTTGCTTTTTTAATTTTAATTGTTATGCATATGCATAAACTATGGGCTATTCATTTGTAGTCTCTTAACTTAGTTTCTTAGAGGTTAAGAAACCAAAATTTTGGTGACGGAGAAGAAGAAAAATATAGAAATTGTTTAAATATATTATGTTTTATAGTCTCTTAACTCTGTGGCTTACTGACGAAGAAAGATGAAATTTGGTGATGGAGAAGAAACATATTGAATATATTTACATCTAATTAACCATAATTCAATGTGAATTATGGTAAATATAAATAAATTCTAGCTTGCGTATTTATTTTATTTATTACCTACTTTATAAAAAATATATGTCATGGATTATACTCTTTTAACTTTGTTTTTTAGTGGGAAAAACCTAAAATTTTGTGGTTGTGTAGAAAAATAAAATATAACTAATTTTTCACATCTACTATAGTCTATTTTGTTTTTTGCATCGTGATAAAAAAATTAAAACTAAAAGACGGTGAGGAAAAATATCTAATATTTTTAAATGTCATATACCATAAGTCAATGTGAAAACGATGATATAAAAAATCATGAGCTTGCTTTTTTAATTTTAATTGTTATGCATATGTATAAATTATGGGTCATTCATTTGTAGTCTCTTAACTTAGTTTCTTAGAGGTTAAGAAACCAAAATTTTGGTGACGGAGAAGAAGAAAAATATAGAAATGATTAAAAATATTATGTTTTATAGTCTCTTAACTCTGTGGCTTACTGACGAAGAAAGATAAAATTTGGTGATGGAGTAGAAACATATTGAATATATTTACATCTAATTAACCATAATTCAATGTGATTTATGGTAAATATAAATAAATTCTAGCTTGCCTATTTATTTTATTTATTACCTACTTTATAAAAAATATATGTCATGGATTATAGTCTTTTAACTTTGTTTTTTAGTGGGAAAAGCCTAAAATTTTGTGGTTGTATTGAAAAATAAAATATAACTAATTTTTTACATCTACTATAGTCTATTTTGTTTTATGCATGGTGATAAAAAAATTAAAACTAAGGGACGGTGACGAAAAATATCTAATATTTTTAAATGTCATATACCATAAGTCAATGTGAAAACGATGATATAAAAAATCATGAGCTTGCTTTTTTAATTTTAATTGTTATGCATATGCATAAACTATGGGCTATTCATTTGTAGTCTCTTAACTTAGTTTCTTAGAGGTTAAAATACCAAAATTTTGGTGACGGAGAAGAAGAAAAATATAGAAATTGTTTAAATATATTATTTTTTATAGTCTCTTAACTCTGTGGCTTACTGACGAAGAAAGATGAAATTTGGTGATGGAGAAGAAACATATTGAATATATTTACATCTAATTAACCATAATTCAATGTGAATTATGGTAAATATAAATAAATTCTAGCTTGCGTATTTATTTTATTTATTACCTACTTTATAAAAAATATATGTCATGGATTATAGTCTTTTAACTTTGTTTTTTAGTGGGAAAAACCTAAAATTTTGTGGTTGTGTAGAAAAATAAAATATAACTAATTTTTCACATCTACTATAGTCTATTTTCTTTTTTGCATCGTGATAAAAAAATTAAAACTAAAAGACGGTGAGGAAAAATATCTAATATTTTTAAATGTCATATACCATAAGTCAATGTGAAAACGATGATATAAAAAATCATGAGCTTGCTTTTTTAATTTTAATTGTTATGCATATGTATAAATTATGGGTCATTCATTTGTAGTCTCTTAACTTAGTTTCTTAGAGGTTAAGAAACCAAAATTTTGGTGACGGAGAAGAAGAAAAATATAGAAATGATTAAAAATATTATGTTTTATAGTCTCTTAACTTTGTGGCTTACTGACGAAGAAAGATAAAATTTGGTGATGGAGTAGAAACATATTGAATATATTTACATCTAATTAACCATAATTCAATGTGATTTATGGTAAATATAAATAAATTCTAGCTTGCCTATTTATTTTATTTATTACCTACTTTATAAAAAATATATGTCATGGATTATAGTCTTTTAACTTTGTTTTTTAGTGGGAAAAGCCTAAAATTTTGTGGTTGTATTGAAAAATAAAATATAACTAATTTTTTACATCTACTATAGTCTATTTTGTTTTATGCATGGTGATAAAAAAATTAAAACTAAGGGATGGTGACGAAAAATATCTAATATTTTTAAATGTCATATACCATAAGTCAATGTGAAAACGATGATATAAAAAATCATGAGCTTGCTTTTTTAATTTTAATTGTTATGCATATGCATAAACTATGGGCTATTCATTTGTAGTCTCTTAACTTAGTTTCTTAGAGGTTAAGAAACCAAAATTTTGGTGACGGAGAAGAAGAAAAATATAGAAATTGTTTAAATATATTATGTTTTATAGTCTCTTAACTCTGTGGCTTACTGACGAAGAAAGATGAAATTTGGTGATGGAGAAGAAACATATTGAATATATTTACATCTAATTAACCATAATTCAATGTGAATTATGGTAAATATAAATAAATTCTAGCTTGCGTATTTATTTTATTTATTACCTACTTTATTAAAAATATATGTCATGGATTATAGTCTTTTAACTTTGTTTTTTAGTGGGAAAAACCTAAAATTTTGTGGTTGTGTAGAAAAATAAAATATAACTAATTTTTCACATCTACTATAGTCTATTTTGTTTTTTGCATCGTGATAAAAAAATTAAAACTAAAAGACGGTGAGGAAAAATATCTAATATTTTTAAATGTCATATACCATAAGTCAATGTGAAAACGATGATATAAAAAATCATGAGCTTGCTTTTTTAATTTTAATTGTTATGCATATGTATAAATTATGGGTCATTCATTTGTAGTCTCTTAACTTAGTTTCTTAGAGGTTAAGAAACCAAAATTTTGGTGACGGAGAAGAAGAAAAATATAGAAATGATTAAAAATATTATGTTTTATAGTCTCTTAACTCTGTGGCTTACTGACGAAGAAAGATAAAATTTGGTGATGGAGTAGAAACATATTGAATATATTTACATCTAATTAACCATAATTCAATGTGATTTATGGTAAATATAAATAAATTCTAGCTTGCCTATTTATTTTATTTATTACCTACTTTATAAAAAATATATGTCATGGATTATAGTCTTTTAACTTTGTTTTTTAGTGGGAAAAGCCTAAAATTTTGTGGTTGTATTGAAAAATAAAATATAACTAATTTTTTACATCTACTATAGTCTATTTTGTTTTATGCATGGTGATAAAAAAATTAAAACTAAGGGATGGTGACGAAAAATATCTAATATTTTTAAATGTCATATAGCATAAGTCAATGTGAAAACGATGATATAAAAAATCATGAGCTTGCTTTTTTAATTTTAATTGTTATGCATATGCATAAACTATGGGCTATTCATTTGTAGTCTCTTAACTTAGTTTCTTAGAGGTTAAGAAACCAAAATTTTGGTGACGGAGAAGAAGAAAAATATAGAAATTGTTTAAATATATTATGTTTTATAGTCTCTTAACTCTGTGGCTTACTGACGAAGAAAGATGAAATTTGGTGATGGAGAAGAAACATATTGAATATATTTACATCTAATTAACCATAATTCAATGTGAATTATGGTAAATATAAATAAATTCTAGCTTGCGTATTTATTTTATTTATTACCTACTTTATAAAAAATATATGTCATGGATTATAGTCTTTTAACTTTGTTTTTTAGTGGGAAAAACCTAAAATTTTGTGGTTGTGTAGAAAAATAAAATATAACTAATTTTTCACATCTACTATAGTCTATTTTGTTTTTTGCATCGTGATAAAAAAATTAAAACTAAAAGACGGTGAGGAAAAATATCTAATATTTTTAAATGTCATATACCATAAGTCAATGTGAAAACGATGATATAAAAAATCATGAGCTTGCTTTTTTAATTTTAATTGTTATGCATATGTATAAATTATGGGTCATTCATTTGTAGTCTCTTAACTTAGTTTCTTAGAGGTTAAGAAACCAAAATTTTGGTGACGGAGAAGAAGAAAAATATAGAAATGATTAAAAATATTATGTTTTATAGTCTCTTAACTTTGTGGCTTACTGACGAAGAAAGATAAAATTTGGTGATGGAGTAGAAACATATTGAATATATTTACATCTAATTAACCATAATTCAATGTGATTTATGGTAAATATAAATAAATTCTAGCTTGCCTATTTATTTTATTTATTACCTACTTTATAAAAAATATATGTCATGGATTATAGTCTTTTAACTTTGTTTTTTAGTGGGAAAAGCCTAAAATTTTGTGGTTGTATTGAAAAATAAAATATAACTAATTTTTTACATCTACTATAGTCTATTTTGTTTTATGCATGGTGATAAAAAAATTAAAACTAAGGGATGGTGACGAAAAATATCTAATATTTTTAAATGTCATATACCATAAGTCAATGTGAAAACGATGATATAAAAAATCATGAGCTTGCTTTTTTAATTTTAATTGTTATGCATATGCATAAACTATGGGCTATTCATTTGTAGTCTCTTAACTTAGTTTCTTAGAGGTTAAGAAACCAAAATTTTGGTGACGGAGAAGAAGAAAAATATAGAAATTGTTTAAATATATTATGTTTTATAGTCTCTTAACTCTGTGGCTTACTGACGAAGAAAGATGAAATTTGGTGATGGAGAAGAAACATATTGAATATATTTACATCTAATTAACCATAATTCAATGTGAATTATGGTAAATATAAATAAATTCTAGCTTGCGTATTTATTTTATTTATTACCTACTTTATAAAAAATATATGTCATGGATTATAGTCTTTTAACTTTGTTTTTTAGTGGGAAAAACCTAAAATTTTGTGGTTGTGTAGAAAAATAAAATATAACTAATTTTTCACATCTACTATAGTCTATTTTGTTTTTTGCATCGTGATAAAAAAATTAAAACTAAAAGACGGTGAGGAAAAATATCTAATATTTTTAAATGTCATATACCATAAGTCAATGTGAAAACGATGATATAAAAAATCATGAGCTTGCTTTTTTAATTTTAATTGTTATGCATATGTATAAATTATGGGTCATTCATTTGTAGTCTCTTAACTTAGTTTCTTAGAGGTTAAGAAACCAAAATTTTGGTGACGGAGAAGAAGAAAAATATAGAAATGATTAAAAATATTATGTTTTATAGTCTCTTAACTTTGTGGCTTACTGACGAAGAAAGATAAAATTTGGTGATGGAGTAGAAACATATTGAATATATTTACATCTAATTAACCATAATTCAATGTGATTTATGGTAAATATAAATAAATTCTAGCTTGCCTATTTATTTTATTTATTACCTACTTTATAAAAAATATATGTCATGGATTATAGTCTTTTAACTTTGTTTTTTAGTGGGAAAAGCCTAAAATTTTGTGGTTGTATTGAAAAATAAAATATAACTAATTTTTTACATCTACTATAGTCTATTTTGTTTTATGCATGGTGATAAAAAAATTAAAACTAAGGGATGGTGACGAAAAATATCTAATATTTTTAAATGTCATATACCATAAGTCAATGTGAAAACGATGATATAAAAAATCATGAGCTTGCTTTTTTAATTTTAATTGTTATGCATATGCATAAACTATGGGCTATTCATTTGTAGTCTCTTAACTTAGTTTCTTAGAGGTTAAGAAACCAAAATTTTGGTGACGGAGAAGAAGAAAAATATAGAAATTGTTTAAATATATTATGTTTTATAGTCTCTTAACTCTGTGGCTTACTGACGAAGAAAGATGAAATTTGGTGATGGAGAAGAAACATATTGAATATATTTACATCTAATTAACCATAATTCAATGTGAATTATGGTAAATATAAATAAATTCTAGCTTGCGTATTTATTTTATTTATTACCTACTTTATAAAAAATATATGTCATGGATTATAGTCTTTTAACTTTGTTTTTTAGTGGGAAAAACCTAAAATTTTGTGGTTGTGTAGAAAAATAAAATATAACTAATTTTTCACATCTACTATAGTCTATTTTGTTTTTTGCATCGTGATAAAAAAATTAAAACTAAAAGACGGTGAGGAAAAATATCTAATATTTTTAAATGTCATATACCATAAGTCAATGTGAAAACGATGATATAACAAATCATGAGCTTGCTTTTTTAATTTTAATTGTTATGCATATGTATAAATTATGGGTCATTCATTTGTAGTCTCTTAACTTAGTTTCTTAGAGGTTAAGAAACCAAAATTTTGGTGACGGAGAAGAAGAAAAATATAGAAATGATTAAAAATATTATGTTTTATAGTCTCTTAACTTTGTGGCTTACTGACGAAGAAAGATAAAATTTGGTGATGGAGTAGAAACATATTGAATATATTTACATCTAATTAACCATAATTCAATGTGATTTATGGTAAATATAAATAAATTCTAGCTTGCCTATTTATTTTATTTATTACCTACTTTATAAAAAATATATGTCATGGATTATAGTCTTTTAACTTTGTGTTTTAGTGGGAAAAGCCTAAAATTTTGTGGTTGTATTGAAAAATAAAATATAACTAATTTTTTACATCTACTATAGTCTATTTATTTTTATGCATGGTGATAAAAAAATTAAAACTAAGGGATGGTGACGAAAAATATCTAATATTTTTAAATGTCATATACCATAAGTCAATGTGAAAACGATGATATAAAAAATCATGAGCTTGCTTTTTTAATTTTAATTGTTATGCATATGCATAAACTATGGGCTATTCATTTGTAGTCTCTTAACTTAGTTTCTTAGAGGTTAAGAAACTAAAATTTTGGTGACGGAGAAGAAGAAAAATATAGAAATTGTTTAAATATATTATGTTTTATAGTCTCTTAACTCTGTGGCTTACTGACGAAGAAAGATGAAATTTGGTGATGGAGAAGAAACATATTGAATATATTTACATCTAATTAACCATAATTTAATGTGAATTATGGTAAATATAAATAAATTCTAGCTTGCGTATTTATTTTATTTATTACCTACTTTATAAAAAATATATGTCATGGATTATAGTCTTTTAACTTTGTTTTTTAGTGGGAAAAACCTAAAGTTTTGTGGTTGTGTAGAAAAATAAAATATAACTAATCTTTTACATCTACTATAGTCTATTTTGTTTTATACATGGTGATAAAAAAATTAAAACTAAAAGACGGTGAGGAAAAATATCTAATATTTTTAAATGTCATATACCATAAGTCAATGTGAAAACGATGATATAAAAAATCATGAGCTTGCTTTTTTAATTTTAATTGTTATGCATATGTATAAATTATGGGTTATTCATTTGTAGTCTCTTAACTTAGTTTCTTAGAGGTTAAGAAACCAAAATTTTGGTGACGGAGAAGAAGAAAAATATAGAAATGATTAAAAATATTATGTTTTATAGTCTCTTAACTCTGTGGCTTACTGACAAAGAAAGATAAAATTTGGTGATGGAGTAGAAACATATTGAATATATTTACATCTAATTAACCATAATTCAATGTGATTTATGGTAAATATAAATAAATTCTAGCTTGCCTATTTATTTTATTTATTACCTACTTTATAAAAAATATATGTCATGGATTATAGTCTTTTAACTTTGTTTTTTAGTGGGAAAAGCCTAAAATTTTGTGGTTGTATTGAAAAATAAAATATAACTAATTTTTTACATCTACTATAGTCTATTTTGTTTTATGCATGGTGATAAAAAAATTAAAACTAAGGGATGGTGACGAAAAATATCTAATATTTTTAAATGTCATATACCATAAGTCAATGTGAAAACGATGATATAAAAAATCATGAGCTTGCTTTTTTAATTTTAATTGTTATGCATATGCATAAACTATGGGCTATTCATTTGTAGTCTCTTAACTTAGTTTCTTAGAGGTTAAGAAACCAAAATTTTGGTGACGGAGAAGAAGAAAAATATAGAAATTGTTTAAATATATTATGTTTTATAGTCTCTTAACTCTGTGGCTTACTGACGAAGAAAGATGAAATTTGGTGATGGAGAAGAAACATATTGAATATATTTACATCTAATTAACCATAATTCAATGTGAATTATGGTAAATATAAATAAATTCTAGCTTGCGTATTTATTTTATTTATTACCTACTTTATAAAAAATATATGTCATGGATTATAGTCTTTTAACTTTGTTTTTTAGTGGGAAAAACCTAAAATTTTGTGGTTGTGTAGAAAAATAAAATATAACTAATTTTTCACATCTACTATAGTCTATTTTGTTTTTTGCATCGTGATAAAAAAATTAAAACTAAAAGACGGTGAGGAAAAATATCTAATATTTTTAAATGTCATATACCATAAGTCAATGTGAAAACGATGATATAAAAAATCATGAGCTTGCTTTTTTAATTTTAATTGTTATGCATATGTATAAATTATGGGTCATTCATTTGTAGTCTCTTAACTTAGTTTCTTAGAGGTTAAGAAACCAAAATTTTGGTGACGGAGAAGAAGAAAAATATAGAAATGATTAAAAATATTATGTTTTATAGTCTCTTAACTTTGTGGCTTACTGACGAAGAAAGATAAAATTTGGTGATGGAGTAGAAACATATTGAATATATTTACATCTAATTAACCATAATTCAATGTGATTTATGGTAAATATAAATAAATTCTAGCTTGCCTATTTATTTTATTTATTACCTACTTTATAAAAAATATATGTCATGGATTATAGTCTTTTAACTTTGTTTTTTAGTGGGAAAAGCCTAAAATTTTGTGGTTGTATTGAAAAATAAAATATAACTAATTTTTTACATCTACTATAGTCTATTTTGTTTTATGCATGGTGATAAAAAAATTAAAACTAAGGGATGGTGACGAAAAATATCTAATATTTTTAAATGTCATATACCATAAGTCAATGTGAAAACGATGATATAAAAAATCATGAGCTTGCTTTTTTAATTTTAATTGTTATGCATATGCATAAACTATGGGCTATTCATTTGTAGTCTCTTAACTTAGTTTCTTAGAGGTTAAGAAACCAAAATTTTGGTGACGGAGAAGAAGAAAAATATAGAAATTGTTTAAATATATTATGTTTTATAGTCTCTTAACTCTGTGGCTTACTGACGAAGAAAGATGAAATTTGGTGATGGAGAAGAAACATATTGAATATATTTACATCTAATTAACCATAATTCAATGTGAATTATGGTAAATATAAATAAATTCTAGCTTGCGTATTTATTTTATTTATTACCTACTTTATAAAAAATATATGTCATGGATTATAGTCTTTTAACTTTGTTTTTTAGTGGGAAAAACCTAAAATTTTGTGGTTGTGTAGAAAAATAAAATATAACTAATTTTTCACATCTACTATAGTCTATTTTGTTTTTTGCATCGTGATAAAAAAATTAAAACTAAAAGACGGTGAGGAAAAATATCTAATATTTTTAAATGTCATATACCATAAGTCAATGTGAAAACGATGATATAACAAATCATGAGCTTGCTTTTTTAATTTTAATTGTTATGCATATGTATAAATTATGGGTCATTCATTTGTAGTCTCTTAACTTAGTTTCTTAGAGGTTAAGAAACCAAAATTTTGGTGACGGAGAAGAAGAAAAATATAGAAATGATTAAAAATATTATGTTTTATAGTCTCTTAACTTTGTGGCTTACTGACGAAGAAAGATAAAATTTGGTGATGGAGTAGAAACATATTGAATATATTTACATCTAATTAACCATAATTCAATGTGATTTATGGTAAATATAAATAAATTCTAGCTTGCCTATTTATTTTATTTATTACCTACTTTATAAAAAATATATGTCATGGATTATAGTCTTTTAACTTTGTGTTTTAGTGGGAAAAGCCTAAAATTTTGTGGTTGTATTGAAAAATAAAATATAACTAATTTTTTACATCTACTATAGTCTATTTATTTTTATGCATGGTGATAAAAAAATTAAAACTAAGGGATGGTGACGAAAAATATCTAATATTTTTAAATGTCATATACCATAAGTCAATGTGAAAACGATGATATAAAAAATCATGAGCTTGCTTTTTTAATTTTAATTGTTATGCATATGCATAAACTATGGGCTATTCATTTGTAGTCTCTTAACTTAGTTTCTTAGAGGTTAAGAAACTAAAATTTTGGTGACGGAGAAGAAGAAAAATATAGAAATTGTTTAAATATATTATGTTTTATAGTCTCTTAACTCTGTGGCTTACTGACGAAGAAAGATGAAATTTGGTGATGGAGAAGAAACATATTGAATATATTTACATCTAATTAACCATAATTTAATGTGAATTATGGTAAATATAAATAAATTCTAGCTTGCGTATTTATTTTATTTATTACCTACTTTATAAAAAATATATGTCATGGATTATAGTCTTTTAACTTTGTTTTTTAGTGGGAAAAACCTAAAGTTTTGTGGTTGTGTAGAAAAATAAAATATAACTAATCTTTTACATCTACTATAGTCTATTTTGTTTTATACATGGTGATAAAAAAATTAAAACTAAAAGACGGTGAGGAAAAATATCTAATATTTTTAAATGTCATATACCATAAGTCAATGTGAAAACGATGATATAAAAAATCATGAGCTTGCTTTTTTAATTTTAATTGTTATGCATATGTATAAATTATGGGTTATTCATTTGTAGTCTCTTAACTTAGTTTCTTAGAGGTTAAGAAACCAAAATTTTGGTGACGGAGAAGAAGAAAAATATAGAAATGATTAAAAATATTATGTTTTATAGTCTCTTAACTCTGTGGCTTACTGACAAAGAAAGATAAAATTTGGTGATGGAGTAGAAACATATTGAATATATTTACATCTAATTAACCATAATTCAATGTGATTTATGGTAAATATAAATAAATTCTAGCTTGCCTATTTATTTTATTTATTACCTACTTTATAAAAAATATATGTCATGGATTATAGTCTTTTAACTTTGTTTTTTAGTGGGAAAAGCCTAAAATTTTGTGGTTGTATTGAAAAATAAAATATAACTAATTTTTTACATCTACTATAGTCTATTTTGTTTTATGCATGGTGATAAAAAAATTAAAACTAAGGGACGGTGACGAAAAATATCTAATATTTTTAAATGTCATATACCATAAGTCAATGTGAAAACGATGATATAAAAAATCATGAGCTTGCTTTTTTAATTTTAATTGTTATGCATATGCATAAACTATGGGCTATTCATTTGTAGTCTCTTAACTTAGTTTCTTAGAGGTTAAAATACCAAAATTTTGGTGACGGAGAAGAAGAAAAATATAGAAATTGTTTAAATATATTATGTTTTATAGTCTCTTAACTCTGTGGCTTACTGACGAAGAAAGATGAAATTTGGTGATGGAGAAGAAACATATTGAATATATTTACATCTAATTAACCATAATTCAATGTGAATTATGGTAAATATAAATAAATTCTAGCTTGCGTATTTATTTTATTTATTACCTACTTTATAAAAAATATATGTCATGGATTATAGTCTTTTAACTTTGTTTTTTAGTGGGAAAAACCTAAAATTTTGTGGTTGTGTAGAAAAATAAAATATAACTAATTTTTCACATCTACTATAGTCTATTTTGTTTTTTGCATCGTGATAAAAAAATTAAAACTAAAAGACGGTGAGGAAAAATATCTAATATTTTTAAATGTCATATACCATAAGTCAATGTGAAAACGATGATATAAAAAATCATGAGCTTGCTTTTTTAATTTTAATTGTTATGCATATGTATAAATTATGGGTCATTCATTTGTAGTCTCTTAACTTAGTTTCTTAGAGGTTAAGAAACCAAAATTTTGGTGACGGAGAAGAAGAAAAATATAGAAATGATTAAAAATATTATGTTTTATAGTCTCTTAACTCTGTGGCTTACTGACGAAGAAAGATAAAATTTGGTGATGGAGTAGAAACATATTGAATATATTTACATCTAATTAACCATAATTCAATGTGATTTATGGTAAATATAAATAAATTCTAGCTTGCCTATTTATTTTATTTATTACCTACTTTATAAAAAATATATGTCATGGATTATAGTCTTTTAACTTTGTTTTTTAGTGGGAAAAGCCTAAAATTTTGTGGTTGTATTGAAAAATAAAATATAACTAATTTTTTACATCTACTATAGTCTATTTTGTTTTATGCATGGTGATAAAAAAATTAAAACTAAGGGACGGTGACGAAAAATATCTAATATTTTTAAATGTCATATACCATAAGTCAATGTGAAAACGATGATATAAAAAATCATGAGCTTGCTTTTTTAATTTTAATTGTTATGCATATGCATAAACTATGGGCTATTCATTTGTAGTCTCTTAACTTAGTTTCTTAGAGGTTAAAATACCAAAATTTTGGTGACGGAGAAGAAGAAAAATATAGAAATTGTTTAAATATATTATGTTTTATAGTCTCTTAACTCTGTGGCTTACTGACGAAGAAAGATGAAATTTGGTGATGGAGAAGAAACATATTGAATATATTTACATCTAATTAACCATAATTCAATGTGAATTATGGTAAATATAAATAAATTCTAGCTTGCGTATTTATTTTATTTATTACCTACTTTATAAAAAATATATGTCATGGATTATAGTCTTTTAACTTTGTTTTTTAGTGGGAAAAACCTAAAATTTTGTGGTTGTGTAGAAAAATAAAATATAACTAATTTTTCACATCTACTATAGTCTATTTTGTTTTTTGCATCGTGATAAAAAAATTAAAACTAAAAGACGGTGAGGAAAAATATCTAATATTTTTAAATGTCATATACCATAAGTCAATGTGAAAACGATGATATAAAAAATCATGAGCTTGCTTTTTTAATTTTAATTGTTATGCATATGTATAAATTATGGGTCATTCATTTGTAGTCTCTTAACTTAGTTTCTTAGAGGTTAAGAAACCAAAATTTTGGTGACGGAGAAGAAGAAAAATATAGAAATGATTAAAAATATTATGTTTTATAGTCTCTTAACTCTGTGGCTTACTGACGAAGAAAGATAAAATTTGGTGATGGAGTAGAAACATATTGAATATATTTACATCTAATTAACCATAATTCAATGTGATTTATGGTAAATATAAATAAATTCTAGCTTGCCTATTTATTTTATTTATTACCTACTTTATAAAAAATATATGTCATGGATTATAGTCTTTTAACTTTGTTTTTTAGTGGGAAAAGCCTAAAATTTTGTGGTTGTATTGAAAAATAAAATATAACTAATTTTTTACATCTACTATAGTCTATTTTGTTTTATGCATGGTGATAAAAAAATTAAAACTAAGGGACGGTGACGAAAAATATCTAATATTTTTAAATGTCATATACCATAAGTCAATGTGAAAACGATGATATAAAAAATCATGAGCTTGCTTTTTTAATTTTAATTGTTATGCATATGCATAAACTATGGGCTATTCATTTGTAGTCTCTTAACTTAGTTTCTTAGAGGTTAAAATACCAAAATTTTGGTGACGGAGAAGAAGAAAAATATAGAAATTGTTTAAATATATTATGTTTTATAGTCTCTTAACTCTGTGGCTTACTGACGAAGAAAGATGAAATTTGGTGATGGAGAAGAAACATATTGAATATATTTACATCTAATTAACCATAATTCAATGTGAATTATGGTAAATATAAATAAATTCTAGCTTGCGTATTTATTTTATTTATTACCTACTTTATAAAAAATATATGTCATGGATTATAGTCTTTTAACTTTGTTTTTTAGTGGGAAAAACCTAAAATTTTGTGGTTGTGTAGAAAAATAAAATATAACTAATTTTTCACATCTACTATAGTCTATTTTGTTTTTTGCATCGTGATAAAAAAATTAAAACTAAAAGACGGTGAGGAAAAATATCTAATATTTTTAAATGTCATATACCATAAGTCAATGTGAAAACGATGATATAAAAAATCATGAGCTTGCTTTTTTAATTTTAATTGTTATGCATATGTATAAATTATGGGTCATTCATTTGTAGTCTCTTAACTTAGTTTCTTAGAGGTTAAGAAACCAAAATTTTGGTGACGGAGAAGAAGAAAAATATAGAAATGATTAAAAATATTATGTTTTATAGTCTCTTAACTCTGTGGCTTACTGACGAAGAAAGATAAAATTTGGTGATGGAGTAGAAACATATTGAATATATTTACATCTAATTAACCATAATTCAATGTGATTTATGGTAAATATAAATAAATTCTAGCTTGCCTATTTATTTTATTTATTACCTACTTTATAAAAAATATATGTCATGGATTATAGTCTTTTAACTTTGTTTTTTAGTGGGAAAAGCCTAAAATTTTGTGGTTGTATTGAAAAATAAAATATAACTAATTTTTTACATCTACTATAGTCTATTTTGTTTTATGCATGGTGATAAAAAAATTAAAACTAAGGGATGGTGACGAAAAATATCTAATATTTTTAAATGTCATATACCATAAGTCAATGTGAAAACGATGATATAAAAAATCATGAGCTTGCTTTTTTAATTTTAATTGTTATGCATATGCATAAACTATGGGCTATTCATTTGTAGTCTCTTAACTTAGTTTCTTAGAGGTTAAGAAACCAAAATTTTGGTGACGGAGAAGAAGAAAAATATAGAAATTGTTTAAATATATTATGTTTTATAGTCTCTTAACTCTGTGGCTTACTGACGAAGAAAGATGAAATTTGGTGATGGAGAAGAAACATATTGAATATATTTACATCTAATTAACCATAATTCAATGTGAATTATGGTAAATATAAATAAATTCTAGCTTGCGTATTTATTTTATTTATTACCTACTTTATAAAAAATATATGTCATGGATTATAGTCTTTTAATTTTGTTTTTTAGTGGGAAAAACCTAAAATTTTGTGGTTGTGTAGAAAAATAAAATATTACTAATTTTTCACATCTACTATAGTCTATTTTGTTTTTTGCATCGTGATAAAAAAATTAAAACTAAAAGACGGTGAGGAAAAATATCTAATATTTTTAAATGTCATATACCATAAGTCAATGTGAAAACGATGATATAAAAAATCATGAGCTTGCTTTTTTAATTTTAATTGTTATGCATATGTATAAATTATGGGTCATTCATTTGTAGTCTCTTAACTTAGTTTCTTAGAGGTTAAGAAACCAAAATTTTGGTGACGGAGAAGAAGAAAAATATAGAAATGATTAAAAATATTATGTTTTATAGTCTCTTAACTTTGTGGCTTACTGACGAAGAAAGATAAAATTTGGTGATGGAGTAGAAACATATTGAATATATTTACATCTAATTAACCATAATTCAATGTGAATTATGGTAAATATAAATAAATTCTAGCTTGCCTATTTATTTTATTTATTACCTACTTTATAAAAAATATATGTCATGGATTATAGTCTTTTAACTTTGTTTTTTAGTGGGAAAAGCCTAAAATTTTATGGTTGTATTGAAAAATAAAATATAACTAATTTTTTACATCTACTATAGTCTATTTTGTTTTATGCATGGTGATAAAAAAATTAAAACTAAGGGATGGTGACGAAAAATATCTAATATTTTTAAATGTCATATACCATAAGTCAATGTGAAAACGATGATATAAAAAATCATGAGCTTGCTTTTTTAATTTTAATTGTTATGCATATGCATAAACTATGGGCTATTCATTTGTAGTCTCTTAACTTAGTTTCTTAGAGGTTAAGAAACCAAAATTTTGGTGACGGAGAAGAAGAAAAATATAGAAATTGTTTAAATATATTATGTTTTATAGTCTCTTAACTCTGTGGCTTACTGACGAAGAAAGATGAAATTTGGTGATGGAGAAGAAACATATTGAATATATTTACATCTAATTAACCATAATTCAATGTGAATTATGGTAAATATAAATAAATTCTAGCTTGCGTATTTATTTTATTTATTACCTACTTTATAAAAAATATATGTCATGGATTATAGTCTTTTAACTTTGTTTTTTAGTGGGAAAAACCTAAAATTTTGTGGTTGTGTAGAAAAATAAAATATAACTAATTTTTCACATCTACTATAGTCTATTTTGTTTTTTGCATCGTGATAAAAAAATTAAAACTAAAAGACGGTGAGGAAAAATATCTAATATTTTTAAATGTCATATACCATAAGTCAATGTGAAAACGATGATATAAAAAATCATGAGCTTGCTTTTTTAATTTTAATTGTTATGCATATGTATAAATTATGGGTCATTCATTTGTAGTCTCTTAACTTAGTTTCTTAGAGGTTAAGAAACCAAAATTTTGGTGACGGAGAAGAAGAAAAATATAGAAATGATTAAAAATATTATGTTTTATAGTCTCTTAACTTTGTGGCTTACTGACGAAGAAAGATAAAATTTGGTGATGGAGTAGAAACATATTGAATATATTTACATCTAATTAACCATAATTCAATGTGATTTATGGTAAATATAAATAAATTCTAGCTTGCCTATTTATTTTATTTATTACCTACTTTATAAAAAATATATGTCATGGATTATAGTCTTTTAACTTTGTTTTTTAGTGGGAAAAGCCTAAAATTTTGTGGTTGTATTGAAAAATAAAATATAACTAATTTTTTACATCTACTATAGTCTATTTTGTTTTATGCATGGTGATAAAAAAATTAAAACTAAGGGATGGTGACGAAAAATATCTAATATTTTTAAATGTCATATACCATAAGTCAATGTGAAAACGATGATATAAAAAATCATGAGCTTGCTTTTTTAATTTTAATTGTTATGCATATGCATAAACTATGGGCTATTCATTTGTAGTCTCTTAACTTAGTTTCTTAGAGGTTAAGAAACCAAAATTTTGGTGACGGAGAAGAAGAAAAATATAGAAATTGTTTAAATATATTATGTTTTATAGTCTCTTAACTCTGTGGCTTACTGACGAAGAAAGATGAAATTTGGTGATGGAGAAGAAACATATTGAATATATTTACATCTAATTAACCATAATTCAATGTGAATTATGGTAAATATAAATAAATTCTAGCTTGCGTATTTATTTTATTTATTACCTACTTTATAAAAAATATATGTCATGGATTATAGTCTTTTAACTTTGTTTTTTAGTGGGAAAAACCTAAAATTTTGTGGTTGTGTAGAAAAATAAAATATAACTAATTTTTCACATCTACTATAGTCTATTTTGTTTTTTGCATCGTGATAAAAAAATTAAAACTAAAAGACGGTGAGGAAAAATATCTAATATTTTTAAATGTCATATACCATAAGTCAATGTGAAAACGATGATATAAAAAATCATGAGCTTGCTTTTTTAATTTTAATTGTTATGCATATGTATAAATTATGGGTCATTCATTTGTAGTCTCTTAACTTAGTTTCTTAGAGGTTAAGAAACCAAAATTTTGGTGACGGAGAAGAAGAAAAATATAGAAATGATTAAAAATATTATGTTTTATAGTCTCTTAACTTTGTGGCTTACTGACGAAGAAAGATAAAATTTGGTGATGGAGTAGAAACATATTGAATATATTTACATCTAATTAACCATAATTCAATGTGAATTATGGTAAATATAAATAAATTCTAGCTTGCCTATTTATTTTATTTATTACCTACTTTATAAAAAATATATGTCATGGATTATAGTCTTTTAACTTTGTTTTTTAGTGGGAAAAGCCTAAAATTTTATGGTTGTATTGAAAAATAAAATATAACTAATTTTTTACATCTACTATAGTCTATTTTGTTTTATGCATGGTGATAAAAAAATTAAAACTAAGGGATGGTGACGAAAAATATCTAATATTTTTAAATGTCATATACCATAAGTCA
>CAWUDS030000001.1:16460322-16484763 GCA_963859935.3 Lathyrus sativus | reverse complement strand
AATTAATTATATTTATTTTTCTACTCCATCGCAAAATTTTAGGTTTTCCCCACTAAAAAACCAAGTTAAAAGACTATAGTCCACGACATATATTTTATATAATATAGGTCAAAATTAAAATAAATAATCAAGCTAATGTTTATTTATATTTACCATTTCAGATTGAATTATGGTAATCTAGATGTAAATATATTCAATATGTTTCTTCTCCATCACCAAATTTCATGTTTCTTCGTCACTAAGCCACATAGTTAAAAGACTATCAATAAATAGAAAATAAGTGATATCTACATGGATAATCACTAAAATTAAATATTTAAGCTCAATGTTATTTGTATTCACCATAATCACATTGTATTATGGTATAATATATGTAAAACATTTCTATATTTTTCTTCTTCTCCGTCAACAAAATTTTGGTTTCTTCACCTCTAAGAAACTAATTTAAGAGACTACAAATGAATGACCCATAATTTATACATATGCATGACAATTAAAATTAAAAATTCAAGCTCAATAATTTTTATATTCATCGTATTCATATTGACTAAGGATGTATTACATCTAAAAATATTCAATATTTTTCATCACCATCCCATGGTTTTAGCTTTTTTTTTATCACTAAGCTAAAAGCATAATACATTATAGTAGATGTAAAAAATTAATTATATTTATTTTTCTACTCCATCACAAAATTTTAGGTTATCACCACTAAAAAACCAAGTTAAAAGACTATAGTCCACGACATATATTTTATATAATATAGGTCAAAATTAAAATAAATAATCAAGCTAATGTTTATTTATATTTACCATTTTTAGATTGAATTTTGGTAATATAGATGTAAATATATTCAATATGTTTCTTCTCCCTCACCAAATTTCATGTTTCTTCGTCACTAAGCCACATAGTTAAAAGACTATCAATAAATAACAAATAAGTGATATCTACATGGGTGATCACTAAAATTAAATATTTAAGCTCACTGTTATTTGTATTCACCATAATCACATTGTATTATGGTATAATATATGTAAAACATTTCTATATTTTTCTTCTTCTGCATCACCAAAATTTTGGTTTCTTCACCTCTAAGAAACTAAGTTAAGAGACTACAAATGAATGACCCATAATTTATACATATGCATAACAATTAAACTTATACAATCAAGCTCAATAATTTTTTTATTCATCGTATTCACATTAACTTATGATGTATTACATCTAAAAATATTCAATATTTTTCATCACCATCCCATGGTTTTAGCTTTTTTTTATGACTAAGCTAAAAGCATAATACATTATAGTAGATGTAAAAAATTAATTATATTTATTTTTCTACTTCATCACAAAATTTTAGGTTTTCCCCACTAAAAAACAAAGTTAAAAGACTATAGTCCACGACATATATTTTATATAATATAGGTCAAAATTAAAATAAATAATCAAGCTAATGTTTATTTATATTTACCATTTTCAGATTGAATTATGGTAATCTAGATGTAAATATATTCAATATGTTTCTTCTCCATCACCAAATTTCATGTTTCTTCGTCACTAAGCCACATAGTTAAAAGACTATCAATAAATAACAAATAAGTGATATCTACATGGGTAATCACTAAAATTAAATATCTAAGCTCACTGTTATTTGTATTCACCATAATCACATTGTACTATGGTATAATATATGTAAAACATTTCTATATTTTTCTTCTTCTGCATCACCAAAATTTTGGTTTCTTCACCTCTAAGAAACTAAGTTAAGAGACTACAAATGAATGACCCATAATTTATACATATGCATAACAATTAAACTTATACAATCAAGCTCAATAATTTTTATATTCATCGTATTCACATTGACTTATGATGTATTACATCTAAAAATATTCAATATTTTTCATCACCATCCCATGGTTTTAGGTTTTATTTTATCACTAAGCTAAAAGCATAATACATTATAGTAGATGTAAAAAATTAATTATATTTATTTTTCTACTCCATCGCAAAATTTTAGGTTTTCCCCACTAAAAAACCAAGTTAAAAGACTATAGTCCACGACATATATTTTATATAATATATGTCAAAATTAAAATAAATAATCAAGCTAATGTTTATTTATATTTACCATTTCAGATTGAATTATGGTAATCTAGATGTAAATATATTCAATATGTTTCTTCTCCATCACCAAATTTCATGTTTCTTCGTCACTAAGCCACATAGTTAAAAGACTATCAATAAATAGAAAATAAGTGATATCTACATGGATAATCACTAAAATTAAATATTTAAGCTCAATGTTATTTGTATTCACCATAATCACATTGTATTATGGTATAATATATGTAAAACATTTCTATATTTTTCTTCTTCTCCGTCAACAAAATTTTGGTTTCTTCACCTCTAAGAAACTAATTTAAGAGAGTACAAATGAATGACCCATAATTTATACATATGCATGACAATTAAAATTAAAAATTCAAGCTCAATAATTTTTATATTCATCGTATTCATATTGACTAAGGATGTATAACATCTAAAAATATTCAATATTTTTCATCACCATCCCATGGTTTTAGCTTTTTTTTTATCACTAAGCTAAAAGCATAATACATTATAGTAGATGTAAAAAATTAATTATATTTATTTTTCTACTCCATCACAAAATTTTAGGTTTTCCCCACTAAAAAACCAAGTTAAAAGACTATAGTCCACGACATATATTTTATATAATATAGGTCAAAATTAAAATAAATAATCAAGCTAATGTTTATTTATATTTACCATTTTCAGATTGAATTATGGAAATCTAGATGTAAATTTATTCAATATGTTTCTTCTCCATCACCAAATTTCATGTTTCTTCGTCACTAAGCCACATAGTTAAAAGACTATCAATAAATATTAAATAAGTGGTATCTACATGGATTATCACTAAAATTAAATATTTAAGCTAAATGTTATTTGTATTCACCATAATCACATTGTATTATGGTATAATATATGTAAAACATTTCTACATTTTTCTTCCTCTCCATCAACAAAATTTTGGTTTCTTCACCTCTAAGAAACTAAGTTAAGAGACTACAAATGAATGACCCATAATTTATACATATGCATGACAATTAAAATTAAAAATTCAAGCTCAATAATTTATATATTCATCCTATTCATATTGACTTATGATGTATTACATCTAAAAGTATTCAATATTTTTCATCACCATCCCATGGTTTTAGCTTTTTTTTTATCACTAAGCTAAAAGCATAATACATTATAGTAGCTGTAAAAAATTAATTATATTTATTTTTCTACTCCATCACAAAATTTTAGGTTTTCCCCACTAAAAAACCAAGTTAAAAGACTATAGTCCACGACATATATTTTATATAATATAGGTCAAAATTAAAATAAATAATCAAGCTAATGTTTATTTATATTTACCATTTTCAGATTGAATTATGGAAATCTAGATGTAAATTTATTCAATATGTTTCTTCTCCATCACCAAATTTCATGTTTCTTCGTCACTAAGCCACATAGTTAAAAGACTATCAATAAATAACAAATAAGTGATATCTACATGGGTAATCACTAAAATTAATTATCTAAGCTCAATGTTATTTGTATTCACCATAATCACATTGTATTATGGTATAATATATGTAAAACATTTCTATATTTTTCTTCTTCTGCATCACCAAAATTTTGGTTTCTTCACCTCTAAGAAACTAAGTTAAGAGACTACAAATGAATGACTCATAATTTATACATATGCATAACAATTAAACTTATACAATCAAGCTCAATAATTTTTATATTCATCATATTCACATTGACTTATGATGTATTACATCCAAAAATATTCAATATTTTTCATCACCATCCCATGGTTTTAGCTTTTTTTTTTATCACTAAGCTAAAAGCATAATACATTATAGTAGATGTAAAAAATTAATTATATTTATTTTTCTACTCCATCGCAAAATTTTAGGTTTTCCCCACTAAAAAACCAAGTTAAAAGACTATAGTCCACGACATATATTTTATATAATATAGGTCAAAATTAAAATAAATAATCAAGCTAATGTTTATTTATATTTACCATTTCAGATTGAATTATGGTAATCTAGATGTAAATATATTCAATATGTTTCTTCTCCATCACCAAATTTCATGTTTCTTCGTCACTAAGCCACATAGTTAAAAGACTATCAATAAATAGAAAATAAGTGATATCTACATGGATAATCACTAAAATTAAATATTTAAGCTCAATGTTATTTGTATTCACCATAATCACATTGTATTATGGTATAATATATGTAAAACATTTCTATATTTTTCTTCTTCTCCGTCAACAAAATTTTGGTTTCTTCACCTCTAAGAAACTAATTTAAGAGACTACAAATGAATGACCCATAATTTATACATATGCATGACAATTAAAATTAAAAATTCAAGCTCAATAATTTTTATATTCATCGTATTCATATTGACTAAGGATGTATTACATCTAAAAATATTCAATATTTTTCATCACCATCCCATGGTTTTAGCTTTTTTTTTATCACTAAGCTAAAAGCATAATACATTATAGTAGATGTAAAAAATTAATTATATTTATTTTTCTACTCCATCACAAAATTTTAGGTTATCACCACTAAAAAACCAAGTTAAAAGACTATAGTCCACGACATATATTTTATATAATATAGGTCAAAATTAAAATAAATAATCATGCTAATGTTTATTTATATTTACCATTTTCAGATTGAATTATGGAAATCTAGATGTAAATTTATTCAATATGTTTCTTCTCCATCACCAAATTTCATGTTTCTTCGTCACTAAGCCACATAGTTAAAAGACTATCAATAAATAACAAATAAGTGATATCTACATGGGTAATCACTAAAATTAATTATTTAAGCTCAATGTTATTTGTATTCACCATAATCACATTGTATTATGGTATAATATATGTAAAACATTTCTATATTTTTCTTCTTCTGCATCACCAAAATTTTGGTTTCTTCACCTCTAAGAAACTAAGTTAAGAGACTACAAATGAATGACTCATAATTTATACATATGCATAACAATTAAACTTATACAATAAAGCTCAATAATTTTTATATTCATCATATTCACATTGACTTATGATGTATTACATCCAAAAATATTCAATATTTTTCATCACCATCCCATGGTTTTAGCTTTTTTTTTTATCACTAAGCTAAAAGCATAATACATTATAGTAGATGTAAAAAATTAATTATATTTATTTTTCTACTCCATCGCAAAATTTTAGGTTTTCCCCACTAAAAAACCAAGTTAAAAGACTATAGTCCACGACATATATTTTATATAATATAGGTCAAAATTAAAATAAATAATCAAGCTAATGTTTATTTATATTTACCATTTCAGACTGAATTATGGTAATCTAGATGTAAATATATTCAATATGTTTCTTCTCCATCACCAAATTTCATGTTTCTTCGTCACTAAGCCACATAGTTAAAAGACTATCAATAAATAGAAAATAAGTGATATCTACATGGATAATCACTAAAATTAAATATTTAAGCTCAATGTTATTTGTATTCACCATAATCACATTGTATTATGGTATAATATATGTAAAACATTTCTATATTTTTCTTCTTCTCCGTCAACAAAATTTTGGTTTCTTCACCTCTAAGAAACTAATTTAAGAGACTACAAATGAATGACCCATAATTTATACATATGCATGACAATTAAAATTAAAAATTCAAGCTCAATAATTTTTATATTCATCGTATTCATATTGACTAAGGATGTATTACATCTAAAAATATTCAATATTTTTCATCACCATCCCATGGTTTTAGCTTTTTTTTTATCACTAAGCTAAAAGCATAATACATTATAGTAGATGTAAAAAATTAATTATATTTATTTTTCTACTCCATCACAAAATTTTAGGTTTTCCCCACTAAAAAACCAAGTTAAAAGACTATAGTCCACGACATATATTTTATATAATATAGGTCAAAATTAAAATAAATAATCAAGCTAATGTTTATTTATATTTACCATTTTCAGATTGAATTATGGAAATCTAGATGTAAATTTATTCAATATGTTTCTTCTCCATCACCAAATTTCATGTTTCTTCGTCACTAAGCCACATAGTTAAAAGACTATCAATAAATATTAAATAAGTGGTATCTACATGGATAATCACTAAAATTAAATATTTAAGCTAAATGTTATTTGTATTCACCATAATCACATTGTATTATGGTATAATATATGTAAAACATTTCTACATTTTTCTTCCTCTCCATCAACAAAATTTTGGTTTCTTCACCTCTAAGAAACTAAGTTAAGAGACTACAAATGAATGACCCATAATTTATACATATGCATGACAATTAAAATTAAAAATTCAAGCTCAATAATTTATATATTCATCCTATTCATATTGACTTATGATGTATTACATCTAAAAGTATTCAATATTTTTCATCACCATCCCATGGTTTTAGCTTTTTTTTTATCACTAAGCTAAAAGCATAATACATTATAGTAGCTGTAAAAAATTAATTATATTTATTTTTCTACTCCATCACAAAATTTTAGGTTTTCCCCACTAAAAAACCAAGTTAAAAGACTATAGTCCACGACATATATTTTATATAATATAGGTCAAAATTAAAATAAATAATCAAGCTAATGTTTATTTATATTTACCATTTTCAGATTGAATTATGGAAATCTAGATGTAAATTTATTCAATATGTTTCTTCTCCATCACCAAATTTCATGTTTCTTCGTCACTAAGCCACATAGTTAAAAGACTATCAATAAATAACAAATAAGTGATATCTACATGGGTAATCACTAAAATTAATTATCTAAGCTCAATGTTATTTGTATTCACCATAATCACATTGTATTATGGTATAATATATGTAAAACATTTCTATATTTTTCTTCTTCTGCATCACCAAAATTTTGGTTTCTTCACCTCTAAGAAACTAAGTTAAGAGACTACAAATGAATGACTCATAATTTATACATATGCATAACAATTAAACTTATACAATCAAGCTCAATAATTTTTATATTCATCATATTCACATTGACTTATGATGTATTACATCCAAAAATATTCAATATTTTTCATCACCATCCCATGGTTTTAGCTTTTTTTTTTATCACTAAGCTAAAAGCATAATACATTATAGTAGATGTAAAAAATTAATTATATTTATTTTTCTACTCCATCGCAAAATTTTAGGTTTTCCCCACTAAAAAACCAAGTTAAAAGACTATAGTCCACGACATATATTTTATATAATATAGGTCAAAATTAAAATAAATAATCAAGCTAATGTTTATTTATATTTACCATTTCAGATTGAATTATGGTAATCTAGATGTAAATATATTCAATATGTTTCTTCTCCATCACCAAATTTCATGTTTCTTCGTCACTAAGCCACATAGTTAAAAGACTATCAATAAATAGAAAATAAGTGATATCTACATGGATAATCACTAAAATTAAATATTTAAGCTCAATGTTATTTGTATTCACCATAATCACATTGTATTATGGTATAATATATGTAAAACATTTCTATATTTTTCTTCTTCTCCGTCAACAAAATTTTGGTTTCTTCACCTCTAAGAAACTAATTTAAGAGACTACAAATGAATGACCCATAATTTATACATATGCATGACAATTAAAATTAAAAATTCAAGCTCAATAATTTTTATATTCATCGTATTCATATTGACTAAGGATGTATTACATCTAAAAATATTCAATATTTTTCATCACCATCCCATGGTTTTAGCTTTTTTTTTATCACTAAGCTAAAAGCATAATACATTATAGTAGATGTAAAAAATTAATTATATTTATTTTTCTACTCCATCACAAAATTTTAGGTTTTCCCCACTAAAAAACCAAGTTAAAAGACTATAGTCCACGACATATATTTTATATAATATAGGTCAAAATTAAAATAAATAATCAAGCTAATGTTTATTTATATTTACCATTTTCAGATTGAATTATGGAAATCTAGATGTAAATTTATTCAATATGTTTCTTCTCCATCACCAAATTTCATGTTTCTTCGTCACTAAGCCACATAGTTAAAAGACTATCAATAAATATTAAATAAGTGGTATCTACATGGATAATCACTAAAATTAAATATTTAAGCTAAATGTTATTTGTATTCACCATAATCACATTGTATTATGGTATAATATATGTAAAACATTTCTACATTTTTCTTCCTCTCCATCAACAAAATTTTGGTTTCTTCACCTCTAAGAAACTAAGTTAAGAGACTACAAATGAATGACCCATAATTTATACATATGCATGACAATTAAAATTAAAAATTCAAGCTCAATAATTTATATATTCATCCTATTCATATTGACTTATGATGTATTACATCTAAAAGTATTCAATATTTTTCATCACCATCCCATGGTTTTAGCTTTTTTTTTATCACTAAGCTAAAAGCATAATACATTATAGTAGCTGTAAAAAATTAATTATATTTATTTTTCTACTCCATCACAAAATTTTAGGTTTTCCCCACTAAAAAACCAAGTTAAAAGACTATAGTCCACGACATATATTTTATATAATATAGGTCAAAATTAAAATAAATAATCAAGCTAATGTTTATTTATATTTACCATTTTCAGATTGAATTATGGAAATCTAGATGTAAATTTATTCAATATGTTTCTTCTCCATCACCAAATTTCATGTTTCTTCGTCACTAAGCCACATAGTTAAAAGACTATCAATAAATAACAAATAAGTGATATCTACATGGGTAATCACTAAAATTAATTATCTAAGCTCAATGTTATTTGTATTCACCATAATCACATTGTATTATGGTATAATATATGTAAAACATTTCTATATTTTTCTTCTTCTGCATCACCAAAATTTTGGTTTCTTCACCTCTAAGAAACTAAGTTAAGAGACTACAAATGAATGACTCATAATTTATACATATGCATAACAATTAAACTTATACAATCAAGCTCAATAATTTTTATATTCATCATATTCACATTGACTTATGATGTATTACATCCAAAAATATTCAATATTTTTCATCACCATCCCATGGTTTTAGCTTTTTTTTTTATCACTAAGCTAAAAGCATAATACATTATAGTAGATGTAAAAAATTAATTATATTTATTTTTCTACTCCATCGCAAAATTTTAGGTTTTCCCCACTAAAAAACCAAGTTAAAAGACTATAGTCCACGACATATATTTTATATAATATAGGTCAAAATTAAAATAAATAATCAAGCTAATGTTTATTTATATTTACCATTTTCAGATTGAATTATGGAAATCTAGATGTAAATTTATTCAATATGTTTCTTCTCCATCACCAAATTTCATGTTTCTTCGTCACTAAGCCACATAGTTAAAAGACTATCAATAAATAACAAATAAGTGATATCTACATGGGTAATCACTAAAATTAATTATCTAAGCTCAATGTTATTTGTATTCACCATAATCACATTGTATTATGGTATAATATATGTAAAACATTTCTATATTTTTCTTCTTCTGCATCACCAAAATTTTGGTTTCTTCACCTCTAAGAAACTAAGTTAAGAGACTACAAATGAATGACTCATAATTTATACATATGCATAACAATTAAACTTATACAATCAAGCTCAATAATTTTTATATTCATCATATTCACATTGACTTATGATGTATTACATCCAAAAATATTCAATATTTTTCATCACCATCCCATGGTTTTAGCTTTTTTTTTTATCACTAAGCTAAAAGCATAATACATTATAGTAGATGTAAAAAATTAATTATATTTATTTTTCTACTCCATCGCAAAATTTTAGGTTTTCCCCACTAAAAAACCAAGTTAAAAGACTATAGTCCACGACATATATTTTATATAATATAGGTCAAAATTAAAATAAATAATCAAGCTAATGTTTATTTATATTTACCATTTTCAGATTGAATTATGGAAATCTAGATGTAAATTTATTCAATATGTTTCTTCTCCATCACCAAATTTCATGTTTCTTCGTCACTAAGCCACATAGTTAAAAGACTATCAATAAATATTAAATAAGTGGTATCTACATGGATAATCACTAAAATTAAATATTTAAGCTAAATGTTATTTGTATTCACCATAATCACATTGTATTATGGTATAATATATGTAAAACATTTCTACATTTTTCTTCCTCTCCATCAACAAAATTTTGGTTTCTTCACCTCTAAGAAACTAAGTTAAGAGACTACAAATGAATGACCCATAATTTATACATATGCATGACAATTAAAATTAAAAATTCAAGCTCAATAATTTATATATTCATCCTATTCATATTGACTTATGATGTATTACATCTAAAAGTATTCAATATTTTTCATCACCATCCCATGGTTTTAGCTTTTTTTTTATCACTAAGCTAAAAGCATAATACATTATAGTAGCTGTAAAAAATTAATTATATTTATTTTTCTACTCCATCACAAAATTTTAGGTTTTCCCCACTAAAAAACCAAGTTAAAAGACTATAGTCCACGACATATATTTTATATAATATAGGTCAAAATTAAAATAAATAATCAAGCTAATGTTTATTTATATTTACCATTTTCAGATTGAATTATGGAAATCTAGATGTAAATTTATTCAATATGTTTCTTCTCCATCACCAAATTTCATGTTTCTTCGTCACTAAGCCACATAGTTAAAAGACTATCAATAAATAACAAATAAGTGATATCTACATGGGTAATCACTAAAATTAATTATCTAAGCTCAATGTTATTTGTATTCACCATAATCACATTGTATTATGGTATAATATATGTAAAACATTTCTATATTTTTCTTCTTCTGCATCACCAAAATTTTGGTTTCTTCACCTCTAAGAAACTAAGTTAAGAGACTACAAATGAATGACTCATAATTTATACATATGCATAACAATTAAACTTATACAATCAAGCTCAATAATTTTTATATTCATCATATTCACATTGACTTATGATGTATTACATCCAAAAATATTCAATATTTTTCATCACCATCCCATGGTTTTAGCTTTTTTTTTTATCACTAAGCTAAAAGCATAATACATTATAGTAGATGTAAAAAATTAATTATATTTATTTTTCTACTCCATCGCAAAATTTTAGGTTTTCCCCACTAAAAAACCAAGTTAAAAGACTATAGTCCACGACATATATTTTATATAATATAGGTCAAAATTAAAATAAATAATCAAGCTAATGTTTATTTATATTTACCATTTCAGATTGAATTATGGTAATCTAGATGTAAATATATTCAATATGTTTCTTCTCCATCACCAAATTTCATGTTTCTTCGTCACTAAGCCACATAGTTAAAAGACTATCAATAAATAGAAAATAAGTGATATCTACATGGATAATCACTAAAATTAAATATTTAAGCTCAATGTTATTTGTATTCACCATAATCACATTGTATTATGGTATAATATATGTAAAACATTTCTATATTTTTCTTCTTCTCCGTCAACAAAATTTTGGTTTCTTCACCTCTAAGAAACTAATTTAAGAGACTACAAATGAATGACCCATAATTTATACATATGCATGACAATTAAAATTAAAAATTCAAGCTCAATAATTTTTATATTCATCGTATTCATATTGACTAAGGATGTATTACATCTAAAAATATTCAATATTTTTCATCACCATCCCATGGTTTTAGCTTTTTTTTTATCACTAAGCTAAAAGCATAATACATTATAGTAGATGTAAAAAATTAATTATATTTATTTTTCTACTCCATCACAAAATTTTAGGTTATCACCACTAAAAAACCAAGTTAAAAGACTATATAGTCCACGACATATATTTTATATAAAATAGGTCAAAATTAAAATAAATAATCATGCTAATGTTTATTTATATTTACCATTTTCAGATTGAATTATGGAAATCTAGATGTAAATTTATTCAATATGTTTCTTCTCCATCACCAAATTTCATGTTTCTTCGTCACTAAGCCACATAGTTAAAAGACTATCAATAAATAACAAATAAGTGATATCTACATGGGTAATCACTAAAATTAATTATTTAAGCTCAATGTTATTTGTATTCACCATAATCACATTGTATTATGGTATAATATATGTAAAACATTTCTATATTTTTCTTCTTCTGCATCACCAAAATTTTGGTTTCTTCACCTCTAAGAAACTAAGTTAAGAGACTACAAATGAATGACTCATAATTTATACATATGCATAACAATTAAACTTATACAATAAAGCTCAATAATTTTTATATTCATCATATTCACATTGACTTATGATGTATTACATCCAAAAATATTCAATATTTTTCATCACCATCCCATGGTTTTAGCTTTTTTTTTTATCACTAAGCTAAAAGCATAATACATTATAGTAGATGTAAAAAATTAATTATATTTATTTTTCTACTCCATCGCAAAATTTTAGGTTTTCCCCACTAAAAAACCAAGTTAAAAGACTATAGTCCACGACATATATTTTATATAATATAGGTCAAAATTAAAATAAATAATCAAGCTAATGTTTATTTATATTTACCATTTCAGACTGAATTATGGTAATCTAGATGTAAATATATTCAATATGTTTCTTCTCCATCACCAAATTTCATGTTTCTTCGTCACTAAGCCACATAGTTAAAAGACTATCAATAAATAGAAAATAAGTGATATCTACATGGATAATCACTAAAATTAAATATTTAAGCTCAATGTTATTTGTATTCACCATAATCACATTGTATTATGGTATAATATATGTAAAACATTTCTATATTTTTCTTCTTCTCCGTCAACAAAATTTTGGTTTCTTCACCTCTAAGAAACTAATTTAAGAGACTACAAATGAATGACCCATAATTTATACATATGCATGACAATTAAAATTAAAAATTCAAGCTCAATAATTTTTATATTCATCGTATTCATATTGACTAAGGATGTATTACATCTAAAAATATTCAATATTTTTCATCGCCATCCCATGGTTTTAGCTTTTTTTTTATCACTAAGCTAAAAGCATAATACATTATAGTAGATGTAAAAAATTAATTATATTTATTTTTCTACTCCATCACAAAATTTTAGGTTATCCCCACTAAAAAACCAAGTTAAAAGACTATAGTCCACGACATATATTTTATATAATATAGGTCAAAATTAAAATAAATAATCAAGCTAATGTTTATTTATATTTACCATTTTTAGATTGAATTTTGGTAATATAGATGTAAATATATTCAATATGTTTCTTCTCCCTCACCAAATTTCATGTTTCTTCGTCACTAAGCCACATAGTTAAAAGACTATCAATAAATAACAAATAATTGATATCTACATGGGTGATCACTAAAATTAAATATTTAAGCTCAATGTTATTTGTATTCACCATAGTCACATTGTATTATGGTATAATATATGTAAAACATTTCTATATTTTTCTTCTTCTCCATCAACAAAATTTTGGTTTCTTCACCTCTAAGAAACTAAGTTAAGAGACTACAAATGAATGACCCATAATTTATACATATGCATGACAATTAAAATTAAAAATTCAAGCTCAATAATTTTTATATTCATCGTATTCATATTGACTTAGGATGTATTACATCTAAAAATATTCAATATTTTTCATCGCCATCCCATGGTTTTAGCTTTTTTTTATCACTAAGCTAAAAGCATAATACATTATAGTAGATGTAAAAAATTAATTATATTTATTTTTCTACTCCATCACAAAATTTTAGGTTTTCCCCACTAAAAAACCAAGTTAAAAGACTATAGTCCACGACATATATTTTATATAATATAGGTCAAAATTAAAATAAATAATCAAGCTAATGTTTATTTATATTTACCCTTTTCAGATTGAATTATGGTAATCTAGATGTAAATATATTCAATATGTTTCTTCTCCATCACCAAATTTCATGTTTCTTTATCACTAAGCCACATAGTTAAAAGACTATCAATAAATAACAAATAAGTGATATCTACATGGGTAATCACTAAAATTAAATATCTAAGCTCAATGTTATTTGTATTCACCATAATCACATTGTATTATGGTATAATATATGTAAAACATTTCTATATTTTTCATCTTCTGCATCAACAAAATTTTGGTTTCTTCACCTCTAAGAAACTAAGTTAAGTGACTACAAATGAATGACCCATAATTTATACATATGCATAACAATTAAACTTATACAATCAAGCTCAATAATTTTTATATTCATCATATTCACATTAACTTATGATGTATTACATCTAAAAATATTCAATATTTTTCATCACCATCCCATGGTTTTAGCTTTTTTTTATCACTAAGCTAAAAGCATAATACATTATAGTAGATGTAAAAAATTAATTATATTTATTTTTCTACTCCATCGCAAAATTTTAGGTTTTCCCCACTAAAAAACCAAGTTAAAAGACTATAGTCCACGACATATATTTTATATAATATAGGTCAAAATTAAAATAAATAATCAAGCTAATGTTTATTTATATTTACCATTTCAGATTGAATTATGGTAATCTAGATGTAAATATATTCAATATGTTTCTTCTCCATCACAAAATTTCATGTTTCTTCGTGACTAAGCCACATAGTTAAAAGACTATCAATAAATAACTAATAAGTTATATCTACATGGATAATCACTAAAATTAAATATTTAAGCTCAATGTTATTTGTATTCACCATAATCACATTGTATTATGGTATAATATATGTAAAACATTTCTATATTTTTCTTCTTCTCCGTCAACAAAATTTTGGTTTCTTCACCTCTAAGAAACTAATTTAAGAGACAACAAATGAATGACCCATAATTTATACATATGCATGACAATTAAAATTAAAAATTCAAGCTCAATAATTTTTATATTCATCGTATTCATATTGACTTAGGATGTATTACATCTAAAAATATTCATTATTTTTCATCACCATCCCATGGTTTTAGCTTTTTTTTTATCACTAAGCTAAAAGCATAATACATTATAGTAGATGTAAAAAATTAATTATATTTATTTTTCTACTCCATAACAAAATTTTAGGTTATCCCCACTAAAAAACCAAGTTAAAAGACTATAGGCCACGACATATATTTTATATAATATAGGTCAAAATTAAAATAAATAATCAAGCTAATGTTTATTTATATTTACCATTTTTAGATTGAATTTTGGTAATCTAGATGTAAATATATTCAATATGTTTCTTCTCCCTCACCAAATTTCATGTTTCTTCGTCACTAAGCCACATAGTTAAAAGACTATCAATAAATAACAAATAATTGATATCTACATGGGTGATCACTAAAATTAAATATTTAAGCTCAATGTTATTTGTATTCACCATAGTCACATTGTATTATGGTATAATATATGTAAAACATTTCTATATTTTTCTTCTTCTCCATCAACAAAATTTTGGTTTCTTCACCTCTAAGAAACTAAGTTAAGAGACTACAAATGAATGACCCATAATTTATACATATGCATGACAATTAAAATTAAAAATTCAAGCTCAATAATTTTTATATTCATCGTATTCATATTGACTTAGGATGTATTACATCTAAAAATATTCAATATTTTTCATCGCCATCCCATGGTTTTAGCTTTTTTTTATCACTAAGCTAAAAGCATAATACATTATAGTATATGTAAAAAATTAATTATATTTATTTTTCTACTCCATCACAAAATTTTAGGTTTTCCCCACTAAAAAACCAAGTTAAAAGACTATAGTCCACGACATATATTTTATATAATATAGGTCAAAATTAAAATAAATAATCAAGCTAATGTTTATTTATATTTACCATTTTTAGATTGAATTTTGGTAATCTAGATGTAAATATATTCAATATGTTTCTTCTCCCTCACCAAATTTCATGTTTCTTCGTCACTAAGCCACATAGTTAAAAGACTATCAATAAATAACAAATAATTGATATCTACATGGGTGATCACTAAAATTAAATATTTAAGCTCAATGTTATTTGTATTCACCATAGTCACATTGTATTATGGTATAATATATGTAAAACATTTCTATATTTTTCTTCTTCTCCATCAACAAAATTTTGGTTTCTTCACCTCTAAAAAACTAAGTTAAGAGACTACAAATGAATGACCCATAATTTATACATATGCATTACAATTAAAATTAAAAATTCAAGCTCAATAATTTTTATATTCATCGTATTCATATTGACTTAGGATGTATTACATCTAAAAATATTCAATATTTTTCATCGCCATCCCATGGTTTTAGCTTTTTTTTATCACTAAGCTAAAAGCATAATACATTATAGTAGATGTAAAAAATTAATTATATTTATTTTTCTACTCCATCACAAAATTTTAGGTTTTCCCCACTAAAAAACCAAGTTAAAAGACTATAGTCCACGACATATATTTTATATAATATAGGTCAAAATTAAAATAAATAATCAAGCTAATGTTTATTTATATTTACCATTTTCAGATTGAATTATGGTAATCTAGATGTAAATATATTCAATATGTTTCTTCTCCATCACCAAATTTCATGTTTCTTCGTCACTAAGCCACATAGTTAAAAGACTATCAATAAATAACAAATAAGTGATATCTACATGGGTAATCACTAAAATTAAATATCTAAGCTCAATGTTATTTGTATTCACCATAATCACATTGTATTATGGTATAATATATGTAAAACATTTCTATATTTTTCTTCTTCTGCATCACCAAAATTTTGGTTTCTTCACCTCTAAGAAACTAAGTTAAGAGACTATAAATGAATGACCCATAATTTATACATATGCATAACAATTAAACTTATACAATCAAGTTCAATAATTTTTATATTCATCGTATTCACATTGACTTATGATGTATTACATCTAAAAATATTCAATATTTTTCATCACCATCCCATGGTTTTAGCTTTTTTTTTATCACTAAGATAAAAGCATAATACATTATAGTAGATGTAAAAAAATTAATTATATTTATTTTTCTACTCCATTACAAAATTTTAGGTTTTCCCCACTAAAAAACCAAGTTAAAAGACTATAGTCCACGACATATATTTTATATAATATAGGTCAAAATTAAAATAAATAATCAAGCTAATGTTTATTTATATTTACCATTTTTAGATTGAATTTTGGTAATCTAGATGTAAATATATTCAATATGTTTCTTCTCCCTCACCAAATTTCATGTTTCTTTGTCACTAAGCCACATAGTTAAAAGACTATCAATAAATAACAAATAATTGATATCTACATGGGTAATCACTAAAATTAAATATTTAAACTCAATGTTATTTGTATTCACCATAATCACATTGTATTATGGTGTAATATATGTAAAACATTTCTATATTTTTCTTCTTCTGCATCACCAAAATTTTGGTTTCTTCACCTCTAAGAAACTAAGTTAAGAGACTAGAAATGAATGACCCATAATTTATACATATGCATAACAATTAAACTTATACAATCAAGCTCAATAATTTTTTTATTCATCGTATTCACATTGACTTATGATGTATTACAACTAAAAATATTCAATATTTTTCATCACCATCCCATGGTTTTAGGTTTTATTTTATCACTAAGCTAAAATCATAATACATTATAGTAGATGTTAAAAATTAATTATATTTATTTTTCTACTCCATCCCAAAATTTTAGGTTTTCCCCACTAAAAAACCAAGTTAAAAGACTATAGTCCACGACATATATTTTATATAATATAGGTCAAAATTAAAATAAATAATCAAGCTAATGATTATTTATATTTACCATTTCAGATTGAATTATGGTAATCTAGATGTAAATATATTCAATATGTTTCTTCTCCATCACCAAATTTCATGTTTCTTCGTCACTAAGCCACATAGTTAAAAGACTATCAATAAATAGAAAATAAGTGATATCTACATGGATAATCACTAAAATTAAATATTTAAGCTCAATGTTATTTGTATTCACCATAATCACATTGTATTATGGTATAATATATGTAAAACATTTCTATATTTTTCTTCTTCTCCGTCAACAAAATTTTGGTTTCTTCACCTCTAAGAAACTAATTTAAGAGACTACAAATGAATGACCCATAATTTATACATATGCATGACAATTAAAATTAAAAATTCAAGCTCAATAATTTTTATATTCATCGTATTCATATTGACTTAGGATGTATTACATTTAAAAATATTCAATATTTTTCATCACCATCCCATGGTTTTAGCTTTTTTTTTTATCACTAAGCTAAAAGCATAATACATTATAGTAGATGTAAAAAATTAATTATATTTATTTTTCTACTCCATCACAAAATTTTAGGTTATCCCCACTAAAAAACCAAGTTAAAAGACTATAGTCCACGACATATATTTTATATAATATAGGTCAAAATTAAAATAAATAATCAAGCTAATGTTTATTTATATTTACCATTTTTAGATTGAATTTTGGTAATATAGATGTAAATATATTCAATATGTTTCTTCTCCCTCACCAAATTTCATGTTTCTTCGTCACTAAGCCACATAGTTAAAAGACTATCAATAAATAACAAATAATTGATATCTACATGGGTGATCACTAAAATTAAATATTTAAGCTCAATGTTATTTGTATTCACCATAGTCACATTGTATTATGGTATAATATATGTAAAACATTTCTATATTTTTCTTTTTCTGCATCACCAAAATTTTGGTTTCTTCACCTCTAAGAAACTAAGTTAAGAGACTACAAATGAATGACCCATAATTTATACATATGCATAACAATTAAACTTATACAATCAAGCTCAATAATTTTTTTATTCATCGTATTCACATTAACTTATGATGTATTACATCTTAAAAAATTCAATATTTTTCATCACCATCCCATGGTTTTAGCTTTTTTTTATCACTAAGCTAAAAGCATAATACATTATAGTAGATGTAAAAAATTAATTATATTTATTTTTCTACTCCATCACAAAATTTTAGGTTTTCCCCACTAAAAACCCAAGTTAAAAGGCTATAGTCCACGACATATATTTTATATAATATAGGTCAAAATTAAAATAAATAATCAAGCTAACGTTTAATGAAATTTACCATTTTCAAAATAATTTATGGTAAATTAGATGTAAATATATTCAATATGTTTCTTCTGCATCACCAAATTTCATGTTTCTTCGTCACTAAGCTCAATATTATTTATATTCATCGTAATCACATTGACTTATGATATATTACATCTAAAAACATTCGATATTTTTCTTCACCATCCCAAAGTTTATTCTTTTTTAATCACTAAGCTAAATACATAGTAGACTATAGTAGATGAAAAAAATTCATTATATTTTATTTTTCTACTCCATCACAAAATTTTAGGTTTTTCCCCCTAAATAACCAAGTTAAAAGACTATAATCCACGACATATGTTTTATATAATATAGGTCAAAATTAAAATAAATAATCAAGCTAACGTTTAATGAAATATTTACCATTTTCAGATTGAATTTTGGTAATCTAGATGTAAATATATTCAATATGTTTCTTCTCCATCACCAAATTTCATGTTTCTTCGTCACTAAGCCACATAGTTAAAAGACTATCAATAAATAGCAAATAAGTGATATCTACATGGATAATCACTAAAATTAAATATTTAAGCTAAATGTTATTTATATTCACCATAATCACATTATATTATGGTATAATATATGTAAAACATTTCTATATTTTTCTTCTTCTCCATCAACAAAATTTTGGTTTCTTCACCTCTAAGAAACTAAGTTAAGAGACTACAAATGAATGACCCATAATTTATACATATGCATGACAATTAAAATTAAAAATTCAAGCTCAATAATTTATATATTCATCCTATTCATATTGACTTATGATGTATTACATCTAAAAATATTCAATATTTTTCATCACCATCCCATGGTTTTAGCTTTTTTTTTATCACTAAGCTAAAAGCATAATACATTATAGTAGATGTAAAAAATTAATTATATTTATTTTTCTACTCCATCACAAAATTTTAGGTTTTCCCCACTAAAAACCCAAGTTAAAAGGCTATAGTCCACGACATATATTTTATATAATATAGGTCAAAATTAAAATAAATAATCAAGCTAATGTTTATTTATATTTACCATTTTCAGATTGAATTATGGTAATCTAGATGTAAATATATTCAATATGTTTCTTCTCCATCACCAAATTTCATGTTTCTTCGTCACTAAGCCACATAGTTAAAAGACTATCAATAAATAACAAATAAGTGATATCTACATGGGTAATCACTAAAATTAAATATCTAAGCTCAATGTTATTTGTATTCACCATAATCACATTGTATTATGGTATAATATATGTAAAACATTTCTATATTTTTCTTCTTCTGCATCACCAAAATTTTGGTTTCTTCACCTCTAAGAAACTAAGTTAAGAGACTACAAATGAATGACTCATAATTTATACATATGCATAACAATTAAACTTATACAATCAAGCTCAATAATTTTTTTATTCATCGTATTCACATTCACTTATGATGTATTACATCTAAAAATATTCAATATTTTTCATCGCCATCCCATGGTTTTAGCTTTTTTTTATCACTAAGCTAAAAGCATAATAGACTATTTTAGATGTAAAAAATTTATTATATTTTATTTTTCGACTCCATCACAAAAGTTTAGGTTTTTTCCCGCTCAAAAACCAAGTTAAAAGACTATAATCCACGACATGTATTTTGTATAATATAGGTCAAAATTAAAATAAATAATCAAGCTAACGTTTAATGAAATTTACCATTTTCAAAATAATTTATGGTAAATTAGATGTAAATATATTCAATATGTTTCTTCTGCATCACCAAATTTCATGTTTCTTCGTCACTAAGCTCAATATTATTTATATTCATCGTAATCACATTGACTTATGATATATTACATCTAAAAACATTCGATATTTTTCTTCACCATCCCAAAGTTTATTCTTTTTTAATCACTAAGCTAAATACATAGTAGACTATAGTAGATGAAAAAAATTCATTATATTTTATTTTTCTACTCCATCACAAAATTTTAGGTTTTTCCCCCTAAATAACCAAGTTAAAAGACTATAATCCACGACATATATTTTATATAATATAGGTCAAAATTAAAATAAATAATCAAGCTAACGTTTATTTATATTTACCATTTTCAGATTGAATTTTGGTAATCTAGATGTAAATATATTCAATATGTTTCTTCTCCATCACCAAATTTCATGTTTCTTCGTCACTAAGCCACATAGTTAAAAGACTATCAATAAATAGCAAATAAGTGATATCTACATGGATAATCACTAAAATTAAATATTTAAGCTAAATGTTATTTTTATTCACCATAATCACATTGTATTATGGTATAATATATGTAAAACATTTCTATGTTTTTCTTCTTCTCCATCAACAAAATTTTGGTTTCTTCACCTCTAAGAAACTAAGTTAAGAAATTACAAATGAATGACGCATAATTTATACATATGCATGACAATTAAAATTAAAAATTCAAGCTCAATAATTTATATATTCATTGTATTCATATTGACTTATGATGTATTACATCTAAAAATATTCAATATTTTTCATCACCATCCCATGGTTTTAGCTTTTTTTTTATCACTAAGCTAAAAGCGTAATACATTATAGTAGATGTAAAAAATTAATTATATTTATTTTTCTACTCCATCACAAAATTTTAGGTTTTCCCCACTAAAAACCCATGTTAAAAGGCTATAGTCCACGACATATATTTTATATAATATAGGTCAAAATTAAAATAAATAATCAAGCTAATGTTTATTTATATTTACCATTTTCAGATTGAATTATGGTAATCTAGATATAAATATATTCAATATGTTTCTTCTCCATCACCAAATTTCATGTTTCTTCGTCACTAAGCCACATAGTTAAAAGACTATCAATAAATAACAAATAAGTGATATCTACATGGGTAATCACTAAAATTAAATATCTAAGCTCAATGTTATTTGTATTCGCCATAATCACATTGTATTATGGTATAATATATGTAAAACATTTCTATATTTTTCTTCTTCTGCATCACCAAAATTTTGGTTTCTTCACCTCTAAGAAACTAAGTTAAGAGACTACAAATGAATGACCCATAATTTATACATATGCATAAGAATTAAACTTATACAATCAAGCTCAATAATTTTTATATTCATCGTATTCACATTGACTTATGATGTATTACATCTAAAAATATTCAATATTTTTCATCACCATCCCAATGTTTTAGCTTTTTTTTTATCACTAAGCTAAAAACATAATAGACTATTTTAGATGTTAAAAATTTATTATTTTATTTTTCGACTCCATCACAAAAGTTTAGGTTTTTTCCCGCTCAAAAACCAAGTTAAAAGACTATAATCCACGACATATATTTTGTATAATATAGGTCAAAATTAAAATAAATAATCAAGCTAACGTTTTATGAAATTTACCATTTTCAAAATAATTTATGGTAAATTAGATGTAAATATATTCAATATGTTTCTTCTGCATCACCAAATTTCATGTTTCTTCGTCACTAAGCTCAATATTATTTATATTCATCGTAATCACATTGACTTATGATATATTACATCTAAAAACATTCAATATTTTTCTTCACCATCCCAAAGTTTAATCTTTTTTAATCACTAAGCCAAATACATAGTAGACTATAGTAGATGAAAAAAATTCATTATATTTTATTTTTCTACTCCATCACAAAATTTTAGGTTTTTCCCCCCTAAATAACCAAGTTAAAAGACTATAATCCACGACATATGTTTTATATAATATAGGTCAAAATTAAAATAAATAATCAAGCTAACGTTTAATGAAATATTTACCATTTTCAGATTGAATTTTGGTAATCTAGATGTAAATATATTCAATATGTTTCTTCTCCATCACCAAATTTCATGTTTCTTCGTCACTAAGCCACATAGTTAAAAGACTATCAATAAATAGCAAATAAGTGATATATACATGGATAATCACTAAAATTAAATATTTAAGCTAAATGTTATTTTTATTCACCATAATCATATTGTATTATGGTATAATATATGTAAAACATTTCTATATTTTTCTTCTTCTCCATCAACAAAATTTTGGTTTCTTCACCTCTAAGAAACTAAGTTAAGAGACTACAAATGAATGACCCATAATTTATACATATGCATGACAATTAATATTAAAAATTCAAGCTCAATAATTTATATATTCATCGTATTCATATTTACTTATGATGTATTACATCAAAAAATATTCAATATTTTTTATCACCATCCCATGGTTTTAGCTTTTTTTTTTATCACTAAGCTAAAAGCATAATACATTATAGTAGATGTAAAAAATTAATAATATTCATTTTTCTACTCCATCACAAAATTTTAGGTTTTCCCCACTAAAAAACCAAGTTAAAAGACTATAGTCCACGACATATATTTTATATAATATAGGTCAAAATTAAAATAAATAATCAAGCTAATGTTTATTTATATTTACCATTTTCAGATTGAATTATGGTAATCTAGATGTAAATATATTCAATATGTTTCTTCTCCATCACCAAATTTCATGTTTCTTCGTCACTAAGCCACATAGTTAAAAGACTATCAATAAATAACAAATAAGTGATATCTACATGGGTAATCACTAAAATTCAATATCTAAGCTCAATGTTATTTGTATTCACCATAATCACATTGTATTATGGTATAATATATGTAAAACATTTCTATATTTTTCTTCTTCTGCATCACCAAAATTTTGGTTTCTTCACCTCTAAGAAACTAAGTTGAGAGACTACAAACCAATGATCCATAATTTAAACATATGCATAACAATTAAACTTATACAATCAAGCTCAAAAAATTTTATATTCATCGTATTCACATTGACTTATGATGTATTACATCTAAAAATATTCAATATTTTTCATCACCATCCCAATGTTTTAGCTTTTTTTTATCACTAAGTTAAAAACATAATAGACTATTTTAGATGTAAAAACTTTATTATATTTTATTTTTCGACTCCATCACAAAAGTTTAGGTTTTTTCCCGCTCAAAAACCAAGTTAAAAGACTATAATCCACGACATATATTTTGTATAATATAGGTCAAAATTAAAATAAATAATCAAGCTAACGTTTTATGAAATTTACCATTTTCAAAATAA
>CAWUDS030000001.1:16435774-16459822 GCA_963859935.3 Lathyrus sativus | reverse complement strand
GAGTTTTTTTAACCTGAAACTTTTGTTATGGTTTTAGAGTGAAATTTGTGAGTATTTTTCACTTGGATCTTTTGTTATGCTTTTTATAGTGAAATTGTTGAGTTTTTTAACATTGAAGTTTTGTTATGGTGTTTTTATAGTGAAAATGGTAAGATTTTCACTTTGGAACTTTTGTTATAGACTTTATAGTGAAATTGTTAGGTTTTTTCATAATGAACTTTTGCTATGGTCTTTATAGTGAAATTCATGAGTTTTTTCACTTGGAAATTTTATTATGTTTTTTATAGTGAAATTTGTGTGTTTTTTTAACCTGGAACTTTTGTTATTGTTTTAGAGTGAAATTTCTGAGTATTTTTAACTTGGATCTTTTGTTATGCTTTTTATAGTGAAATTTGTGAGTTTTTTAACATTGAAGTTTTGTTATGGTGTTTATAGTGAAAATGGTTAGTTTTTCACCTTGGAACGTTTGTTATGGTCTTTATAGTGAAATTGTTTCACATTGAACTTTTGTTATGGTCTTTATAGTGAAATTCGTGAGTTTTTTCACTTGGAACTTTTATTATGTTTTTTACAGCGAAATTTGAGTTTTTTTAACCTGAAACTTTTGTTATGGTTTTAGAGTGAAATTTGTGAGTATTTTTCACTTGGATCTTTTGTTATGCTTTTTATAGTGAAATTGTTGAGTTTTTTAACATTGAAGTTTTGTTATGGTGTTTTTATAGTGAAAATGGTAAGATTTTCACTTTGGAACTTTTGTTATGGTCTTTATAGTGAAATCGTTAGGTTTTTTCATATTGAACTTTTGCTATGGTATTTATAGTGAAATTCATGAGTTTTTTCACTTGGAAATTTTATTATGTTTTTTATAGTGAAATTTGTGTGTTTTTTTAACCTGGAACTTTTGTTATTGTTTTAGAGTGAAATTTCTGAGTATTTTTAACTAGGATCTTTTGTTATGCTTTTTATAGTGAGATTTGTGAGTTTTTTAACATTGAAGTTTTGTTATGGTCTTTATAGTGAAAATGGTTAGTTTTTCACCTTGGAACTTTTGTTATGGTCTTTATAGTGAAATTGTTTCACATTGAACTTTTGTTATGGTCTTTATAGTGAAATTCGTGAGTTTTTTCACTTGAAACTTTTATTATGTTTTTTATAGTGAAATTTATGAGTTTTTTTAACCTAGAACTTTTGTTATGGTTTTAGAGTGAAATTTGTGAGTATTTTTTACTTGGATCTTTTGTTATACTTTTTATAGTGAAATTGTTGAGATTTTAACATTGAAGTTTTGTTATGGTGTTTTTATAGTGAAAATGGTAAGATTTTCACTTTGGAACTTTTGTTATGGTCTTTATAGTGAAATTGTTAGATTTTTTCATATTGAACTTTTGCTATGGTCTTTATAGTGAAATTCATGAGTTTTTTCACTTGGAAATTTTATTATGTTTTTTATAGTGAAATTTGTGTGTTTTTTTAACCTGGAACTTTTGTTATTGTTTTAGAGTGAAATTTCTGAATATTTTTAACTTGGATCTTTTGTTATGCTTTTTATAGTGAAATTTGTGAGTTTTTTAACATTGAAGTTTTGTTATGGTCTTTATAGTGAAAATGGTTAGTTTTTCACCTTGGAACTTTTGTTATGGTCTTTATAGTGAAATTGTTTCACATTGAACTTTTGTTATGGTCTTTATAGTGAAATTCGTGAGTTTTTTCACTTGGAACTTTTATTATGTTTTTTACAGTGAGATTTTTGAGTTTTTTTAACCTGAAACTTTTGTTATGGTTTTAGAGTGAAATTTGTGAGTATTTTTCACTTGGATCTTTTGTTATGCTTTTTATAGTGAAATTGTTGAGTTTTTTAACATTGAAGTTTTGTTATGGTGTTTTTATAGTGAAAATGGTAAGATTTTCACTTTGGAACTTTTGTTATAGTCTTTATAGTGAAATTGTTAGGTTTTTTCATATTGAACTTTTGCTATGGTCTTTATAGTGAAATTCATGAGTTTTTTCACTTGGAAATTTTATTTTGTTTTTTATAGTGAAATTTGTGTTTTTTTTTAACCTGGAACTTTTGTTATTGTTTTAGAGTGAAATTTCTGAGTATTTTTAACTTGGATCTTTTGTTATGCTTTTTATAGTGAAATTTGTGAGTTTTTTAACATTGAAGTTTTGTTATGGTCTTTATAGTGAAAATGGTTAGTTTTTCACCTTGGAACGTTTGTTATGGTCTTTATAGTGAAATTGTTTCACATTGAACTTTTGTTATGGTCTTTATAGTGAAATTGTTTCACATTGAACTTTTGTTATGGTCTTTATAGTGAAATTCGTGAGTTTTTTCACTTTGAATTTTTATTATGTTTTTTACAGTGAAATTTTTGAGTTTTTTTAACCTGGAACTTTTGTTATGGTTTTAGAGTGAAATTTGTGAGTATTTTTAACTTGGATCTTTTGTTATGCTTTTTATAGTGAAATTTGTGAGTTTTTTAACATTGAAATTTTGTTATGGTCTTTATACTGAAAATGGTTAGTTTTTCACCTTGGAACTTTTGTTATGGTCTTTGTAGTGAAATTGTTAGGTTTTTTCATATTGAACTTTGGTTATGGTCTTTATAATGAAATTCGTGAGTTTTTTCACTTGGAACTTTTATTATGTTTTTTATAGTGAAATTTGTGAGTTTTTTAACCTGAGTGTTTTGTTATGGTTTTAGAGTGAAATTTGTGAGTATTTTTAACTTGGATCTTTTGTTATGCTTTTTATAGTGAGATTTGTGAGTTCTTTAACATTGAACTTTTGTTATCGTCTTTTTATAGTGAAAATGGTAAGTTTTTCACCTTTGAACTTTTGTTATGGTCTTTATAGTGAAATTGTTAGGTTTTTTCATATTTAACTTTTGTTTTGGTCTTTATAGTGAAATTTGTGAGTTTTTTCATTAGGAACTTTTATTATGTTTTTTACAATGAAATTTGTGAGTTTTTTTAACCTGAAACTTTTGTTATGGTTTTAGAGTGAAATTTGTGAGTATTTTTCACTTGGATCTTTTGTTATACTTTTTATAGTGAAATTGTTGAGTTTTTTAACATTGAAGTTTTGTTATGGTGTTTTTATAGTGAAAATGGTAAGATTTTCACTTTGGAACTTTTGTTATGGTCTTTATAGTGAAATTGTTAGGTTTTTTCATATTGAACTTTTGCTATGGTCTTTATAGTGAAATTCATGAGTTTTTTCACTTGGAAATTTTATGATGTTTTTTATAGTGAAATTTGTGTGTTTTTTTAACCTGGAACTTTTGTTATTGTTTTAGAGTGAAATTTCTCAGTATTTTTAACTTGGATCTTTTGTTATGCTTTTTATAGTGAAATTTGTGAGTTTTTTAACATTGAAGTTTTGTTATGGTCTTTATAGTGAAAATGGTTAGTTTTTCACCTTGGAACTTTTGTTATGGTCTTTATAGTGAAATTGTTTCACATTGAACTTTTGTTATGGTCTTTATAGTGAAATTCGTGAGTTTTTTCACTTGGAACTTTTATTATGTTTTTTACAGTGAGATTTTTGAGTTTTTTTAACCTGAAACTTTTGTTATGGTTTTAGAGTGAAATTTGTGAGTATTTTTCACTTGGATCTTTTGTTATGCTTTTTATAGTGAAATTGTTGAGTTTTTTAACATTGAAGTTTTGTTATGGTGTTTTTATAGTGAAAATGGTAAGATTTTCACTTTGGAACTTTTGTTATAGTCTTTATAGTGAAATTGTTAGGTTTTTTCATATTGAACTTTTGCTATGGTCTTTATAGTGAAATTCATGAGTTTTTTCACTTGGAAATTTTATTATGTTTTTTATAGTGAAATTTGTGTGTTTTTTTAACCTGGAACTTTTGTTATTGTTTTAGAGTGAAATTTCTGAGTATTTTTAACTTGGATCTTTTGTTATGCTTTTTATAGTGAAATTTGTGAGTTTTTTAACATTGAAGTTTTGTTATGGTCTTTATAGTGAAAATGGTTAGTTTTTCACCTTGGAACGTTTGTTATGGTCTTTATAGTGAAATTGTTTCACATTGAACTTTTGTTATGGTCTTTATAGTGAAATTCGTGAGTTTTTTCACTTGGAACTTTTATTATGTTTTTTACAGTGAAATTTTTGAGTTTTTTTAACCTGAAACTTTTGTTATGGTTTTAGAGTGAAATTTGTGAGTATTTTTCACTTGGATCTTTTGTTATGCTTTTTATAGTGAAATTGTTGAGTTTTTTAACATTGAAGTTTTGTTATGGTGTTTTTATAGTGAAAATGGTAAGATTTTCACTTTGGAACTTTTGTTATGGTCTTTATAGTGAAATCGTTAGGTTTTTTCATATTGAACTTTGGCTATGGTCTTTATAGTGAAATTCATGAGTTTTTTCACTTGGAAATTTTATTATGTTTTTTAAAGTGAAATTTGTGTGTTTTTTTAACCTGGAACTTTTGTTATTGTTTTAGAGTGAAATTTCTGAGTATTTTTAACTAGGATCTTTTGTTATGCTTTTTATAGTGAAATTTGTGAGTTTTTTAACATTGAAGTTTTGTTATGGTCTTTATAGTGAAAATGGTTAGTTTTTCAACTTGGAACTTTTGTTATGGTCTTTATAGTGAAATTGTTTCACATTGAACTTTTGTTATGGTCTTTATAGTGAAATTCGTGAGTTTTTTCACTTGAAACTTTTATTATGTTTTTTATAGTGAAATTTATGAGTTTTTTTAACCTAGAACTTTTGTTATGGTTTTAGAGTGAAATTTGTGAGTATTTTTAACTTGGATCTTTTGTTATACTTTTTATAGTGAAATTTGTGAGTTTTTTAACATTGAAATTTTGTTATGGTCTTTATACTGAAAATGGTTAGTTTTTCACCTTGGAACTTTTGTTATGGTCTTTGTAGTGAAATTGTTAGGTTTTTTCATATTGAACTTTGGTTATGGTCTTTATAATGAAATTCGTGAGTTTTTTCACTTGGAACTTTTATTATGTTTTTTATAGTGAAATTTGTGAGTTTTTTAACCTGAGTGTTTTGTTATGGTTTTAGAGTGAAATTTGTGAGTATTTTTAACTTGGATCTTTTGTTATGCTTTTTATAGTGAGATTTGTGAGTTCTAAAACATTGAACTTTTGTTATCGTCTTTTTATAGTGAAAATGGTAAGTTTTTCACCTTTGAACTTTTGTTATGGTCTTTATAGTGAAATTGTTAGGTTTTTTCATATTTAACTTTTGTTTTGGTCTTTATAGTGAAATTTGTGAGTTTTTTCATTAGGAACTTTTATTATGTTTTTTACAATGAAATTTGTGAGTTTTTTTAACCTGAAACTTTTGTTATGGTTTTAGAGTGAAATTTGTGAGTATTTTTCACTTGGATCTTTTGTTATGCTTTTTATAGTGAAATTTGTGAGTTTTTTAACATTGAAATTTTGTTATGGTGTTTTTATAGTGAAAATGGTAAGATTTTCACTTTGGAACTTTTGTTATGGTCTTTATAGTGAAATTGTTAGGTTTTTTCATATTGAACTTTTGCTATGGTCTTTATAGTGAAATTCATGAGTTTTTTCACTTGGAAATTTTATTATGTTTTTTATAGTGAAATTTGTGTGTTTTTTTAACCTGGAACTTTTGTTATTGTTTTAGAGTGAAATTTCTGAGTATTTTTAACTTGGATCTTTTGTTATGCTTTTTATAGTGAAATTTGTGAGTTTTTTAACATTGAAGTTTTGTTATGGTCTTTATAGTGAAAATGGTTAGTTTTTCACCTTGGAACTTTTGTTATGGTCTTTATAGTGAAATTGTTTCACATTGAACTTTTGTTATGGTCTTTATAGTGAAATTCGTGAGTTTTTTCACTTGGAACTTTTATTATGTTTTTTATAGTGAGATTTTTGAGTTTTTTTAACCTGAAACTTTTGTTATGGTTTTAGAGTGAAATTTGTGAGTATTTTTCACTTGGATCTTTTGTTATGCTTTTTATAGTGAAATTGTTGAGTTTTTTAACATTGAAGTTTTGTTATGGTGTTTTTATAGTGAAAATGGTAAGATTTTCACTTTGGAACTTTTGTTATAGACTTTATAGTGAAATTGTTAGGTTTTTTCATAATGAACTTTTGCTATGGTCTTTATAGTGAAATTCATGAGTTTTTTCACTTGGAAATTTTATTATGTTTTTTATAGTGAAATTTGTGTGTTTTTTTAACCTGGAACTTTTGTTATTGTTTTAGAGTGAAATTTCTGAGTATTTTTAACTTGGATCTTTTGTTATGCTTTTTATAGTGAAATTTGTGAGTTTTTTAACATTGAAGTTTTGTTATGGTCTTTATAGTGAAAATGGTTAGTTTTTCACCTTGGAACGTTTGTTATGGTCTTTATAGTGAAATTGTTTCACATTGAACTTTTGTTATGGTCTTTATAGTGAAATTCGTGAGTTTTTTCACTTGGAACTTTTATTATGTTTTTTACAGCGAAATTTGAGTTTTTTTAACCTGAAACTTTTGTTATGGTTTTAGAGTGAAATTTGTGAGTATTTTTCACTTGGATCTTTTGTTATGCTTTTTATAGTGAAATTGTTGAGTTTTTTAACATTGAAGTTTTGTTATGGTGTTTTTATAGTGAAAATGGTAAGATTTTCACTTTGGAACTTTTGTTATGGTCTTTATAGTGAAATCGTTAGGTTTTTTCATATTGAACTTTTGCTATGGTATTTATAGTGAAATTCATGAGTTTTTTCACTTGGAAATTTTATTATGTTTTTTATAGTGAAATTTGTGTGTTTTTTTAACCTGGAACTTTTGTTATTGTTTTAGAGTGAAATTTCTGAGTATTTTTAACTAGGATCTTTTGTTATGCTTTTTATAGTGAGATTTGTGAGTTTTTTAACATTGAAGTTTTGTTATGGTCTTTATAGTGAAAATGGTTAGTTTTTCACCTTGGAACTTTTGTTATGGTCTTTATAGTGAAATTGTTTCACATTGAACTTTTGTTATGGTCTTTATAGTGAAATTCGTGAGTTTTTTCACTTGAAACTTTTATTATGTTTTTTATAGTGAAATTTATGAGTTTTTTTAACCTAGAACTTTTGTTATGGTTTTAGAGTGAAATTTGTGAGTATTTTTTACTTGGATCTTTTGTTATACTTTTTATAGTGAAATTGTTGAGATTTTAACATTGAAGTTTTGTTATGGTGTTTTTATAGTGAAAATGGTAAGATTTTCACTTTGGAACTTTTGTTATGGTCTTTATAGTGAAATTGTTAGATTTTTTCATATTGAACTTTTGCTATGGTCTTTATAGTGAAATTCATGAGTTTTTTCACTTGGAAATTTTATTATGTTTTTTATAGTGAAATTTGTGTGTTTTTTTAACCTGGAACTTTTGTTATTGTTTTAGAGTGAAATTTCTGAATATTTTTAACTTGGATCTTTTGTTATGCTTTTTATAGTGAAATTTGTGAGTTTTTTAACATTGAAGTTTTGTTATGGTCTTTATAGTGAAAATGGTTAGTTTTTCACCTTGGAACTTTTGTTATGGTCTTTATAGTGAAATTGTTTCACATTGAACTTTTGTTATGGTCTTTATAGTGAAATTCGTGAGTTTTTTCACTTGGAACTTTTATTATGTTTTTTACAGTGAGATTTTTGAGTTTTTTTAACCTGAAACTTTTGTTATGGTTTTAGAGTGAAATTTGTGAGTATTTTTCACTTGGATCTTTTGTTATGCTTTTTATAGTGAAATTGTTGAGTTTTTTAACATTGAAGTTTTGTTATGGTGTTTTTATAGTGAAAATGGTAAGATTTTCACTTTGGAACTTTTGTTATAGTCTTTATAGTGAAATTGTTAGGTTTTTTCATATTGAACTTTTGCTATGGTCTTTATAGTGAAATTCATGAGTTTTTTCACTTGGAAATTTTATTTTGTTTTTTATAGTGAAATTTGTGTTTTTTTTTAACCTGGAACTTTTGTTATTGTTTTAGAGTGAAATTTCTGTGTATTTTTAACTTGGATCTTTTGTTATGCTTTTTATAGTGAAATTTGTGAGTTTTTTAACATTGAAGTTTTGTTATGGTCTTTATAGTGAAAATGGTTAGTTTTTCACCTTGGAACGTTTGTTATGGTCTTTATAGTGAAATTGTTTCACATTGAACTTTTGTTATGGTCTTTATAGTGAAATTGTTTCACATTGAACTTTTGTTATGGTCTTTATAGTGAAATTCGTGAGTTTTTTCACTTTGAATTTTTATTATGTTTTTTACAGTGAAATTTTTGAGTTTTTTTAACCTGGAACTTTTGTTATGGTTTTAGAGTGAAATTTGTGAGTATTTTTAACTTGGATCTTTTGTTATGCTTTTTATAGTGAGATTTGTGAGTTCTTTAACATTGAACTTTTGTTATCGTCTTTTTATAGTGAAAATGGTAAGTTTTTCACCTTTGAACTTTTGTTATGGTCTTTATAGTGAAATTGTTAGGTTTTTTCATATTTAACTTTTGTTTTGGTCTTTATAGTGAAATTTGTGAGTTTTTTCATTAGGAACTTTTATTATGTTTTTTACAATGAAATTTGTGAGTTTTTTTAACCTGAAACTTTTGTTATGGTTTTAGAGTGAAATTTGTGAGTATTTTTCACTTGGATCTTTTGTTATACTTTTTATAGTGAAATTGTTGAGTTTTTTAACATTGAAGTTTTGTTATGGTGTTTTTATAGTGAAAATGGTAAGATTTTCACTTTGGAACTTTTGTTATGGTCTTTATAGTGAAATTGTTAGGTTTTTTCATATTGAACTTTTGCTATGGTCTTTATAGTGAAATTCATGAGTTTTTTCACTTGGAAATTTTATGATGTTTTTTATAGTGAAATTTGTGTGTTTTTTTAACCTGGAACTTTTGTTATTGTTTTAGAGTGAAATTTCTCAGTATTTTTAACTTGGATCTTTTGTTATGCTTTTTATAGTGAAATTTGTGAGTTTTTTAACATTGAAGTTTTGTTATGGTCTTTATAGTGAAAATGGTTAGTTTTTCACCTTGGAACTTTTGTTATGGTCTTTATAGTGAAATTGTTTCACATTGAACTTTTGTTATGGTCTTTATAGTGAAATTCGTGAGTTTTTTCACTTGGAACTTTTATTATGTTTTTTACAGTGAGATTTTTGAGTTTTTTTAACCTGAAACTTTTGTTATGGTTTTAGAGTGAAATTTGTGAGTATTTTTCACTTGGATCTTTTGTTATGCTTTTTATAGTGAAATTGTTGAGTTTTTTAACATTGAAGTTTTGTTATGGTGTTTTTATAGTGAAAATGGTAAGATTTTCACTTTGGAACTTTTGTTATAGTCTTTATAGTGAAATTGTTAGGTTTTTTCATATTGAACTTTTGCTATGGTCTTTATAGTGAAATTCATGAGTTTTTTCACTTGGAAATTTTATTATGTTTTTTATAGTGAAATTTGTGTGTTTTTTTAACCTGGAACTTTTGTTATTGTTTTAGAGTGAAATTTCTGAGTATTTTTAACTTGGATCTTTTGTTATGCTTTTTATAGTGAAATTTGTGAGTTTTTTAACATTGAAGTTTTGTTATGGTCTTTATAGTGAAAATGGTTAGTTTTTCACCTTGGAACGTTTGTTATGGTCTTTATAGTGAAATTGTTTCACATTGAACTTTTGTTATGGTCTTTATAGTGAAATTCGTGAGTTTTTTCACTTGGAACTTTTATTATGTTTTTTACAGTGAAATTTTTGAGTTTTTTTAACCTGAAACTTTTGTTATGGTTTTAGAGTGAAATTTGTGAGTATTTTTCACTTGGATCTTTTGTTATGCTTTTTATAGTGAAATTGTTGAGTTTTTTAACATTGAAGTTTTGTTATGGTGTTTTTATAGTGAAAATGGTAAGATTTTCACTTTGGAACTTTTGTTATGGTCTTTATAGTGAAATCGTTAGGTTTTTTCATATTGAACTTTGGCTATGGTCTTTATAGTGAAATTCATGAGTTTTTTCACTTGGAAATTTTATTATGTTTTTTAAAGTGAAATTTGTGTGTTTTTTTAACCTGGAACTTTTGTTATTGTTTTAGAGTGAAATTTCTGAGTATTTTTAACTAGGATCTTTTGTTATGCTTTTTATAGTGAAATTTGTGAGTTTTTTAACATTGAAGTTTTGTTATGGTCTTTATAGTGAAAATGGTTAGTTTTTCAACTTGGAACTTTTGTTATGGTCTTTATAGTGAAATTGTTTCACATTGAACTTTTGTTATGGTCTTTATAGTGAAATTCGTGAGTTTTTTCACTTGAAACTTTTATTATGTTTTTTATAGTGAAATTTATGAGTTTTTTTAACCTAGAACTTTTGTTATGGTTTTAGAGTGAAATTTGTGAGTATTTTTAACTTGGATCTTTTGTTATACTTTTTATAGTGAAATTTGTGAGTTTTTTAACATTGAAATTTTGTTATGGTCTTTATACTGAAAATGGTTAGTTTTTCACCTTGGAACTTTTGTTATGGTCTTTGTAGTGAAATTGTTAGGTTTTTTCATATTGAACTTTGGTTATGGTCTTTATAATGAAATTCGTGAGTTTTTTCACTTGGAACTTTTATTATGTTTTTTATAGTGAAATTTGTGAGTTTTTTAACCTGAGTGTTTTGTTATGGTTTTAGAGTGAAATTTGTGAGTATTTTTAACTTGGATCTTTTGTTATGCTTTTTATAGTGAGATTTGTGAGTTCTTTAACATTGAACTTTTGTTATCGTCTTTTTATAGTGAAAATGGTAAGTTTTTCACCTTTGAACTTTTGTTATGGTCTTTATAGTGAAATTGTTAGGTTTTTTCATATTTAACTTTTGTTTTGGTCTTTATAGTGAAATTTGTGAGTTTTTTCATTAGGAACTTTTATTATGTTTTTTACAATGAAATTTGTGAGTTTTTTTAACCTGAAACTTTTGTTATGGTTTTAGAGTGAAATTTGTGAGTATTTTTCACTTGGATCTTTTGTTATACTTTTTATAGTGAAATTGTTGAGTTTTTTAACATTGAAGTTTTGTTATGGTGTTTTTATAGTGAAAATGGTAAGATTTTCACTTTGGAACTTTTGTTATGGTCTTTATAGTGAAATTGTTAGGTTTTTTCATATTGAACTTTTGCTATGGTCTTTATAGTGAAATTCATGAGTTTTTTCACTTGGAAATTTTATGATGTTTTTTATAGTGAAATTTGTGTGTTTTTTTAACCTGGAACTTTTGTTATTGTTTTAGAGTGAAATTTCTCAGTATTTTTAACTTGGATCTTTTGTTATGCTTTTTATAGTGAAATTTGTGAGTTTTTTAACATTGAAGTTTTGTTATGGTCTTTATAGTGAAAATGGTTAGTTTTTCACCTTGGAACTTTTGTTATGGTCTTTATAGTGAAATTGTTTCACATTGAACTTTTGTTATGGTCTTTATAGTGAAATTCGTGAGTTTTTTCACTTGGAACTTTTATTATGTTTTTTACAGTGAGATTTTTGAGTTTTTTTAACCTGAAACTTTTGTTATGGTTTTAGAGTGAAATTTGTGAGTATTTTTCACTTGGATCTTTTGTTATGCTTTTTATAGTGAAATTGTTGAGTTTTTTAACATTGAAGTTTTGTTATGGTGTTTTTATAGTGAAAATGGTAAGATTTTCACTTTGGAACTTTTGTTATAGTCTTTATAGTGAAATTGTTAGGTTTTTTCATATTGAACTTTTGCTATGGTCTTTATAGTGAAATTCATGAGTTTTTTCACTTGGAAATTTTATTATGTTTTTTATAGTGAAATTTGTGTGTTTTTTTAACCTGGAACTTTTGTTATTGTTTTAGAGTGAAATTTCTGAGTATTTTTAACTTGGATCTTTTGTTATGCTTTTTATAGTGAAATTTGTGAGTTTTTTAACATTGAAGTTTTGTTATGGTCTTTATAGTGAAAATGGTTAGTTTTTCACCTTGGAACGTTTGTTATGGTCTTTATAGTAAAATTGTTTCACATTGAACTTTTGTTATGGTCTTTATAGTGAAATTCGTGAGTTTTTTCACTTGGAACTTTTATTATGTTTTTTACAGTGAAATTTTTGAGTTTTTTTAACATGAAACTTTTGTTATGGTTTTAGAGTGAAATTTGTGAGTATTTTTCACTTGGATCTTTTGTTATGCTTTTTATAGTGAAATTGTTGAGTTTTTTAACATTGAAGTTTTGTTATGGTGTTTTTATAGTGAAAATGGTAAGATTTTCACTTTGGAACTTTTGTTATGGTCTTTATAGTGAAATCGTTAGGTTTTTTCATATTGAACTTTGGCTATGGTCTTTATAGTGAAATTCATGAGTTTTTTCACTTGGAAATTTTATTATGTTTTTTAAAGTGAAATTTGTGTGTTTTTTTAACCTGGAACTTTTGTTATTGTTTTAGAGTGAAATTTCTGAGTATTTTTAACTAGGATCTTTTGTTATTCTTTTTATAGTGAAATTTGTGAGTTTTTTAACATTGAAGTTTTGTTATGGTCTTTATAGTGAAAATGGTTAGTTTTTCACCTTGGAACTTTTGTTATGGTCTTTATAGTGAAATTGTTTCACATTGAACTTTTGTTATGGTCTTTATAGTGAAATTCGTGAGTTTTTTCACTTGAAACTTTTATTATGTTTTTTATAGTGAAATTTATGAGTTTTTTTAACCTAGAACTTTTGTTATGGTTTTAGAGTGAAATTTGTGAGTATTTTTAACTTGGATCTTTTGTTATACTTTTTATAGTGAAATTTGTGAGTTTTTTAACATTGAAATTTTGTTATGGTCTTTATACTGAAAATGGTTAGTTTTTCACCTTGGAACTTTTGTTATGGTCTTTGTAGTGAAATTGTTAGGTTTTTTCATATTGAACTTTGGTTATGGTCTTTATAATGAAATTCGTGAGTTTTTTCACTTGGAACTTTTATTATGTTTTTTATAGTGAAATTTGTGAGTTTTTTAACCTGAGTGTTTTGTTATGGTTTTAGAGTGAAATTTGTGAGTATTTTTAACTTGGATCTTTTGTTATGCTTTTTATAGTGAGATTTGTGAGTTCTTTAACATTGAACTTTTGTTATCGTCTTTTTATAGTGAAAATGGTAAGTTTTTCACCTTTGAACTTTTGTTATGGTCTTTATAGTGAAATTGTTAGGTTTTTTCATATTTAATTTTGTTTTGGTCTTTATAGTGAAATTTGTGAGTTTTTTCATTAGGAACTTTTATTATGTTTTTTACAATGAAATTTGTGAGTTTTTTTAACCTAAAACTTTTGTTATGGTTTTAGAGTGAAATTTGTGAGTATTTTTCACTTGGATCTTTTGTTATACTTTTTATAGTGAAATTGTTGAGTTTTTTAACATTGAAGTTTTGTTATGGTGTTTTTATAGTGAAAATGGTAAGATTTTCACTTTGGAACTTTTGTTATGGTCTTTATAGTGAAATTGTTAGGTTTTTTCATATTGAACTTTTGCTATGGTCTTTATAGTGAAATTCATGAGTTTTTTCACTTGGAAATTTTATTATGTTTTTTATAGTGAAATTTGTGTGTTTTTTTAACCTGGAACTTTTGTTATTGTTTTAGAGTGAAATTTCTGAATATTTTTAACTTGGATCTTTTGTTATGCTTTTTATAGTGAAATTTGTGAGTTTTTTAACATTGAAGTTTTGTTATGGTCTTTATAGTGAAAATGGTTAGTTTTTCACCTTGGAACTTTTGTTATGGTCTTTATAGTGAAATTGTTTCACATTGAACTTTTGTTATGGTCTTTATAGTGAAATTCGTGAGTTTTTTCACTTGGAACTTTTATTATGTTTTTTACAGTGAGATTTTTGAGTTTTTTTAACCTGAAACTTTTGTTATGGTTTTAGAGTGAAATTTGTGAGTATTTTTCACTTGGATCTTTTGTTATGCTTTTTATAGTGAAATTGTTGAGTTTTTTAACATTGAAGTTTTGTTATGGTGTTTTTATAGTTAAAATGGTAAGATTTTCACTTTGGAACTTTTGTTATAGTCTTTATAGTGAAATTGTTAGGTTTTTTCATATTGAACTTTTGCTATGGTCTTTATAGTGAAATTCATGAGTTTTTTCACTTGGAAATTTTATTATGTTTTTTATAGTGAAATTTGTGTGTTTTTTTAACCTGGAACTTTTGTTATTGTTTTAGAGTGAAATTTCTGAGTATTTTTAACTTGGATCTTTTGTTATGCTTTTTATAGTGAAATTTGTGAGTTTTTTAACATTGAAGTTTTGTTATGGTCTTTATAGTGAAAATGGTTAGTTTTTCACCTTGGAACGTTTGTTATGGTCTTTATAGTGAAATTGTTTCACATTGAACTTTTGTTATGGTCTTTATAGTGAAATTCGTGAGTTTTTTCACTTGGAACTTTTATTATGTTTTTTACAGTGAAATTTTTGAGTTTTTTTAACCTGAAACTTTTGTTATGGTTTTAGAGTGAAATTTGTGAGTATTTTTCACTTGGATCTTTTGTTATGCTTTTTATAGTGAAATTGTTGAGTTTTTTAACATTGAAGTTTTGTTATGGTGTTTTTATAGTGAAAATGGTAAGATTTTCACTTTGGAACTTTTGTTATGGTCTTTATAGTGAAATCGTTAGGTTTTTTCATATTGAACTTTGGCTATGGTCTTTATAGTGAAATTCATGAGTTTTTTCACTTGGAAATTTTATTATGTTTTTTAAAGTGAAATTTGTGTGTTTTTTTAACCTGGAACTTTTGTTATTGTTTTAGAGTGAAATTTCTGAGTATTTTTAACTAGGATCTTTTGTTATGCTTTTTATAGTGAAATTTGTGAGTTTTTTAACATTGAAGTTTTGTTATGGTCTTTATAGTGAAAATGGTTAGTTTTTCACCTTGGAACTTTTGTTATGGTCTTTATAGTGAAATTGTTTCACATTGAACTTTTGTTATGGTCTTTATAGTGAAATTCGTGAGTTTTTTCACTTGAAACTTTTATTATGTTTTTTATAGTGAAATTTATGAGTTTTTTTAACCTAGAACTTTTGTTATGGTTTTAGAGTGAAATTTGTGAGTATTTTTAACTTGGATCTTTTGTTATACTTTTTATAGTGAAATTTGTGAGTTTTTTAACATTGAAATTTTGTTATGGTCTTTATACTGAAAATGGTTAGTTTTTCACCTTGGAACTTTTGTTATGGTCTTTGTAGTGAAATTGTTAGGTTTTTTCATATTGAACTTTGGTTATGGTCTTTATAATGAAATTCGTGAGTTTTTTCACTTGGAACTTTTATTATGTTTTTTATAGTGAAATTTGTGAGTTTTTTAACCTGAGTGTTTTGTTATGGTTTTAGAGTGAAATTTGTGAGTATTTTTAACTTGGATCTTTTGTTATGCTTTTTATAGTGAGATTTGTGAGTTCTTTAACATTGAACTTTTGTTATCGTCTTTTTATAGTGAAAATGGTAAGTTTTTCACCTTTGAACTTTTGTTATGGTCTTTATAGTGAAATTGTTAGGTTTTTTCATATTTAATTTTGTTTTGGTCTTTATAGTGAAATTTGTGAGTTTTTTCATTAGGAACTTTTATTATGTTTTTTACAATGAAATTTGTGAGTTTTTTTAACCTGAAACTTTTGTTATGGTTTTAGAGTGAAATTTGTGAGTATTTTTCACTTGGATCTTTTGTTATACTTTTTATAGTGAAATTGTTGAGTTTTTTAATATTGAAGTTTTGTTATGGTGTTTTTATAGTGAAAATGGTAAGATTTTCACTTTGGAACTTTTGTTATGGTCTTTATAGTGAAATTGTTAGGTTTTTTCATATTGAACTTTTGCTATGGTCTTTATAGTGAAATTCATGAGTTTTTTCACTTGGAAATTTTATTATGTTTTTTATAGTGAAATTTGTGTGTTTTTTTAACCTGGAACTTTTGTTATTGTTTTAGAGTGAAATTTCTGAATATTTTTAACTTGGATCTTTTGTTATGCTTTTTATAGTGAAATTTGTGAGTTTTTTAACATTGAAGTTTTGTTATGGTCTTTATAGTGAAAATGGTTAGTTTTTCACCTTGGAACTTTTGTTATGGTCTTTATAGTGAAATTGTTTCACATTGAACTTTTGTTATGGTCTTTATAGTGAAATTCGTGAGTTTTTTCACTTGGAACTTTTATTATTTTTTTTACAGTGAGATTTTTGAGTTTTTTTAACCTGAAACTTTTGTTATGGTTTTAGAGTGAAATTTGTGAGTATTTTTCACTTGGATCTTTTGTTATGCTTTTTATAGTGAAATTGTTGAGTTTTTTAACATTGAAGTTTTGTTATGGTGTTTTTATAGTTAAAATGGTAAGATTTTCACTTTGGAACTTTTGTTATAGTCTTTATAGTGAAATTGTTAGGTTTTTTCATATTGAACTTTTGCTATGGTCTTTATAGTGAAATTCATGAGTTTTTTCACTTGGAAATTTTATTATGTTTTTTATAGTGAAATTTGTGTGTTTTTTTAACCTGGAACTTTTGTTATTGTTTTAGAGTGAAATTTCTGAGTATTTTTAACTTGGATCTTTTGTTATGCTTTTTATAGTGAAATTTGTGAGTTTTTTAACATTGAAGTTTTGTTATGGTCTTTATAGTGAAAATGGTTAGTTTTTCACCTTGGAACGTTTGTTATGGTCTTTATAGTGAAATTGTTTCACATTGAACTTTTGTTATGGTCTTTATAGTGAAATTCGTGAGTTTTTTCACTTGGAACTTTTATTATGTTTTTTACAGTGAAATTTTTGAGTTTTTTTAACCTGAAACTTTTGTTATGGTTTTAGAGTGAAATTTGTGAGTATTTTTCACTTGGATCTTTTGTTATGCTTTTTATAGTGAAATTGTTGAGTTTTTTAACATTGAAGTTTTGTTATGGTGTTTTTATAGTGAAAATGGTAAGATTTTCACTTTGGAACTTTTGTTATGGTCTTTATAGTGAAATCGTTAGGTTTTTTCATATTGAACTTTGGCTATGGTCTTTATAGTGAAATTCATGAGTTTTTTCACTTGGAAATTTTATTATGTTTTTTAAAGTGAAATTTGTGTGTTTTTTTAACCTGGAACTTTTGTTATTGTTTTAGAGTGAAATTTCTGAGTATTTTTAACTAGGATCTTTTGTTATGCTTTTTATAGTGAAATTTGTGAGTTTTTTAACATTGAAGTTTTGTTATGGTCTTTATAGTGAAAATGGTTAGTTTTTCACCTTGGAACTTTTGTTATGGTCTTTATAGTGAAATTGTTTCACATTGAACTTTTGTTATGGTCTTTATAGTGAAATTCGTGAGTTTTTTCACTTGAAACTTTTATTATGTTTTTTATAGTGAAATTTATGAGTTTTTTTAACCTAGAACTTTTGTTATGGTTTTAGAGTGAAATTTGTGAGTATTTTTAACTTGGATCTTTTGTTATACTTTTTATAGTGAAATTTGTGAGTTTTTTAACATTGAAATTTTGTTATGGTCTTTATACTGAAAATGGTTAGTTTTTCACCTTGGAACTTTTGTTATGGTCTTTGTAGTGAAATTGTTAGGTTTTTTCATATTGAACTTTGGTTATGGTCTTTATAATGAAATTCGTGAGTTTTTTCACTTGGAACTTTTATTATGTTTTTTATAGTGAAATTTGTGAGTTTTTTAACCTGAGTGTTTTGTTATGGTTTTAGAGTGAAATTTGTGAGTATTTTTAACTTGGATCTTTTGTTATGCTTTTTATAGTGAGATTTGTGAGTTCTTTAACATTGAACTTTTGTTATCGTCTTTTTATAGTGAAAATGGTAAGTTTTTCACCTTTGAACTTTTGTTATGGTCTTTATAGTGAAATTGTTAGGTTTTTTCATATTTAACTTTTGTTTTGGTCTTTATAGTGAAATTTGTGAGTTTTTTCATTAGGAACTTTTATTATGTTTTTTACAATGAAATTTGTGAGTTTTTTTAACCTGAAACTTTTGTTATGGTTTTAGAGTGAAATTTGTGAGTATTTTTCACTTGGATCTTTTGTTATACTTTTTATAGTGAAATTGTTGAGTTTTTTAACATTGAAGTTTTGTTATGGTGTTTTTATAGTGAAAATGGTAAGATTTTCACTTTGGAACTTTTGTTATGGTCTTTATAGTGAAATTGTTAGGTTTTTTCATATTGAACTTTTGCTATGGTCTTTATAGTGAAATTCATGAGTTTTTTCACTTGGAAATTTTATTATGTTTTTTATAGTGAAATTTGTGTGTTTTTTTAACCTGGAACTTTTGTTATTGTTTTAGAGTGAAATTTCTGAATATTTTTAACTTGGATCTTTTGTTATGCTTTTTATAGTGAAATTTGTGAGTTTTTTAACATTGAAGTTTTGTTATGGTCTTTATAGTGAAAATGGTTAGTTTTTCACCTTGGAACTTTTGTTATGGTCTTTATAGTGAAATTGTTTCACATTGAACTTTTGTTATGGTCTTTATAGTGAAATTCGTGAGTTTTTTCACTTGGAACTTTTATTATGTTTTTTACAGTGAGATTTTTGAGTTTTTTTAACCTGAAACTTTTGTTATGGTTTTAGAGTGAAATTTGTGAGTATTTTTCACTTGGATCTTTTGTTATGCTTTTTATAGTGAAATTGTTGAGTTTTTTTAACATTGAAGTTTTGTTATGGTGTTTTTATAGTTAAAATGGTAAGATTTTCACTTTGGAACTTTTGTTATAGTCTTTATAGTGAAATTGTTAGGTTTTTTCATATTGAACTTTTGCTATGGTCTTTATAGTGAAATTCATGAGTTTTTTCACTTGGAAATTTTATTATGTTTTTTATAGTGAAATTTGTGTGTTTTTTTAACCTGGAACTTTTGTTATTGTTTTAGAGTGAAATTTCTGAGTATTTTTAACTTGGATCTTTTGTTATGCTTTTTATAGTGAAATTTGTGAGTTTTTTAACATTGAAGTTTTGTTATGGTCTTTATAGTGAAAATGGTTAGTTTTTCACCTTGGAACGTTTGTTATGGTCTTTATAGTGAAATTGTTTCACATTGAACTTTTGTTATGGTCTTTATAGTGAAATTCGTGAGTTTTTTCACTTGGAACTTTTATTATGTTTTTTACAGTGAAATTTTTGAGTTTTTTTAACCTGAAACTTTTGTTATGGTTTTAGAGTGAAATTTGTGAGTATTTTTCACTTGGATCTTTTGTTATGCTTTTTATAGTGAAATTGTTGAGTTTTTTAACATTGAAGTTTTGTTATGGTGTTTTTATAGTGAAAATGGTAAGATTTTCACTTTGGAACTTTTGTTATGGTCTTTATAGTGAAATCGTTAGGTTTTTTCATATTGAACTTTGGCTATGGTCTTTATAGTGAAATTCATGAGTTTTTTCACTTGGAAATTTTATTATGTTTTTTATAGTGAAATTTGTGTGTTTTTTTAACCTGGAACTTTTGTTATTGTTTTAGAGTGAAATTTCTGAGTATTTTTAACTAGGATCTTTTGTTATGCTTTTTATAGTGAAATTTGTGAGTTTTTTAACATTGAAGTTTTGTTATGGTCTTTATAGTGAAAATGGTTAGTTTTTCACCTTGGAACTTTTGTTATGGTCTTTATAGTGAAATTGTTTCACATTGAACTTTTGTTATGGTCTTTATAGTGAAATTCGTGAGTTTTTTCACTTGAAACTTTTATTATGTTTTTTATAGTGAAATTTATGAGTTTTTTTAACCTAGAACTTTTGTTACGGTTTTAGAGTGAAATTTGTGAGTATTTTTAACTTGGATTTTTAGTTATGCTTTTTATAGTGAAATTTGTGAGTTTTTTAACATTGAAATTTTGTTATGGTCTTTATACTGAAAATGGTTAGTTTTTCACCTTGGAACTTTTGTTATGGTCTTTGTAGTGAAATTGTTAGGTTTTTTCATATTGAACTTTGGTTATGGTCTTTATAATGAAATTCGTGAGTTTTTTCACTGGGAACTTTTATTATGTTTTTTATAGTGAAATTTGTGAGTTTTTTAACCTGAGTGTTTTGTTATGGTTTTAGAGTGAAATTTGTGAGTATTTTTAACTTGGATCTTTTGTTATGCTTTTTATAGTGAGATTTGTGAGTTCTTTAACATTGAACTTTTGTTATCGTCTTTTTATAGTGAAAATGGTAAGGTTTTCACCTTTGAACTTTTGTTATGGTCTTTATAGTGAAATTGTTAGGTTTTTTCATATTTAACTTTTGTTTTGGTCTTTATAGTGAAATTTGTGAGTTTTTTCATTAGGAACTTTTATTATGTTTTTTACAATGAAATTTGTGAGTTTTTTTAACCTGAAACTTTTGTTATGGTTTTAGAGTGAAATTTGTGAGTATTTTTCACTTGGATCTTTTGTTATACTTTTTATAGTGAAATTGTTGAGTTTTTTAACATTGAAGTTTTGTTATGGTGTTTTTATAGTGAAAATGGTAAGATTTTCACTTTGGAACTTTTGTTATGGTCTTTATAGTGAAATTGTTAGGTTTTTTCATATTGAACTTTTGCTATGGTCTTTATAGTGAAATTCATGAGTTTTTTCACTTGGAAATTTTATTATGTTTTTTATAGTGAAATTTGTGTGTTTTTTTAACCTGGAACTTTTGTTATTGTTTTAGAGTGAAATTTCTGAATATTTTTAACTTGGATCTTTTGTTATGCTTTTTATAGTGAAATTTGTGAGTTTTTTAACATTGAAGTTTTGTTATGGTCTTTATAGTGAAAATGGTTAGTTTTTCACCTTGGAACTTTTGTTATGGTCTTTATAGTGAAATTGTTTCACATTGAACTTTTGTTATGGTCTTTATACTGAAATTCGTGAGTTTTTTCACTTGGAACTTTTATTATGTTTTTTACAGTGAGATTTTTGAGTTTTTTTAACCTGAAACTTTTGTTATGGTTTTAGAGTGAAATTTGTGAGTATTTTTCACTTGGATCTTTTGTTATGCTTTTTATAGTGAAATTGTTGAGTTTTTTAACATTGAAGTTTTGTTATGGTGTTTTTATAGTGAAAATGGTAAGATTTTCACTTTGGAACTTTTGTTATAGTCTTTATAGTGAAATTGTTAGGTTTTTTCATATTGAACTTTTGCTATGGTCTTTATAGTGAAATTCATGAGTTTTTTCACTTGGAAATTTTATTATGTTTTTTATAGTGAAATTTGTGTGTTTTTTTAACCTGGAACTTTTGTTATTGTTTTAGAGTGAAATTTCTGAGTATTTTTAACTTGGATCTTTTGTTATGCTTTTTATAGTGAAATTTGTGAGTTTTTTAACATTGAAGTTTTGTTATGGTCTTTATAGTGAAAATGGTTAGTTTTTCACCTTGGAACGTTTGTTATGGTCTTTATAGTGAAATTGTTTCACATTGAACTTTTGTTATGGTCTTTATAGTGAAATTCGTGAGTTTTTTCACTTGGAACTTTTATTATGTTTTTTACAGTGAAATTTTTGAGTTTTTTTAACCTGAAACTTTTGTTATGGTTTTAGAGTGAAATTTGTGAGTATTTTTCACTTGGATCTTTTGTTATGCTTTTTATAGTGAAGTTGTTGAGTTTTTTAACATTGAAGTTTTGTTATGGTGTTTTTATAGTGAAAATGGTAAGATTTTCACTTTGGAACTTTTGTTATGGTCTTTGTAGTGAAATTGTTAGGTTTTTTCATATTGAACTTTGGTTATGGTCTTTATAATGAAATTCGTGAGTTTTTTCACTTGGAACTTTTATTATGTTTTTTATAGTGAAATTTGTGAGTTTTTTAACCTGAAAGTTTTGTTATGGTTTTAGAGTGAAATTTGTGAGTATTTTTAACTTGGATCTTTTGTTATGCTTTTTATAGTGAAATTTGTGAGTTCTTTAACATTGAACTTTTGTTATCGTCTTTTTATAGTGAAAATGGTAAGTTTTTCACCTTTGAACTTTTGTTATGGTCTTTATAGTGAAATTGTTAGGTTTTTTCATATTTAACTTTTGTTTTGGTCTTTATAGTGAAATTCGTGAGCTTTTTCACTTGGAACTTTTATTATGTTTTTTACAGTGAAATTTGTGAGTTTTTTTAACCTGAAACTTTTCTTATGGTTTTAGAGTGAAATTTGTGAGTATTTTTCACTTGGATCTTTTGGTATGCTTTTTATAGTGAAATTGTTGAGTTTTTAACATTGAAGTTTTGTTATGGTGTTTTTATAGTGAAAATGGTAAGATTTTCACTTGGAACTTTTGTTATGGTCTTTATAGTGAAATTGTTAGGTTTTTTAATATTGAACTTTTGCTATGGTCTTTATAGTGAAATTCATGAGTTTTTTCACTTGGAAATTTTATTATGTTTTTTATAGTGAAATTTGTGTGTTTTTTTAACCTGGAACTTTTGTTATTGTTTTAGAGTGAAATTTCTGAATATTTTTAACTTGGATCTTTTGTTATGCTTTTTATAGTGAAATTTGTGAGTTTTTTAACATTGAAGTTTTGTTATGGTCTTTATAGTGAAAATGGTTAGTTTTTCACCTTGGAACTTTTGTTATGGTCTTTATAGTGAAATTGTTTCACATTGAACTTTTGTTATGGTCTTTATAGTGAAATTCGTGAGTTTTTTCACTTGGAACTTTTATTATGTTTTTTACAGTGAGATTTTTGAGTTTTTTTAACCTGAAACTTTTGTTATGGTTTTAGAGTGAAATTTGTGAGTATTTTTCACTTGGATCTTTTGTTATGCTTTTTATAGTGAAATTGTTGAGTTTTTTAACATTGAAGTTTTGTTATGGTGTTTTTATAGTGAAAATGGTAAGATTTTCACTTTGGAACTTTTGTTATAGTCTTTATAGTGAAATTGTTAGGTTTTTTCATATTGAACTTTTGCTATGGTCTTTATAGTGAAATTCATGAGTTTTTTCACTTGAAAATTTTATTATGTTTTTTATAGTGAAATTTGTGTGTTTTTTTAACCTGGAACTTTTGTTATTGTTTTAGAGTGAAATTTCTGAGTATTTTTAACTTGGATCTTTTGTTATGCTTTTTATAGTGAAATTTGTGAGTTTTTTAACATTGAAGTTTTGTTATGGTCTTTATAGTGAAAATGGTTAGTTTTTCACCTTGGAACGTTTGTTATGGTCTTTATAGTGAAATTGTTTCACATTGAACTTTTGTTATGGTCTTTATAGTGAAATTCGTGAGTTTTTTCACTTGGAACTTTTATTATGTTTTTTACAGTGAAATTTTTGAGTTTTTTTAACCTGAAACTTTTGTTATGGTTTTAGAGTGAAATTTGTGAGTATTTTTCACTTGGATCTTTTGTTATGCTTTTTATAGTGAAATTGTTGAGTTTTTTAACATTGAAGTTTTGTTATGGTGTTTTTATAGTGAAAATGGTAAGATTTTCACTTTGGAACTTTTGTTATGGTCTTTATAGTGAAATCGTTAGGTTTTTTCATATTGAACTTTGGCTATGGTCTTTATAGTGAAATTCATGAGTTTTTTCACTTGGAAATTTTATTATGTTTTTTAAAGTGAAATTTGTGTGTTTTTTTAACCTGGAACTTTTGTTATTGTTTTAGAGTGAAATTTCTGAGTATTTTTAACTAGGATCTTTTGTTATGCTTTTTATAGTGAAATTTGTGAGTTTTTTAACATTGAAGTTTTGTTATGGTCTTTATAGTGAAAATGGTTAGTTTTTCACCTTGGAACTTTTGTTATGGTCTTTATAGTGAAATTGTTTCACATTGAACTTTTGTTATGGTCTTTATACTGAAATTCGTGAGTTTTTTCACTTGGAACTTTTATTATGTTTTTTACAGTGAGATTTTTGAGTTTTTTTAACCTGAAACTTTTGTTATGGTTTTAGAGTGAAATTTGTGAGTATTTTTCACTTGGATCTTTTGTTATGCTTTTTATAGTGAAATTGTTGAGTTTTTTAACATTGAAGTTTTGTTATGGTGTTTTTATAGTGAAAATGGTAAGATTTTCACTTTGGAACTTTTGTTATAGTCTTTATAGTGAAATTGTTAGGTTTTTTCATATTGAACTTTTGCTATGGTCTTTATAGTGAAATTCATGAGTTTTTTCAC
>CAWUDS030000001.1:16336109-16435274 GCA_963859935.3 Lathyrus sativus | reverse complement strand
TGCTGAAGTTGAATTTCGAGCCATGACACAAGGAATTTGTGAATTACTTTGGCTCAAAATTGTTTTAGAAGATTTAAAAATCAAATGGGAAGGACCCATGAGACTCTACTGTGATAATAAATCAGCTATCGGTATAGCATATAATCCAGTTCAACATGATCGAACTAAGCATATTGAGGTTGATAGACACTTCATCAAGAAGAAGCTTGATAGTGGGTTGATTTGCATCCCATTTGTGTCCATACAAGGGCAACTTGCAGATATTTTCTCTAAAGGATTGAGTAGCTCAAATTTTGAACGAATTGTATCCAAGCTGGGAATGGAGAATACTTATTTCATCAGCTTGAGGGGGAGTGTTGGAAATAGAAAAAATACATTGTATGTTTCCCACTAAAATGAGCATTTAAGTCTTAGGTTTATGTATATTTAGATTAATGCATTTAGAAAGTTGGACTATTATTTATTTTTCCTTGTAAACATAATATGTAATTAATTATAGTGTTTATAAATATCATAGATGCTGAGTGTTTTATTCACTCAAGCACATTTAGAAAATTTCTTATTTCTATTTTTCACACTTTTGCTAAACAAAATTATCAAATGAAACTTAAATGTCAGTTTTTGGGTATTAATAATTCTTAAATTTTGGGTTGAGTGACTTGAGTGTTACTAAACCCATACGAAACATATTGGAAGTTGAGGATTGCTCTCACTTGTAAACTTATGTTCAGGCTTTATCTCATCCAATGTGGATTTCTTAACAATAATCATGACTTTGTACTTAATATAACATATCTTTGCAAGGTGTTAGTGGTCATTACAATACTTCTGCGCAAGGTGTTAGTGCTCATTACAATACTTATGTGCAAGGTGTTAACAAAGGAAGTAATCTTTGTAAGGTAGATTTTTTTCACAACCGCCATGGCCAATTTATGAAGTATGGCAGTACCAAGGCATTTTATGGTGGCATCATAAGGCGGGTTTTTGGCTTTCTGTCTTCGATAACATTCATAGTGTCATAAAACTTGATTAATCTTTAGCCTATTTATAAAGATGATGTAATGTAACAATTCAGATCAGATTTGGTGTCAATTTATTCTGACTTTTCAGACTCTCAAAAATAGTTCTCTAATATTCAACATACAACATCTTAGCAGATGCCAGAAATGTTCCTCCGGAAAACACTTAGATGCCTAGTTGGTGTGGTTCATTGTGTGCAGATTAATCAGATATTCCTATAATTTCTCAACCAACAACACAAATATGAATGGTCTAACAAGAATTTGGTCAGCATATATGAATTAACTTTACCTGAATTAGAATCCTCAAGTGGAGGTAATGAAATAAGCAGTCCAATATGACCTAATGCTTGCATTGCAACAACAACAAGAGCAGAAGTTTCAGGACTATAGTCGATGACATATATATTAAATAATATAGGTAAAAATTAAAATTAAATAATGAAGCTCAAACTTATTTATATTTACCTTTTTCACATTGAATTATGGTAAATTAGATGTAAATATATTCAATATGTTTCTTCTCCATCACCAAATTTCATGTTTCTTCGTCAGCAAGCCACAGAGTTAAAAGACTATAAATGAATGACAAATATTTTAGGTTTTTTCTTCTCCATCCCAAACTATTACGTTTTTTTCATCACTAAGCACCAAAAATAATAGACTATAGTAAGTTTAAAAAAATAATTATATTTTATTTTTTCAAATGCATCACAAAATTTTAGGTTTTTCCCCACTGAAAAACAAAGTTAAAAGACAATAATCCATGAACTATTTTTTATATAATATATGTAAAAATTAAAATTAAATAATGAAGCTCAAACGTATTTATATTTACCTTTTTCACATTGAATTATGGTAAATGAGATGTAAATATATTCAATATGTTTCTTCTCCATCACCAAATTTCATGTTTCTTCGTCAGTAAGTCAAAGAGTTAAAAGACTATAAATGAATGACAAATATTTTAGGTTTTTTTTCACCATCCCAAAGTCTTAGATTTTTTTATCACTAAGAACCAAACATAATAGACTATTTTAGGTGTAACATATTAATTATATTTTATTCTTCAACTCCAACACAAAATTTTAGGTTTTTCCCCACTAAAAAACAAAGATAAAAGACTATAGTCCATGACATATATTTTATATAATATAGGTAAAAATTAAAATTAAATAATGATGCTCAAACTTAATTATATTTACCTTTTTCACATTTAATTATGGTAAATTAGATGTAAATACTTTCAATATGTTTCTTTTCCATTACCAAATTTCATGTTTCTTCGTCAGTAAGCCACAAAGTTAAAAGACTATAAACGAATGACACATATGTTAGGGTTTTTCTTCACCATTCCAAAGTCTTACGTTTTTTTCATCACTAAGCACCAAACAAAATAGAACATAGTAAGTTTAAAAAATTGATTATATTTTATTTGTCTACTCCATCACATAATTTTAGGTTTTTCCCCACTAAAAAACAAAGTTAAAAGACTATAATGCATGACATATTTTTTATATAATATAGGTAAAAATTAAAATTAAATAATGAAGCTCAAACTTATTTATATTTACCTTTTTAACATTGAATTATGGTAAATTAGATGTAAATACATTCAATATGTTTCTTTTCCATCACCAAATTTCATGTTTCTTCGTCAGTAAGCCATAGAGCTAAAAGACTATAAACGAATGACAAATATTTTAGGTTTTTTCTTCACAATCACAAAATCTTAGGTTTTGTTATCACTAAGAACCAAACATAATAGACTATTGTAGGTGTAAAATATTAGTTATATTTTATTTTTCAACTCCAACATAAAATTTTAGGTTTTTCCCCACTAAAAAACAAAGTTAAAAGACTATAATCCATGACATATTTTTTTATATAATATAGGTAAAAATTAAAATTAAACAATTAAGCTCAAAATTATTTATATTTACCTTTTTCACATTGAGTTATGGTAAATTAGATGAAAATACATTTAATATGTTTCTTCTCCATCACCAAATTTCATGTTTCTTCTTCAGTAAGCCACACAATTAAAAGACTATAACGAATGACAAATATTTTAGGTTTTTTCTTCACCATCTGAAAGTCTTTTTTTTTTATCAATAAGAGCCAAACATAATAGATATTGTAGGTGTAAAATATTAATTATATTTTATTTTTCAACTCCAGCATAAAATTTTAGGTTTTTCCCCGATAAAAAACAAAGATAAAAGACTATAGTCCATGACATATATTTTATATAATATAGGTAAAAATTAAATTAAATAATGAAGCTCAAACTTATTTGAATTTATCTTTTTAACATTGAATTATGGTAAATTAGATGTAAATATATTCAATATGTTTCTTTTCCATCACCGAATTTCATGTTTCTTCGTCAGCAAGCCACAGAGTTAAAAGACTATAAATGACTGACAAATATTTTAGGTTTTTTCTTCACCATCCCAAAGTTTTACATTTTTTTCATCACTAAGCACCAAAAATAATAGACTATAGTAAGTTAAAAAAAATAATTATATTTTAATTTTAAACTCCATCACAAAATTTTAGGTTTTTCGCCACTGAAAAACAAAGTTAAAAGACAATAATCCATGAACTATTTTTTATATAATATATGCAAAAATTAAAATTAAATAATGAAGCTCAAAATTATTTATATTTACCTTTTTCATATTGAATTATGGTAAATTAGATGTAAATATATTCAATATGTTTCTTCTCCATCACCAAATTTCATGTTTCTTCGTCAGTAAGCCAAAGAGTTAAAAGACTATATATGAATGACAAATATTTTAGTTTTTTTTCACCATCCCAAAGTCTTAGGTTTTTTTATCACTAAGAACCAAACATAATAGACTATTGTAGGTGTTAAATATTAATTATATTTTATTCTTCAACTCCAACATCAAATTTTAGGTTTTTCTCCACTAAAAAACAAAGTTAAAAGACTATAATCCATGACATACTTTTTATATAATATAGGTAAAAATTAAAATTAAATAATGAAGCTCAAACTTATTTATATTTACCTTTTTCACATTGAATTATGGTAAATTAGATGTAAATACATTCAATATGTTTCTTTTCCATCACCAAATTTCATGTTTATTCGTCAGTAAGCCACAAAGTTAAAAGACTATAATGAATGGCATATATTTTAGGTTTTTTCTTCACCATCCCAAAGTCTTATGTTTTTTTCATCACTAAGCACCAAACATAATAGACTATAGTGAGTTTAAAAAATTGATTATATTTTATTTTTCTACTCCATCACATAATTTTAGGTTTTTCCCCACTGAAAAACAAGGTTAAAAGACAATAATCCATGAACTATTTTTTATATAATATATGTAAAAATTAATATTAAATAATGAAGCTCAAAATTATTTATATTTACCTTTTTCACATTGAATTATGGTAAATTAGATGTAAATATATTCAATATGTTTCTTCTCCATCACCAAATTTCAGGTTTCTTCGTCAGCAAGCCACAGAGTTAAAAGACTATAAATGAATGACAAATATTTTAGGTTTTTTCTTCACCATCCCAAATCTTAGATTTTTTTCATCACTAAAAACCAAACATAATAAACTATAGTAAGTTTAAAAAATTAATTATATTTTATTTTTCAACTCTATGACAAAATTTTAGGTTTTTCCCTACTAAAAAACAAAGTTAAAAGACTATAATCCATGACATACTTTTTATATAATATAGGTAAAAATTAAAATTAAATAATGAAGCTCAAACTTATTTATATTTACCTTTTTCACATTGAATTATGGTAAATTAGATGTAAATACATTCAATATGTTTCTTCTCTATCACCAAATTTCATGTTTCTTCGTCAGTAAGCCACAGAGTTAAAAGAATATAAATGAATGACAAATATTTTAGGTTTTTTCTTCACCATCCCAAATCTTAGGTTTTTTTCATTACTAAGAACCAAGCATAATAGACTATAGTAAGTTTAAAAAAATAATTATATTTTATTTTTCAACTCCATTACAGAATTTTAGGTTTTTCCCCACTGAAAAACAAGGTTAAAAGACAATATTCCATGAACTATTTTTTATATAATATATGTCAAAATTAAAATTAAATAATGAAGCTGAAAATTATTTATATTTACCTTTTTCACATTGAATTATGGTAAATTAGATGTAAATATATTCAATATGTTTCTTCTCCATGAAATATTTCATGTTTCTTCGTCAGTAACCAACAGAGTTAAAAGACTATAAACAAATGACAAATTCTTTAGGTTTTTTCTTCCACCATCCCAAAGTCTTAGGTTTTTTTCATCACTAAGCACAAATCATAATAGACTATAGTAAGTTTAAAAAATTAATTATATTTTATTTTTCAACTCCATCACAAAATTTTAGGTTTTTCCCTACTAAAAAACAAAGTTAAAAGACTATAATCCATGACATACTTTTTATATAATATAGGTAAAAATTAAAATTAAATAATGAAGCTCAAATTTCTTTATATTTACCTTTTTCACATTGAACTATGGTAAAGTAGATTTAAATACATTCAATATGTTACTTCTCCATCACCAAATTTCATGTTTCTTCGTCAGTAAGCCATAGAGTTAAAAGACTATAAATGAATGACAAATATTTTAGGTTTTTTCTTCACCATCCCAAATCTTAGTTTTTTTTTCATTACTAAGCACCAAACATAATAGACTCTAGTAAGTTTAAAAAAATAATTATATTTTATTTTTCAACTCCATCACAATATTTTAGGTTTTTCCCCACTGAAAAACAAGGTTAAAAGACAATAATCCATGAACTATTTTTTATATAATATATGTAAAAATTAAAATTAAATAATGAAGCTGAAAATTATTTATATTTACCTTTTTCACATTGAATTATGGTAAATTATATGTAAATATATTCAATATGTTTCTTCTCCATGAAAAATTCCATGTTTCTTCGTCAGTAACCAACAGAGTTAAAAGACAATAAACAAATGACAAATTCTTTAGGTTTTTTCTTCCACCATCCCAAAGTCTAAGGTTTTTTTCATCACTAAGCACAAAACATAATAGACTATAGTAGGTTTAAAAAATTAATTTTATATTATTTTTCAACTCCATCACAAAAGTTTGGGTTTTACCCTACTAAAAAACAAAGTTAAAAGACTATAGTCCATGACATACTTTTTATATAATATAGGTAAAAATTAAAATTAAATAATGAAGCTCAAAATTATTTATATTTACCTTTTTCACATTGAATTATAGTAAATTAGATGTAAATACATTCAATATGTTTCTTCTCCATCACCAAATTTCATGTTTCTACGTTAGTAAGCCATAGAGTTAAAAGACTATAACTGAATGACAAATATTTTAGTTTTTTTCTTCACCGTCCCAAATCTTAGTTTTTTTTTCATTACTAAGCACCAAACATAATAGACTATAGTAAGTTTAAAAAAATAATTATATTTTATTTTTCAACTCCATCACAAAATTTTAGGTTTTTCCCCACTGAAAAACAAGGTTAAAAGACAATAATCCATGAACTATTTTTTATATAATATATGTAAAAATTAAAATTAAATAATGAAGCTGAAAATTATTTATATTTACCTTTTTCACATTGAATTATGGTAAATTAGATGTAAATATATTCAATATGTTTCTTCTCCATGAAATATTTCATGTTTCTTCGTCAGTAACCAACAGAGTTAAAAGACTATAAACAAATGACAAATTCTTTAGGTTTTTTCTTCCACCATCCCAAAGTCTTAGGTTTTTTTCATCACTAAGCACAAATCATAATAGACTATAGTAAGTTTAAAAAATTAATTATATTTTATTTTTCAACTCCATCACAAAATTTTAGGTTTTTCCCTACTAAAAAACAAAGTTAAAAGACTATAATCCATGACATACTTTTTATATAATATAGGTAAAAATTAAAATTAAATAATGAAGCTCAAACTTCTTTAAATTTACCTTTTTCACATTGAATTATGGTAAAGTAGATGTAAATACATTCAATATGTTACTTCTCCATCACCAAATTTCATGTTTCTTCGTCAGTAAGCCACGGAGTTAAAAGACTATAAATGAATGACAAATATTTTAGGTTTTTTCTTCACCATCCCAAATCTTAGTTTTTTTTTCATTACTAAGCACCAAACATAATAGACTATAGTAAGTTTAAAAAAATAATTATATTTTATTTTTCAACTCCATCACAAAATTTTAGGTTTTTCCCCACTGAAAAACAAGGTTAAAAGACAATAATCCATGAACTATTTTTTATATAATATATGTAAAAATTAAAATTAAATAATGAAGCTGAAAATTATTTATATTTACCTTTTTCACATTGAATTATGGTAAATTAGATGTAAATATATTCAATATGTTTCTTCTCCATGAAAAATTCCATGTTTCTTCGTCAGTAACCAACAGAGTTAAAAGACAATAAACAAATGACAAATTCTTTAGGTTTTTTCTTCCACCATCCCAAAGTCTAAGGTTTTTTTCATCACTAAGCACAAAACATAATAGACTATAGTAGGTTTAAAAATTTAATTTTATATTATTTTTCAACTCCATCACAAAATTTTAGGTTTTTCCCTACTAAAAAACAAAGTTAAAAGACTATAATCCATGACATACTTTTTATATAATATAGGTAAAAATTAAAATTAAATAATGAAGCTCAAAATTATTTATATTTACCTTTTTCACATTGAATTATGGTAAATTATATGTAAATACATTCAATATGTTTCTTCTCCATCACCAAATTTCATGTTTCTTCGTCAGTAAGCCACAGAGTTAAAAGAATATAAATGAATGACAAATATTTTAGGTTTTTTCTTCACCATCCCAAATCTTAGGTGTTTTTCATTACTAAGCACCAAGCATAATAGACTATAGTAAGTTTAAAAAAATAATTATATTTTATTTTTCAACTCCATTACAGAATTTTAGGTTTTTCCCCACTGAAAAACCAGGTTAAAAGACAATAATCCATGAACTATTTTTTATATAATATATGTAAAAATTAAAATTAAATAATGAAGCTGAAAATTATTTATATTTACCTTTTTCACATTGAATTATGGTAAATTAGATGTAAATATATTCAATATGTTTCTTCTCCATGAAATATTTCATGTTTCTTCGTCAGTAACCAACAGAGTTAAAAGACTATAAACAAATGACAAATTCTTTAGGTTTTTTCTTCCACCATCCCAAAGTCTTAGGTTTTTTTCATCACTAAGCACAAATCATAATAGACTATAGTAAGTTTAAAAAATTAATTATATTTTATTTTTCAACTCCATCACAAAATTTTAGGTTTTTCCCTAATAAAAAACAAAGTTAAAAGACTATAATCCATGACATACTTTTTATATAATATAGGTAAAAATTAAAATTAAATAATGAAGCTCAAACTTATTTATATTTACTTTTTTCACATTGAATTATGGTAAACTAGATGTAAATACATTCAATATGTTTCTTCTCCATCACCAAATTTCATGTTTCTTCGTCAGTAAGCCACGGAGTTAAAAGACTATAAATGAATGACAAATATTTTATGTTTTTTCTTCACCATCCCAAATATTAGGTTTTTTTAATTACTAAGCACCAAACATAATAGACTATAGTAAGTTTAAAATAATAATTATATTTTATTTTTCAACTCCATCACAAAATTTTAGGTTTTTCCCCACTGAAAAACAAGGTTAAAAGACAATAATCCATGAACTATTTTTTATATAATATATGTAAAAATTAAAATTAAATAATGAAGTTGAAAATTATTTATATTTACCTTTTTCACATTGTATTATGGTAAATTATATGTAAATATATTTAATATGTTTCTTCTCCATGAAAAATTTCATATTTCTTCGTCAGTAACCAACAGAGTTAAAAGACTATAAACAAATGACAAATTCTTTAGGTGTTTTCTTCCACCATCCCAAAGTCTTAGGTTTTTTCATCACTAAGCACAAAACATAATAGACTATAGTAAGTTTAAAAAATTAATTATATTTTATTTTTCAACTCCATCACAAAATTTTAGGTTTTTCCCTACTAAAAAACAAAGTTAAAAGACTATAATCCATGACATACTTTTTATATAATATAGGTAAAAATTAAAATTAAATAATGAAGCTCAAACTTCTTTAAATTTACCTTTTTCACGTTGAATTATGGTAAAGTAGATGTAAATACATTCAATATGTTACTTCTCCATCACCAAATTTCATGTTTCTTCGTCAGTAAGCCACGGAGTTAAAAGACTATAAATGAATGACAAATATTTTAGGTTTTTTCTTCACCATCCCAAATCTTAGTTTTTTTTTCATTACTAAGCACCAAACATAATAGATTATAGTAAGTTTAAAAAAATAATTATATTTTATTTTTCAACTCCATCACAAAATTTTAGGTTTTTCCCCACTGAAAAACAAGGTTAAAAGACAATAATCCATGAACTATTTTTTATATAATATATGTAAAAATTAAAATTAAATAATGAAGCTGAAAATTATTTATATTTACCTTTTTCACATTGAATTATGGTAAATTAGATGTAAATATATTCAATATGTTTCTTCTCCATGAAAAATTCCATGTTTCTTCGTCAGTAACCAACAGAGTTAAAAGACAATAAACAAATGACAAATTCTTTAGGTTTTTTCATCCACCATCCCAAAGTCTAAGGTTTTTTTCATCACTAAGCACAAAACATAATAGACTATAGTAGGTTTAAAAATTTAATTTTATATTATTTTGCAACTCCATCACAAAATTTTAGGTTTTTCCCTACTAAAAAACAAAGTTAAAAGACTATAATCCATGACATACTTTTTATATAATATAGGTAAAAATTAAAATTAAATAATGAAGCTCAAAATTATTTATATTTACCTTTTTCACATTGAATTATGGTAAACTAGATGTAAATACATTCAATATGTTACTTCTCCATCACCAAATTTCATGTTTCTTTGTCAGCAAGCCACATAGTTAAAAGACTATAAATGAATGACAAATATTTTATGTTTTTTCTTCACCATCCCAAATTTTAGATTTTTGTCATTACTAAGCACCAAACATAATAGACTATAGTAAGTTTAAAAGAATAATTATATTTTATTTTTCAACTCCATCACAAAATTTTAGGTTTTTCCCCACGGAAAAACAAGGTTAAAAGACAATAATCCATGAACTATTTTTTATATAATATATGTAAAAATTAAAATTAAATAATAAAGCTGAAAATTATTTATATTTACCTTTTTCACATTGAATTATGGTAAATTAGATGTAAATATATTCAATATGTTTCTTCTCCATGAAAAATTTCATGTTTCTTCGTCAGTAACCAACAGGGTTAAAAGACTATAAACAAATGACAAATTCTTTAGGTTTTTTCTTCCACCATCGCAAAGTCTTAGGTTTTTTTCATCACTAAGTACAAACCATAATAGACTATAGTAAGTTAAAAAATTTAATTATATTTTATTTTTCAACTCAATCACAAAATTTTAGGTTTTTCCCTACTAAAAAACAAAGTTAAAAGACTATAATCCATGACATACTTTTTATATAATATAGGTAAAAATTAAAATTAAATAATGAAGCTCAAACTTCTTTATATTTACTTTTTTCACATTGAATTATGGTAAACTAGATGTAAATACATTCAATATGTTTCTTCTCCATCACCAAATTTCATGTTTCTTCGTCAGTAAGCCACGGAGTTAAAAGACTATAAATGAATGACAAATATTTTATGTTTTTTCTTCACCATCCCAAATATTAGGTTTTTTTAATTACTAAGCACCAAACATAATAGACTATAGTAAGTTTAAAATAATAATTATATTTTATTTTTCAACTCCATCACAAAATTTTAGGTTTTTCCCCACTGAAAAACAAGGTTAAAAGACAATAATCCATGAACTATTTTTTATATAATATATGTAAAAATTAAAATTAAATAATGAAGTTGAAAATTATTTATATTTACCTTTTTCACATTGTATTATGGTAAATTATATGTAAATATATTTAATATGTTTCTTCTCCATGAAAAATTTCATATTTCTTCGTCAGTAACCAACAGAGTTAAAAGACTATAAACAAATGACAAATTCTTTAGGTGTTTTCTTCCACCATCCCAAAGTCTTAGGTTTTTTCATCACTAAGCACAAAACATAATAGACTATAGTAAGTTTAAAAAATTAATTATATTTTATTTTTCAACTCCATCACAAAATTTTAGGTTTTACTCTACTAAAAAACAAAGTTAAAAGACTATAATCCATGACATACTTTTTATATAATATAGGTAAAAATTAAAATTAAATAATGAAGCTCAAACTTCTTTAAATTTACCTTTTTCACATTGAATTATGGTAAAGTAGATGTAAATACATTCAATATGTTACTTCTCCATCACCAAATTTCATGTTTCTTCGTCAGTAAGCCACGGAGTTAAAAGACTATAAATGAATGACAAATATTTTAGGTTTTTTCTTCACCATCCCAAATCTTAGGTTTTTTTCATTACTAAGCATCAAGCATAATAGACTATAGTAAGTTTAAAAAAATAATTATATTTTATTTTTCAACTCCATTATAGAATTGTAGGTTTTTCCCCACTGAAAAACAAGGTTAAAAGACAATAATCCATGAACTATTTTTTATATAATATATGTAAAAATTAAAATTAAATAATGAAGCTGAAAATTATTTATATTTACCTTTTTCACATTGAATTATGGTAAATTAGATGTAAATATATTCAATATGTTTCTTCTCCATGAAATATTTCATGTTTCTTCGTCAGTAACCAACAGAGTTAAAAGACTATAAACAAATGACAAATTCTTTAGGTTTTTTCTTCCACCATCCCAAAGTCTTAGGTTTTTTTCATCACTAAGGACAAATCATAATAGACTATAGTAAGTTTAAAAAATTAATTATATTTTATTTTTCAACTCCATCACAAAATTTTAGGTTTTTCCCTACTAAAAAACAAAGTTAAAAGACTATAATCCATGACATACTTTTTATATAATATAGGTAAAAATTAAAATTAAATAATGAACCTCAAACTTCTTTAAATTTACCTTTTTCACATTGAATTATGGTAAAGTAGATGTAAATACATTCAATATGTTTCTTCTCCATCACCAAATTTCATGTTTCTTCGTCAGTAAGCCACGGAGTTAAAAGACTATAAATGAATGACAAATATTTTAGGTTTTTTCTTCACCATCCCAAATCTTAGTTTTTTTTTCATTACTAAGCACCAAACATAATAGACTATAGTAAGTTTAAAAAAATAATTATATTTTATTTTTCAACTCCATCACAAAATTTTAGGTTTTTCCCCACTGAAAAACAAGGTTAAAAGACAATAATCCATGAACTATTTTTTATATAATATATGTAAAAATTAAAATTAAATAATGAAGCTGAAAATTATTTATATTTACCTTTTTCACATTTAATTATGGTAAATTAGATGTAAATATATTCAATATGTTTCTTCTCCATGAAAAATTCCATGTTTCTTCGTCAGTAACCAACAGAGTTAAAAGACAATAAACAAATGACAAATTCTTTAGGTGTTTTCTTCCACCATCCCAAAGTCTAAGGTTTTTTTCATCACTAAGCACAAAACATAATAGACTATAGTAGGTTTAAAAAATTAATTATATTTTATTTTTCAACTCCATCACAAAATTTTAGGTTTTTCCCTACTAAAAAACAAAGTTAAAAGACTATAATCCATGACATACTTTTTATATAATATAGGTAAAAATTAAAATTAAATAATGAAGCTCAAAATTATTTATATTTACCTTTTTCACATTGAATTATGGTAAATTATATGTAAATACATTCAATATGTTTCTTCTCCATCACCAAATTTCATGTTTCTTCGTCAGTAAGCCACAGAGTTAAAAGAATATAAATGAATGACAAATATTTTAGGTTTTTTCTTCACCATCCCAAATCTTAGGTTTTTTTCATTACTAAGCACCAAGCATAATAGACTATAGTAAGTTTAAAAAAATAATTATATTTTATTTTTCAACTCCATTACAGAATTTTAGGTTTTTCCCCACTGAAAAACAAAGTTAGAAGACAATAATCCATGAACTATTTCTTATATAATATATGTAAAAATAAAAATTAAATAATAAAGCTCAAATTTATTTATATTTACCTTTTTCACATTGAATTATGATAAATTAGATGTAAATATATTCAATATGTTTCTTCTTCATCACAAAATTTCATGTTTATTCGTCAGTAACCAACAGAGTTAAAAGACTATAAACAAATGACAAATATTTTAGGTTTTTTCTTCCACCATCCCAAAGTCTTGGGTTTTTTTCATCACTAAGCACAAAACATAATAGACTATAGTAAGTTTAAAAAATTAATTTTATATTATTTTTCAACTCCATCACAAAATTTTAGGTTTTTCCCTACTAAAAAACAAAGTTAAAAGACTATAATCCATGACATACTTTTTATATAATATAGGTAAAAATTAAAATTAAATAATGAAGCTCAAACTTCTTTATATTTACCTTTTTCACATTGAATTATGGTAAATTAGATGTAAATACATTCAATATGTTTCTTCTCCATCACCAAATTTCATGTTTCTTCGTCAGTAAGCCACAGAGTTAAAAGACTATAACTGAATGACAAATATTTTAGGTTTTTTCTTCACCATCCCAAATCTTAGTTTTTTTTTCATTACTAAGCACCAAACATAATAGACTATAGTAAGTTTAAAAAAATAATTATATTTTATTTTTCAACTCCATCACAAAATTTTAGGTTTTTCCCCACTGAAAAACCAGGTTAAAAGACAATAATCCATGAACTATTTTTTATATAATATATGTAAAAATTAAAATTAAATAATAAAGCTCAAATTTATTTATATTTACCTTTTTCACATTGAATTATGATAAATTAGATGTAAATATATTCACTATATTTCTTCTCCATGAAATATTTCATGTTTCTTCGTCAGTAACCAACAGAGTTAAAAGACAATAAACAAATGACAAATTCTTTAGGTTTTTTCTTCCACCATCCCAAAGTCTTAGGTTTTTTTCATCACTAAGCACAAATCATAATAGACTATAGTAAGTTTAAAAAATTAATTATATTTTATTTTTCAACTCCATCACAAAATTTTAGGTTTTTCCCTACTAAAAAACAAAGTTAAAAGACTATAATCCATGACATACTTTTTATATAATATAGGTAAAAATTAAAATTAAATAATGAAGCTCAAACTTCTTTATATTTACATTTTTCACATTGAATTATGGTAAAGTAGATATAAATACATTCAATATGTTACTTCTCCATCACCAAATTTCATGTTTCTTCGTCAGTAAGCCACAAAGTTAAAAGAATATAAATGAATGACAAATATTTTAGGTTTTTTCTTCACCATCCCAAATCTTAGGTTTTTTTCATTACTAAGCACCAAGCATAATAGACTATAGTAAGTTTAAAAAAATAATTATATTTTATTTTTCAACTCCATTACAGAATTGTAGGTTTTTCCCCACTGAAAAACAAGGTTAAAAGACAATAATCCATGAACTATTTTTTATATAATATATGTAAAAATTAAAATTAAATAATGAAGCTGAAAATTATTTATATTTACCTTTTTCACATTGAATTATGGTAAATTAGATGTAAATATATTCAATATGTTTCTTCTCCATGAAATATTTCATGTTTCTTCGTCAGTAACCAACAGAGTTAAAAGACTATAAACAAATGACAAATTCTTTAGGTTTTTTCTTCCACCATCCCAAAGTCTTAGGTTTTTTTCATCACTAAGCACAAATCATAATAGACTATAGTAAGTTTAAAAAATTAATTATATTTTATTTTTCAACTCCATCACAAAATTTTAGGTTTTTCCCTACTAAAAAACAAAGTTAAAAGACTATAATCCATGACATACTTTTTATATAATATAGGTAAAAATTAAAATTAAATAATGAAGCTCAAACTTCTTTAAATTTACCTTTTTCACATTGAATTATGGTAAAGTAGATGTAAATACATTCAATATGTTACTTCTCCATCACCAAATTTCATGTTTCTTCGTCAGTAAGCCACAGAGTTAAAAGAATATAAATGAATGACAAATATTTTAGGTTTTTTCTTCACCATCCCAAATCTTAGGTTTTTTTCATTACTAAGCACCAAGCATAATAGACTATAGTAAGTTTAAAAAAATAATTATATTTTATTTTTCAACTCCATTACAGAATTGTAGGTTTTTCCCCACTGAAAAACAAGGTTAAAAGACAATAATCCATGAACTATTTTTTATATAATATATGTAAAAATTAAAATTAAATAATGAAGCTGAAAATTATTTATATTTACCTTTTTCACATTGAATTATGGTAAATTAGATGTAAATATATTCAATATGTTTCTTCTCCATGAAATATTTCATGTTTCTTCGTCAGTAACCAACAGAGTTAAAAGACTATAAACAAATGACAAATTCTTTAGGTTTTTTCTTCCACCATCCCAAAGTCTTAGGTTTTTTTCATCACTAAGCACAAATCATAATAGACTATAGTAAGTTTAAAAAATTAATTATATTTTATTTTTCAACTCCATCACAAAATTTTAGGTTTTTCCCTACTAAAAAACAAAGGTAAAAGACTATAATACATGACATACTTTTTATATAATATAGGTAAAAATTAAAATTAAATAATGAAGCTCAAACTTCTTTAAATTTACCTTTTTCACATTGAATTAGGGTAAAGTAGATGTAAATACATTCAATATGTTACTTCTCCATCACCAAATTTCATGTTTCTTCGTCAGTAAGCCACGGAGTTAAAAGACTATAAATGAATGACAAATATTTTAGGTTTTTTCTTCACCATACCAAATCTTAGTTTTTTTTTCATTACTAAGCACCAAACATAATAGACTATAGTAAGTTTAAAAAAATAATTATATTTTATTTTTCAACTCCATCACAAAATTTTAGGTTTTTCCCCACTGAAAAACAAGGTTAAAAGACAATAATCCATGAACTATTTTTTATATAATATATGTAAAAATTAAAATTAAATAATGAAGCTGAAAATTATTTATATTTACCTTTTTCACATTGAATTATGGTAAATTAGATGTAAATATATTCAATATGTTTCTTCTCCATGAAAAATTCCATGTTTCTTCGTCAGTAACCAACAGAGTTAAAAGACAATAAACAAATGACAAATTCTTTAGGTTTTTTCTTCCACCATCCCAAAGTCTAAGGTTTTTTTCATCACTAAGCACAAAACATAATAGACTATAGTAGGTTTAAAAATTTAATTTTATATTATTTTTCAACTCCATCACAAAATTTTAGGTTTTTCCCTACTAAAAAACAAAGTTAAAAGACTATAGTCCATGACATACTTTTTATATAATATAGGTAAAAATTAAAATTAAATAATGAAGCTCAAAATTATTTATATTTACCTTTTTCACATTGAATTATAGTAAATTAGATGTAAATACATTCAATATGTTTCTTCTCCATCACCAAATTTCAAGTTTCTACGTTAGTAAGCCACAGAGTTAAAAGACTATAACTGAATGACAAATATTTTAGGTTTTTTCTTCACCGTCCCAAATCTTAGTTTTTTTTTCATTACTAAGCACCAAACATAATAGACTATAGTAAGTTTAAAAAAATAATTATATTTTATTTTTCAACTCCATCACAAAATTTTAGGTTTTTCCCCACTGAAAAACCAGGTTAAAAGACAATAATCCATGAACTATTTTTTATATAATATATGTAAAAATTAAAATTAAATAATGAAGCTGAAAATTATTTATATTTACCTTTTTCACATTGAATTATGGTAAATTAGATGTAAATATATTCAATATGTTTCGTCTCCATCACAAAATTTCATGTTTCTTCGTCAGTAACCAACAGAGTTAAAAGACTATAAACAAATGACAAATATTTTAGGTTTTTTCTTCCACCATCCCAAAGTCTTAGGTTTTTTTCATCACTAAGCACAAAACATAATAGACTATAGTAAGTTTAAAAAATTAATTGTATTTTATTTTTCAACTCCATCACAAAATTTTAGGTTTTTCCCTACTAAAAAACAAAGTTAAAAGACTATAATCCATGACATACTTTTTATATAATATAGGTAAAAATTAAAATTAAATAATGAGGCTCAAACTTATTTATATTTACCTTTTTCACATTGAATTATGGTAAATTAGATGTAAATACATTCAATATTTTTCTTCTACATCACCAAATTTCATGTTTCTTCGTCAGTAAGCCACAGAGTTAAAAGACTATATATGAATGACAAATATTTTAGGTTTTTTCTTCACCATCCCTAATATTAGGTTTTTTTCATCACTAAGCACCAAACATAATAGACTATAGTAAGTTTAAAAAAATAATTATATTTTATTTTTCAACTCCATCACAAAATTTTATGTTTTTCCCCACTTAAAAAGAAGGTTAAAAGACAATAATCCATGAACTATTTTTTATATAATATATGTAAAAATTAAAATTAAATAATGAAGCTCCAAATTATTTATATTTACCTTTTTCACATTGAATTATGGTAAATTAGATGTAAATATATTTAATATGTTTCTTCTCCATGACAACTTTCATGTTTCTTCGTCAGTAACCAACAGAGTTAAAAGACTATAAACAAATGACAAATTCTTTAGGTTTTTTCTTCCACCATCCCAAAGTCTTAGGTTTTTTCATCACTAAGCACAAAACATAATAGACTATAGTAAGTTTAAAAAATTAATTATATTTTATTTTTCAACTCCATCACAAAATTTTAGGTTTTACCCTACTAAAAAACAAAGTTAAAAGATTATAATCCATGACATACTTTTTATATAATATAGGTAAAAATTAAAATTAAATAATGAAGCTCAAACTTATTTATATTTACCTTTTTCACATTGAATTATGGTAAATTAGATGTAAATACATTCAATATGTTTCTTCTCCATCACCAAATTTCATGTTTCTTCGTCAGTAAGCCACAGAGTTAAAAGACTATAAATGAATGACAAATATTTTAGGTTTTTTCTTCACCATCCCAAATCTTAGGTTTTTTTCATTACTAAGCACCAAACATAAAATAGACTATAGTGATTTTAAAAAAATAATTATATTTTATTTTTCAACTCCATCAGTAAATTTTAGGTTTTTCCCCACTGAAAAACAAAGTTAGAAGACAATAATCCATGAACTATTTCTCATATAATATATGTAAAAATTAAAATTAAATAATAAAGCTCAAACTTATTTATATTTACCTTTATCACATTGAATTATGATAAATTAGATGTAAATATATTCAATATGTTTCTTCTCCATCACAAAATTTCATGTTTCTTCGTTAGTAACCAACAGTGTTAAAAGACTATAAACAAATGACAAATATTTTAGGTTTTTTCTTCCACCATCCCAAAGTCTTAGGTTTTTTTCATCACTAAGCACAAAACATAATAGACTATAGTAAGTTTAAAAAATTAATTATATTTTATTTTTCAACTCCATCACAAAATTTTAGGTTTTTCCCTACTAAAAAACAAAGTTAAAAGACTATAATCCATGACATATTTTTTATATAATATAGGTAAAAATTAAAATTAAATAATGAAGCTCAAACTTATTTATATTTACCTTTTTCACATTGAATTATGGTAAATTAGATGTAAATACATTCAATATGTTTCTTTTCCATCACCAAATTTCATGTTTCTTCGTCAGTAAGCCACAGACTTAAAAGACTATATATGAATGACAAATATTTTAGGTTTTTTCTTCACCATCCCAAATATTAAGTTTTTTTTCATCAATAAGCACCAAACATAATAGACTATAGTAAGTTTAAAAAAATAATTATATTTTATTTTTCAACTCCATCACAAAACTTTAGGTTTTTCCCCACTGAAAAACAAGGTTAAAAGACAATAATCCATGAACTATTTTTTATATAATATATGGAAAAATTAAAATTAAATAATGAAGCTCAAAATTATTTATATTTACCTTTTTCACATTTAATTATGGTAAATTAGATGTAAATATTTTCAATATGTTTCTTCTCCATGACAAATTTCATGTTTCTTCGTCAGTAACCAACAGAGTTAAAAGACTATAAACAAATGACAAATTCTTTAGGTTTTTTCTTCCACCATCCCAAAGTCTTCGGTTTTTTCATCACTAAGCACAAAACATAATAGACTATAGTAAGTTTAAAAAATTAATTATATTTTATTTTTCAACTCCATCACAAAATTTTAGGTTTTTCCCTACTAAAAAACAAAGTTAAAAGACTATAATCCATGACATACTCTTTATATAATATGGGTAAAAATTAAAATTAAATAATGAAGCTCAAACTTATTTATATTTACCTTTTTCACATTGAATTATGGTAAATTATATGTAAATACATTCAATATGTTTCTTTTCCATCACCAAATTTCATGTTTCTTCGTCAGTAAGCCACAGAGTTAAAAGACTATAAACGAATGCCAAATATTTTAGGTTTTTTCTTCACCATCCCAAAGTCTTACGTTTTTTTTCATCACTAAGAACCAAACATAATAGACTATAGTAAGTTTAAAAAAATAAATATATTTTATTTTTCAACTCCATCACAAAATTTTAGGTTTTTCCCCACTGAAAAAGAAGGTTAAAAGACAATAATCCATGAACTATTTTTTATATAATATATGTAAAAATTAAAATTAAATAATGGAGCTCAACCATATTTATATTTACCTTTTTCACATTGTATTATGGTAAATTAGATTTAAATATATTCAATATGTTTCTTCTCCATCACAAAATTTCATGTTTCTTCGTCAATAACCAACAGAGTTAAAAGACTATAAACAAATGACAAATATTTTAGGTTTTTTCTTCCACCATCCAAAAGTCTTAGGTTTTTTTCATCACTAAGCACAAAACATAATAGACTATAGTAAGTTTAAGAAATTAATTATATTTTATTTTTCAACTCCATCACAAAATTTTAGGTTTTTCCCTACTAAAAAACAAAGTTAAAAGACTATAATCCATGATATATTTTTTTATATAATATAGGTAAAAATTAAAATTAAATAGTGAAGCTCAAACTTATTTATATATACCTTTTTCACATTAAATTATGGTAAATTAGATGTAAATACATTCAATATGTTTCTTCTCCATCACCAAATTTCAATACTTCTTCATTTGTAAGCCACAAAGTTATAAGACTATAAGCGAATGAAAAATATTTTAGGTTTTTTCTTCACCATCTCAAAGTCTTAGGTTTTTTTATCACTAAGAACCAAACATAATAGACTATTGTAGGTGTAAAATATTAATTATATTTAATTTTTCAACTCCAACATAAAATTTTAGGTTTTTCCCCACTATAAAACAAAGATAAAAGACTATAGTCCATTACATATATTTTATATAATATAGGTAAAAATTAAAATTAAATAATGAAGCTCAAACTTATTTATGTTTATCTTTTTCACATTGAATTATGGTAAATTAGATGTAAATATATTCCATATGTTTCTTCTCCATCACCAAATTTCATGTTTCTTCGTCAGTAAGGCACGAAGTTAAAAGCCTATAAATGAATGACAAATATTTTAGGTTTTTTTTCACCATGCCAAAGTCGTAGGTTTTTTTATCACTAAGCACCTTACATAATAGACTATAGTAGGTGTAAAAATTAATTATATTTTATTTTTCAAATCCAACATAAAATATTAGGTTTTTCCCCACTAAAAAACAAAGATAAAACACTATAGTCCATGACATATATTTTATGTAATATAGGTAAGAATTAAAATTAAATAATGAAGCTCAAACTTATTTATATTTACCTTTTTCACATTGAATTATTGTAAATTAGATGTAAATATATTCAATATGTTTCTTCTCCATCACCAAATTTCATGTTTCTTCGTTAGTAAGCCACAAAGTTAAAAGACTATAACTGAATGACAAATATTTTAGGTTTTTTCTTCACCATGCCAAAGTCTTAGGTTTTTTTATCACTAAGCACCATACATAATAGACTATAGTAGGCGTAAAAATCATCTATATTTTGTTTTTCAAATCAAACATAAAATTTTTGGTTTTTCCCCACTAAAAAACAAAGATAAAAGACTATAGTCCATGACATATATTTTATATAATATAGGTAAAAATTAAAATTAAATAATGAAGCTCAAACTTATTTATATTTACCTTTTTCACATTGAATTATGGCAAATTAGATGTAAATATATTCGATATGTTTCTTCTCCATCACCTAATTTCAGGTTTCTTCGACAGTAAGCCACAGAGTTAAAAGACTATAAATGAATGACAAATATTTTAGGTTTTTTCTTCACCATGCCAAAGTCTTAGGTTTTTTTTATCACTAAGCACCATCCATAATAGACTATAGTAGGTGTAAAAAACTAATTATATTTTATTTTTCAACTCCAACAAAACATTTTAGGTTTTTCCCCTCTAAAAAACAAAGATAAAAGTTTATAGTCCATGACATATATTTTATGTAATATAGGTAAAAATTAAAATTATATAATGAAGCTCAAACTGATTTATATTTACCTTTTTCACATAGAATTATGGTAAATTATATGTAAATATATTCAATATGTTTCTTCTCCATCACCAAATATTATGTTTCTTCATCAGTAAGTTTTGAAAAGTATATTTCCGGCAAATATTTTTAATATCGTATCCACAGAGATTGGTGTTACTACCGCCGTTCTATAATTTCGATTGTTGTAAGTTCAAAAGGTATTCAGATTGTTTGTTTATGACTAAATTATTCTTTTCACTTATAAGAAAATTAAGACAATAAAAATGGTTTTAGAATAAAATGTGGAGACCTTGTCAAGATTGAGTTTCATTATCTTTGTTCTTTATATGTTCTCAATATCACATGCATGCATTCAAACTCCATTGATAGTATTCAAGTGTCCTCTCAATATTATTTATGTCTAAATAAGATTGTGACAATTATTATATAAATCTTTAGACGATCTCTCCATCTAACCATTGATATAATAATCTTGAATGTTTAACACAAATAGAAAAGTAGTGAATAAATCTATCTCTACAATTTATTCTCTACTTGGAAAAATATCTTAGGTCAAGAATTAAACTATCTTTCTCAACAATAATTCAATTCTGATTTTTCACTGTAAAAAGAAAATATATATCCTTATACCAAATGTAGTTTGTTACATGCAAGGATAGTAATATTACGTAAACAACATAGGATAATTACTACCTCAAGCTTGACAAGAAATGAAATTAGCTACTCATCATCTTCCTTGATTCCATAGAAAATTCTTCAATAATCTCCTCTTGCATGAAAACTTCTCTCCAAGACAAGAAAGTCTCCTCTCAAATCTTTCTCAAATCTCTTACAAACCTATGAGTTATTAAGACTAAAGGGTGGAATCATTATGTCTTACATGCAAGGGAAAAGTATCATAAATAAGCTATGGGGCGCCACCCTACAAAAAGTGGTTTTTCTCCCAAGACATGACATGTGTCACCAACTTTGCATGTGGCTGATTTTACCCAGTTTGCGGCTCGAAGGTTGGTCGCGGCGTGAATAGTCAAAAACATAATTGCTTTGTTTTGTTTATGTTTTCTCATCAACTCCTTTTCCAAGCTTTTATCCTCAAGAGTTGCTCTGGAGATCATTCTGTTCTTGACATACATTCTACAAAAACTAGAGAAAAAGTGAAATATCTAATCGAACAAAATAAAATTAAATTAAATGTTTACAAAAATTGTGATAAAAATTGTGTGATTTTAATAAGAAATTGGTAAAAGGGACCGATAAAAATATATAAAAATTAGTATCAATTGGTCCCTAACAACTCTCCCCAACTTATCATTTTGTTTGTGCCTAAACAAAAGTCATTCGTTAAAGCAAACCAATTTACGAAAGCAAGGAATGAAACAAGTGTTAGAGGATGATATTTAAATGGTTCAAAAGCATACAACACTCTATTGAGACACTTACTTTCAACATTAGACAAAACATGAATAAAAATAATGGTTGTCTACAAAAATTATACCAAGAAATTCCAAGTAATACATGTCCAAATTGAATCAAAACTACACACATATCATAGTGATGATGAATAATCATAAGGGTTTTCTTACACTCATCCGAACAATTAAATAAACATCAAATCGAATCATGCGTTTTATTTTTAACTCCATCACAAAATTTTAGGTTTTACCCTACTAAAAAACAAAGTTAAAAGACTATAATCCATGACATAATTTTTATATAATATAGGTAAAAATTAAAATTAAATAATGAAGCTCAAACTTCTTTATATTTACTTTTTTCACATTAAATTATGGTAAACTAGATGTAAATACATTCAATATGTTTCTTCTCCATCACCAAGTTTCATGTTTCTTCATCAGTAAGCCACAGAGTTAAAAGACTATATATGAATGACAAATATTTTAGGTTTTTTCTTCACCATCCCAAATATTAGGTTTTTTTCATAACTTAGCACCAAACATAATAGACTATAGTAAGTTTAAAAAAATAAATATATTTTATTTTTCAACTCTATCACAAAATTTTATGTTTTTCCCCACTGAAAAACAAGGTTAAAAGACAATAATCCATGAACTATTTTTTATATAATATATGTAAAAATTAAAATTAAATAATGAAGCTCAAAATTATTTATATTTACCTTTTTCACATTGAATTATGGTAAATTAGATGTAAATATATTTAATATGTTTCTTCTCCATGACAACTTTCATGTTTCTTCGTCAGTAACCAACAGAGTTAAAAGACTATAAACAAATGACAAATTCTTTAGGTTTTTTCTTCCACCATCCCAAAGTCTTAGGTTTTTTCATCACTAAGCACAAAACATAATAGACTATAGTAAGTTTAAAAAATTAATTATATTTTATTTTTCAACTCCATCACAAAATTTTAGGTTTTACCCTACTAAAAAACAAAGTTAAAAGATTATAATCCATGACATACTTTTTATATAATATACGTAAAAATTAAAATTAAATAATGAAGCTCAAACTTATTTATATTTACCTTTTTCACATTGAATTATGGTAAATTAGATGTAAATACATTCAATATGTTTCTTCTCCATCACCAAATTTCATGTTTCTTCGTCAGTAAGCCACAGAGTTAAAAGACTATAAATGAATGACAAATATTTTAGGTTTTTTCTTCACAATCCCAAATCTTAGATTTTTTTCATTACTAAGCACCAAACATAAAATAGACTATAGTGATTTTAAAAAAATAATTATATTTTATTTTTCAACTCCATCAGTAAATTTTAGGTTTTTCCCCACTGAAAAACAAAGTTAGAAGACAATAATCCATGAACTATTTCTCATATAATATATGTAAAAATTAAAATTAAATAATAAAGCTCAAACTTATTTATATTTACCTTTATCACATTGAATTATGATAAATTAGATGTAAATATATTCAATATGTTTCTTCTCCATCACAAAATTTCATGTTTCTTCGTCAGTAACCAACAGTGTTAAAAGACTATAAACAAATGACAAATATTTTAGGTTTTTTCTTCCACCATCCCAAAGTCTTAGGTTTTTTTCATCACTAAGCACAAAGCATAATAGACTATATTAAGTTTAAAAAATTAATTATATTTTATTTTTCAACTCCATCACAAAATTGTAGGTTTTTCCCTACTAAAAAACAAAGTTAAAAGACTATAATCCATGACATATTTTTTATATAATATAGGTAAAAATTAAAATTAAATAATGAAGCTAAAACTTATTTATATTTACCTTTTTCACATTGAATTATGGTAAATTAGATGTAAATACATTCAATATGTTTCTTTTCCATCACCAAATTTCATGTTTCTTCGTCAGTAAGCCACAAAGTTAAAAGACTATATATGAATGACAAATATTTTAGGTTTTTTCTTCACCATCCCAAATATTAAGTTTTTTTCATCAATAAGCACCAAACATAATAGACTATAGTAAATTTAAAAAAATAATTATATTTTATTTTTCAACTCCATCACAAAACTTTAGGTTTTTCCCCACTGAAAAACAAGGTTAAAAGACAATAATCCATGAACTATTTTTTATATAATATATGGAAAAATTAAAATTAAATAATGAAGCTCAAAATTATTTATATTTACCTTTTTCACATTTAATTATGGTAAATTAGATGTAAATATATTCAATATGTTTCTTCTCCATGACAAATTTCATGTTTCTTCGTCAGTAACCAACAGAGTTAAAAGACTATAAACAAATGACAAATTCTTTAGGTTTTTTCTTCCACCATCCCAAAGTCTTAGGTTTTTTCATCACTAAGCACAAAACATAATAGACTATAGTAAGTTTAAAAAATTAATTATATTTTATTTTTCAACTCCATCACAAAATTTTAGGTTTTACCCTACTAAAAAACAAAGTTAAAAGATTATAATCCATGACATACTTTTTATATAATATACGTAAAAATTAAAATTAAATAATGAAGCTCAAACTTATTTATATTTACCTTTTTCACATTGAATTATGGTAAATTAGATGTAAATACATTCAATATGTTTCTTCTCCATCACCAAATTTCATGTTTCTTCGTCAGTAAGCCACAGAGTTAAAAGACTATAAATGAATGACAAATATTTTAGGTTTTTTCTTCACAATCCCAAATCTTAGGTTTTTTTCATTACTAAGCACCAAACATAAAATAGACTATAGTGATTTTAAAAAAATAATTATATTTTATTTTTCAACTCCATCAGTAAATTTTAGGTTTTTCCCCACTGAAAAACAAAGTTAGAAGACAATAATCCATGAACTATTTCTCATATAATATATGTAAAAATTAAAATTAAATAATAAAGCTCAAACTTATTTATATTTACCTTTATCACATTGAATTATGATAAATTAGATGTAAATATATTCAATATGTTTCTTCTCCATCACAAAATTTCATGTTTCTTCGTCAGTAACCAACAGTGTTAAAAGACTATAAACAAATGACAAATATTTTAGGTTTTTTCTTCCACCATCCCAAAGTCTTAGATTTTTTTCATCACTAAGCACAAAGCATAATAGACTATATTAAGTTTAAAAAATTAATTATATTTTATTTTTCAACTCCATCACAAAATTTTAGGTTTTTCCCTACTAAAAAACAAAGTTAAAAGACTATAATCCATGACATATTTTTTATATAATATAGGTAAAAATTAAAATTAAATAATGAAGACTCAAACTTATTTATATTTACCTTTTTCACATTGAATTATGGTAAATTAGATGTAAATACATTCAATATGTTTCTTTTCCATCACCAAATTTCATGTTTCTTCGTCAGTAAGCCACAAAGTTAAAAGACTATATATGAATGACAAATATTTTAGGTTTTTTCTTCACCATCCCAAATATTAAGTTTTTTTCATCACTAAGCACCAAACATAATAGACTATAGTAAGTTTAAAAAAATAATTATATTTTATTTTTCAATTCCATCACAAAATTTTAGGTTTTTCCCCACTGAAAAACAAGGTTAAAAGACAATAATCCATGAACTATTTTTTATATAATATATGTAAAAATTAAAATTAAATAATGAAGCTCAAAATTATATATATTTAACTTTTTCACAATTAATTATGGTAAATTAGATGTGAATATATTCAATATGTTTCTTCTCCATGACAAATTTCATGTTTCTTCGTCAGTAACCAACAGAGTTAAAAGACTAGAAACAAATGACAAATTCTTTAGGTTTTTTCTTCCACCATCCCAAAGTCTTAGGTTTTTTCATCACTAAGCACAAAACATAATAGACTATAGTAAGTTTAAAAAATTAATTATATTTTATTTTTCAACTCCATCACAAAATTTTAGGTTTTACCCTACTAAAAAACAAAGTTAAAAGACTATAATCCATGACATACTTTTTATATAATATAGGTAAAACTTAAACATAAATAACGAAGCTCAAAATTATTTATATTTACCTTTTTCACATTGAATCATGGTAAATTAGATGTAAATACATTCAATATGTTTCTTTTCCATCACCAAATTTCATGTTTCTTCGTCAGTAAGCCACAGAGTTAAAAGACTATATATGAATGACAAATATTTTAGGTTTTTTCTTCACCATCCCAAATATTAAGTTTTTTTCATCAATAAGCACCAAACATAATAGACTATAGTAACTTTAAAAAAATAATTATATTTTTTTTTTCAACTCCATCACAAAACTTTAGGTTTTTCCCCACTGAAAAACAAGGTTAAAAGACAATAATCCATGAACTATTTTTTATATAATATATGGAAAAATTAAAATTAAATAATGAAGCTCAAAATTATTTATATTTACCTTTTTCACATTTAATTATGGTAAATTAGATGTAAATATATTCAATATGTTTCTTCTCCATGACAAATTTCATGTTTCTTCGTCAGTAACCAACAGAGTTAAAAGACTATAAACAAATGACAAATTCTTTAGGTTTTTTCTTCCACCATCCCAAAGTCTTAGGTTTTTTCATCACTAAGCACAAAGCATAATAGACTATATTAAGTTTAAAAAATTAATTATATTTTATTTTTCAACTCCATCACAAAATTTTAGGTTTTTCCCTACTAAAAAACAAAGTTAAAAGACTATAATCCATGACATATTTTTTATATAATATAGGTAAAAATTAAAATTAAATAATGAAGACTCAAACTTATTTATATTTACCTTTTTCACATTGAATTATGGTAAATTAGATGTAAATACATTCAATATGTTTCTTTTCCATCACCAAATTTCATGTTTCTTCGTCAGTAAGCCACAAAGTTAAAAGACTATATATGAATGACAAATATTTTAGGTTTTTTATTCACCATCCCAAATATTAAGTTTTTCTCATCAATAAGCACCAAACATAATAGACTATAGTAACTTTAAAAAAATAATTATATTTTATTTTTCAACTCCATCACAAAACTTTAGGTTTTTCCCCACTGAAAAACAACGTTAAAAGACAATAATCCATGAACTATTTTTTATATAATATATGGAAAAATTAAAATTAAATAATGAAGCTCAAAATTATTTATATTTACCTTTTTCACATTTAATTATGGTAAATTAGATGTAAATATATTCAATATGTTTCTTCTCCATGACAAATTTCATGTTTCTTCGTCAGTAACCAACAGAGTTAAAAGACTATAAACAAATGACAAATTCTTTAGGTTTTTTCTTCCACCATCCCAAAGTCTTAGGTTTTTTCATCACTAAGCACAAAACATAATAGACTATAATAAGTTTAAAAAATTAATTATATTTTATTTTTCAACTCCATCACAAAAGTTTAGGTTTTACCCTACTAAAAAACAAAGTTAAAAGACTATAATCCATGACATACTTTTTATATAATATAGGTAAAAATTAAAATTAAATAACGAAGCTCAAACTTATTTATATTTACCTTTTTCACATTGAATTATGGTAAATTAGGTGTAAATACATTCAATATGTTTCTTCTCCATCACCAAATTTCATGTTTCTTCGTCAGTAAGCCACAGAGTTAAAAGACTATATATGAATGACAAATATTTTAGGTTTTTTCTTCACCATCCCAAATATTAGGTTTTTTTCATCACTAAGCACCAAACATAATAGACTATAGTAAGTTTAAAAAAATAATTATATTTTATTTTTCAATTCCATCACAAAATTTTAGGTTTTTCCCCACTGAAAAACAAGGTTAAAAGACAATAATCCATGAACTATTTTTTATATAATATATGTAAAAATTAAAATTAAATAATGAAGCTCAAAATTATATATATTTACCTTTTTCACAATTAATTATGGTAAATTAGATGTGAATATATTCAATATGTTTCTTCTCCATGACAAATTTCATGTTTCTTCGTCAGTAACCAACAGAGTTAAAAGACTAGAAACAAATGACAAATTCTTTAGGTTTTTTCTTCCACCATCCCAAAGTCTTAGGTTTTTTCATCACTAAGCACAAAACATAATAGACTATAGTAAGTTTAAAAAATTAATTATATTTTATTTTTCAACTCCATCACAAAATTTTAGGTTTTACCCTACTAAAAAACAAAGTTAAAAGACTATAATCCATGACATACTTTTTATATAATATAGGTAAAACTTAAACATAAATAACGAAGCTCAAAATTATTTATATTTACCTTTTTCACATTGAATTATGGTAAATTAGATGTAAATACATTCAATATGTTTCTTTTCCATCACCAAATTTCATGTTTCTTCGTCAGTAAGCCACAGAGTTAAAAGACTATAAACGAATGCCAAATATTTTAGGTTTTTTCTTCACCATCCCAAAGTCTTACGTTTTTTTCATCACTAAGCACCAAACATAATAGACTATAGTAAGTTTAAAAAAATAATTATATTTTATTTTTCAACTCCATCACAAAATTTTAGGTTTTACCCTACTAAAAAACAAAGTTAAAAGACTATAATCCATGACATACTTTTTATATAATATAGGTAAAACTTAAACATAAATAACGAAGCTCAAAATTATTTATATTTACCTTTTTCACATTGAATTATGGTAAATTAGATGTAAATACATTCAATATGTTTCTTTTCCATCACCAAATTTCATGTTTCTTCGTCAATAAGCCACATAGTTAAAAGACTATAAATAAATGACAAATATTTTAGGTTTTTTCTTCACCATCCCAAATATTAGGTTTTTTTCATCACTAAGCACCAAACATAATAGACTATAGTAAGTTTAAAAAAATAATTATATTTTATTTTTCAACTCCATCACAAAATTTTAGGTTTTTCCCCACTGAAAAAGAAGGTTAAAAGACAATAATCCATGAACTATTTTTTATATAATATATGTAAAAATTAAAATTAAATAATGGAGCTCAACCATATTTATATTTACATTTTTCACATTGAATTATGATAAATTAGATGTGAATATATTCAATATGTTTCTTCTCCATGACAAATTTCATGTTTCTTCGTCAGTAACCAACAGAGTTAAAAGACTAGAAACAAATGACAAATTCTTTAGGTTTTTTCTTCCACCATCCCAAAGTCTTAGGTTTTTTCATCACTAAGCACAAAACATAATAGACTATAGTAAGTTTAAAAAATTAATTATATTTTATTTTTCAACTCCATCACAAAATTTTAGGTTTTACCCTACTAAAAAACAAAGTTAAAAGACTATAATCCATGACATACTTTTTATATAATATAGGTAAAACTTAAACATAAATAACGAAGCTCAAAATTATTTATATTTACCTTTTTCACATTGAATTATGGTAAATTAGATGTAAATACATTCAATATGTTTCTTTTCCATCACCAAATTTCATGTTTCTTCGTCAGTAACCAACAGAGTTAAAAGACTAGAAACAAATGACAAATTCTTTAGGTTTTTTCTTCCACCATCCCAAAGTCTTAGGTTTTTTCATCACTAAGCACAAAACATAATAGACTATAGTAAGTTTAAAAAATTAATTATATTTTATTTTTCAACTCCATCACAAAATGTTAGGTTTTACCCTACTAAAAAACAAAGTTAAAAGACTATAATCCATGACATACTTTTTATATAATATAGGTAAAACTTAAACATAAATAACGAAGCTCAAAATTATTTATATTTACCTTTTTCACATTGAATTATGGTAAATTAGATGTAAATACATTCAATATGTTTCTTTTCCATCACCAAATTTCATGTTTCTTCGTCAATAAGCCACATAGTTAAAAGACTATAAATAAATGACAAATATTTTAGGTTTTTTCTTCACCATCCCAAATATTAGGTTTTTTTCATCACTAAGCACCAAACATAATAGACTATAGTAATTTTAAAAAAATAATTATATATTATTTTTCAACTCCATCACAAAATTTTAGGTTTTTCCCCACTGAAAAAGAAGGTTAAAAGACAATAATCCATGAACTATTTTTTATATAATATATGTAAAAATTAAAATTAAATAATGGAGCTCAACCATATTTATATTTACATTTTTCACATTGAATTATGATAAATTAGATGTAAATATATTCAATATGTTTCTTTTCCATCACAAAATTTCATGTTTCTTCGTCAGTAACCAACAAAGTTAAAAGTGTATACACAAATGACAAATATTTTAGGTTTTTTCTTCCACCATCCCAAAGTCTTAGGTTTTTTTCATCACTAAGCACAAAACATAATAGACTATCGAAAGTTTAAAAAAATTAATTATATTTTATTTTTCAACTCCATCACAAAATTTTAGGTTTTTCCCTACTAAAAAACAAAGTTAAAAGACTATAATCCATGACATATTTTTTATATAATATAGGTAAAACTTAAACTTAAATAATGAAGCTCAAACTTATTTATATTTACCTTTTTCACATTGAATTATGGTAAATTAGATGTAAATACATTCAATATGTTTCTTTTCCATCACCAAATTTCATGTTTCTTCGTCAGTAAACCACAGAGTTAAAAGACTATAAACGAATGCCAAATATTTTAGGTTTTTTCTTCACCATCCCAAAGTCTTACGTTTTTTTTCATCATTAAGCACCAAACATAATAGACTATAGTAAGTTTAAAAAAATAATTATATTTTATTTTTCAACTCCATCACAAAATTTTAGGTTTTTCCCCACTAAAAAAGAAGGTTAAAAGACAATAATCCATGAACTATTTTTTATATAATATATGTAAAAATTAAAATTAAATAATGGAGCTCAACCATATTTATATTTACATTTTTCACATTGAATTATGATAAATTAGATGTAAATATATTCAATATGTTTCTTTTCCATCACAAAATTTCATGTTTCTTCGTCAGTAACCAACAAAGTTAAAAGTGTATAAACAAATGACAAATATTTTAGGTTTTTTCTTCCACCATCCCAAAGTCTTAGGTTTTTTTCATCACTAAGCACAAAACATAATAGACTATCGAAAGTTTAAAAAAATTAATTATATTTTATTTTTCAACTCCATCACAAAATTTTAGGTTTTTCCCTACTAAAAAACAAAGTTAAAAGACTATAATCCATGACATATTTTTTATATAATATAGGTAAAACTTAAACTTAAATAATGAAGCTCAAACTTATTTATATTTACCTTTTTCACATTGAATTATGGTAAATTAGATGTAAATACATTCAATATGTTTCTTTTCCATCACCAAATTTCATGTTTCTTCGTCAGTAAGCCACAGAGTTAAAAGACTATAAATGAATGACAAATATTTTAGGTTTTTTCTTCACCATCCCAAATATTAGGTTTTTTTCATCACTAAGCACCAAACATAATAGACTATAGTAAGTTTAAAAAAATAATTATATTTTATTTTTCAACTCCATCACAAAATTTTAGGTTTTTCCCCACTGAAAAACAACGTTAAAAGACAATATTCCATGAACTATTTCTCATATAATATATGTAAAAATTAAAATTAAATAATAAAGCTCAAACGTATTTATATTTACCTTTATCACATTGAATTATGATAAATTAGATGTAAATATATTCAATATGTTTCTTCTCCATCACAAAATTTCATGTTTCTTCGTCAGTAACCAACAGAGTTAAAAGACTATAAACAAATGACAAATATTTTAGGTTTTTTCTTCCACCATCCCAAAGTCTTTGGTTTTTTTCATCACTAAGAAAAAAACATAATAGACTATAGTAAGTTTAAAAAATTAATTATATTTTATTTTTCAACTCCATCACAAAACTTTAGGTTTTTCCCTACTAGAAAACAAAGTTAAAAGACTATAATCCATGACATATTTTTTATATAATATAGGTAAAAATTAAAATTAAATAATGAAGCTCAAACTTATTTATATTTACCTTTTTCACATTGAATTATGGTAAATTAGATGTAAATACATTCAATATGTTTCTTCTCCATCACCAAATTTCATGTTTCTTCGTCAGTAAGCCACAAAGTTAAAAGACTATATATGAATGACAAATATTTTAGGTTTTTTCTTCACCATCCCAAATATTAGGTTTTTTTCATCACTAAGCACCAAACATAATAGACTATAGTAAGTTTAAAAAAATAATTATATTTTATTTTTCAACTCCATCACAAAATTTTAGGTTTTTCCCCACTGAAAAACAACGTTAAAAGACAATATTCCATGAACTATTTCTCATATAATATATGTAAAAATTAAAATTAAATAATAAAGCTCAAACGTATTTATATTTACCTTTATCACATTGAATTATGATAAATTAGATGTAAATATATTCAATATGTTTCTTCTCCATCACAAAATTTCATGTTTCTTCGTCAGTAACCAACAGAGTTAAAAGACTATAAACAAATGACAAATATTTTAGGTTTTTTCTTCCACCATCCCAAAGTCTTTGGTTTTTTTCATCACTAAGAAAAAAACATAATAGACTATAGTAAGTTTAAAAAATTAATTATATTTTATTTTTCAACTCCATCACAAAACTTTAGGTTTTTCCCTACTAGAAAACAAAGTTAAAAGACTATAATCCATGACATATTTTTTATATAATATAGGTAAAAATTAAAATTAAATAATGAAGCTCAAACTTATTTATATTTACCTTTTTCACATTGAATTATGGTAAATTAGATGTAAATACATTCAATATGTTTCTTCTCCATCACCAAATTTCATGTTTCTTCGTCAGTAAGCCACAAAGTTAAAAGACTATATATGAATGACAAATATTTTAGGTTTTTTCTTCACCATCCCAAATATTAGGTTTTTTTCATCACTAAGCACCAAACATAATAGACTATAGTAAGTTTAAAAAAATAATTATATTTTATTTTTCAATTCCATCACAAAATTTTAGGTTTTTCCCCACTGAAAAACAAGGTTAAAAGACAATAATCCATGAACTATTTTTTATATAATATATGTAAAAATTAAAATTAAATAATGAAGCTCAAAATTATATATATTTACCTTTTTCACAATTAATTATGGTAAATTAGATGTGAATATATTCAATATGTTTCTTCTCCATGACAAATTTCATGTTTCTTCGTCAGTAACCAACAGAGTTAAAAGACTAGAAACAAATGACAAATTCTTTAGGTTTTTTCTTCCACCATCCCAAAGTCTTAGGTTTTTTCATCACTAAGCACAAAACATAATAGACTATTGTAAGTTTAAAAAATTAATTATATTTTATTTTTCAACTCCATCACAAAATTTTAGGTTTTACCCTACTAAAAAACAAAGTTAAAAGACTATAATCCATGACATACTTTTTATATAATATAGGTAAAACTTAAACATAAATAACGAAGCTCAAAATTATTTATATTTACCTTTTTCACATTGAATTATGGTAAATTAGATGTAAATACATTCAATATGTTTCTTTTCCATCACCAAATTTCATGTTTCTTCGTCAGTAAGCCACAGAGTTAAAAGACTATAAACGAATGCCAAATATTTTAGGTTTTTTCTTCACCATCCCAAAGTCTTACGTTTTTTTTCATCACTAAGCACCAAACATAATAGACTATAGTAAGTTTAAAAAAATAATTATATTTTATTTTTCAACTCCATCACAAAATTTTAGGTTTTTCCCCACTGAAAAAGAAGGTTAAAAGACAATAATCCATGAACTATTTTTTATATAATATATGTAAAAATTAAAATTAAATAATGGAGCTCAACCATATTTATATTTACATTTTTCACATTGAATTATGATAAATTAGATGTAAATATATTCAATATGTTTCTTTTCCATCACAAAATTTCATGTTTCTTCGTCAGTAACCAACAAAGTTAAAAGTGTATAAACAAATGACAAATATTTTAGGTTTTTTCTTCCACCATCCCAAAGTCTTAGGTTTTTTTCATCACTAAGCACAAAACATAATAGACTATCGAAAGTTTAAAAAAATTAATTATATTTTATTTTTCAACTCCATCACAAAATTTTAGGTTTTTCCCTACTAAAAAACAAAGTTAAAAGACTATAATCCATGACATATTTTTTATATAATATAGGTAAAACTTAAACTTAAATAATGAAGCTCAAACTTATTTATATTTACCTTTTTCACATTGAATTATGGTAAATTAGATGTAAATACATTCAATATGTTTCTTTTCCATCACCAAATTTCATGTTTCTTCGTCAGTAAGCCACAGAGTTAAAAGACTATAAACGAATGCCAAATATTTTAGGTTTTTTCTTCACCATCCCAAAGTCTTACGTTTTTTTTCATCACTAAGCACCAAACATAATAGACTATAGTAAGTTTAAAAAAATAATTATATTTTATTTTTCAACTCCATCACAAAATTTTAGGTTTTTCCCCACTGAAAAAGAAGGTTAAAAGACAATAATCCATGAACTATTTTTTATATAATATATGTAAAAATTAAAATTAAATAATGGAGCTCAACCATATTTATATTTAAATTTTTCACATTGAATTATGATAAATTAGATGTAAATATATTCAATATGTTTCTTTTCCATCACAAAATTTCATGTTTCTTCGTCAGTAACCAACAAAGTTAAAAGTGTATAAACAAATGACAAATATTTTAGGTTTTTTCTTCCACCATCCCAAAGTCTTAGGTTTTTTTCATCACTAAGCACAAAACATAATAGACTATCGAAAGTTTAAAAAAATTAATTATATTTTATTTTTCAACTCCATCACAAAATTTTAGGTTTTTCCCTACTAAAAAACAAAGTTAAAAGACTATAATCCATGACATATTTTTTATATAATATAGGTAAAACTTAAACTTAAATAATGAAGCTCAAACTTATTTATATTTACCTTTTTCACATTGAATTATGGTAAATTAGATGTAAATACATTCAATATGTTTCTTTTCCATCACCAAATTTCATGTTTCTTCGTCAGTAAGCCACAGAGTTAAAAGACTATAAATGAATGACAAATATTTTAGGTTTTTTCTTCACCATCCCAAATATTAGGTTTTTTTCATCACTAAGCACCAAACATAATAGACTATAGTAAGTTTAAAAAAATAATTATATTTTATTTTTCAACTCCATCACAAAATTTTAGGTTTTTCCCCACTGAAAAACAATGTTAAAAGACAATATTCCATGAACTATTTCTCATATAATATATGTAAAAATTAAAATTAAATAATAAAGCTCAAACGTATTTATATTTACCTTTATCACATTGAATTATGATAAATTAGATGTAAATATATTCAATATGTTTCTTCTCCATCACAAAATTTCATGTTTCTTCGTCAGTAACCAACAGAGTTAAAAGACTATAAACAAATGACAAATATTTTAGGTTTTTTCTTCCACCATCCCAAAGTCTTTGGTTTTTTTCATCACTAAGAAAAAAACATAATAGACTATAGTAAGTTTAAAAAATTAATTATATTTTATTTTTCAACTCCATCACAAAACTTTAGGTTTTTCCCTACTAGAAAACAAAGTTAAAAGACTATAATCCATGACATATTTTTTATATAATATAGGTAAAAATTAAAATTAAATAATGAAGCTCAAACTTATTTATATTTACCTTTTTCACATTGAATTATGGTAAATTAGATGTAAATACATTCAATATGTTTCTTCTCCATCACCAAATTTCATGTTTCTTCGTCAGTAAGCCACAGAGTTAAAAGACTATATATGAATGACAAATATTTTAGGTTTTTTCTTCACCATCCCAAATATTAGGTTTTTTTCATCACTAAGCACCAAACATAATAGACTATAGTAAGTTTAAAAAAATAATTATATTTTATTTTTCAATTCCATCACAAAATTTTAGGTTTTTCCCCACTGAAAAACAAGGTTAAAAGACAATAATCCATGAACTATTTTTTATATAATATATGTAAAAATTAAAATTAAATAATGAAGCTCAAAATTATATATATTTACCTTTTTCACAATTAATTATGGTAAATTAGATGTGAATATATTCAATATGTTTCTTCTCCATGACAAATTTCATGTTTCTTCGTCAGTAACCAACAGAGTTAAAAGACTATAAACAAATGACAAATTCTTTAGGTTTTTTCTTCCACCATCCCAAAGTCTTAGGTTTTTTCATCACTAAGCACAAAACATAATAGACTATAGTAAGTTTAAAAAATTAATTATATTTTATTTTTCAACTCCATCACAAAATTTTAGGTTTTACCCTACTAAAAAACAAAGTTAAAAGACTATAATCCATGACATACTTTTTATATAATATAGGTAAAACTTAAACATAAATAACGAAGCTCAAAATTATTTATATTTACCTTTTTCACATTGAATTATGGTAAATTAGATGTAAATACATTCAATATGTTTCTTTTCCATCACCAAATTTCATGTTTCTTCGTCAATAAGCCACATAGTTAAAAGACTATAAATAAATGACAAATATTTTACGTTTTTTCTTCACCATCCCAAATATTAGGTTTTTTTCATCACAAAGCACCAAACATAATAGACTATAGTAAGTTTAAAAAAATAATTATATTTTATTTTTCAACTCCATCAAAATTTTATAGGTTTTTTCCCACTGAAAAACAAAGTTAAAAGACTATAGTCCATGAACTATTTTTTATATAATATATGTAAAAATTAAAATTAAATAATGGAGCTCAACCATATTTATATTTACCTTTTTCACATTGTATTATGGTAAATTAGATTTAAATATATTCAATATGTTTCTTCTCCATCACAAAATTTCATGTTTCTTCGTCAGTAACCAACATAGTTAAAAGACTATAAACAAATGACAAATATTTTAGGTTTTTTCTTCCACCATCCAAAGGTCTTAGGTTTTTTTCATCACTAAGCACAAAACATAATAGACTATAGTAAGTTTAAAAAATTAATTATATTTTATTTTTCAACTCCATCACAAAATTTTAGGTTTTTCCCTACTAAAAAACAAAGTTAAAAGACTATAATCCATGATATATTTTTTTTATATAATATAGGTAAAAATTAAAATTAAATAGTGAAGCTCAAACTTATTTATATATACCTTTTTCACATTAAATTATGGTAAATTAGATGTAAATACATTTAATATGTTTCTTCTCCATCACCAAATTTCAATACTTCTTCGTTAGTAAGCCACAGAGTTATAAGACTATAAGCGAATGAAAAATATTTTAGGTTTTTTCTTCACCATCTCAAAGTCTTAGGTTTTTTTATCACTAATAACCAAACATAATAGACTATTGTAGGTGTAAAATATTAATTATATTTTATTTTTCAACTCCAACATAAAATTTTAGGTTTTTCCCCACTATAAAATAAAGATAAAAGACTATAGTCCATGACATATATTTTATATAATATAGGTAAAAATTAAAATTAAATAATGAAGCTCAAACTTATTTATGTTTATCTTTTTCACATTGAATTATGGTAAATTAGATGTAAATATATTCCATATGTTTCTTCTCCATCACCAAATTTCATGTTTCTTCGTCAGTAAGGCACGAAGTTAAAAGCCTATAAATGAATGACAAATATTTTAGGTTTTTTTCCACCATGCCAAAGTCGTAGGTTTTTTTATCACTAAGCACCATACATAATAGACCAAAGTAGGCGTAAAAATTAATTATATTTTATTTTTCAAATCCAACATAAAATTTTAGGTTTTTCCCCACTAAAAAACAAAGATAAAACACTATAGTCCATGACATATATTTTATATAATATAGGTAAGAATTAAAATTAAATAATGAAACTCAAACTTATTTATATTAACCTTTTTCAAATTTAATTATTGTAAATTAGATGTAAATATATTCAATATGTTTCTTCTCCATCACCAAATTTCATGTTTCTTCGTTAGTAAGCCACAGAGTTAAAAGACTATAACTGAATGACAAATATTTTAGGTTTTTTCCTCACCATGCCAAAGTCTTAGGTTTTTTTATCACTAAGCACCATACATAATAGACTATAGTAGGTTTAAAAAATTAATTATATTTTATTTTTCAACTCCATCACAAAATTTTAGGTTTTACCCTACTAAAAAACAAAGTTAAAAGACTATAATCCATGACATATTTTTTATATAATATAGGTAAAAATTAAAATTAAATAATGAAGCTCAAACTTATTTATATTTACCTTTTTCACATTGAATTATGGTAAATTAGATGTAAATACATTCAATATGTTTCTTCTCCATCACCAAATTTCATGTTTCTTCGTCAGTAAGCCACAGAGTTAAAAGACTATATATGAATGACAAATATTTTAGGTTTTTTCTTCACCATCCCAAATATTAGGTTTTTTTCATCACTAAGAACCAAACATAATAGACTATAGTAAGTTTAAAAAAATAATTATATTTTATTTTTCAATTCCATCACAAAATTTTAGATTTTTCCCCACTGAAAAACAAGGTTAAAAGACAATAATCCATGAACTATTTTTTATATAATATATGTAAAAATTAAAATTAAATAATGAAGCTCAAAATTATATATATTTACCTTTTTCACAATTAATTATGGTAAATTAGATGTGAATATATTCAATATGTTTCTTCTCCATGACAAATTTCATGTTTCTTCGTCAGTAACCAACAGAGTTAAAAGACTAGAAACAAATGACAAATTCTTTAGGTTTTTTCTTCCACCATCCCAAAGTCTTAGGTTTTTTAATCACTAAGCACAAAACATAATAGACTATAGTAAGTTTAAAAAATTAATTATATTTTATTTTTCAACTCCATCACAAAATTTTAGGTTTTACCCTACTAAAAAACAAAGTTAAAAGACTATAATCCATGACATACTTTTTATATAATATAGGTAAAACTTAAACATAAATAACGAAGCTCAAAATTATTTATATTTACCTTTTTCACATTGAATTATGGTAAATTAGATGTAAATACATTCAATATGTTTCTTTTCCATCACCAAATTTCATGTTTCTTCGTCAATAAGCCACATAGTTAAAAGACTATAAATAAATGACAAATATTTTAGGTTTTTTCTTCACCATCCCAAATATTAGGTTTTTTTCATCACTAAGCACCAAACATAATAGACTATAGTAAGTTTAAAAAAATAATTATATTTTATTTTTCAACTCCATCAAAATTGTTTAGGTTTTTTCCCACTGAAAAACAAAGTTAAAAGACTATAGTCCATGAACTATTTTTTATATAATATATGTAAAAATTAAAATTAAATAATGGAGCTCAACCATATTTATATTTACCTTTTTCACATTGTATTATGGTAAATTAGATTTAAATATATTCAATATGTTTCTTCTCCATCACAAAATTTCATGTTTCTTCGTCAGTAACCAACATAGTTAAAAGACTATAAACAAATGACAAATATTTTAGGTTTTTTCTTCCACCATCCAAAGGTCTTAGGTTTTTTTCATCACTAAGCACAAAACATAATAGACTATAGTAAGTTTAAAAAATTAATTATATTTTATTTTTCAACTCCATCACAAAATTTTAGGTTTTTCCCTACTAAAAAACAAAGTTAAAAGACTATAATCCATGATATATTTTTTTTATATAATATAGGTAAAAATTAAAATTAAATAGTGAAGCTCAAACTTATTTATATATACCTTTTTCACATTAAATTATGGTAAATTAGATGTAAATACATTTAATATGTTTCTTCTCCATCACCAAATTTCAATACTTCTTCGTTAGTAAGCCACAGAGTTATAAGACTATAAGCGAATGAAAAATATTTTAGGTTTTTTCTTCACCATCTCAAAGTCTTAGGTTTTTTTATCACTAATAACCAAACATAATAGACTATTGTAGGTGTAAAATATTAATTATATTTTATTTTTCAACTCCAACATAAAATTTTAGGTTTTTCCCCACTATAAAATAAAGATAAAAGACTATAGTCCATGACATATATTTTATATAATATAGGTAAAAATTAAAATTAAATAATGAAGCTCAAACTTATTTATGTTTATCTTTTTCACATTGAATTATGGTAAATTAGATGTAAATATATTCCATATGTTTCTTCTCCATCACCAAATTTCATGTTTCTTCGTCAGTAAGGCACGAAGTTAAAAGCCTATAAATGAATGACAAATATTTTAGGTTTTTTTCCACCATGCCAAAGTCGTAGGTTTTTTTATCACTAAGCACCATACATAATAGACTAAAGTAGGCGTAAAAATTAATTATATTTTATTTTTCAAATCCAACATAAAATTTTAGGTTTTTCCCCACTAAAAAACAAAGATAAAACACTATAGTCCATGACATATATTTTATATAATATAGGTAAGAATTAAAATTAAATAATGAAACTCAAACTTATTTATATTAACCTTTTTCAAATTTAATTATTGTAAATTAGATGTAAATATATTCAATATGTTTCTTCTCCATCACCAAATTTCATGTTTCTTCGTTAGTAAGCCACAGAGTTAAAAGACTATAACTGAATGACAAATATTTTAGGTTTTTTCCTCACCATGCCAAAGTCTTAGGTTTTTTTATCACTAAGCACCATACATAATAGACTATAGTAGGTTTAAAAAATTAATTATATTTTATTTTTCAACTCCATCACAAAATTTTAGGTTTTACCCTACTAAAAAACAAAGTTAAAAGACTATAATCCATGACATACTTTTTATATAATATAGGTAAAAATTAAAATTAAATAATGAAGCTCAAACTTATTTATATTTACCTTTTTCACATTGAATTATGGTAAATTAGATGTAAATACATTCAATATGTTTCTTCTCCATCACCAAATTTCATGTTTCTTCGTCAGTAAGCCACAAAGTTAAAAGACTATAAATGAATGACAAATATTTTAGGTTTTTTCTTCACCATCCCAAATCTTAGGTTTTTTTTTATTACTAAGCCCCAAACATAATAGACTATAGTAAGTTTTAAAAAATAATTATATTTTATTTTTCAACTCCATCACAAAACTTTAGGTTTTTCCCCACTGAAAAACAAGGTTAAAAGACAATAATCCATGAACTATTTTTTATATAATATATGTAAAAATTAAAATTAAATAATGAAGCTCAAAATTATTTATATTTACCTTTTTGACATTGAATTATGTTTCTTCTCCATCACCAAATATTATGTTTCTTCATCAGTAAGTGTTGAAAAGTATATTTCCGGCAAATATTTTTAATATCGTATCCACAGAGATTGGTGTTACTACCGCCGTTCTATAATTTCGATTGTTGTAAGTTCAAAAGGTATTCAGATTGTTTGTTTATGACTAAATTATTCTTTTCACTTATAAGAAAATTAAGACAATAAAAATGGTTTTAGAATAAAATGTGGAGACCTTGTCAAGATTGAGTTTCATTATCTTTGTTCTTTATATGTTCTCAACATCACATGCATGCATTCAAACTCCATTGATAGTATTCAAGTGTCCTCTCAATATTATTTATGTCTAAATAAGATTGTGACAATTATTATATAAATCTTTAGACGATCTCTCCATCTAACCATTGATATAATAATCTTGAATGTTTAACACAAATAGAAAAGTAGTGAATAAATCTATCTCTACAATTTATTCTCTACTTGGAAAAATATCTTAGGTCAAGAATTAAACTATCTTTCTCAACAATAATTCAATTCTGATTTTTCACTGTAAAAAGAAATTATATATCCTTATACCAAATGTAGTTTGTTACATGCAAGGATAGTAATATTACGTAAACAACATAGGATAATTACTACCTCAAGCTTGTCAAGAAATGGAATTAGCTACTCATCATCTTCCTTGATTCCATAGAAAATTCTTCAATAATCTCCTTTTGCATGAAAACTTCTCTCCAAGACAAGAAAGTCTCCTCTCAAGTCTTTCTCAAATCTCTTACAAACCTAAGAGTTATTAAGACTAAAGGGTGGAATCATTATGTCTTACATGCAAGGGAAAAGTATCATAAATAAGCTATGGGGCGCCACCCTACAAAAAGTGGTTTTTCTCCCAAGACATGACATGTGTCACCAACTTTGCATGTGGCTGATTTCACCCAGTTTGCGGCTCGAAGGTTGGTCGCGGCGCGAACAGTCAAAAACATAATTGCTTTGTTTTGTTTGTGTTTTCTCATCAACTCCTTTTCCAAGCTTTTATCCTCAAGAGTTGCTCTAGAGATCATTCTGTTCTTGACATACATTCTACAAAAACTAGAGAAAAAGTGAAATATCTAATCGAACAAAATAAAATAACTTAAATTAAATGTTTACAAAAATTGTGATAAAAGTCATTCGTTAAAACAAACCAATTTACGAAAGCAAGGAATGAAACACGTGTTAGAGGATGATATTCAAATGGTTCAAAAGCATACAACACTCTATTGATACACTTACTTTCAATATTAGACAAAACATGAATAAAAATAATGGTTGTCTACAAAAATTATACCAAGAAATTCCAAGTAATACATGTCCAAATTGAATCAAAACTACACACATATCATAGTGATGATGAATAATCATAAGAGTTTTCTTACACTCATCCGAACAATTAAATCAACATCAAATCGAATCATGCGTTTATCACAACATACACTAAATCATGAGAAAATTTTGAGAATCAAGAGGTCTTTTAAGGGTTATAATGTGGTTTGGGTTATAGAGAAAGGACATGATCACAATGACTCAATTAAAGATTGCATATTCTAAGAGAGCATTTCCTTTTATTCACCAATCTTCATTTTCATATTTTTATTTTTTATTTTTATTTTTTTTAATTATTTTTTTTATAACACACCACCATGAGCTTTTTCTTTTCTTTTTTCTTTTTTTTTTTGTTAGCTCTAATGTTTTCAAGGTGATGTATTATGTTTTCTCCCCAACTTTATCATTTTGACCATAGTTGATGCAATCAAGCTCTCTACTTAGACATAGGCAAAAATCAACATGTGACCAACTTTGGTTTAGGTTCACTTGAAATGAAAGAATTTAGGATTCATTTACCATATTATCAATGGTATTTAAATTTATACTTTGGATGGATCCTACTATAGGCTCAAAAGGGGTTTTACTACGGATCACTCCTCACAAGGTTTTTACTTTCTTTGGCCAAGTGGTTTTTCTCAAAAACAAAGATTGCCTCTATCCTTTTCAAAAATGTTTTCTCAAAAATTAGATTAATGTATGATTTAGCATGATAAGAATGAGTTGAAAAGAAATTATCGGTCTCCCGCATTTTAGTGTATAATGAAAGGTTACCTCACAATTGGTTAGGTCCTAATTTGATTCAAAGTAAACATGTAACTCAAGGAATTTTATGATAAAAAATTTGTAACACACCATTAAATTATTCATATAAAGTCTAAAAATAAAAATAAGGTGTACCTTGAAGTGTCGACAGCTGGTTCTTATCATCACCACTCAAATTTTCCCAACTTGTTCATCGCAATCCTCTTGGTTCCTTCAACTCACTCAAGCACAAAGACAATTAAACAAAAAGTTTTTCAAAAAAATGGGGTATACCACAAAGGTTTTTTAAAAACACACAATTTAAAAGTCACAAAATAGAAATGCATCCAACAACAAGTCTAGTGGTGAAACTAGAGCCACCAATGCACATAATGCAAAAACGAAATTAAAATAACAAAACTAAAATAACATAAAAAAAATATAACTACTACCACATAAGATCTTCACTCTTCTTCATCATCTTCACCACCTCCCGCAGTTCCTAAAACATCTTCCATCTGTGCATCTTGGTCTGTGCCTAGAGCGTGGCTACTGCTTCCTGCCCCCCTCCCCCCCATAAAAGATGGCCTGCCCTCAGGCCAATTTGCATAAGCAAAGAGTGATAAATGGGGTTTGAGGATGGTTGGTGTGAGAGGAGAGTGAGTAAAAAGAAATAGGGGAAAAAAAATTTTTTGCTTCAGTTCGCGGCTTGAAGGGTGGTCGCGGAGCGAACTGTCAAAAACAGAATGCACACTTTTCTCAGTTCGCGGAGCGAAGGGTGGTCGTGGCGCGAACTGGTTAGGATTTTGAAAATTTTTTGAATCCAATAACACCCATCCAATTGCCCCTTCATTCTTTTTCAGCACTTGTGTCAATGACTGCTCCTCTTGGGTGGATAAAACATACTTCAAATGTGGGGTAGCATTTTCAATTCCAACTTTGCTTCTTCCACTTTCTTCTTCTCATCCAACTCCTCAATTTTTTCTTCATGAGAGGTGATCTCTCCACAAGACCCTAATTCACACAAAATTTCTGCAATTTCTTTTTCCTCCTTTTCGGTTGAGACGTTATAAGCTCCTATAAGAGATCTCTCCAAGGGACTAGAAATATGGACTTGATTTGCAACTTCAATGATTTCCTCCTTGATTACATCGATTCGGAAGGAATCGTGCTTGTATTTAGGATGCTTCATGGCTTCAAAAAGATTAAAAGTTACTTCTTCATCTTGCACTCTCACTTTCATGAGACCATCATCAATGTCAATCACCATCTGGGCTGTCTTCATGAATGGACTTCCGAGAATTAAAGGAACATCACGATCCTCATCCATGTCTACTACCACAAAATCCACCGGGAAGAAGAACTTGTCTACCTTGACTAGCATATCTTGAGCAACTTCGTATGGTGAAGTGGTGGACTTGTCGGCTAGTTGGAGAGTCATTCTTGTAGACTTCATCTCAATGTTACCTAACCTTTTGACAATAGATAAGGGAATTATATTGATGCTGGATCCTAGATCAACCAAACCATTGCCAGTGTACGTATCTCCAATGGTCACCGGTAAAATTACTCGGCCCGGATCAGACTCTTTCCTTGGGATGTTTTTTTGAATTATAGCGTTGCACTGTGCATCAAGTAAAACTGTTTCATCTTCAGTATACCTCTTCTTTTTTGTGAGACTATCTTTCAAGAACTTTGCGTATTTTGGCATTTGTTCTAACGCCTCGGTGAATGGAATACTAATTTGAAGTTGCTTGAGTATATCCCTAAACTGTGCATAGTGCCTTGCATTGTCCTTCCTTGATGGTGCATGCGGGTAAGGTAAGTGTTGGGCTGGAACATGACTCACACCTTTTCCCCCTCTTTTGTTCTTCAACTTTGACTCTTTCTGAACATTACCCTCATGATTCTGTTTTTGTACAGTTCGCGGCGCGAAGCCCTGGCGCGGCGCGACCTGAGATAAAATTTTCTCCTCATCATTTTGAGCTTCCAACACTTTCTCCTCTTGGTTGCCAGCTATGATATTTGTATCATCCTCCACTATACTGCTTCTTGTAAATATTTCTTTACAATGCTCCCTTGGATTAGTTTGAGTGTTGGCGGAGAACGATGGACTTGCTTGTTGTTCTGCCAATTGTTTTGCAAGTTGGCCTACTTGAGTCTCCAAGTTTTTGATTGCTGCTTCATTGCTTTTTTGACTTGCCATGGAAGCTTGTATGAATTGTGCAAGCGTATCTTCTAACTTGGAACTTCTGCCTTGTGATTGTTGGACTTGTGTATTTGGACTTTGATATGGATTTTCTTGCTGAAAATCCTGGTTGTTGAATCTTGATTGTTGGTAGCCTTGGTTGTTCCTTTGAAAAGTGTTGTTGTGTTGTGGGGGATATCTTTGGTAACCTTGACCTTGATTGTTGACATAGCTTACTTCCTCTTGAAACGGGGGACAAAATCCGGTTGGATGATCTCCTTGACAAATTTCACAACTTGCCACTTGATGTCTAACTTGTGTTCCATGCATCTCCTTCAATTGTTGTGGGAGTTTGGACATTTGTTGAGTGAGCAGCTCCACTTGTTGAGAAAATAGCTTATTTTGAGCAAGTATGGCATCGTTGGTATTCAACTCAAGAACTCCTGCTTTCCTTTGTGAAGGACTACGGTCGTGTTGACTTTGTCGATCGTTGAGTGCCATTTGATCAATAATGGTTTTTGCTTCCTCCGCATTCTTTGACATAAGAGAACCACCTGCGGTAGCGTCTAAGAGTGTCTTTTGTGATGTTTGGAGTCCGTTGAGAAAAATGTGAATTTGTGTGAGATCATCAAAACCATGACCTTTGCATTTTCTTAACATGGATTTGAATCTTTCCCAAGCCTCGTTTAGAGACTCGTTGCTTCCTTGTGTGAATACCGAAATAGCCGTTTTGGCTTCCATGAATCGGGATTGAGGGTAATATCTCTCTAGAAATCTTTCTTCTAACAAATTCCAATCCGTCATCACTCTTGTTGGTTGATCAAGGTACCTCTTTTTTGCTTTTCCCACCAATGAGTGTGGAAACATCCTCTTGAATAAGTTTTCTTCACTTGCTTCATCTACTCCCGTAGAACCCGCAATCTCATAAAATTTGATGAGATGGTTGTACGGATCTTCATGATCCATTTCGGTGAACGGATTTGCATAAAGAAGTTGAAGGATTCCGGTCTTCATCTCCGTATTCCTTCCGCCTCGAGCAAATTGAGCTGTCCGCCTTGTATTAGCGGACATTTCGGTATGAGCGTCGTCACCCATACTTCCTTCAACGGTTTCTACAACTTCCTCTTCAATTTGGGCAAGTGCAAAATTTGTTGCTTCTTCTCTCCGGTTCCTTTCGTCGGCTAGTTTCTTTCTCCTTCGTGTCTTGCTATTAAGCCTTCAGATTGTTCTTTCAATTTTGGAGTCGAATTGAAATTGCTCCTCGGTGGCTTTTTCTCGCATGCACTAGAATCTACAAAACTAACAAACCAAGTGAAACACAAGAGTGATAGAAATAAAAATAAAAACAAGAACTTAGAATAATGAATTATTGCAATGCATGTAATATCGACACCAATCCCCGGCAACAGCGCCAATTTGTTGAAAAGTATATTTCTGGCAAATATTTTTAATATCGTATCCACAGAGATTGGTGTTATTACTGCCGTTCAAATTGTTTGTTGATGAATAAATTGTTCTTGTCACTTGTAAGAAAAAATGAGATAATAAAAATGATTTTAGAATAAAGTTTAGAAGCCTTGTCAAGATTGAGTTTCATTATATTTGTTATTTATGTATTCTTAATATCACATGCATGCATTCAAACTCCATTGATAATATTCAAGTGTCCTCTCAATAATATTTATGTCTAAATAAAATTGTGATAGTTACTATATAAATCCTTAGACGATCTCTCCATCTAACTATTGATATAATGATCTTGAATGCTTAACACAATAGAAAAAGTAGTGAATAAATCTATCTCTACAACTTATTCTCTACTTGGAAAAATATTTTAGTTCAAGAATCAAACTACCTTTTTCAACAATAATTCAATTCTAATTTTTCAATGTAAAGAGAAAATATAATTCCTTATCAAAGATGAAGTTTGTTACATGCAAGGATACAAATGTTTACATAGACAACAAAAGATAACTACTACCTCAACCTTGCCAAGAAGGAATTTAGCTACTCATCATCTTCCTTGATTCCATAGATAATTCTTCAAGAAAGTCTTCTTGCATGAAGCTTCTCCCAAAAACAAGAAAAAATCTCTCTAAAAATCTCTCTCAAATCTTCTTACAAACCTAAGAGATGCTAAGACTCTCAAGTGTAATGATTATGTCCAACATGCAAGGGAAAAGTGTCATAAATAGCCTATGGGGCGCCACCTACAAAAAGTGGTTTTACTTCCAAGACAGGACATGTGTCATTACTTTGCATGTGGCTGAAATGCACTCAGTTCGCGGCGCGAAGGGTGGCCGCGACACGAACTGTCAAAAACAGAATTGCCTGCTTTGTTGCTTCACATTGCTTTTGCCGACTTTGTTCTTCAAGTATTGCTCAGGAGATCTTATTATGCAATCATTCTTTTCTTGACAAAATTTCTACAAGACTTAAAGAAAAAGTGAAATATCTATTCGAACAAAACAAAATAACTAAAATTGAATGTTTTACTAAATTGTGATAAAAACTGTGTGATTTTAATAAGAAATTGGTAAAAGGGACCGATAAAAATATATAAAAATTAGTATCAATTGGTCCCTAACAGTAAGCCACAGAGTTACAAGACTATAAATGAATGACAAATATTTTAGGTTTTTTCTTCACCATCCCAAAGTCTTAGGTTTTTTTTATCACTAAGAACCAAACATAATAGACTATTGTAGGTGTAAAGAATTAATTATATTTTATTTTTCAACTCCAACATAAAATTTTAGGTTTTCTCCACTAAAAAACAAAGATAAAAGACTATAGTCCATGACATATATTTTATATAATATAGGTAAAAATTAAAATTAAATAATGAAGCTCAAACTTATTAATATTTAACTTTTTCACATTGAATTATGGTAAATTAGATGTAAATATATTCGATATGTTTCTTCTCCATCACCAAATATTATGTTTCTTCGTTAGTAAGCCACAGAGTTAAAAGACTATAAATGAATGACAAATATTGTAGGTTTTTTCATCACCATCCCAAAGTCTTAGGTTTTTTTTTATCACTAAGAACCAAACATAATAGACTATTGTAGGTGTAAAGAATTAATTATATTTTATTTTTCAACTCCAACATAAAATTTTAGGTTTTCCCCACTAAGAAACAAAGATAAAAGACTATAGTCCATGACATATATTTTATATAATATAGGTAAAAATTTAAAATTAATAATGAATCTCAAACTTATTTATATTTACCTTTTTCAAATTGAATTATGGTATATTAGATGTAAATATATTCAATATGTTTCTTCTCCATCACCAAATTTCATGTTTCTTCGTCAGTAAGCCACATAGTTAAAAGACTATAAATGAATGACAAATATTTTAGGTTTTTTCTTCACCATCCCAAAGTCTTAGGTTTATCTATCACTAAGCACCATACATAATAGACTAAAGTAGGTGTAAAAAATTAATTATATTTTATTTTTCAACTCCAACATAAACTTTTAGGTTTTTCCCCACTAAAAAACAAAGATAAAAGACTATAGTCCATGACATATATTTTATATAAGATAGGTAAAAATTAAAATTAAATAATGAAGCTCAAACTTATTTATATTGCCTTTTTCACATTGAATTATGGCAAATTATATGTAAATATATTCGATATGTTTCTTCTCCATCACCAAATTTCAGGTTTCTTCGTCAATAAGCCACGGAGTTAAAAGACCATAAATGATTGACAAATTCTTTAGGTTTTTTCTTCACCATGCCAAAGTCTTAGGTTTTTTTTATCACTAAGCACCATACATAATACACTATACTAGATGTAAAAAATTAATTATATTTTATTTTTCAACTCCAACAAATTTATTTAGGTTTTCCCTCACTAAAAATCAAAGATAAAAGACTATAGTCCATGACATATATTTTATATAATATAGATAACAATTAAAATTAAATAATGAAGCTCAAACTTATTTATATTTACCTTTTTCACATTGAATTATGGTAAATTAGATGTAAATATATTCGATATGCTTCTTCTCCATCACTAAATTTCATGTTTCTTCGTTAGTAAGCCACGACATTAAAAGACTATAAATGAATGATAAATAATTTAAGTTTTTTCTTCATCATCCCAAAGTCTTAGGTATTTTTATCACTAAGAACCAAACATAATAGACTATTGTAGGTGTAAAAAATGAATTATATTTTATTTTTCAACTCCAACATAAAATTTTAGAGTTTTCCCCACTAAAAAACAAAGGTAAAAGACTATAGTCTATGACATTTATTTTATATCATATAGGTAAAAATTAAAATTAAATAATGAAGCTCAAACTTATTTATATTTACATTTTTCAAATTGAATTATGGTAAATTAGATGTAAATATATTCAATATGTTTCTTCTCCATCACCAAATTTCATGTTTCTTCGTAAGTAAGCCACATAGTTAAAAGACTATAAATGAATGACAAATATTTTAGGTTTTTTTTTCACCATGCCAAAGTCTTAGGTTTTTTAATCACTAAGCACCATACATGATTGACTATAGTAGGCGTAAAAATTAATTATATTTTATTTTTCAAATCCAACATAAAATTTTAGTTTTTCCCCACTAAAAAACAAAGATAAAACACTATAGTCCATGACATATATTTTATATAATATATGTAAAAATTAAAATTAAATAAAGAAGCTCAAACTTATTTATATTTTCCTTTTTCACATTGAATTATGGTAAATTAGATGTAAATATATTCAATATGTTTCTTCTCCATCACCAAATTTCATGTTTCTTTATTAGTAAGCCACAGAGTTAAAAGACTATAAATGAATGACAAATATTTTTGGTTTTTTCTTCACCATGCCAAAGTATTAGGTTTTTTTTATCACTAAGCACCATACATAATAGACTATAGTAGGCGTAAAAATTAATTATATTTTATTTTTCAAATCCAACATAAAATTTTAGGTTTTTCCCCACTAAAAAACAAAGATAAAAGACTATAGTCCATGACATATATTTTATATAATATAGGTAAAAAGTAAAATTAAATAATGAAGCTCAAACTTATTTACATATACCTTTTTCACATTTAATTATGGAAAATTAGATGTAAATATATTCGATATGTGTCTTCTCCATCACCAAATTCCAGGTTTCTTCAGCAGTAATCCACGGAGTTAAAAGACTATAAATGAATGACAAATATTTTAGGTTTTTTCTTCACCATGCCAAAGTCTTAGGTTTTTTTATCACTAAGCACCATAGATAATAGACTATAGTAGGTGTAAAAAACTAATTATATTTTATTTTTCAACTCCAACAAAACATCTTAGGTTTTTCCCCACTAAAAAACAAAGATAAAAGACTATAGTCCATGACATATATTTTATGTAATATAGGTAAAAATTAAAATTATAAAATGAAGCTCAAACTTATTTATATTTAACTTTTTCACATTGAATTATGGTAAATTAGATGTAAATATATTCAATATGTTTCTTCTCCATCACCAAATATTATGTTTCTTCATCAGCAAGCTACAGAGTTAAAAGACTATGAACGAATGACAAATATTTTGAGGTTTTTTCTTCACCATCCCAAAGTCTTAGGATTTTTTTATCACTAAGAACCAAACATAATAGACTATTGTAGTTGTAAAGATTTAATTATATTTTATTTATCAACTCCAACATAAAACTTTAGGTTTTCTCCACTAAAAAACACAAGATAAAAGACTATAGTCCATGACATATATTTTATAAAATATAGGTAAAAATTAAAATTCAATAATGAAGCTCAAACTTATTTATATTTAACTTTTTCACATTGAATTATGGTAAATTAGATGTAAATATATTCAATATGTTTCTTCTCCATCACCAAATTTCACGTTTCTTCGTCAGTAAGCCACATAATTAAAAGACTATAAATGAATGAAAAATATTTTAGGTTTTTTCTTCACCATCCCAAAGACTTAAGTTTTTATATCAGTAAGCACCATACATAATAGACTATAGTAGGTGTAAAAAATTAAGTATATTATATTTTTAAACTACAACATAAATTTTTTGGTTTTTCCCCACTAAAAAACAAAGTTAAAAGAGTATAGTCCATGACATATATTTTATATAATATAGGTAATAATTAAAATTAAATAATGAAGCTCAAAATTATTTATATTACCTTTTTCAAATTGAATTATGGCAAATTATATGTAAAAATATTCGATAAGTTTCTTCTCCATCACCAAATTTCAGGTTTCTTTGTCTGTAAGCCACGGAGTTAAAAGACTATAAATGAATGACAAATATTTTAGGTTTTTTCTTCACCATGCCAAAGTCTTAGGTTTTTTTATCACTAAGAACCATCCATAATAGACTATAGTAGATGTAAAAAATTAATTATATTTTATTTTTCAACTCCAACATAAAATTTTAGGTTTTTCCCCACTAAAAAACAAAGATAAAAGACTATAGTCCATGACATATATTTTATATAATATAGGTAAAAATTAAAATTAAATAATGAAGCTCAAACTTATTTATATCTAGCTTTTTCACATTGAATTATGGAAAATTAGATGTAAATATATTCGATATGTTTCTTCTCCATCACCAAATTTCAGGTTTCTTCGGCAGTAATCTACGGAGTTAAAAGACTATAAATGAATGAAAAATATTTTAGGTTTTTTCTTCACCATGCCAAAGTCTTAGGTTTTTTTATCACTAAGCACCATACATAATAGACTATAGTAGGAGTAAAAAACGAATTATATTTTGTTTTTCAACTCCAACATAAAATTTTAGGTTTTCTCCACTATAAGACAAAGATAAAAGACTATAGTCCATGACATATATATTATATAATATAGGTATAAATTAAAATAAAAAAATGAAGCTCAAACTTATTGATATTTAACTTTTTCACATTGAAATATGGTAAATTAGATGTAAATATATTCAATATGTTTCTTCTCCATCACCCAATATTATGTTTCTTCGTCAGTAAGCCAAAGAGTTAAAAGACTATAAATGAATGACAAATATTTTAGGTTTTTTCATCACCATCCCAAAGTCTTAGGTTTTTTTTATCACTAAGAACCAAACATAATAGTCTATTGTAGGTGTAAAGAATTAATTATATTTTATTTTTCAACTCCAACATAAAATTTTAGGTTTTCCACACTAAGAAATAAAGATAAAAGACTATAGTCCATGACATATATTTTATATAATATAGGTAAAAATTAAAATTTAATAATGAATCTCAAACTGATTTATATTTACCTTTTTCACATTGAATTATGGTATATTAGATGTAAATATATTCAATATGTTTCTTCTCCATCACCAAATTTCATGTTTCTTCGTCAGTAAGCCACATAGTTAAAAGACTATAAAGGAATGACTAATATTTTAGGTTTTTTCTTCACCATCACCAAAGTCTTAGGTTTTTTTATTACTAAGAACCAAACATAATAGACTATTGTAGGTGTAAAAAATTAATTATATTTTATTTTTCAACTCCAACATAAAATTTTAGGGTTTTCCCCACTAAAAAACAAAGGTAAAAGACTATAGTCCATGACAATTATTTTATATCATATAGGTAAAAATTAAAATTAAATAATGAAGCTCAAACTTATTTATATTTACCTTTTTCACATTGAATTATGGTAAATTAGATGCAAATATATTCGATATGTTTCTTCTCCATCACCAAATTTCAGGTTTCTTCGGCAGTAATCTACGTAGTTAAAAGACTATAAATGAATGAAAAATATTTTAGGTTTTTTCTTCACCGTGCCAAAGTCTTAGGTTTTTTTTATCACTAAGCTCCATACATAATAGACTATAGTAGGCGTAAAAATTAATTATATGTTATTTTTCAAATCCAACATAAAATTTTAGGTTTTTCCCCACTAAAAAACAAAGATAAAAGACTATAGTCCATGACATATATTTTATATAATATAGGTAAAAATTAAAATTAAATAATGAAGCTCAAACTTATTTATATTTACCTTTTTCACATTGAATTATGGAAAATTAGATATAAATATATTCGATATGTTTCTTCTCCATCACCAAATTTCAGGTTTCTTCGGCAGTAATCTACGGAGTTAAAAGACTATAAATGAATGAAAAATATTTTAGGTTTTTTCTTCACCATGCCAAAGTCTTAGGTTTTTTTTATCACTAACACCATACATAATAGACTATAGTAGGAGTAAAAAACGAATTATATTTTGTTTTTCAACTCCAACATAAAATTTTAGGTTTTCTCCACTATAAAACAAAGATAAAAGACTATAGTTCATGACATATATTTTATATAATATAGGTATAAATTAAAATAAAAAAATGAAGCTCAAAATTATTGATATTTAACTTTTTCACATTGAATTATGGTAAATTAGATGTAAATATATTCAATATGTTTCTTCTCCATCACCCAATATTATGTTTCTTCGTCAGTAAGCCAAAGAGTTAAAAGACTATAAATGAATGACAAATATTTTAGGTTTTTCATCACCATCCCAAAGTCTTAGGTTTTTTTATCACTAAGAACCAAACATAATAGTCTATTTTAGGTGTAAAGAATTATTATATTTTATTTTTCAACTCCAACATAAAATTTTAGGTTTTCCTCACTAAGAAACAAAGATAAAAGACTATAGTCCATGACATATATTTTATATAATATAGGTAAAAATTAAAATTTAATAATGAATCTCAAACTTATTTATATCTACCTTTTTCAAATTGAATTATGGTATATTAGACGTAAATATATTCAATATGTTTCTTCTCCATCACCAAATTTCATGTTTCTTCGTCAGTAAGCCACATAGTTAAAAGACTATAAATGAATGACTAATATTTTTGGTTTTTTCTTCACCATCCCAAAGTCTTAGGTTTTTATATCACTAAGAACCATACATAATAGACTATAGTAGGTGTAAAAAATTAATTATATTTTGTTTTTCAACTCCAACATAAACTTTTAGGTTTTGCCCACTAAAAAACAAAGATAAAAGACTATAGTCCATGACATATATTTCATATAATATAGGTATAAATTAAAATAAAAAAATGAAGCTCAAACTTATTTATATTTACCTTTTTCACATTGAATTATGGTAAATTAGATGCAAATATATTCGATATGTTTCTTCTCCATCACCAAATTTCAGGTTTCTTCGGCTGTAATCTACGGAGTTAAAAGACTATAAACGAATGAAAAATATTTTAGGTTTTTTCTTCACCATGCCAGAGTCTTAGGTTTTTTTATCACTAAGCACCATACATAATAGACTATAGTAGGCGTAAAAATTAATTATATGTTATTTTTCAAATCCAACATAAAATTTTAGGTTTTTCCCCACTAAAAAACAAAGATAAAAGACTATAGTCCATGACATATATTTTATATAATATAGGTAAAAATTAAAATTAAATAATGAAGCTCAAACTTATTTATATTTACCTTTTTCACATTGAATTATGGAAAATTAGATATAAATATATTCGATATGTTTCTTCTCCATCACCAAATTTCAGGTTTCTTCGGCAGTAATCTACGGAGTTAAAAGACTATAAATGAATGAAAAATATTTTAGGTTTTTTCTTCACCATGCCAAAGTCTTAGGTTTTTTTATCACTAAGCACCATACATAATAGACTATAGTAGGAGTAAAAAACGAATTATATTTTGTTTTTCAACTCCAACATAAAATTTTAGGTTTTCTCCACTATAAAACAAAGATAAAAGACTATAGTCCATGACATATATTTTATATAATATAGGTATAAATTAAAATAAAAAAATGAAGCTCAAAATTATTGATATTTAACTTTTTCACATTGAATTATGGTAAATTAGATGTAAATATATTCAATATGTTTCTTCTCCATCACCCAATATTATGTTTCTTCGTCAGTAAGCCAAAGAGTTAAAAGACTATAAATGAATGACAAATATTTTAGGTTTTTTCATCACCATCCCAAAGTCTTAGGTTTTTTATTACTAAGAACCAAACATAATAGTCTATTGTAGGTGTAAAGAATTAATTATATTTTATTTTTCAACTCCAACATAAAATTTTAGGTTTTCCTCACTAAGAAACAAAGATAAAAGACTATAGTCCATGACATATATTTTATATAATATAGGTAAAAATTAAAATTTAATAATGAATCTCAAACTTATTTATATTTACCTTTTTCACATTGAATTATGGTATATTAGATGTAAATATATTCAATATGTTTCTTCTCCATCACCAAATTTCATGTTTCTTCGTCAGTAAGCCACATAGTTAAAAGACTATAAATGAATGAAAAATATTTTAGGTTTTTTCTTCACCATGCCAAAGTCTTAGGTTTTTTTATCACTAAGCACTATACATAATAGACTATAGTAGGAGTAAAAAAATGAATTATATTTTGTTTTTCAACTCCAACATAAAATTTTAGGTTTTCTCCACTATAAAACAAAGATAAAAGACTATAGTCCATGACATATATTTCATATAATATAGGTATAAATTAAAATAAAAAAAATGAAGCTCAAACTTATTGATATTCAACTTTTTCACATTGAAATATGGTAAATTAGATGTAAATATATTCAATATGTTTCTTCTCCATCACCCAATATTATGTTTCTTCGTCAGTAAGCCAAAGAGTTAAAAGACTATAAATGAATGACAAATATTTTAGGTTTTTCATCACCATCCCAAAGTCTTAGGTTTTTTTATCACTAAGAACCAAACATAATAGTCTATTTTAGGTGTAAAGAATTATTATATTTTATTTTTCAACTCCAACATAAAATTTTAGGTTTTCCTCACTAAGAAACAAAGATAAAAGACTATAGTCCATGACATATATTTTATATAATATAGGTAAAAATTAAAATTTAATAATGAATCTCAAACTTATTTATATCTACCTTTTTCAAATTGAATTATGGTATATTAGACGTAAATATATTCAATATGTTTCTTCTCCATCACCAAATTTCATGTTTCTTCGTCAGTAAGCCACATAGTTAAAAGACTATAAATGAATGACTAATATTTTAGGTTTTTTCTTCACCATCCCAAAGTCTTAGGTTTTTATATCACTAAGAACCATACATAATAGACTATAGTAGGTGTAAAAAATTAATTATATTTTATTTTTCAACTCCAACATAAACTTTTAGGTTTTGCCCACTAAAAAACAAAGATAAAAGACTATAGTCGATGACAATTATTTTATATAATATAGGTAAAAATTAAAATTAAATAATGAAGCTCAAACTTATTTATATTTACCTTTTTCACATTGAATTATGGTAAATTAGATGCAAATATATTCGATATGTTTCTTCTCCATCACCAAATTTCAGGTTTCTTCGGCTGTAATCTACGGAGTTAAAAGACTATAAACGAATGAAAAATATTTTAGGTTTTTTCTTCACCATGCCAGAGTCTTAGGTTTTTTTATCACTAAGCACCATACATAATAGACTATAGTAGGCGTAAAAATTAATTATATGTTATTTTTCAAATCCAACATAAAATTTTAGGTTTTTCCCCACTAAAAAACAAAGATAAAAGACTATAGTCCATGACATATATTTTATATAATATAGGTAAAAATTAAAATTAAATAATGAAGCTCAAACTTATTTATATTTACCTTTTTCACATTGAATTATGGAAAATTAGATATAAATATATTCGATATGTTTCTTCTCCATCACCAAATTTCAGGTTTCTTCGGCAGTAATCTCCGGAGTTAAAAGACTATAAATGAATGAAAAATATTTTAGGTTTTTTCTTCACCATGCCAAAGTCTTAGGTTTTTTTATCACTAAGCACCATACATAATAGACTATAGTAGGAGTAAAAAACGAATTATATTTTGTTTTTCAACTCCAACATAAAATTTTAGGTTTTCTCCACTATAAAACAAAGATAAAAGACTATAGTCCATGACATATATTTTATATAATATAGGTATAAATTAAAATAAAAAAATGAAGCTCAAAATTATTGATATTTAACTTTTTCACATTGAATTATGGTAAATTAGATGTAAATATATTCAATATGTTTCTTCTCCATCACCCAATATTATGTTTCTTCGTCAGTAAGCCAAAGAGTTAAAAGACTATAAATGAATGACAAATATTTTAGGTTTTTTCATCACCATCCCAAAGTCTTAGGTTTTTTATTACTAAGAACCAAACATAATAGTCTATTGTAGGTGTAAAGAATTAATTATATTTTATTTTTCAACTCCAACATAAAATTTTAGGTTTTCCTCACTAAGAAACAAAGATAAAAGACTATAGTCCATGACATATATTTTATATAATATAGGTAAAAATTAAAATTTAATAAAGAATCTCAAACTTATTTATATTTACCTTTTTCACATTGAATTATGGTATATTAGATGTAAATATATTCAATATGTTTCTTCTCCATCACCAAATTTCATGTTTCTTCGTCAGTAAGCCACATAGTTAAAAGACTATAAAGGAATGACTAATATTTTAGGTTTTTTCTTCACCATCCCAAAGTCTTAGGTTTTTATAGTACTAAGCACCATACATAATAGACTATAGTAGGTGTAAAAAATTAATTATATTTTATTCTTCAACTCTAACATAAACTTTTAGGTTTTCCTCACTAAGAAACAAAGATAAAAGACTATAGTCCATGACATATATTTTATATAATATAGGTATAAATTAAAATAAAAAAATGAAGCTCAAACTTATTGATATTTAACTTTTTCACATTGAAATATGGTAAATTAGATGTAAATATATTCAATATGTTTCTTCTCCATCACCCAATATTATGTTTCTTCGTCAGTAAGCCAAAGAGTTAAAAGACTATAAATGAATGACAAATATTTTAGGTTTTTCATCACCATCCCAAAGTCTTAGGTTTTTTTATCACTAAGAACCAAACATAATAGTCTATTTTAGGTGTAAAGAATTAATTATATTTTATTTTTCAACTCCAACATAAAATTTTAGGTTTTCCTCACTAAGAAAAAAAGATAAAAGACTATAGTCCATGACATATATTTTATATAATATAGGTAAAAATTAAAATTTAATAATGAATCTCAAACTTATTTATATTTACCTTTTTCACATTGAATTATGGTATATTAGATGTAAATATATTCAATAAGTTTCTTCTCCATCACCAAATTTCATGTTTCTTCGTCAGTAAGCCACATAGTTAAAAGACTATAAAGGAATGACTAATATTTTAGGTTTTTTCTTCACCATCACCAAAGTCTTAGGTTTTTTTATCACTAAGAACCAAACATAATAGACTATTGTAGGTGTAAAAAATTAATTATATTTTATTTTTCAACTCCAACATCAAATTTTTGGGTTTTCCCCACTAAAAAACAAAGGTAAAAAGACTATAGTCTATGACAATTATTTTATATCATATAGGTAAAAATTAAAATTAAATAATGAAGCTCAAACTTATTTATATTTACCTTTTTCACATTGAATTATGGTAAATTAGATGCAAATATATTCGATATGTTTCTTCTCCATCACCAAATTTCAGGTTTCTTCGGCAGTAATCTACGGAGTTAAAAGACTATAAATGAATGAAAAACATTTTAGGTTTTTTCTTCACCGTGCCAAAGTCTTAGGTTTTTTTTATCACTAAGCTCCATACATAATAGACTATAGTAGGCGTAAAAATTAATTATATGTTATTTTTCAAATCCAACATAAAATTTTAGGTTTTTCCCCACTAAAAAACAAAGATAAAAGACTATAGTCCATGACATATATTTTATATAATATAGGTAAAAATTAAAATTAAATAATGAAGCTCAAACTTATTTATATTTACCTTTTTCACATTGAATTATGGAAAATTAGATGTAAATATATTCGATATGTTTCTTCTCCATCACCAAATTTCAGGTTTCTTCGGCAGTAATCTACGGAGTTAAAAGACTATAAATGAATGAAAAATATTTTAGGTTTTTTCTTCACCATGCCAAAGTCTTAGGTTTTTTTATCACTAAGCACCATACATAATAGACTATAGTAGGAGTAAAAAACGAATTATATTTTGTTTTTCAACTCCAACATAAAATTTTAGGTTTTCTCCACTATAAAACAAAGATAAAAGACTATAGTCCATGACATATATTTTATATAATATAGGTATAAATTAAAATAAAAAAATGAAGCTCAAACTTATTGATATTCAACTTTTTCACATTGAATTATGGTAAATTAGATGTAAATATATTCAATATGTTTCTTCTCCATCACCCAATATTATGTTTCTTCGTCAGTAAGCCAAAGAGTTAAAAGACTATAAACGAATGACAAATATTTTAGGTTTTTTCATCACCATCCCAAAGTCTTAGGTTTTTTTTATCACTAAGAACCAAACATAATAGTCTATTGTAGGTGTAAAGAATTAATTATATTTTATTTTTCAACTCCAACATAAAATTTTAGGTTTTCCTCACTAAGAAACAAAGATAAAAGACTATAATCCATGACATATATTTTATATAATATAGGTAAAAATTAAAATTTAATAATAAATGTCAAAATTATTTATATTTACCTTTTTCACATTGAATTATGGTATATTAGATGTAAATATATTCAATATGTTTTTTCTCCATCACCAAATTTCATGTTTCTTCGTCAGTAAGCCACATAGTTAAAAGACTATAAAGGAATGACTAATATTTTAGGTTTTTTCTTCACCATCCCAAAGTCTTAGGTTTTTATATCACTAAGCACCATACATAATAGACTATAGTAGGTGTAAAAAATTAATTATATTTTATTTTTCAACTCCAACATAAACTTTTAGGTTTTCCTCACTAAGAAACAAAGATAAAAGACTATAGTCCATGACATATATTTTATATAATATAGGTAAAAATTAAAATTTAATAATGAATCTCAAACTTATTTATATTTACCTTTTTCACATTGAATTATGGTATATTAGACGTAAATATATTCAATATGTTTCTTCTCCATCACCAAATTTCATGTTTCTTCGTCAGTAAGCCACATAGTTAAAAGACTATAAATGAGTGACTAATATTTTAGGTTTTATCTTCACCATCCCAAAGTCTTAGGTTTTTATATCACTAAGAACCATACATAATAGACTATAGTAGGTGTAAAAAATTAATTATATTTTATTTTTCAACTCCAACATAAACTTTTAGGTTTTGCCCACTAAAAAACAAAGATAAAAGACTATAGTCCATGACAATTATTTTATATAATATAGGTAAAAATTAAAATTAAATAATGAAGCTCAAACTTATTTATATTTACCTTTTTCACATTGAATTATGGTAAATTAGATGCAAATATATTCGATATGTTTCTTCTCCATCACCAAATTTCAGGTTTCTTCGGCTGTAATCTACGGAGTTAAAAGACTATAAACGAATGAAAAATATTTTAGGTTTTTTCTTCACCATGCCAAAGTCTTAGGTTTTTTTATCACTAAGCACCATATATAATACACTATAGTAGGCGTAAAAATTAATTATATGTTATTTTTCAAATCCAACATAAAATTTTAGGTTTTTCCCCACTAAAAAACAAAGATAAAAGACTATAGTCCATGACATATATTTTATATAATATAGGTAAAAATTAAAATTAAATAATTAAGCTCAAACTTATTTATATTTACCTTTTTCACATTGAATTATGGAAAATTAGATATAAATATATTCGATATGTTTCTTCTCCATCACCAAATTTCAGGTTTCTTCGGCAGTAATCTACGGAGTTAAAAGACTATAAATGAATGAAAAATATTTTAGGTTTTTTCTTCACCATGCCAAAGTCTTAGGTTTTTTTATCACTAACACCATACATAATAGACTATAGTAGGAGTAAAAAACGAATTATATTTTGTTTTTCAACTCCAACATAAAATTTTAGGTTTTCTCCACTATAAAACAAAGATAAAAGACTATAGTCCATGACATATATTTTATATAATATAGGTATAAATTAAAATAAAAAAATGAAGCTCAAACTTATTGATATTTAACTTTTTCACATTGAATTATGGTAAATTAGATGTAAATATATTCAATATGTTTCTTCTCCATCACCCAATATTATGTTTCTTCGTCAGTAAGCCAAAGAGTTAAAAGACAATAAATGAATGACAAATATTTTAGGTTTTTTCATCACCATCCCAAAGTCTTAGGTTTTTTTATCACTAAGAACCAAACATAATAGTCTATTGTAGGTGTAAAGAATTAATTATATTTTATTTTTCAACTCCAACATAAAATTTTAGGTTTTCCTCACTAAGAAACAAAGATAAAAGACTATAGTCCATGACATATATTTTATATAATATAGGTAAAAATTAAAATTTAATAATGAATCTCAAACTTATTTATATTTACCTTTTTCACATTGAATTATGGTATATTAGATGTAAATATATTCAATATGTTTCTTCTCCATCACTAAATTTCATGTTTCTTCGTCAGTAAGCCACATAGTTAAAAGACTATAAAGGAATGACTAATATTTTAGGTTTTTTCTTCACCATCCCAAAGTCTTAGGTTTTTATATCACTAAGCACCATACATAATAGAATATAGTAGGTGTAAAAAATTAATTATATTTTATTTTTCAACTCCAACATAAACGTTTAGGTTTTCCTCACTAAGAAACAAAGATAAAAGACTATAGTCCATGACATATATTTTATATAATATAGGTATAAATTAAAATAAAAAAATGAAGCTCAAACTTATTGATATTTAACATTTTTCACATTGAAATATGGTAAATTAGATGTAAATATATTCAATATGTTTCTTCTCCATCACCCAATATTATGTTTCTTCGTCAGTAAGCCAAAGAGTTAAAAGACTATAAATGAATGACAAATATTTTAGGTTTTTTCATCACCATCCCAAAGTCTTAGGTTTTTTTATCACTAAGAACCAAACATAATAGTCTATTTTAGGTGTAAAGAATTAATTATATTTTATTTTTCAACTCCAACATAAAATTTTAGGTTTTCCTCACTAAGAAAAAAAGATAAAAGACTATAGTCCATGACATATATTTTATATAATATAGGTAAAAATTAAAATTTAATAATGAATCTCAAACTTATTTATATTTACCTTTTTCACATTGAATTATGGTATATTAGATGTAAATATATTCAATAAGTTTCTTCTCCATCACCAAATTTCATGTTTCTTCGTCAGTAAGCCACATAGTTAAAAGACTATAAAGGAGTGACTAATATTTTAGGTTTTTTCTTCACCATCACCAAAGTCTTAGGTTTTTTTATCACTAAGAACCAAACATAATAGACTATTGTAGGTGTAAAAAATTAATTATATTTTATTTTTCAACTCCAACATCAAATTTTAGGGTTTTCCCCACTAAAAAACAAAGGTAAAAAGACTATAGTCCATGACAATTATTTTATATCATATAGGTAAAAATTAAAATTAAATAATGAAGCTCAAACTTATTTATATTTACCTTTTTCACATTGAATTATGGTAAATTAGATGCAAATATATTCGATATGTTTCTTCTCCATCACCAAATTTCAGGTTTCTTCGGCAGTAATCTACGGAGTTAAAAGACTATAAATGAATGAAAAACATTTTAGGTTTTTTCTTCACCGTGCCAAAGTCTTAGGTTTTTTTTATCACTAAGCTCCATACATAATAGACTATAGTAGGCGTAAAAATTAATTATATGTTATTTTTCAAATCCAACATAAAATTTTAGGTTTTTCCCCACTAAAAAACAAAGATAAAAGACTATAGTCCATGACATATATTTTATATAATATAGGTAAAAATTAAAATTAAATAATGAAGCTCAAACTTATTTATATTTACCTTTTTCACATTGAATTATGGAAAATTAGATGTAAATATATTCGATATGTTTCTTCTCCATCACCAAATTTCAGGTTTCTTCGGCAGTAATCTACGGAGTTAAAAGACTATAAATGAATGAAAAATATTTTAGGTTTTTTCTTCACCATGCCAAAGTCTTAGGTTTTTTTATCACTAAGCACCATACATAATAGACTATAGTAGGAGTAAAAAACGAATTATATTTTGTTTTTCAACTCCAACATAAAATTTTAGGTTTTCTCCACTATAAAACAAAGATAAAAGACTATAGTCCATGACATATATTTTATATAATATAGGTATAAATTAAAATAAAAAAATGAAGCTCAAACTTATTGATATTCAACTTTTTCACATTGAATTATGGTAAATTAGATGTAAATATATTCAATATGTTTCTTCTCCATCACCCAATATTATGTTTCTTCGTCAGTAAGCCAAAGAGTTAAAAGACTATAAACGAATGACAAATATTTTAGGTTTTTTCATCACCATCCCAAAGTCTTAGGTTTTTTTTATCACTAAGAACCAAACATAATAGTCTATTGTAGGTGTAAAGAATTAATTATATTTTATTTTTCAACTCCAACATAAAATTTTAGGTTTTCCTCACTAAGAAACAAAGATAAAAGACTATAATCCATGACATATATTTTATATAATATAGGTAAAAATTAAAATTTAATAATAAATGTCAAAATTATTTATATTTACCTTTTTCACATTGAATTATGGTATATTAGATGTAAATATATTCAATATGTTTTTTCTCCATCACCAAATTTCATGTTTCTTCGTCAGTAAGCCACATAGTTAAAAGACTATAAAGGAATGACTAATATTTTAGGTTTTTTCTTCACCATCCCAAAGTCTTAGGTTTTTATATCACTAAGCACCATACATAATAGACTATAGTAGGTGTAAAAAATTAATTATATTTTATTTTTCAACTCCAACATAAACTTTTAGGTTTTCCTCACTAAGAAACAAAGATAAAAGACTATAGTCCATGACATATATTTTATATAATATAGGTAAAAATTAAAATTTAATAATGAATCTCAAACTTATTTATATTTACCTTTTTCACATTGAATTATGGTATATTAGACGTAAATATATTCAATATGTTTCTTCTCCATCACCAAATTTCATGTTTCTTCGTCAGTAAGCCACATAGTTAAAAGACTATAAATGAGTGACTAATATTTTAGGTTTTATCTTCACCATCCCAAAGTCTTAGGTTTTTATATCACTAAGAACCATACATAATAGATTATAGTAGGTGTAAAAAATTAATTATATTTTATTTTTCAACTCCAACATAAACTTTTAGGTTTTGCCCACTAAAAAACAAAGATAAAAGACTATAGTCCATGACAATTATTTTATATAATATAGGTAAAAATTAAAATTAAATAATGAAGCTCAAACTTATTTATATTTACCTTTTTCACATTGAATTATGGTAAATTAGATGCAAATATATTCGATATGTTTCTTCTCCATCACCAAATTTCAGGTTTCTTCGGCTGTAATCTACGGAGTTAAAAGACTATAAACGAATGAAAAATATTTTAGGTTTTTTCTTCACCATGCCAAAGTCTTAGGTTTTTTTATCACTAAGCACCATATATAATACACTATAGTAGGCGTAAAAATTAATTATATGTTATTTTTCAAATCCAACATAAAATTTTAGGTTTTTCCCCACTAAAAAACAAAGATAAAAGACTATAGTCCATGACATATATTTTATATAATATAGGTAAAAATTAAAATTAAATAATTAAGCTCAAACTTATTTATATTTACCTTTTTCACATTGAATTATGGAAAATTAGATATAAATATATTCGATATGTTTCTTCTCCATCACCAAATTTCAGGTTTCTTCGGCAGTAATCTACGGAGTTAAAAGACTATAAATGAATGAAAAATATTTTAGGTTTTTTCTTCACCATGCCAAAGTCTTAGGTTTTTTTATCACTAACACCATACATAATAGACTATAGTAGGAGTAAAAAACGAATTATATTTTGTTTTTCAACTCCAACATAAAATTTTAGGTTTTCTCCACTATAAAACAAAGATAAAAGACTATAGTCCATGACATATATTTTATATAATATAGGTATAAATTAAAATAAAAAAATGAAGCTCAAACTTATTGATATTTAACTTTTTCACATTGAATTATGGTAAATTAGATGTAAATATATTCAATATGTTTCTTCTCCATCACCCAATATTATGTTTCTTCGTCAGTAAGCCAAAGAGTTAAAAGACTATAAATGAATGACAAATATTTTAGGTTTTTTCATCACCATCCCAAAGTCTTAGGTTTTTTTATCACTAAGAACCAAACATAATAGTCTATTGTAGGTGTAAAGAATTAATTATATTTTATTTTTCAACTCCAACATAAAATTTTAGGTTTTCCTCACTAAGAAACAAAGATAAAAGACTATAGTCCATGACATATATTTTATATAATATAGGTAAAAATTAAAATTTAATAATGAATCTCAAACTTATTTATATTTACCTTTTTCACATTGAATTATGGTATATTAGATGTAAATATATTCAATATGTTTCTTCTCCATCACTAAATTTCATGTTTCTTCGTCAGTAAGCCACATAGTTAAAAGACTATAAAGGAATGACTAATATTTTAGGTTTTTTCTTCACCATCCCAAAGTCTTAGGTTTTTATATCACTAAGCACCATACATAATAGACTATAGTAGGTGTAAAAAATTAATTATATTTTATTTTTCAACTCCAACATAAACGTTTAGGTTTTCCTCACTAAGAAACAAAGATAAAAGACTATAGTCCATGACATATATTTTATATAATATAGGTATAAATTAAAATAAAAAAATGAAGCTCAAACTTATTGATATTTAACATTTTTCACATTGAAATATGGTAAATTAGATGTAAATATATTCAATATGTTTCTTCTCCATCACCCAATATTATGTTTCTTCGTCAGTAAGCCAAAGAGTTAAAAGACTATAAATGAATGACAAATATTTTAGGTTTTTTCATCACCATCCCAAAGTCTTAGGTTTTTTTATCACTAAGAACCAAACATAATAGTCTATTTTAGGTGTAAAGAATTAATTATATTTTATTTTTCAACTCCAACATAAAATTTTAGGTTTTCCTCACTAAGAAAAAAAGATAAAAGACTATAGTCCATGACATATATTTTATATAATATAGGTAAAAATTAAAATTTAATAATGAATCTCAAACTTATTTATATTTACCTTTTTCACATTGAATTATGGTATATTAGATGTAAATATATTCAATAAGTTTCTTCTCCATCACCAAATTTCATGTTTCTTCGTCAGTAAGCCACATAGTTAAAAGACTATAAAGGAGTGACTAATATTTTAGGTTTTTTCTTCACCATCACCAAAGTCTTAGGTTTTTTTATCACTAAGAACCAAACATAATAGACTATTGTAGGTGTAAAAAATTAATTATATTTTATTTTTCAACTCCAACATCAAATTTTAGGGTTTTCCCCACTAAAAAACAAAGGTAAAAAGACTATAGTCCATGACAATTATTTTATATCATATAGGTAAAAATTAAAATTAAATAATGAAGCTCAAACTTATTTATATTTACCTTTTTCACATTGAATTATGGTAAATTAGATGCAAATATATTCGATATGTTTCTTCTCCATCACCAAATTTCAGGTTTCTTCGGCAGTAATCTACGGAGTTAAAAGACTATAAATGAATGAAAAACATTTTAGGTTTTTTCTTCACCGTGCCAAAGTCTTAGGTTTTTTTTATCACTAAGCTCCATACATAATAGACTATAGTAGGCGTAAAAATTAATTATATGTTATTTTTCAAATCCAACATAAAATTTTAGGTTTTTCCCCACTAAAAAACAAAGATAAAAGACTATAGTCCATGACATATATTTTATATAATATAGGTAAAAATTAAAATTAAATAATGAAGCTCAAACTTATTTATATTTACCTTTTTCACATTGAATTATGGAAAATTAGATGTAAATATATTCGATATGTTTCTTCTCCATCACCAAATTTCAGGTTTCTTCGGCAGTAATCTACGGAGTTAAAAGACTATAAATGAATGAAAAATATTTTAGGTTTTTTCTTCACCATGCCAAAGTCTTAGGTTTTTTTATCACTAAGCACCATACATAATAGACTATAGTAGGAGTAAAAAACGAATTATATTTTGTTTTTCAACTCCAACATAAAATTTTAGGTTTTCTCCACTATAAAACAAAGATAAAAGACTATAGTCCATGACATATATTTTATATAATATAGGTATAAATTAAAATAAAAAAATGAAGCTCAAACTTATTGATATTCAACTTTTTCACATTGAATTATGGTAAATTAGATATAAATATATTCAATATGTTTCTTCTCCATCACCCAATATTATGTTTCTTCGTCAATAAGCCAAAGAGTTAAAAGACTATAAATGAACGACAAATATTTTAGGTTTTTTCATCACCATCCCAAAGTCTTAGGTTTTTTTATCACTAAGAACCAAACATAATAGTCTATTGTAGGTGTAAAGAATTAATTATATTTTATTTTTCAACTCCAACATAAAATTTTAGGTTTTCCTCACTAAGAAACAAAGATAAAAGACTATAATCCATGACATATATTTTATATAATATAGGTAAAAATTAAAGTTTAATAATAAATGTCAAAATTATTTATATTTACCTTTTTCACATTGAATTATGGTATATTAGATGTAAATATATTCAATATGTTTTTTCTCCATCACCAAATTTCATGTTTCTTCGTCAGTAAGCCACATAGTTAAAAGACTATAAAGGAATGACTAATATTTTAGGTTTTTTCTTCACCATCCCAAAGTCTTAGGTTTTTATATCACTAAGCACCATACATAATAGACTATAGTAGGTGTAAAAAATTAATTATATTTTATTTTTCAACTCCAACATAAACTTTTAGGTTTTCCTCACTAAGAAACAAAGATAAAAGACTATAGTCCATGACATATATTTTATATAATATAGGTAAAAATTAAAATTTAATAATGAATCTCAAACTTATTTATATTTACCTTTTTCACATTGAATTATGGTATATTAGACATAAATATATTCAATATGTTTCTTCTCCATCACCAAATTTCATGTTTCTTCGTCAGTAAGCCACATAGTTAAAAGACTATAAATGAATGACTAATATTTTAGGTTTTTTCTTCACCATCCCAAAGTCTTAGGTTTTTATATCACTAAGAACCATACATAATAGACTATATTAGGTGTAAAAAATTAATTATATTTTATTTTTCAACTCCAACATAAACCTTTAGGTTTTGCCCACTAAAAAACAAAGATAAAAGACTATAGTCCATGACAATTATTTTATATAATATAGGTAAAAATTAAAATTAAATAATGAAGCTCAAACTTATTTATATTTACCTTTTTCACATTGAATTATGGTAAATTAGATGCAAATATATTCGATATGTTTCTTCTCCATCACCAAATTTCAGGTTTCTTCGGCTGTAATCTACGGAGTTAAAAGACTATAAACGAATGAAAAATATTTTAGGTTTTTTCTTCACCATGCCAAAGTCTTAGGTTTTTTTATCACTAAGCACCATATATAATACACTATAGTAGGCGTAAAAATTAATTATATGTTATTTTTCAAATCCAACATAAAATTTTAGGTTTTTCCCCACTAAAAAACAAAGATAAAAGACTATAGTCCATGACATATATTTTATATAATATAGGTAAAAATTAAAATTAAATAATGAAGCTCAAACTTATTTATATTTACCTTTTTCACATTGAATTATGGAAAATTAGATATAAATATATTCGATATGTTTCTTCTCCATCACCAAATTTCAGGTTTCTTCGGCAGTAATCTACGGAGTTAAAAGACTATAAATGAATGAAAAATATTTTAGGTTTTTTCTTCACCATGCCAAAGTCTTAGGTTTTTTTATCACTAACACCATACATAATAGACTATAGTAGGAGTAAAAAACGAATTATATTTTGTTTTTCAACTCCAACATAAAATTTTAGGTTTTCTCCACTATAAAACAAAGATAAAAGACTATAGTCCATGACATATATTTTATATAATATAGGTATAAATTAAAATAAAAAAATGAAGCTCAAACTTATTGATATTTAACTTTTTCAAATTGAATTATGGTAAATTAGATGTAAATATATTCAATATGTTTCTTCTCCATCACCCAATATTATGTTTCTTCGTCAGTAAGCCAAAGAGTTAAAAGACTATAAATGAATGACAAATATTTTAGGTTTTTTCATCACCATCCTAAAGTCTTCGGTTTTTTTATCACTAAGAACCAAACATAATAGTCTATTGTAGGTGTAAAGAATTAATTATATTTTATTTTTCAACTCCAACATAAAATTTTAGGTTTTCCTCACTAAGAAACAAAGATAAAAGACTATAGTCCATGACATATATTTTATATAATATAGGTAAAAATTAAAATTTAATAATGAATCTCAAACTTATTTATATTTACCTTTTTCACATTGAATTATGGTATATTAGATGTAAATATATTCAATATGTTTCTTCTCCATCACTAAATTTCATGTTTCTTCGTCAGTAAGCCAAAGAGTTAAAAGACTATAAATGAATGACAAATATTTTAGGTTTTTTCATCACCATCCCAAAGTCTTAGGTTTTTTTATCACTAAGAACCAAACATAATAGTCTATTGTAGGTGTAAAGAATTAATTATATTTTATTTTTCAACTCCAACATAAAATTTTAGGTTTTCCTCACTAAGAAACAAAGATAAAAGACTATAGTCCATGACATATATTTTATATAATATAGGTATAAATTAAAATAAAAAAATGAAGCTCAAACTTATTTATATTTACCTTTTTCACATTGAATTATGGTATATTAGATGTAAATATATTCAATATGTTTCTTCTCCATCACCAAATTTCATGTTTCTTCGTCAGTAAGCCACATAGTTAAAAGACTATAAAGGAATGACTAATATTTTAGGTTTTTTCTTCACCATCCCAAAGTCTTAGGTTTTGATATCACTAAGCACCATACATAATAGACTATAGTAGGTGTAAAAAATTAATTATATTTTATTTTTCAACTCCAACATAAACTTTTAGGTTTTCCTCACTAAGAAACAAAGATAAAAGACTATAGTCCATGACATATATTTTATATAATATAGGTATAAATTAAAATAAAAAAATGAAGCTCAAACTTATTGATATTTAACTTTTTCACATTGAAATATGGTAAATTAGATGTAAATATATTCAATATGTTTCTTCTTCATCACCCAATATTATGTTTCTTCGTCAGTAAGCCAAAGAGTTAAAAGACTATAAATGAATGACAAATATTTTAGGTTTTTTCATCACCATCCCAAAGTCTTAGGTTTTTTTATCACTAAGAACCAAACATAATAGTCTATTGTAGGTGTAAAGAATTAATTATATTTTATTTTTCAACTCCAACATAAACTTTTAGGTTTTCCTCACTAAGAAACAAAGATAAAAGACTATAGTCCATGACATATATTTTATATAATATAGGTATAAATTAAAATAAAAAAATGAAGCTCAAACTTATTGATATTTAACTTTTTCACATTGAAATATGGTAAATTAGAGGTAAATATATTCAATATGTTTCTTCTCCATCACCCAATATTATGTTTCTTCGTCAGTAAGCCAAAGAGTTAAAAGACTATAAATGAATGACAAATATTTTAGGTTTTTTCATCACCATCCCAAAGTCTTAGGTTTTTTTATCACTAAGAACCAAACATAATAGTCTATTGTAGGTGTAAAGAATTAATTATATTTTAATTTTCAACTCCAACATAAAATTTTAGGTTTTCCTCACTAAGAAACAAAGATAAAAGACTATAGTCCATGACATATATTTTATATAATATAGGTAAAAATTAAAATTTAATAATGAATCTCAAACTTATTTATATTTACCTTTTTCACATTGAATTATGGTATATTAGATGTAAATATATTCAATATGTTTCTTCTCCATCACCAAATTTCATGTTTCTTCGTCAGTAAGCCACATAGTTAAAAGACTATAAAGGAATGACTAATATTTTAGGTTTTTTCTTCACCATCACCAAAGTCTTAGGTTTTTTTATCACTAAGAACCAAACATAATAGACTATTGTAGGTGTAAAAAATTAATTATATTTTATTTTTCAACTCCAAGATAAAATTTTAGGGTTTTCCCCACTAAAAAACAAAGGTAAAAGACTATAGTCCATGACAATTATTTTATATCATATAGGTAAAAATTAAAATTAAATAATGAAGCTCAAACTTATTTATATTTACCTTTTTCACATTGAATTATGGTAAATTAGATGCAAATATATTCGATATGTTTCTTCTCCATCACCCAATATTATGTTTCTTCGTCAGTAAGCCAAAGAGTTAAAAGACTATAAATGAATGACAAATATTTTAGGTTTTTTCATCACCATCCCAAAGTCTTAGGTTTTTTTATCACTAAGAACCAAACATAATAGTCTATTGTAGGTGTAAAGAATTAATTATATTTTATTTTTCAACTTCAACATAAAATTTTAGGTTTTCCTCACTAAGAAACAAAGATAAAAGACTATAGTCCATGACATATATTTTATATAATATAGGTAAAAATTAAAATTTAATAATGAATCTCAAACTTATTTATATTTACCTTTTTCACATTGAATTATGGTATATTAGATGTAAATATATTCAATATGTTTCTTCTCCATCACCAAATTTCATGTTTCTTCGTCAGTAAGCCACATAGTTAAAAGACTATAAAGGAATGACTAATATTTTAGGTTTTTTCTTCACCATCCCAAAGTCTTAGGTTTTGATATCACTAAGCACCATACATAATAGACTATAGTAGGTGTAAAAAATTAATTATATTTTATTTTTCAACTCCAACATAAACTTTTAGGTTTTCCTCACTAAGAAACAAAGATAAAAGACTATAGTCCATGACATATATTTTATATAATATAGGTATAAATTAAAATAAAAAAATGAAGCTCAAACTTATTGATATTTAACTTTTTCACATTGAAATATGGTAAATTAGATGTAAATATATTCAATATGTTTCTTCTCCATCACCCAATATTATGTTTCTTCGTCAGTAAGCCAAAGAGTTAAAAGACTATAAATGAATGACAAATATTTTAGGTTTTTTCATCACCATCCCAAAGTCTTAGGTTTTTTTATCACTAAGAACCAAACATAATAGTCTATTGTAGGTGTAAAGAATTAATTATATTTTATTTTTCAACTCCAACATAAAATTTTAGGTTTTCCTCACTAAGAAACAAAGATAAAAGACTATAGTCCATGACATATATTTTATATAATATAGGTATAAATTAAAATAAAAAAATGAAGCTCAAACTTATTTATATTTACCTTTTTCACATTGAATTATGGTATATTAGATGTAAATATATTCAATATGTTTCTTCTCCATCACCAAATTTCATGTTTCTTCGTCAGTAAGCCACATAGTTAAAAGACTATAAAGGAATGACTAATATTTTAGGTTTTTTCTTCACCATCCCAAAGTCTTAGGTTTTGATATCACTAAGCACCATACATAATAGACTATAGTAGGTGTAAAAAATTAATTATATTTTATTTTTCAACTCCAACATAAACTTTTAGGTTTTCCTCACTAAGAAACAAAGATAAAAGACTATAGTCCATGACATATATTTTATATAATATAGGTATAAATTAAAATAAAAAAATGAAGCTCAAACTTATTGATATTTAACTTTTTCACATTGAAATATGGTAAATTAGATGTAAATATATTCAATATGTTTCTTCTCCATCACCCAATATTATGTTTCTTCGTCAGTAAGCCAAAGAGTTAAAAGACTATAAATGAATGACAAATATTTTAGGTTTTTTCATCACCATCCCAAAGTCTTAGGTTTTTTTATCACTAAGAACCAAACATAATAGTCTATTGTAGGTGTAAAGAATTAATTATATTTTATTTTTCAACTCCAACATAAACTTTTAGGTTTTCCTCACTAAGAAACAAAGATAAAAGACTATAGTCCATGACATATATTTTATATAATATAGGTATAAATTAAAATAAAAAAATGAAGCTCAAACTTATTGATATTTAACTTTTTCACATTGAAATATGGTAAATTAGAGGTAAATATATTCAATATGTTTCTTCTCCATCACCCAATATTATGTTTCTTCGTCAGTAAGCCAAAGAGTTAAAAGACTATAAATGAATGACAAATATTTTAGGTTTTTTCATCACCATCCCAAAGTCTTAGGTTTTTTTATCACTAAGAACCAAACATAATAGTCTATTGTAGGTGTAAAGAATTAATTATATTTTAATTTTCAACTCCAACATAAAATTTTAGGTTTTCCTCACTAAGAAACAAAGATAAAAGACTATAGTCCATGACATATATTTTATATAATATAGGTAAAAATTAAAATTTAATAATGAATCTCAAACTTATTTATATTTACCTTTTTCACATTGAATTATGGTATATTAGATGTAAATATATTCAATATGTTTCTTCTCCATCACCAAATTTCATGTTTCTTCGTCAGTAAGCCACATAGTTAAAAGACTATAAAGGAATGACTAATATTTTAGGTTTTTTCTTCACCATCACCAAAGTCTTAGGTTTTTTTATCACTAAGAACCAAACATAATAGACTATTGTAGGTGTAAAAAATTAATTATATTTTATTTTTCAACTCCAAGATAAAATTTTAGGGTTTTCCCCACTAAAAAACAAAGGTAAAAGACTATAGTCCATGACAATTATTTTATATCATATAGGTAAAAATTAAAATTAAATAATGAAGCTCAAACTTATTTATATTTACCTTTTTCACATTGAATTATGGTAAATTAGATGCAAATATATTCGATATGTTTCTTCTCCATCACCCAATATTATGTTTCTTCGTCAGTAAGCCAAAGAGTTAAAAGACTATAAATGAATGACAAATATTTTAGGTTTTTTCATCACCATCCCAAAGTCTTAGGTTTTTTTATCACTAAGAACCAAACATAATAGTCTATTGTAGGTGTAAAGAATTAATTATATTTTATTTTTCAACTTCAACATAAAATTTTAGGTTTTCCTCACTAAGAAACAAAGATAAAAGACTATAGTCCATGACATATATTTTATATAATATAGGTAAAAATTAAAATTTAATAATGAATCTCAAACTTATTTATATTTACCTTTTTCACATTGAATTATGGTATATTAGATGTAAATATATTCAATATGTTTCTTCTCCATCACCAAATTTCATGTTTCTTCGTCAGTAAGCCACATAGTTAAAAGACTATAAAGGAATGACTAATATTTTAGGTTTTTTCTTCACCATCACCAAAGTCTTAGGTTTTTTTATCACTAAGAACCAAACAAAATAGACTATTGTAGGTGTAAAAAATTAATTATATTTTATTTTTCAACTCCAAGATAAAATTTTAGGGTTTTCCCCACTAAAAAACAAAGGTAAAAGACTATAGTCCATGACAATTATTTTATATCATATAGGTAAAAATTAAAATTAAATAATGAAGCTCAAACTTATTTATATTTACCTTTTTCACATTGAATTATGGTAAATTAGATGCAAATATATTCGATATGTTTCTTCTCCATCACCCAATATTATGTTTCTTCGTCAGTAAGCCAAAGAGTTAAAAGACTATAAATGAATGACAAATATTTTAGGTTTTTTCATCACCATCCCAAAGTCTTAGGTTTTTTTATCACTAAGAACCAAACATAATAGTCTATTGTAGGTGTAAAGAATTAATTATATTTTATTTTTCAACTTCAACATAAAATTTTAGGTTTTCCTCACTAAGAAACAAAGATAAAAGACTATAGTCCATGACATATATTTTATATAATATAGGTAAAAATTAAAATTTAATAATGAATCTCAAACTTATTTATATTTACCTTTTTCACATTGAATTATGGTATATTAGATGTAAATATATTCAATATGTTTCTTCTCCATCACCAAATTTCATGTTTCTTCGTCAGTAAGCCACATAGTTAAAAGACTATAAAGGAATGACTAATATTTTAGGTTTTTTCTTCACCATCCCAAAGTCTTAGGTTTTGATATCACTAAGCACCATACATAATAGACTATAGTAGGTGTAAAAAATTAATTATATTTTATTTTTCAACTCCAACATAAACTTTTAGGTTTTCCTCACTAAGAAACAAAGATAAAAGACTATAGTCCATGACATATATTTTATATAATATAGGTATAAATTAAAATAAACAAATGAAGCTCAAACTTATTGATATTTAACTTTTTCACATTGAAATATGGTAAATTAGATGTAAATATATTCAATATGTTTCTTCTCCATCACCCAATATTATGTTTCTTCGTCAATAAGCCAAAGAGTTAAAAGACTATAAATGAATGACAACTATTTTAGGTTTTTTCATCACCATCCCAAAGTCTTAGGTTTTTTTATCACTAAGAACCAAACATAATAGTCTATTGTAGGTGTAAAGAATTAATTATATTTTAATTTTCAACTCCAACATAAAATTTTAGGTTTTCCTCACTAAGAAACAAAGATAAAAGACTATAGTCCATGACATATATTTTATATAATATAGGTAAAAATTAAAATTTAATAATGAATCTCAAACTTATTTATATTTACCTTTTTCACATTGAATTATTGTATATTAGATGTAAATATATTCAATATGTTTTTTCTCCATCACCAAATTTCATGTTTCTTCGTCAGTAAGCCACATAGTTAAAAGACTATAAAGGAATGACTAATATTTTAGGTTTTTTCTTCACCATCACCAAAGTCTTAGGTTTTTTTATCACTAAGAACCAAACAAAATAGACTATTGTAGGTGTAAAAAATTAATTATATTTTATTTTTCAACTCCAAGATAAAATTTTAGGGTTTTCCCCACTAAAAAACAAAGGTAAAAGACTATAGTCCATGACAATTATTTTATATCATATAGGTAAAAATTAAAATTAAATAATGAAGCTCAAACTTATTTATATTTACCTTTTTCACATTGAATTATGGTAAATTAGATGCAAATATATTCGATATGTTTCTTCTCCATCACCCAATATTATGTTTCTTCGTCAGTAAGCCAAAGAGTTAAAAGACTATAAATGAATGACAAATATTTTAGGTTTTTTCATCACCATCCCAAAGTCTTAGGTTTTTTTATCACTAAGAACCAAACATAATAGTCTATTGTAGGTGTAAAGAATTAATTATATTTTAATTTTCAACTCCAACATAAAATTTTAGGTTTTCCTCACTAAGAAACAAAGATAAAAGACTATAGTCCATGACATATATTTTATATAATATAGGTAAAAATTAAAATTTAATAATGAATCTCAAACTTATTTATATTTACCTTTTTCACATTGAATTATGGTATATTAGATGTAAATATATTCAATATGTTTCTTCTCCATCACCAAATTTCATGTTTCTTCGTCAGTAAGCCACATAGTTAAAAGACTATAAAGGAATGACTAATATTTTAGGTTTTTTCTTCACCATCACCAAAGTCTTAGGTTTTTTTATCACTAAGAACCAAACATAATAGACTATTGTAGGTGTAAAAAATTAATTATATTTTATTTTTCAACTCCAAGATAAAATTTTAGGGTTTTCCCCACTAAAAAACAAAGGTAAAAGACTATAGTCCATGACAATTATTTTATATCATATAGGTAAAAATTAAAATTAAATAATGAAGCTCAAACTTATTTATATTTACCTTTTTCACATTGAATTATGGTAAATTAGATGCAAATATATTCGATATGTTTCTTCTCCATCACCCAATATTATGTTTCTTCGTCAGTAAGCCAAAGAGTTAAAAGACTATAAATGAATGACAAATATTTTAGGTTTTTTCATCACCATCCCAAAGTCTTAGGTTTTTTTATCACTAAGAACCAAACATAATAGTCTATTGTAGGTGTAAAGAATTAATTATATTTTATTTTTCAACTTCAACATAAAATTTTAGGTTTTCCTCACTAAGAAACAAAGATAAAAGACTATAGTCCATGACATATATTTTATATAATATAGGTAAAAATTAAAATTTAATAATGAATCTCAAACTTATTTATATTTACCTTTTTCACATTGAATTATGGTATATTAGATGTAAATATATTCAATATGTTTCTTCTCCATCACCAAATTTCATGTTTCTTCGTCAGTAAGCCACATAGTTAAAAGACTATAAAGGAATGACTAATATTTTAGGTTTTTTCTTCACCATCCCAAAGTCTTAGGTTTTGATATCACTAAGCACCATACATAATAGACTATAGTAGGTGTAAAAAAATAATTATATTTTATTTTTCAACTCCAACATAAACTTTTAGGTTTTCCTCACTAAGAAACAAAGATAAAAGACTATAGTCCATGACATATATTTTATATAATATAGGTATAAATTAAAATAAAAAAATGAAGCTCAAACTTATTGATATTTAACTTTTTCACATTGAAATATGGTAAATTAGATGTAAATATATTCAATATGTTTCTTCTCCATCACCCAATATTATGTTTCTTCGTCAGTAAGCCAAAGAGTTAAAAGACTATAAATGAATGACAAATATTTTAGGTTTTTTCATCACCATCCCAAAGTCTTAGGTTTTTTTATCACTAAGAACCAAACATAATAGTCTATTGTAGGTGTAAATAATTAATTATATTTTATTTTTCAACTCCAACATAAAATTTTAGGTTTTCCTCACTAAGAAACAAAGATAAAAGACTATAGTCCATGACATATATTTTATATAATATAGGTAAAAATTAAAATTTAATAATGAATCTCAAACTTATTTATATTTACCTTTTTCACATTGAATTATGGTATATTAGATGTAAATATATTCAATATGTTTCTTCTCCATCACTAAATTTCATGTTTCTTCGTCAGTAAGCCACATAGTTAAAAGACTATAAAGGAATGACTAATATTTTAGGTTTTTTCTTCACCAACCCAAAGTCTTAGGTTTTTATATCACTAAGCACCATACATAATAGACTATAGTAGGTGTAAAAAATTAATTATATTTTATTTTTCATCTCCAACATAAACGTTTAGGTTTTCCTCACTAAGAAACAGAGATAAAAGACTATAGTCCATGACATATATTTTATATAATATAGGTATAAATTAAAATAAAAAAATGAAGCTCAAACTTATTGATATTTAACTTTTTCACATTGAAATATGGTAAATTAGATGTAAATATATTCAATATGTTTCTTCTCCATCACCCAATATTATGTTTCTTCGTCACTAAGCCAAAGAGTTAAAAGACTATAAATGAATGACAACTATTTTAGGTTTTTTCATCACCATCCCAAAGTCTTAGGTTTTTTTATCACTAAGAACCAAAAATAATAGTCTATTGTAGGTGTAAAGAATTAATTATATTTTATTTTTCAACTTCAACATAAAATTTTAGGTTTTCCTCACTAAGAAACAAAGATAAAAGACTATAGTCCATGACATATATTTTATATAATATAGGTAAAAATTAAAATTTAATAATGAATCTCAAACTTATTTATATTTACCTTTTTCACATTGAATTATGGTATATTAGATGTAAATATATTCAATATGTTTCTTCTCCATCACCAAATTTCATGTTTCTTCGTCAGTAAGCCACATAGTTAAAAGACTATAAAGGAATGACTAATATTTTAGGTTTTTTCTTCACCATCCCAAAGTCTTAGGTTTTTATATCACTAAGCACCATACATAATAGACTATATTAGGTGTAAAAAATTAATTATATTTTATTTTTCAACTCCAACATAAACTTTTAGGTTTTCCTCACTAAGAAACAAAGATAAAAGATTATAGTCCATGACATATATTTTATATAATATAGGTAAAAATTAAAATAAAAAAATGAAGCTCAAACTTATTTATATTTAACTTTTTCACATTGAAATATGGTAAATTAGATGCAAATATATTCGATATGTTTCTTCTCCATCACCCAATATTATGTTTCTTCGTCAGTAAGCCAAAGAGTTAAAAGACTATAAATGAATGACAAATATTTTAGGTTTTTTCATCACCATCCCAAAGTCTTAGGTTTTTTTATCACTAAGAACCAAACATAATAGTCTATTGTAGGTGTAAAGAATTAATTATATTTTATTTTTCAACTTCAACATAAAATTTTAGGTTTTCCTCACTAAGAAACAAAGATAAAAGACTATAGTCCATGACATATATTTTATATAATATAGGTAAAAATTAAAATTTAATAATGAATCTCAAACTTATTTATATTTACCTTTTTCACATTGAATTATGGTATATTAGATGTAAATATATTCAATATGTTTCTTCTCCATCACCAAATTTCATGTTTCTTCGTCAGTAAGCCACATAGTTAAAAGACTATAAAGGAATGACTAATATTTTAGGTTTTTTCTTCACCATCCCAAAGTCTTAGGTTTTGATATCACTAAGCACCATACATAATAGACTATAGTAGGTGTAAAAAAATAATTATATTTTATTTTTCAACTCCAACATAAACTTTTAGGTTTTCCTCACTAAGAAACAAAGATAAAAGACTATAGTCCATGACATATATTTTATATAATATAGGTATAAATTAAAATAAAAAAATGAAGCTCAAACTTATTGATATTTAACTTTTTCACATTGAAATATGGTAAATTAGATGTAAATATATTCAATATGTTTCTTCTCCATCACCCAATATTATGTTTCTTCGTCAGTAAGCCAAAGAGTTAAAAGACTATAAATGAATGACAAATATTTTAGGTTTTTTCATCACCATCCCAAAGTCTTAGGTTTTTTTATCACTAAGAACCAAACATAATAGTCTATTGTAGGTGTAAAGAATTAATTATATTTTATTTTTCAACTCCAACATAAAATTTTAGGTTTTCCTCACTAAGAAACAAAGATAAAAGACTATAGTCCATGACATATATTTTATATAATATAGGTAAAAATTAAAATTTAATAATGAATCTCAAACTTATTTATATTTACCTTTTTCACATTGAATTATGGTATATTAGATGTAAATATATTCAATATGTTTCTTCTCCATCACTAAATTTCATGTTTCTTCGTCAGTAAGCCACATAGTTAAAAGACTATAAAGGAATGACTAATATTTTAGGTTTTTTCTTCACCAACCCAAAGTCTTAGGTTTTTATATCACTAAGCACCATACATAATAGACTATAGTAGGTGTAAAAAATTAATTATATTTTATTTTTCATCTCCAACATAAACGTTTAGGTTTTCCTCACTAAGAAACAGAGATAAAAGACTATAGTCCATGACATATATTTTATATAATATAGGTATAAATTAAAATAAAAAAATGAAGCTCAAACTTATTGATATTTAACTTTTTCACATTGAAATATGGTAAATTAGATGTAAATATATTCAATATGTTTCTTCTCCATCACCCAATATTATGTTTCTTCGTCACTAAGCCAAAGAGTTAAAAGACTATAAATGAATGACAACTATTTTAGGTTTTTTCATCACCATCCCAAAGTCTTAGGTTTTTTTATCACTAAGAACCAAAAATAATAGTCTATTGTAGGTGTAAAGAATTAATTATATTTTATTTTTCAACTTCAACATAAAATTTTAGCTTTTCCTCACTAAGAAACAAAGATAAAAGACTATAGTCCATGACATATATTTTATATAATATAGGTAAAAATTAAAATTTAATAATGAATCTCAAACTTATTTATATTTACCTTTTTCACATTGAATTATGGTATATTAGATGTAAATATATTCAATATGTTTCTTCTCCATCACCAAATTTCATGTTTCTTCGTCAGTAAGCCACATAGTTAAAAGACTATAAAGGAATGACTAATATTTTAGGTTTTTTCTTCACCATCCCAAAGTCTTAGGTTTTTATATCACTAAGCACCATACATAATAGACTATATTAGGTGTAAAAAATTAATTATATTTTATTTTTCAACTCCAACATAAACTTTTAGGTTTTCCTCACTAAGAAACAAAGATAAAAGACTATAGTCCATGACATATATTTTATATAATATAGGTAAAAATTAAAATAAAAAAATGAAGCTCAAACTTATTTATATTTAACTTTTTCACATTGAAATATGGTAAATTAGATGCAAATATATTCGATATGTTTCTTCTCCATCACCCAATATTATGTTTCTTCGTCAGTAAGCCAAAGAGTTAAAAGACTATAAATGAATGACAAATATTTTAGGTTTTTTCATCACCATCCCAAAGTCTTAGGTTTTTTTATCACTAAGAACCAAACATAATAGTCTATTGTAGGTGTAAAGAATTAATTATATTTTATTTTTCAACTTCAACATAAAATTTTAGGTTTTCCTCACTAAGAAACAAAGATAAAAGACTATAGTCCATGACATATATTTTATATAATATAGGTAAAAATTAAAATTTAATAATGAATCTCAAACTTATTTATATTTACCTTTTTCACATTGAATTATGGTATATTAGATGTAAATATATTCAATATGTTTCTTCTCCATCACCAAATTTCATGTTTCTTCGTCAGTAAGCCACATAGTTAAAAGACTATAAAGGAATGACTAATATTTTAGGTTTTTTCTTCACCATCCCAAAGTCTTAGGTTTTGATATCACTAAGCACCATACATAATAGACTATAGTAGGTGTAAAAAAATAATTATATTTTATTTTTCAACTCCAACATAAACTTTTAGGTTTTCCTCACTAAGAAACAAAGATAAAAGACTATAGTCCATGACATATATTTTATATAATATAGGTATAAATTAAAATAAAAAAATGAAGCTCAAACTTATTGATATTTAACTTTTTCACATTGAAATATGGTAAATTAGATGTAAATATATTCAATATGTTTCTTCTCCATCACCCAATATTATGTTTCTTCGTCAGTAAGCCAAAAAGTTAAAAGACTATAAATGAATGACAAATATTTTAGGTTTTTTCATCACCATCCCAAAGTCTTAGGTTTTTTTATCACTAAGAACCAAACATAATAGTCTATTGTAGGTTTAAAGAATTAATTATATTTTATTTTTCAACTCCAACATAAAATTTTAGGTTTTCCTCACTAAGAAACAAAGATAAAAGACTATAGTCCATGACATATATTTTATATAATATAGGTAAAAATTAAAATTTAATAATGAATCTCAAACTTATTTATATTTACCTTTTTCACATTGAATTATGGTATATTAGATGTAAATATATTCAATATGTTTCTTCTCCATCACCAAATTTCATGTTTCTTCGTCAGTAAGCCACACAGTTAAAAGACTATAAAGGAATGACTAATATTTTAGGTTTTTTCTTCACCATCACCAAAGTCTTAGGTTTTTTTATCACTAAGAACCAAACATAATAGACTATTGTAGGTGTAAAAAATTAATTATATTTTATTTTTCAACTCCAACATAAAATTTTAGGGTTTTCCCCACTAAAAAACAAAGGTAAAAGACTATAGTCCGTGACAATTATTTTATATCATATAGGTAAAAATTAAAATTAAATAATGAAGCTCAAACTTATTTATATTTACCTTTTTCACATTGAATTATGGTAAATTAGATGCAAATATATTCGATATGTTTCTTCTCCATCACCAAATTTCAGGTTTCTTCGGCAGTAATCTACGGAGTTAAAAGACTATAAATGAATGAAAAATATTTTAGGTTTTTTCTTCACCGTGCCAAAGTCTTAGGTTTTTTTTATCACTAAGCTCCATACATAATAGACTATAGTAGGCATAAAAATTTATATGTTATTTTTCAAATCCAACATAAAATTTTAGGTTTTTCCCCACTAAAAAACAAAGATAAAAGACTATAGTCCATGACATATATTTTATATAATATAGGTAAAAATTAAAATTAAATAATGAAGCTCAAACTTATTTATATTTACCTTTTTCACATTGAATTATGGAAAATTAGATGTAAATATATTCGATATGTTTCTTCTCCATCACCAAATTTCAGGTTTCTTCGGCAGTAATCTACGGAGTTAAAAGACTATAAATGAATGAAAAATATTTTAGGTTTTTTCTTCACCATGCCAAAGTCTTAGGTTTTTTTATCACTAAGCACCATACATAATAGACTATAGTAGGAGTAAAAAACGAATTATATTTTGTTTTTCAACTCCAACATAAAGTTTTAGGTTTTCTCCACTATAAAACAAAGATAAAAGACTATAGTCCATGACATATATTTTATATAATATAGGTATAAATTAAAATAAAAAAATGAAGCTCAAACTTATTGATATTCAAATTTTTCACATTGAATTATGGTAAATTAGATGTAAATATATTCAATATGTTTCTTCTCCATCACCCAATATTATGTTTCTTCGTTAGTAAGCCAAATAGTTAAAAGACTATAAATGATTGACAAATATTTTAGGTTTTTTCATCACCATCCCAAAGTCTTAGGTTTTTTTTATCACTAAGAACCAAACATAATAGTCTATTGTAGGTGTAAAGAATTAATTATATTTTATTTTTCAACTCCAACGTAAAATTTTAGGTTTTCCTCACTAAGAAACAAAGATAAAAGACTATAGTCCATGACATATATTTTATATAATATAGGTAAAAATTAAAATTTAATAATGAATGTCAAAATTATTTATATTTACCTTTTTCACATTGAATTATGGTATATTAGATGTAAATATATTCAATATGTTTTTTCTCCATCACCAAATTTCATGTTTCTTCGTCAGTAAGCCACATAGTTAAAAGACTATAAAGGAATGACTAATATTTTAGGTTTTTTCTTCACCATCCCAAAGTCTTAGGTTTTTATATCACTAAGCACCATACATAATAGACTATAGTAGGTGTAAAAAATTAATTATATTTTATTTTTCAACTCCAACATAAACTTTTAGGTTTTCCTCACTAAGAAACAAAGATAAAAGACTATAGTCCATGACATATATTTTATATAATATAGGTAAAAATTAAAATTTAATAATGAATCTCAAAATTATTTAGATTTACCTTTTTCACATTGAATTATGGTATATTAGACGTAAATATATTCAATATGTTTCTTCTCCATCACCAAATTTCATGTTTCTTCGTCAGTAAGCCACATAGTTAAAAGACTATAAATGAATGACTAATATTTTAGGTTTTTTCTTCACCATCCCAAAGTCTTAGGTTTTTATATCACTAAGAACCATACATAATAGACTATAGTAGGTGTAAAAAATTAATTATATTTTATTTTTCAACTCCAACATAAACTTTTAGGTTTTGCCCACTAAAAAACAAAGATAAAAGACTATAGTCCATGACAATTATTTTATATAATATAGGTAAAAATTAAAATTAAATAATGAAGCTCAAACTTATTAATATTTACCTTTTTCACATTGAATTATGGTAAATTAGATGCAAATATATTCGATATGTTTCTTCTCCATCACCAAATTTCAGGTTTCTTCGGCTGTAATCTACGAAGTTAAAAGACTATAAACGAATGAAAAATATTTTAGGTTTTTTCTTCACCATGCCAAAGTCTTAGGTTTTTTTATCACTAAGCACCATATATAATACACTATAGTAGGCGTAAAAATTAATTATATGTTATTTTTCAAATCCAACATAAAATTTTAGGTTTTTCCCCACTAAAAAACAAAGATAAAAGACTATAGTCCATGACATATATTTTATATAATATAGGTAAAAATTAAAATTAAATAATGAAGCTCAAACTTATTTATATTTACCTTTTTCACATTGAATTATGGAAAATTAGATATAAATATATTCGATATGTTTCTTCTCCATCACCAAATTTCAGATTTCTTCGGCAGTAATCTACGGAGTTAAAAGACTATAAATGAATGAAAAATATTTTAGGTTTTTTCATCACCATCCCAAAGTCTTAGGTTTTTTTATCACTAAGAACCAAACATAATAGTCTATAGTAGGTGTAAAAAATTAATTATATTTTATTTTTCAACTCCAACATAAACTTTTAGGTTTTCCTCACTAAGAAACAAAGATAAAAGACTATAGTCCATGACATATATTTTATATAATATAGGTAAAAATTAAAATTTAATAATGAATCTCAAACTTATTTATATTTACCTTTTTCACATTGAATTATGGTATATTAGACGTAAATATATTCAATATGTTTCCTCTCCATCACCAAATTTCATGTTTCTTCGTCAGTAAGCCACATAGTTAAAAGACTATGAATGAATGACTAATATTTTAGGTTTTTTCTTCACCATCCCAAAGTCTTAGGTTTTTATATCACTAAGAACTATACATAATAGACTATAGTAGGTGTAAAAAATTAATTATATTTTATTTTTCAACTCAAACATAAACTTTTAGGTTTTGCCCATTAAAAAACAAAGATAAAAGACTATAGTCCATGACAATTATTTTATATAATATAGGTAAAAATTAAAATTAAATAATGAAGCTCAAACTTATTAATATTTACCTTTTTCACATTGAATTATGGTAAATTAGATGCAAATATATTCGACATGTTTCTTCTCCATCACCAAATTTCAGGTTTCTACGGCTGTAATCTACGGAGTTAAAAGACTATAAATGAATGAAAAATATTTTAGGTTTTTTCTTCACCGTGCCAAAGTCTTAGGTTTTTTTATCACTAAGCTCCATACATAATAGACTATAGTAGGCGTAAAAATTAATTATATGTTATTTTTCAAATCCAACATAAAATTTTAGGTTTTTCCCCACTAAAAAACAAAGATAAAAGACTATAGTCCATGACATATATTTTATATAATATAGGTAAAAATTAAAATTAAATAATGAAGCTCAAACTTATTTATATTTACCTTTTTCACATTGAATTATGGAAAATTAGATATAAATATATTCGATATGTTTCTTCTCCATCACCAAATTTCAGGTTTCTTCGGAAGTAATCTACGGAGTTAAAAGACTATAAATGAATGAAAAATATTTTAGGTTTTTTCTTCACCATGCCAAAGTCTTAGGTTTTTTTATCACTAACACCATACATAATAGACTATAGTAGGAGTAAAAAACGAATTATATTTTGTTTTTCAACTCCAACATAAAATTTTAGGTTTTCTCCACTATAAAACAAAGATAAAAGACTATAGTCCATGACATATATTTTATATAATATAGGTATAAATTAAAATAAAAAAATGAAGCTCAAACTTATTGATATTTAACTTTTTCACATTGAATTATGGTAAATTAGCTGTAAATATATTCAATATGTTTCTTCTCCATCACCCAATATTATGTTTCTTCGTCAGTAAGCCAAAGAGTTAAAAGACTATAAATGAATGACAAATATTTTAGGTTTTTTCATCACCATCCAAAAGTCTTAGGTTTTTTTATCACTAAGAACCAAACATAATAGTCTATTGTAGGTGTAAAGAATTAATTATATTTTATTTTTCAACTCCAACATAAAATTTTAGGTTTTCCTCACTAAGAAACAAAGATAAAAGACTATAGTCCATGACATATATTTTATATAATATAGGTAAAAATTAAAATTTAATAATGAATCTCAAACTTATTTATATTTACCTTTTTCACATTGAATTATGGTATATTAGATGTAAATATATTCAATATGTTTCTTCTCCATCACTAAATTTCATGTTTCTTCGTCAGTAAGCCACATAGTTAAAAGACTATAAATGAATGACTAATATTTTAGGTTTTTTCTTCACCATCCCAAAGTCTTAGGTTTTTATATAACTAAGCACCATACATAATAGACTATAGTAGGTGTAAAAAATTAATTATATTTTATTTTTCAACTCCAACATAAACTTTTAGGTTTTCCTCACTAAGAAACAAAGATAAAAGACTATAGTCCATGACATATATTTTATATAATATATGTATAAATTAAAATAAAAAAAATGAAGCTCAAACTTATTGATATTTAGCTTTTTCACATTGAAATATGGTAAATTAGATGTAAATATATTCAATATGTTTCTTCTCCATCACCCAATATTATATTTCTTTCGTCAGTAAGCGAAAGAGTTAAAAGACTATAAATTTTAGGTTTTTTCATCACCATCCCAAAGTCTTAGGTTTTTTTTATCACTAAGAACCATACATAATAGACTATAGTAGGCATAAAAATTAATTATATGTTAAAAGACTATAGAGGAATGACTAATATTTTAGGTTTTTTCTTCACCATCACCAAAGTCTTAGGTTTTTTTATCACTAAGAACCAAACATAATAGACTATTGTAGGTGTAAAAAATTAATTATATTTTATTTTTCAACTCCAACATAAAATTTTAGGGTTTTCCCCACTAAAAAACAAAGGTAAAAGACTATAGTCCGTGACAATTATTTTATATCATATAGGTAAAAATTAAAATTAAATAATGAAGCTCAAACTTATTTATATTTACCTTTTTCACATTGAATTATGGTAAATTAGATGCAAATATATTCGATATGTTTCTTCTCCATCACCAAATTTCAGGTTTCTTCGGCAGTAATCTACGGAGTTAAAAGACTATAAATGAATGAAAAATATTTTAGGTTTTTTCTTCACCGTGCCAAAGTCTTAGGTTTTTTTTATCACTAAGCTCCATACATAATAGACTATAGTAGGCATAAAAATTAATTATATGTTATTTTTCAAATCCAACATAAAATTTTAGGTTTTTCCCCACTAAAAAACAAAGATAAAAGACTATAGTCCATGACATATATTTTATATAATATAGGTAAAAATTAAAATTAAATAATGAAGCTCAAACTTATTTATATTTTTCTTTTTCACATTGAATTATGGAAAATTAGATATAAATATATTCGATATGTTTCTTCTCCATCACCAAATTTCAGGTTTCTTCGGCAGTAATCTACGGAGTTAAAAGACTATAAATGAATGAAAAATATTTTAGGTTTTTTCTTCACCATGCCAAAGTCTTAGGTTTTTTTATCACTAACACCATACATAATAGACTATAGTAGGAGTAAAAAACGAATTATATTTTGTTTTTCAACTCCAACATAAAATTTTAGGTTTTCTCCACTATAAAACAAAGATAAAAGACTATAGTCCATGACATATATTTTATATAATATAGGTATAAATTAAAATAAAAAAATGAAGCTCAAACTTATTGATATTTAACTTTTTCACATTGAATTATGGTAAATTAGCTGTAAATATATTCAATATGTTTCTTCTCCATCACCCAATATTATGTTTCTTCGTCAGTAAGCCAAAGAGTTAAAAGACTATAAATGAATGACAAATATTTTAGGTTTTTTCATCACCATCCAAAAGTCTTAGGTTTTTTTATCACTAAGAACCAAACATAATAGTCTATTGTAGGTGTAAAGAATTAATTATATTTTATTTTTCAACTCCAACATAAAATTTTAGGTTTTCCTCACTAAGAAACAAAGATAAAAGACTATAGTCCATGACATATATTTTATATAATATAGGTAAAAATTAAAATTTAATAATGAATCTAAAACTTATTTATATTTACCTTTTTCACATTGAATTATGGTATATTAGATGTAAATATATTCAATATGTTTCTTCTCCATCACTAAATTTCATGTTTCTTCGTCAGTAAGCCACATAGTTAAAAGACTATAAATGAATGACTAATATTTTAGGTTTTTTCTTCACCATCCCAAAGTCTTAGGTTTTTATATAACTAAGCACCATACATAATAGACTATAGTAGGTGTAAAAAATTAATTATATTTTATTTTTCAACTCCAACATAAACTTTTAGGTTTTCCTCACTAAGAAACAAAGATAAAAGACTATAGTCCATGACATATATTTTATATAATATATGTATAAATTAAAATAAAAAAAATGAAGCTCAAACTTATTGATATTTAGCTTTTTCACATTGAAATATGGTAAATTAGATGTAAATATATTCAATATGTTTCTTCTCCATCACCCAATATTATATTTCTTTCGTCAGTAAGCGAAAGAGTTAAAAGACTATAAATTTTAGGTTTTTTCATCACCATCCCAAAGTCTTAGGTTTTTTTTATCACTAAGAACCATACATAATAGACTATAGTAGGCATAAAAATTAATTATATGTTAAAAGACTATAGAGGAATGACTAATATTTTAGGTTTTTTCTTCACCATCACCAAAGTCTTAGGTTTTTTTATCACTAAGAACCAAACATAATAGACTATTGTAGGTGTAAAAAATTAATTATATTTTATTTTTCAACTCCAACATAAAATTTTAGGGTTTTCCCCACTAAAAAACAAAGGTAAAAGACTATAGTCCGTGACAATTATTTTATATCATATAGGTAAAAATTAAAATTAAATAATGAAGCTCAAACTTATTTATATTTACCTTTTTCACATTGAATTATGGTAAATTAGATGCAAATATATTCGATATGTTTCTTCTCCATCACCAAATTTCAGGTTTCTTCGGCAGTAATCTACGGAGTTAAAAGACTATAAATGAATGAAAAATATTTTAGGTTTTTTCTTCACCGTGCCAAAGTCTTAGGTTTTTTTTATCACTAAGCTCCATACATAATAGACTATAGTAGGCATAAAAATTAATTATATGTTATTTTTCAAATCCAACATAAAATTTTAGGTTTTTCCCCACTAAAAAACAAAGATAAAAGACTATAGTCCATGACATATATTTTATATAATATAGGTAAAAATTAAAATTAAATAATGAAGCTCAAACTTATTTATATTTTTCTTTTTCACATTGAATTATGGAAAATTAGATATAAATATATTCGATATGTTTCTTCTCCATCACCAAATTTCAGGTTTCTTCGGCAGTAATCTACGGAGTTAAAAGACTATAAATGAATGAAAAATATTTTAGGTTTTTTCTTCACCATGCCAAAGTCTTAGGTTTTTTTATCACTAACACCATACATAATAGACTATAGTAGGAGTAAAAAACGAATTATATTTTGTTTTTCAACTCCAACATAAAATTTTAGGTTTTCTCCACTATAAAACAAAGATAAAAGACTATAGTCCATGACATATATTTTATATAATATAGGTATAAATTAAAATAAAAAAATGAAGCTCAAACTTATTGATATTTAACTTTTTCACATTGAATTATGGTAAATTAGCTGTAAATATATTCAATATGTTTCTTCTCCATCACCCAATATTATGTTTCTTCGTCAGTAAGCCAAAGAGTTAAAAGACTATAAATGAATGACAAATATTTTAGGTTTTTTCATCACCATCCAAAAGTCTTAGGTTTTTTTATCACTAAGAACCAAACATAATAGTCTATTGTAGGTGTAAAGAATTAATTATATTTTATTTTTCAACTCCAACATAAAATTTTAGGTTTTCCTCACTAAGAAACAAAGATAAAAGACTATAGTCCATGACATATATTTTATATAATATAGGTAAAAATTAAAATTTAATAATGAATCTCAAACTTATTTATATTTACCTTTTTCACATTGAATTATGGTAAATTAGATGCAAATATATTCGATATGTTTCTTCTCCATCACTAAATTTCATGTTTCTTCGTCAGTAAGCCACATAGTTAAAAGACTATAAATGAATGACTAATATTTTAGGTTTTTTCTTCACCATCCCAAAGTCTTAGGTTTTTATATCACTAAGCACCATACATAATAGACTATAGTAGGTGTAAAAAATTAATTATATTTTATTTTTCAACTCCAACATAAACTTTTAGGTTTTCCTCACTAAGAAACAAAGATAAAAGACTATAGTCCATGACATATATTTTATATAATATAGGTATAAATTAAAATAAAAAAAATGAAGCTCAAACTTATTGATATTTAGCTTTTTCACATTGAAATATGGTAAATTAGATGTAAATATATTCAATATGTTTCTTCTCCATCACCCAATATTATATTTCTTTCGTCAGTAAGCGAAAGAGTTAAAAGACTATAAATTTTAGGTTTTTTCATCACCATCCCATAGTCTTAGGTTTTTTTTATCACTAAGAACCATACATAATAGACTATAGTAGGCATAAAAATTAATTATATGTTAAAAGACTATAGAGGAATGACTAATATTTTAGGTTTTTTCTTCACCATCACCAAAGTCTTAGGTTTTTTTATCACTAAGAACCAAACATAATAGACTATTGTAGGTGTAAAAAATTAATTATATTTTATTTTTCAACTCCAACATAAAATTTTAGGGTTTTCCCCACTAAAAAACAAAGGTAAAAGACTATAGTCCGTGACAATTATTTTATATCATATAGGTAAAAATTAAAATTAAATAATGAAGCTCAAACTTATTTATATTTACCTTTTTCACATTGAATTATGGTAAATTAGATGCAAATATATTCGATATGTTTCTTCTCCATCACCAAATTTCAGGTTTCTTCGGCAGTAATCTACGGAGTTAAAAGACTATAAATGAATGAAAAATATTTTAGGTTTTTTCTTCACCGTGCCAAAGTCTTAGGTTTTTTTTATCACTAAGCTCCATACATAATAGACTATAGTAGGCATAAAAATTAATTATATGTTATTTTTCAAATCCAACATAAAATTTTAGGTTTTTCCCCACTAAAAAACAAAGATAAAAGACTATAGTCCATGACATATATTTTATATAATATAGGTAAAAATTAAAATTAAATAATGAAGCTCAAACTTATTTATATTTACCTTTTTCACATTGAATTATGGAAAATTAGATGTAAATATATTCGATATGTTTCTTCTCCATCACCAAATTTCATGTTTCTTCGGCAGTAATCTACGGAGTTAAAAGACTATAAATGAATGACTAATATTTTAGGTTTTTTCTTTACCATTTCAAAGTCTTAGGTTTTTTTTATCACTAAGCACCATACATAATAGACTATAGTAGGAGTAAAAAACGAATTATATTTTGTTTTTTCAACTCCAACGTAAACTTTTAGGTTTTCCTCACTAAGAAACAAAGATAAAAGACTATAGTCCATGACATATATTTTATATAATATAGGTAAAAATTAAAATTTAATAATGAATCTCAAACTTATTTAGATTTACCTTTTTCACATTGAATTATGGTATATTAGACGTAAATATATTCAATATGTTTCTTCTCCATCACCAAATTTCATGTTTCTTCGTCAGTAAGCCACATAGTTAAAAGACTATAAATGAATGACTAATATTTTAGGTTTTTTCTTCACCATCCCAAAGTCTTAGGTTTTTATATCACTAAGAACCATACATAATAGACTATAGTAGGTGTAAAAAATTAATTATATTTTATTTTTCAACTCCAACATAAACTTTTAGGTTTTGCCCACTAAAAAACAAAGATAAAAGACTATAGTCCATGAATATTATTTTATATAATATAGGTAAAAATTAAAATAAAATAATGAAGCTCAAACTTATTTATATTTACCTTTTTCACATTGAATTATGGTAAATTAGATGCAAATATATTCGATATGTTTCTTCTCCATCACTAAATTTCATGTTTCTTCGTCAGTAAGCCACATAGTTAAAAGACTATAAATGAATGACTAATATTTTAGGTTTTTTCTTCACCATCCCAAAGTCTTAGGTTTTTATATCACTAAGCACCATACATAATAGACTATAGTAGGTGTAAAAAATTAATTATATTTTATTTTTCAACTCCAACATAAACGTTTAGGTTTTCCTCACTAAGAAACAAAGATAAAAGACTATAGTCCATGACATATATTTTATATAATATAGGTATAAATTAAAATAAAAAAAATGAAGCTCAAACTTATTGATATTTAGCTTTTTCACATTGAAATATGGTAAATTAGATGTAAATATATTCAATATGTTTCTTCTCTATCACCCAATATTATATTTCTTTCGTCAGTAAGCGAAAGAGTTAAAAGACTATAAATTTTAGGTTTTTTCATCACCATCCCAAAGTCTTAGGTTTTTTTTATCACTAAGAACCATACATAATAGACTATAGTAGGCATAAAAATTAATTATATGTTAAAAGACTATAGAGGAATGACTAATATTTTAGGTTTTTTCTTCACCATCACCAAAGTCTTAGGTTTTTTTATCACTAAGAACCAAACATAATAGACTATTGTAGGTGTAAAAAATTAATTATATTTTATTTTTCAACTCCAACATAAAATTTTAGGGTTTTCCCCACTAAAAAACAAAGGTAAAAGACTATAGTCCGTGACAATTATTTTATATCATATAGGTAAAAATTAAAATTAAATAATTAAGCTCAAACTTATTTATATTTACCTTTTTCACATTGAATTATGGTAAATTAGATGCAAATATATTCGATATGTTTCTTCTCCATCACCAAATTTCAGGTTTCTTCGGCAGTAATCTACGGAGTTAAAAGACTATAAATGAATGAAAAATATTTTAGGTTTTTTCTTCACCGTGCCAAAGTCTTAGGTTTTTTTTATCACTAAGCTCCATACATAATAGACTATAGTAGGCATAAAAATTAATTATATGTTATTTTTCAAATCCAACATAAAATTTTAGGTTTTTCCCCACTAAAAAACAAAGATAAAAGACTATAGTCCATGACATATATTTTATATAATATAGGTAAAAATTAAAATTAAATAATGAAGCTCAAACTTATTTATATTTACCTTTTTCACATTGAATTATGGAAAATTAGATGTAAATATATTCGATATGTTTCTTCTCCATCACCAAATTTCATGTTTCTTCGGCAGTAATCTACGGAGTTAAAAGACTATAAAGGAATGACTAATATTTCAGGTTTTTTCTTCACCATCCCAAAGTCTTAGGTTTTTTTATCACTAAGCACCATACATAATAGACTATAGTAGGAGTAAAAAACGAATTATATTTTGTTTTTTCAACTCCAACGTAAACTTTTAGGTTTTCCTCACTAAGAAACAAAGATAAAAGACTATAGTCCATGACATATATTTTATATAATATAGGTAAAAATTAAAATTTAATAATGAATCTCAAACTTATTTAGATTTACCTTTTTCACATTGAATTATGGTATATTAGACGTAAATATATTCAATATGTTTCTTCTCCATCACCAAATTTCATGTTTCTTCGTCAGTAAGCCACATAGTTAAAAGACTATAAATGAATGACTAATATTTTAGGTTTTTTCTTCACCATCCCAAAGTCTTAGGTTTTTATATCACTAAGAACCATACATAATAGACTATAGTAGGTGTAAAAAATTAATTATATTTTATTTTTCAACTCCAACATAAACTTTTAGGTTTTGCCCACTAAAAAACAAAGATAAAAGACTATAGTCCATGACAATTATTTTATATAATATAGGTAAAAATTAAAATAAAATAATGAAGCTCAAACTTATTTATATTTACCTTTTTCACATTGAATTATGGTAAATTAGATGCAAATATATTCGATATGTTTCTTCTCCATCACCAAATTTCAGGTTTCTTCTGCTATAATCTACGAAGTTAAAAGACTATAAACGAATGAAAAATATTTTAGGTTTTTTCTTCACCATGCCAAAGTCTTAGGTTTTTTTATCACTAAGCACCATATATAATACACTATAGTAGGCGTAAAAATTAATTATATGTTATTTTTCAAATCCAACATAAAATTTTAGGTTTTTCCCCACTAAAAAACAAAGATAAAAGACTATAGTCCATGACATATATTTTATATAATATAGGTAAAAATTAAAATTAAATAATGAAGCTCAAACTTATTTATATTTACCTTTTTCACATTGAATTATGGAAAATTAGATATAAATATATTCGATATGTTTCTTCTCCATCACCAAATTTCAGATTTCTTCGGCAGTAATCTACGGAGTTAAAAGACTATAAATGAATGAAAAATATTTTAGGTTTTTTCATCACCATCCCAAAGTCTTAGGTTTTTTTATCACTAAGAACCAAACATAATAGTCTATAGTAGGTGTAAAAAATTAATTATATTTTATTTTTCAACTCCAACATAAACTTTTAGGTTTTCCTCACTAAGAAACAAAGATAAAAGACTATAGTCCATGACATATATTTTATATAATATAGGTAAAAATTAAAATTTAATAATGAATCTCAAACTTATTTAGATTTACCTTTTTCACATTGAATTATGGTATATTAGACGTAAATATATTCAATATGTTTCTTCTCCATCACCAAATTTCATGTTTCTTCGTCAGTAAGCCACATAGTTAAAAGACTATAAATGAATGACTAATATTTTAGGTTTTTTCTTCACCATCCCAAAGTCTTAGGTTTTTATATCACTAAGAACCATACATAATAGACTATAGTAGGTGTAAAAAATTAATTATATTTTATTTTTCAACTCCAACATAAACTTTTAGGTTTTGCCCACTAAAAAACAAAGATAAAAGACTATAGTCCATGAATATTATTTTATATAATATAGGTAAAAATTAAAATAAAATAATGAAGCTCAAACTTATTTATATTTACCTTTTTCACATTGAATTATGGTAAATTAGATGCAAATATATTCGATATGTTTCTTCTCCATCACTAAATTTCATGTTTCTTCGTCAGTAAGCCACATAGTTAAAAGACTATAAATGAATGACTAATATTTTAGGTTTTTTCTTCACCATCCCAAAGTCTTAGGTTTTTATATCACTAAGCACCATACATAATAGACTATAGTAGGTGTAAAAAATTAATTATATTTTATTTTTCAACTCCAACATAAACGTTTAGGTTTTCCTCACTAAGAAACAAAGATAAAAGACTATAGTCCATGACATATATTTTATATAATATAGGTATAAATTAAAATAAAAAAAATGAAGCTCAAACTTATTGATATTTAGCTTTTTCACATTGAAATATGGTAAATTAGATGTAAATATATTCAATATGTTTCTTCTCTATCACCCAATATTATATTTCTTTCGTCAGTAAGCGAAAGAGTTAAAAGACTATAAATTTTAGGTTTTTTCATCACCATCCCAAAGTCTTAGGTTTTTTTTATCACTAAGAACCATACATAATAGACTATAGTAGGCATAAAAATTAATTATATGTTAAAAGACTATAGAGGAATGACTAATATTTTAGGTTTTTTCTTCACCATCACCAAAGTCTTAGGTTTTTTTATCACTAAGAACCAAACATAATAGACTATTGTAGGTGTAAAAAATTAATTATATTTTATTTTTCAACTCCAACATAAAATTTTAGGGTTTTCCCCACTAAAAAACAAAGGTAAAAGACTATAGTCCGTGACAATTATTTTATATCATATAGGTAAAAATTAAAATTAAATAATTAAGCTCAAACTTATTTATATTTACCTTTTTCACATTGAATTATGGTAAATTAGATGCAAATATATTCGATATGTTTCTTCTCCATCACCAAATTTCAGGTTTCTTCGGCAGTAATCTACGGAGTTAAAAGACTATAAATGAATGAAAAATATTTTAGGTTTTTTCTTCACCGTGCCAAAGTCTTAGGTTTTTTTTATCACTAAGCTCCATACATAATAGACTATAGTAGGCATAAAAATTAATTATATGTTATTTTTCAAATCCAACATAAAATTTTAGGTTTTTCCCCACTAAAAAACAAAGATAAAAGACTATAGTCCATGACATATATTTTATATAATATAGGTAAAAATTAAAATTAAATAATGAAGCTCAAACTTATTTATATTTACCTTTTTCACATTGAATTATGGAAAATTAGATGTAAATATATTCGATATGTTTCTTCTCCATCACCAAATTTCATGTTTCTTCGGCAGTAATCTACGGAGTTAAAAGACTATAAAGGAATGACTAATATTTCAGGTTTTTTCTTCACCATCCCAAAGTCTTAGGTTTTTTTATCACTAAGCACCATACATAATAGACTATAGTAGGAGTAAAAAACGAATTATATTTTGTTTTTTCAACTCCAACGTAAACTTTTAGGTTTTCCTCACTAAGAAACAAAGATAAAAGACTATAGTCCATGACATATATTTTATATAATATAGGTAAAAATTAAAATTTAATAATGAATCTCAAACTTATTTAGATTTACCTTTTTCACATTGAATTATGGTATATTAGACGTAAATATATTCAATATGTTTCTTCTCCATCACCAAATTTCATGTTTCTTCGTCAGTAAGCCACATAGTTAAAAGACTATAAATGAATGACTAATATTTTAGGTTTTTTCTTCACCATCCCAAAGTCTTAGGTTTTTATATCACTAAGAACCATACATAATAGACTATAGTAGGTGTAAAA
>CAWUDS030000001.1:16211541-16335609 GCA_963859935.3 Lathyrus sativus | reverse complement strand
TTATTATTGTCTATTATGTCTGGTTCTTAGTGATGAAAAAACCTAAGACTTTGGGATGGTGAAGAAAAAACCTAAAGTCTTTGTTATTCATTTATAGTCTTTTAACTTTGTGGCTTACTGACGAAGAAACATGAAATTTGGTGATGGAGAAGAAACATAATGAATATATTTACATATAATTTACCATAATTCAATGTGAAAAAGGTAAATATAAATAATTTTGAGCTTCATTATTTAATTTTAATTCTTACCTATAATATATAAAATATATGTCATGGACTATAGTCTTTTATCCTTGTTTTTTAGTTGGGAAAAACCTAAAAATTTATGATGGAGTTGAAAAATAAAATATATTTAATTTTTTAAACTTACTATAGTCTATTATGTTTGGTGCTTAGTGCTGAAAAAACCTAAGACTATGGCATGGTGAAGAAAAAACCTAAAATATTTGTCACTCATTTATAGTCTTTTAACCCTGTGGCTTACTGACGAAGAAACATGAAATTTGGTGATGAAGAAGAAACATATTGAATATATTTACATCTAATTTACCATTATTCAATGTCACCAAGGTAAATATAATAAGTTTGAGCTTCATTATTTAATTTTAATTTTTACATATATTATTTAAAAAAATATGTCATGGGTTATAGTCTTTTAACTTTTTTTTATAGTGGGGAAAAACCTAAAATTTTATGATGGAGTTGAAAAATAAAATATAATTAATTTTTTAAACTTAGTATAGTCTATTATGTTTGGTGCTTAGTGATATCAAAACCTATGACTTTGGGATGGTGAAGAAAAAACCTAAAATATTTGTTATTCATTTATAGTCTTTTAACTCTGTGGCTTACTGACAAAGAAACATAAAATTTGGTGATGGAGAAGAAACATATTGAATATATTTTCATCTAATTTACCATAATTTAATGTGAAAAAGGTAAATATAAATAAGTTTGAGCTTCATTATTTAATTTTAATTATTACCTATATTATTTAAAAAAATATATCATGGGTTATAGTCTTTTAACATTGTTTTTTAGTGGGGAAAAACCTAAACATTTATGATGGAGTTGAAAAATAAAATATAATTAATTTTTTAAAATTATTATAGTATATTATGTTTGGTGCTTAGTGATGAAAAAACCTAAGACTTTGGCATGGTGAAGAAAAAACATAAAATATTTGCCACTCATTTATAGTCTTTTAACTTTGTTGCTTACTGACGAATAAACAGGAAATTTGGTGATGGAGAAGAAACATATTGAATATATTTACATCTAATTTAACATAATTCAATGTGAAAAAGGTAAATATAAATAAGTTTGAGCTTCATTATTTAATTTTAATTATTACCTATATTATATAAAATATATGTCATGGACTATAGTCTTTTATCTTTGATTTTTAGTGGGGAAAAACCTAAAATTTTATGATGGAGTTGAAAAATAAAATATATTTAATTTTTTAAACTCACTATAGTCTATTATGTTTGGTGCTTAGTGCTGAAAAAACCTATGACTATGGCATGGTGAAGAAAAAACCTAAAATATTTGTCACTCATTTATAGTCTTTTAACCCTGTGGCTTACTGACGAAGAAACATGAAATTTGGTGATGAAGAAGAAACATATTGAATATATTTACATCTAATTTACCATTATTCAATGTCACCAAGGTGAATATAATAAGTTTGAGCTTCATTATTTAATTTTAATTTATACATATATTATTTAAAAAAATATGTCATGGGTTATAGTCTTTTAACTTTTTTTTTAGTGGGGAAAAACCTAAAATTTTATGATGGAGTTGAAAAATAAAATATAATTAATTTTTTAAACTTAGTATAGTCTATTATGTTTGGTGCTTAGTGATATCAAAACCTATGACTTTGGGATGGTGAAGAAAAAACCTAAAATATTTGTTATTCATTTATAGTCTTTTAACTCTGTGGCTTACTGACAAAGAAACATAAAATTTGGTGATGGAGAAGAAACATATTGAATATATTTTCATCTAATTTACCATAATTTAATGTGAAAAAGGTAAATATAAATAAGTTTGAGCTTCATTATTTAATTTTAATTATTACCTATATTATTTAAAAAAATATATCATGGGTTATAGTCTTTTAACATTGTTTTTTAGTGGGGAAAAACCTAAACATTTATGATGGAGTTGAAAAATAAAATATAATTAATTTTTTAAAATTATTATAGTATATTATGTTTGGTGCTTAGTGATGAAAAAACCTAAGACTTTGGCATGGTGAAGAAAAAACATAAAATATTTGCCACTCATTTATAGTCTTTTAACTTTGTTGCTTACTGACGAATAAACAGGAAATTTGGTGATGGAGAAGAAACATATTGAATATATTTACATCTAATTTAACATAATTCAATGTGAAAAAGGTAAATATAAATAAGTTTGAGCTTCATTATTTAATTTTAATTATTACCTATATTATATAAAATATATGTCATGGACTATAGTCTTTTATCTTTGATTTTTAGTGGGGAAAAACCTAAAATTTTATGATGGAGTTGAAAAATAAAATATATTTAATTTTTTAAACTCACTATAGTCTATTATGTTTGGTGCTTAGTGCTGAAAAAACCTATGACTATGGCATGGTGAAGAAAAAACCTAAAATATTTGTCACTCATTTATAGTCTTTTAACCCTGTGGCTTACTGACGAAGAAACATGAAATTTGGTGATGAAGAAGAAACATATTGAATATATTTACATCTAATTTACCATTATTCAATGTCACCAAGGTGAATATAATAAGTTTGAGCTTCATTATTTAATTTTAATTAATACATATATTATTTAAAAAAATATGTCATGGGTTATAGTCTTTTAACTTTTTTTTTAGTGGGGAAAAACCTAAAATTTTATGATGGAGTTGAAAAATAAAATATAATTAATTTTTTAAACTTAGTATAGTCTATTATGTTTGGTGCTTAGTGATATCAAAACCTATGACTTTGGGATGGTGAAGAAAAAATCTAAAATATTTGTTATTCATTTATAGTCTTTTAACTCTGTGGCTTACAGAGAAAGAAACATAAAATTTGGTGATGGAGAAGAAACATATTGAATATATTTTAATCTAATTTACCATAATTTAATGTGAAAAAGGTAAATATAAATAAGTTTGAGCTTCATTATTTAATTTTAATTATTACCTATATTATTTAAAAAAATATATCTTGGGTTATAGTCTTTTAACATTGTTTTTTAGTGGGGAAAAACCTAAACATTTATGATGGAGTTGAAAAATAAAATATAATTAATTTTTTAAACTTATTATAGTATATTATGTTTGGTGCTTAGTGATGAAAAAACCTAAGACTTTGGAATGGTGAAGAAAAAACTTAAAATATTTGCCACTCATTTATAGTCTTTTAACTTTGTTGCTTACTGACGAATAAACAGGAAATTTGGTGATGGAGAAGAAACATATTGAATATATTTACATCTAATTTAACATAATTCAATGTGAAAAAGGTAAATATAAATAAGTTTGAGCTTCATTATTTAATTTTAATTATTACCTATACTATATAAAATATATGTCATGTACTATAGTCTTTTATCTTTGATTTTTAGTGGGGAAAAACCTAAAATTTTATGATGGAGTTGAAAAATAAAATATATTTTATTTTTTAAACCTACTATAGTCTATTATGTTTGGTGCTTAGTGCTGAAAAAACCTAAGACTATGGCATGGTGAAGAAAAAACCTAAAATATTTGTCACTCATTTATAGTCTTTTAACCCTGTGGCTTACTGACGAAGAAACATGAAATTTGGTGATGAAGAAGAAACATATTGAATATATTTACATCTAATTTACCATTATTAAATGTCACCAAGGTAAATATAATAAGTTTGAGCTTCATTATTTAATTTTAATTTTTACATATATTATTTAAAAAAATATGTCATGGGTTATAGTCTTTTAACTTTTTTTTATCGTGGGGAAAAACCTAAAATTTTATGATGGAGTTGAAAAATAAAATATAATTACTTTTTTAAACTTAGTATAGTCTATTATGTTTGGTGCTTAGTGATATCAAAACCTATGACTTTGGGATGGTGAAGAAAAAATCTAAAATATTTGTTATTCATTTATAGTCTTTTAACTCTGTGGCTTACTGACAAAGAAACATAAAATTTGGTGATGGAGAAGAAACATATTGAATATATTTTCATCTAATTTACCATAATTTAATGTGAAAAAGGTAAATATAAATAAGTTTGAGCTTCATTATTTAATTTTAATTATTACCTATATTATTTAAAAAAAGATATCTTGGGTTATAGTCTTTTAACATTGTTTTTTAGTGGGGAAAAACCTAAACATTTATGATGGAGTTGAAAAATAAAATATAATTAATTTTTTAAACTTATTATAGTATATTATGTTTGGTGCTTAGTGATGAAAAAACCTAAGACTTTGGCATGGTGAAGAAAAAACTTAAAATATTTGCCACACATTTATAGAGTTTAACTTTGTTGCTTACTGACGAAGAAACAGGAAATTTGGTGATGGAGAAGAAACATATTGAATATATTTACATCTAATTTAACATAATTAAATGTGAAAAAGGTAAATATACATAACTTTGAGCTTCATTATTTAATTTTAATTATTACCTATATTATATAAAATATATGTCATGGACTATAGTCTATTATGTTTGGTGCTTAGTGATGAAAAAACCTAAGACTTTGGCATGGTGAAGAAAAAACCTAAAATATTTGTCACTCATTTATTGTCTTTTAACTTTGTGGCCTACTGACGAAGAAACATGAAATTTTGTGATGGAAAAGAAACATATTGAATATATTTACATCTAATTTACCATACTTCAATGTGAAAAAGATAAATATAAATAAGTTTGAGCTTCATTATTTAATTTTAATATTTACCTATATTATATAAAATATATGTCATGGACTATAGTCTTTTATCTTTGTTTTTTAGTGGGGGAAAACCTAAAATTTCATGTTGGAGTTGAATAATAAAATAGAATTAATTGTTTACACCTACTATAGTCTATTATGTTTGGTTCTTAGTGATATAAAAACCTAAGACATTGGGATGGTGAAGAAAAAACCTAAAGTATTTGCCACTCATTTATAGTCTGTTAACCCTGTGGCTTATTGACGAAGAAACATGAAATTTGGTGATGGAGAAGAAACATATTGAATATATTTAAATCTAATTTACCATAATTCAATGTGAAAAAGGAAAATTTAAATAAGTTTGAGCTTCATTATTTAATTTTAAGTTTTAGCTATATTATATAAAATATATGTCATGGACTATAGTCTTTTATCTTTGTTTTTTAGTTGGGAAAAACCTAACATTTCATGTTGCAGTTGAAAAATAAAATAGAATTAATTTTTGACACCTACTATAGTCTATTATGTTTGGTTCTTAGTGATATGAAAACCTATGACTTTAGGATGGTGAAGAAAAAACCTAAAATATTTGTTATTCATTTATAGTCTTTTAACTTTGTGGCTTACTGACGAAGAAACATAAAATTTGGTGATGGAGAAGAAACATATTGAATATATTTTCATCTAATTTACCATAATTTAATGTGAAAAAGGTAAATATAAATATGTTTGAGCTTCATTATTTAATTTTAATTATTACCTATATTATTTAAAAAAATATATCATGGGTTATAGTCTTTTAACATTGTTTTTTAGTGGGGAAAAACCTAAAAATTTATGATGGAGTTGAAAAATAAAATATAATTAATTTTTTAAACTTATTATAGTATATTATGTTTGGTGCTTAGTGATGAAAAAACCTAAGACTTTGGCATGGTGAAGAAAACACTTAAAATATTTGCCACACATTTATAGTCTTTTAACTCTGTTGCTTACTAACGAAGAAACAGGAAATTTGGTGATGGAGAAGAAACATATTGAATATATTTACATCTAATTTAACATAATTCAATGTGAAAAAGGTAAATATAAATAACTTTGAGCTTCATTATTTAATTTTAATTATTACCTATATTATATAAAATATATGTCATGGACTATAGTCTTTTATCTTCGTTTTTTAGTGGGGAAAAACCTAAATATTTATGTTGGAGTTGAAAAATAAAATATAATTAATTTTTTAAACTGACTATAGTCTATTATGTTTGGTGCTTAGTGATGAAAAAACCTAAGACTTTGGCACGGTGAAGAAAAAACCTAAAATATTTGTCACTCATTTATTGTCTTTTAACTTTGTGGCTTACTGACGAAGAAACATGAAATTTTGTGATGGAAAAGAAACATATTGAATATATTTACATCTAATTTACCATAGTTCAATGTGAAAAAGATAAATATAAATAAGTTTGAGCTTCATTATTTAATTTTAATATTTACCTATATTATATAAAATATATGTCATGGACTATAGTCTTTTATCTTTGTTTTTTAGTGGGGAAAAACCTAAAATTTCATGTTGGAGTTGAATAATAAAATAGAATTAATTGTTTACACCTACTATAGTATATTATGTTTGGTTCTTAGTGATATAAAAACCTGAGACTTTGGGATGGTGAAGAAAAAACCTAAAATATTTGCCACTCATTTATAGTCTGTTAACCCTGTGGCTTATTGACGAAGAAACATGAAATTTGGTGATGGAGAAGAAACATATTGAATATATTTAAATCTAATTTACCATAATTCAATGTGAAAAAGGAAAATTTAAATAAGTTTGAGCTTCATTATTTAATTTTAAGTTTTACCTATATTATATAAAATATATGTCATGGACTATAGTCTTTTATCTTTGTTTTTTAGTTGGGAAAAACCTAACATTTCATGTTGCAGTTGAAAAATAAAATAGAATTAATTTTTGACACCTACTATAGTCTATTATGTTTGGTTCTTAGTGATATGAAAACCTATGACTTTAGGATGGTGAAGAAAAAACCTAAAATATTTGTTATTCATTTATAGTCTTTTAACTTTGTGGCTTACTGACGAAGAAACATAAAATTTGGTGATGGAGAAGAAACATATTGAATATATTTTCATCTAATTTACCATAATTTAATGTGAAAAAGGTAAATATAAATATGTTTGAGCTTCATTATTTAATTTTAATTATTACCTATATTATTTAAAAAAATATATCATGGGTTATAGTCTTTTAACATTGTTTTTTAGTGGGGAAAAACCTAAAAATTTATGATGGAGTTGAAAAATAAAATATAATTAATTTTTTAAACTTATTATAGTATATTATGTTTGGTGCTTAGTGATGAAAAAACCTAAGACTTTGGCATGGTGAAGAAAACACTTAAAATATTTGCCACACATTTATAGTCTTTTAACTCTGTTGCTTACTAACGAAGAAACAGGAAATTTGGTGATGGAGAAGAAACATATTGAATATATTTACATCTAATTTAACATAATTCAATGTGAAAAAGGTAAATATAAATAACTTTGAGCTTCATTATTTAATTTTAATTATTACCTATATTATATAAAATATATGTCATGGACTATAGTCTTTTATCTTCGTTTTTTAGTGGGGAAAAACCTAAATATTTATGTTGGAGTTGAAAAATAAAATATAATTAATTTTTTAAACTGACTATAGTCTATTATGTTTGGTGCTTAGTGATGAAAAAACCTAAGACTTTGGCACGGTGAAGAAAAAACCTAAAATATTTGTCACTCATTTATTGTCTTTTAACTTTGTGGCTTACTGACGAAGAAACATGAAATTTTGTGATGGAAAAGAAACATATTGAATATATTTACATCTAATTTACCATAGTTCAATGTGAAAAAGATAAATATAAATAAGTTTGAGCTTCATTATTTAATTTTAATATTTACCTATATTATATAAAATATATGTCATGGACTATAGTCTTTTATCTTTGTTTTTTAGTGGGGAAAAACCTAAAATTTCATGTTGGAGTTGAATAATAAAATAGAATTAATTGTTTACACCTACTATAGTATATTATGTTTGGTTCTTAGTGATATAAAAACCTGAGACTTTGGGATGGTGAAGAAAAAACCTAAAATATTTGCCACTCATTTATAGTCTGTTAACCCTGTGGCTTATTGACGAAGAAACATGAAATTTGGTGATGGAGAAGAAACATATTGAATATATTTAAATCTAATATACCATAATTCAATGTGAAAAAGGAAAATTTAAATAAGTTTGAGCTTCATTATTTAATTTTAAGTTTTACCTATATTATATAAAATATATGTCATGGACTATAGTCTTTTATCTTTGTTTTTTAGTTGGGAAAAACCTAACATTTCATGTTGCAGTTGAAAAATAAAATAGAATTAATTTTTGACACCTACTATAGTCTATTATGTTTGGTTCTTAGTGATATGAAAACCTATGACTTTGGGATGGTGAAGAAAAAACCTAAAATATTTTTTATTCATTTATAGTCTTTTAACTTTGTGGCTTACTGACGAAGAAACATAAAATTTGGTGATGGAGAAGAAACATATTGAATATATTTTCATCTAATTTACCATAATTTAATGTGAAAAAGGTAAATATAAATATGTTTGAGCTTCATTATTTAATTTTAATTATTACCTATATTATTTAAAAAAATATATCATGGGTTATAGTCTTTTAACATTGTTTTTTAGTGGGGAAAAACCTAAACATTTATGATGGAGTTGAAAAATAAAATATAATTAATTTTTTAAACTTATTATAGTATATTATGTTTGGTGCTTAGTGATGAAAAAACCTAAGACTTTGGCATGGTGAAGAAAAAACTTAAAATATTTGCCACACATTTATAGAGTTTAACTCTGTTGCTTACTGACGAAGAAACAGGAAATTTGGTGATGGAGAAGAAACATATTGAATATATTTACATCTAATTTAACATAATTCAATGTGAAAAAGGTAAATATAAATAACTTTGAGCTTCATTATTTAATTTTAATTATTACCTATATTATATAAAATATATGTCATGGACTATAGTCTTTTATCTTCGTTTTTTAGTGGGGAAAAACCTAAATATTTATGTTGGAGTTGAAAAATAAAATATAATTAATTTTTTAAACTGACTATAGTCTATTATGTTTGGTGCTTAGTGATGAAAAAACCTAAGACTTTGGCACGGTGAAGAAAAAACCTAAAATATTTGTCACTCATTTATTGTCTTTTAACTTTGTGGCTTACTGACGAAGAAACATGAAATTTTGTGATGGAAAAGAAACATATTGAATATATTTACATCTAATTTACCATAGTTCAATGTGAAAAAGATAAATATAAATAAGTTTGAGCTTCATTATTTAATTTTAATATTTACCTATATTATATAAAATATATGTCATGGACTATAGTCTTTTATCTTTGTTTTTTAGTGGGGAAAAACCTAAAATTTCATGTTGGAGTTGAATAATAAAATAGAATTAATTGTTTACACCTACTATAGTATATTATGTTTGGTTCTTAGTGATATAAAAACCTGAGACTTTGGGATGGTGAAGAAAAAACCTAAAATATTTGCCACTCATTTATAGTATGTTAACCCTGTGGCTTATTGACGAAGAAACATGAAATTTGGTGATGGAGAAGAAACATATTGAATATATTTAAATCTAATATACCATAATTCAATGTGAAAAAGGAAAATTTAAATAAGTTTGAGCTTCATTATTTAATTTTAAGTTTTACCTATATTATATAAAATATATGTCATGGACTATAGTCTTTTATCTTTGTTTTTTAGTTGGGAAAAACCTAACATTTCATGTTGCAGTTGAAAAATAAAATAGAATTAATTTTTGACACCTACTATAGTCTATTATGTTTGGTTCTTAGTGATATGAAAACCTATGACTTTGGGATGGTGAAGAAAAAACCTAAAATATTTTTTATTCATTTATAGTCTTTTAACTTTGTGGCTTACTGACGAAGAAACATAAAATTTGGTGATGGAGAAGAAACATATTGAATATATTTTCATCTAATTTACCATAATTTAATGTGAAAAAGGTAAATATAAATATGTTTGAGCTTCATTATTTAATTTTAATTATTACCTATATTATTTAAAAAAATATATCATGGGTTATAGTCTTTTAACATTGTTTTTTAGTGGGGAAAAACCTAAACATTTATGATGGAGTTGAAAAATAAAATATAATTAATTTTTTAAACTTATTATAGTATATTATGTTTGGTGCTTAGTGATGAAAAAACCTAAGACTTTGGCATGGTGAAGAAAAAACTTAAAATATTTGCCACACATTTATAGAGTTTAACTCTGTTGCTTACTGACGAAGAAACAGGAAATTTGGTGATGGAGAAGAAACATATTGAATATATTTACATCTAATTTAACATAATTCAATGTGAAAAAGGTAAATATAAATAACTTTGAGCTTCATTATTTAATTTTAATTATTACCTATATTATATAAAATATATGTCATGGACTATAGTCTTTTATCTTCGTTTTTTAGTGGGGAAAAACCTAAATATTTATGTTGGAGTTGAAAAATAAAATATAATTAATTTTTTAAACTGACTATAGTCTATTATGTTTGGTGCTTAGTGATGAAAAAACCTAAGACTTTGGCACGGTGAAGAAAAAACCTAAAATATTTGTCACTCATTTATTGTCTTTTAACTTTGTGGCTTACTGACGAAGAAACATGAAATTTTGTGACGGAAAAGAAACATATTGAATATATTTACATCTAATTTACCATAGTTAAATGTGAAAAAGATAAATATAAATAAGTTTGAGCTTCATTATTTAATTTTAATATTTACCTATATTATATAAAATATATGTCATGGACTATAGTCTTTTATCTTTGTTTTTTAGTGGGGAAAAACCTAAAATTTCATGTTGGAGTTGAATAATAAAATAGAATTAATTGTTTACACCTACTATAGTATATTATGTTTGGTTCTTAGTGATATAAAAACCTGAGACTTTGGGATGGTGAAGAAAAAACCTAAAATATTTGCCACTCATTTATAGTATGTTAACCCTGTGGCTTATTGACGAAGAAACATGAAATTTGGTGATGGAGAAGAAACATATTGAATATATTTAAATCTAATTTACCATAATTCAATGTGAAAAAGGAAAATTTAAATAAGTTTGAGCTTCATTATTTAATTTTAAGTTTTACCTATATTATATAAAATATATGTCATGGACTATAGTCTTTTATCATTGTTTTTTAGTTGGGAAAAACCTAACATTTCATGTTGCACTTGAAAAATAAAATAGAATCAATTTTTTACACCTACTATAGTCTATTATGTTTGGTTCTTAGTGATATGAAAACCTATGACTTTGGGATGGTGAAGAAAAAACCTAAAATATTTGTTATTCATTTATAGTCTTTTAACTTTGTGGCTTACTGACGAAGAAACATAAAATTTGGTGATGGAGAAGAAACATATTGAATATATTTTCATCTAATTTACCATAATTTAATGTGAAAAAGGTAAATATAAATATGTTTGAGCTTCATTATTTAATTTTAATTATTACCTATATTATTTAAAAAAATATATCATGGGTTATAGTCTTTTAACATTGTTTTTTAGTGGGGAAAAACCTAAACATTTATGATGGAGTTGAAAAATAAAATATAATTAATTTTTTAAACTTATTATAGTATATTATGTTTGGTGCTTAGTGATGAAAAAACCTAAGACTTTGGCATGGTGAAGAAAAAACTTAAAATATTTGCCACACATTTCTAGAGTTTAACTCTGTTGCTTACTGACGAAGAAACATGAAATTTGGTGATGGAGAAGAAACATATTGAATATATTTACATCTAATTTAGCATAATTCAATGTGAAAAAGGTAAATATAAATAACTTTGAGCTTCATTATTTAATTTTAATTATTACCTATATTATATAAAATATATGTCATGGACTATAGTCTTTTATCTTCGTTTTTTAGTGGGGAAAAACCTAAATATTTATGTTGGAGTTGAAAAATAAAATATAATTAATTTTTTAAACTGACTATAGTCTATTATATTTGGTGCTTAGTGATGAAAAAACCTAAGACTTTGGCACGGTGAAGAAAAAACCTAAAATATTTGTCACTCATTTATTGTCTTTTAACTTTGTGGCTTACTGACGAAGAAACATGAAATTTTGTGATGGAAAAGAAACATATTGAATATATTTACATCTAATTTACCATAGTTCAATGTGAAAAAGATAAATATAAATAAGTTTGAGCTTCATTATTTAATTTTAATATTTACCTATATTATATAAAATATATGTCATGGACTATAGTCTTTTATCTTTGTTTTTTAGTGGGGAAAAACCTAAAATTTCATGTTGGAGTTGAATAATAAAATAGAATTAATTGTTTACACCTACTATAGTATATTATGTTTGGTTCTTAGTGATATAAAAACCTGAGACTTTGGGATGGTGAAGAAAAAACCTAAAATATTTGCCACTCATTTATAGTCTGTTAACCCTGTGGCTTATTGACGAAGAAACATGAAATTTGGTGATGGAGAAGAAACCTATTGAATATATTTAAATCTAATTTACCATAATTCAATGTGAAAAAGGAAAATTTAAATAAGTTTGAGCTTCATTATTTAATTTTAAGTTTTACCTATATTATATAAAATATATGTCATGGACTATAGTCTTTTATCTTTGTTTTTTAGTTGGGAAAAACCTAACATTTCATGTTGCACTTGAAAAATAAAATAGAATTAATTTTTTACACCTACTATAGTCTATTATGTTTGGTTCTTAGTGATATGAAAACCTATGACTTTGGGATGGTGAAGAAAAAACCTAAAATATTTGTTATTCATTTATAGTCTTTTAACTTTGTGGCTTACTGACGAAGAAACATAAAATTTGGTGATGGAGAAGAAACATATTGAATATATTTTCATCTAATTTACCATAATTTAATGTGAAAAAGGTAAATATAAATATGTTTGAGCTTCATTATTTAATTTTAATTATTACCTATATTATTTAAAAAAATATATCATGGGTTATAGTCTTTTAACATTGTTTTTTAGTGGGGAAAAACCTAAACATTTATGATGGAGTTGAAAAATAAAATATAATTAATTTTTTAAACTTATTATAGTATATTATGTTTGGTGCTTAGTGATGAAAAAACCTAAGACTTTGGCATGGTGAAGAAAAAACTTAAAATATTTGCCACACATTTATAGAGTTTAACTCTGTTGCTTACTGACGAAGAAACAGGAAATTTGGTGATGGAGAAGAAACATATTGAATATATTTACATCTAATTTAACATAATTCAATGTGAAAAAGGTAAATATAAATAACTTTGAGCTTCATTATTTAATTTTAATTATTACCTATATTATATAAAATATATGTCATGGACTATAGTCTTTTATCTTTGTTTTTTAGTGGGGAAAAACCTAAATATTTATGTTGGAGTTGAAAAATAAAATATAATTAATTTTTTAAACTGACTATAGTCTATTATGTTTGGTGCTTAGTGATGAAAAAACCTAAGACTTTGGCATGGTGAAGAAAAAACCTAAAATATTTGTCACTCATTTATTGTCTTTTAACTTTGTGGCTTACTGACGAAGAAACATGAAATTTTGTGATGGAAAAGAAACATATTGAATATATTTACATCTAATTTACCATAGTTCAATGTGAAAAAGATAAATATAAATAAGTTTGAGCTTCATTATTTAATTTTAATATTTACCTATATTATATAAAATATATGTCATGGACTATAGTCTTTTATCTTTGTTTTTTAGTGGGGAAAAACCTAAAATTTCATGTTGGAGTTGAATAATAAAATAGAATTAATTGTTTACACCTACTATAGTCTATTATGTTTGGTTCTTAGTGATATAAAAACCTAAGACTTTGGGATGGTGAAGAAAAAACCTAAAATATTTGCCACTCATTTATAGTCTGTTAACCCTGTGGCTTATTGACGAAGAAACATGAAATTTGGTGATGGAGAAGAAACATATTGAATATATTTAAATCTAATTTACCATAATTCAATGTGAAAAAGGAAAATTTAAATAAGTTTGAGCTTCATTATTTAATTTTAAGTTTTAGCTATATTATATAAAATATATGTCATGGACTATAGTCTTTTATCTTTGTTTTTTAGTTGGGAAAAACCTAACATTTCATGTTGCAGTTGAAAAATAAAATAGAATTAATTTTTGACACCTACTATAGTCTATTATGTTTGGTTCTTAGTGATATGAAAACCTATGACTTTGGGATGGTGAAGAAAAAACCTAAAATATTTGTTATTCATTTATAGTCTTTTAACTTTGTGGCTTACTGACGAAGAAACATAAAATTTGGTGATGGAGAAGAAACATATTGAATATATTTTCATCTAATTTACCATAATTTAATGTGAAAAAGGTAAATATAAATATGTTTGAGCTTCATTATTTAATTTTAATTATTACCTATATTATTTAAAAAAATATATCATGGGTTATAGTCTTTTAACATTGTTTTTTAGTGGGGAAAAACCTAAAAATTTATGATGGAGTTGAAAAATAAAATATAATTAATTTTTTAAACTTATTATAGTATATTATGTTTGGTGCTTAGTGATGAAAAAACCTAAGACTTTGGCATGGTGAAGAAAAAACTTAAAATATTTGCCACACATTTATAGAGTTTAACTCTGTTGCTTACTGACGAAGAAACAGGAAATTTGGTGATGGAGAAGAAACATATTGAATATATTTACATCTAATTTAACATAATTCAATGTGAAAAAGGTAAATATAAATAACTTTGAGCTTCATTATTTAATTTTAATTATTACCTATATTATATAAAATATATGTCATGGACTATAGTCTTTTATCTTTGTTTTTTAGTGGGGAAAAACCTAAATATTTATGTTGGAGTTGAAAAATAAAATATAATTAATTTTTTAAACTGACTATAGTCTATTATGTTTGGTGCTTAGTGATGAAAAAACCTAAGACTTTGGCATGGTGAAGAAAAAACCTAAAATATTTGTCACTCATTTATTGTCTTTTAACTTTGTGGCTTACTGACGAAGAAACATGAAATTTTGTGATGGAAAAGAAACATATTGAATATATTTACATCTAATTTACCATAGTTCAATGTGAAAAAGATAAATATAAATAAGTTTGAGCTTCATTATTTAATTTTAATATTTACCTATATTATATAAAATATATGTCATGGACTATAGTCTTTTATCTTTGTTTTTTAGTGGGGAAAAACCTAAAATTTCATGTTGGAGTTGAATAATAAAATAGAATTAATTGTTTACACCTACTATAGTATATTATGTTTGGTTCTTAGTGATATAAAAACCTGAGACTTTGGGATGGTGAAGAAAAAACCTAAAATATTTGCCACTCATTTATAGTCTGTTAACCCTGTGGCTTATTGACGAAGAAACATGAAATTTGGTGATGGAGAAGAAACATATTGAATATATTTAAATCTAATTTACCATAATTCAATGTGAAAAAGGAAAATTTAAATAAGTTTGAGCTTCATTATTTAATTTTAAGTTTTACCTATATTATATAAAATTTATGTCATGGACTATAGTCTTTTATCTTTGTTTTTTAGTTGGGAAAAACCTAACATTTCATGTTGCACTTGAAAAATAAAATAGAATTAATTTTTTACACCTACTATAGTCTATTATGTTTGGTTCTTAGTGATATGAAAACCTATGACTTTAGGATGGTGAAGAAAAAACCTAAAATATTTGTTATTCATTTATAGTCTTTTAACTTTGTGGCTTACTGACGAAGAAACATAAAATTTGGTGATGGAGAAGAAACATATTGAATATATTTTCATCTAATTTACCATAATTTAATGTGAAAAAGGTAAATATAAATATGTTTGAGCTTCATTATTTAATTTTAATTATTACCTATATTATTTAAAAAAATATATCATGGGTTATAGTCTTTTAACATTGTTTTTTAGTGGGGAAAAACCTAACCATTTATGATGGAGTTGAAAAATAAAATATAATTAATTTTTTAAACTTATTATAGTATATTATGTTTGGTGCTTAGTGATGAAAAAACCTAAGACTTTGGCATGGTGAAGAAAAAACTTAAAATATTTGCCACACATTTATAGAGTTTAACTCTGTTGCTTACTGACGAAGAAACAGGAAATTTGGTGATGGAGAAGAAACATATTGAATATATTTACATCTAATTTAACATAATTCAATGTGAAAAAGGTAAATATAAATAACTTTGAGCTTCATTATTTAATTTTAATTATTACCTATATTATATAAAATATATGTCATGGACTATAGTCTTTTATCTTTGTTTTTTAGTGGGGAAAAACCTAAATATTTATGTTGGAGTTGAAAAATAAAATATAATTAATTTTTTAAACTGACTATAGTCTATTATGTTTGGTGCTTAGTGATGAAAAAACCTAAGACTTTGGCATGGTGAAGAAAAAACCTAAAATATTTGTCACTCATTTATTGTCTTTTAACTTTGTGGCTTACTGACGAAGAAACATGAAATTTTGTGATGGAAAAGAAACATATTGAATATATTTACATCTAATTTACCATAGTTCAATGTGAAAAAGATAAATATAAATAAGTTTGAGCTTCATTATTTAATTTTAATATTTACCTATATTATATAAAATATATGTCATGGACTATAGTCTTTTATCTTTGTTTTTTAGTGGGGAAAAACCTAAAATTTCATGTTGGAGTTGAATAATAAAATAGAATTAATTGTTTACACCTACTATAGTCTATTATGTTTGGTTCTTAGTGATATAAAAACCTAAGACTTTGGGATGGTGAAGAAAAAACCTAAAATATTTGCCACTCATTTATAGTCTGTTAACCCTGTGGCTTATTGACGAAGAAACATGAAATTTGGTGATGGAGAAGAAACATATTGAATATATTTAAATCTAATTTACCATAATTCAATGTGAAAAAGGAAAATTTAAATAAGTTTGAGCTTCATTATTTAATTTTAAGTTTTAGCTATATTATATAAAATATATGTCATGGACTATAGTCTTTTATCTTTGTTTTTTAGTTGGGAAAAACCTAACATTTCATGTTGCAGTTGAAAAATAAAATAGAATTAATTTTTGACACCTACTATAGTCTATTATGTTTGGTTCTTAGTGATATGAAAACCTATGACTTTGGGATGGTGAAGAAAAAACCTAAAATATTTGTTATTCATTTATAGTCTTTTAACTTTGTGGCTTACTGACGAAGAAACATAAAATTTGGTGATGGAGAAGAAACATATTGAATATATTTTCATCTAATTTACCATAATTTAATGTGAAAAAGGTAAATATAAATATGTTTGAGCTTCATTATTTAATTTTAATTATTACCTATATTATTTAAAAAAATATATCATGGGTTATAGTCTTTTAACATTGTTTTTTAGTGGGGAAAAACCTAAAAATTTATGATGGAGTTGAAAAATAAAATATAATTAATTTTTTAAACTTATTATAGTATATTATGTTTGGTGCTTAGTGATGAAAAAACCTAAGACTTTGGCATGGTGAAGAAAACACTTAAAATATTTGCCACACATTTATAGTCTTTTAACTCTGTTGCTTACTAACGAAGAAACAGGAAATTTGGTGATGGAGAAGAAACATATTGAATATATTTACATCTAATTTAACATAATTCAATGTGAAAAAGGTAAATATAAATAACTTTGAGCTTCATTATTTAATTTTAATTATTACCTATATTATATAAAATATATGTCATGGACTATAGTCTTTTATCTTTGTTTTTTAGTGGGGAAAAACCTAAATATTTATGTTGGAGTTGAAAAATAAAATATAATTAATTTATTAAACTGACTATAGTCTATTATGTTTGGTGCTTAGTGATGAAAAAACCTAAGACTTTGGCACGGTGAAGAAAAAACCTAAAATATTTGTCACTCATTTATTGTCTTTTAACTTTGTGGCTTACTGACGAAGAAACATGAAATTTTGTGATGGAAAAGAAACATATTGAATATATTTACATCTAATTTACCATAGTTCAATGTGAAAAAGATAAATAAAAATAAGTTTGAGCTTCATTATTTAATTTTAATATTTACCTATATTATATAAAATATATGTCATGGACTATAGTCTTTTATCTTTGTTTTTTAGTGGGGAAAAACCTAAAATTTCATGTTGGAGTTGAATAATAAAATAGAATTAATTGTTTACACCTACTATAGTATATTATGTTTGGTTCTTAGTGATATAAAAACCTGAGACTTTGGGATGGTGAAGAAAAAACCTAAAATATTTGCCACTCATTTATAGTCTGTTAACCCTGTGGCTTATTGACGAAGAAACATGAAATTTGGTGATGGAGAAGAAACATATTGAATATATTTAAATCTAATTTACCATAATTCAATGTGAAAAAGGAAAATTTAAATAAGTTTGAGCTTCATTATTTAATTTTAAGTTTTAGCTATATTATATAAAATATATGTCATGGACTATAGTCTTTTATCTTTGTTTTTTAGTTGGGAAAAACCTAACATTTCATGTTGCAGTTGAAAAATAAAATAGAATTAATTTTTGACACCTACTATAGTCTATTATGTTTGGTTCTTAGTGATATGAAAACCTATGACTTTGGGATGGTGAAGAAAAAACCTAAAATATTTGTTATTCATTTATAGTCTTTTAACTTTGTGGCTTACTGACGAAGAAACATAAAATTTGGTGATGGAGAAGAAACATATTGAATATATTTTCATCTAATTTACCATAATTTAATGTGAAAAAGGTAAATATAAATATGTTTGAGCTTCATTATTTAATTTTAATTATTACCTATATTATTTAAAAAAATATATCATGGGTTATAGTCTTTTAACATTGTTTTTTAGTGGGGAAAAACCTAAAAATTTATGATGGAGTTGAAAAATAAAATATAATTAATTTTTAAAACTTATTATAGTATATTATGTTTGGTGCTTAGTGATGAAAAAACCTAAGACTTTGGCATGGTGAAGAAAACACTTAAAATATTTGCCACACATTTATAGTCTTTTAACTCTGTTGCTTACTAACGAAGAAACAGGAAATTTGGTGATGGAGAAGAAACATATTGAATATATTTACATCTAATTTAACATAATTCAATGTGAAAAAGGTAAATATAAATAACTTTGAGCTTCATTATTTAATTTTAATTATTACCTATATTATATAAAATATATGTCATGGACTATAGTCTTTTATCTTTGTTTTTTAGTGGGGAAAAACCTAAATATTTATGTTGGAGTTGAAAAATAAAATATAATTAATTTTTTAAACTGACTATAGTCTATTATGTTTGGTGCTTAGTGATGAAAAAACCTAAGACTTTGGCACGGTGAAGAAAAAACCTAAAATATTTGTCACTCATTTATTGTCTTTTAACTTTGTGGCTTACTGACGAAGAAACATGAAATTTTGTGATGGAAAAGAAACATATTGAATATATTTACATCTAATTTACCATAGTTCAATGTGAAAAAGATAAATATAAATAAGTTTGAGCTTCATTATTTAATTTTAATATTTACCTATATTATATAAAATATATGTCATGGACTATAGTCTTTTATCTTTGTTTTTTAGTGGGGAAAAACCTAAAATTTCATGTTGGAGTTGAATAATAAAATAGAATTAATTGTTTACACCTACTATAGTATATTATGTTTGGTTCTTAGTGATATAAAAACCTGAGACTTTGGGATGGTAAAGAAAAAACCTAAAATATTTGCCACTCATTTATAGTCTGTTAACCCTGTGGCTTATTGACGAAGAAACATGAAATTTGGTGATGGAGAAGAAACATATTGAATATATTTAAATCTAATTTACCATAATTCAATGTGAAAAAGGAAAATTTAAATAATTTTGAGCTTCATTATTTAATTTTAAGTTTTACCTATATTATATAAAATATATGTCATGGACTATAGTCTTTTATCTTTGTTTTTTAGTTGGGAAAAACCTAACATTTCATGTTGCAGTTGAAAAATAAAATAGAATTAATTTTTTACACCTACTATAGTCTATTATGTTTGGTTCTTAGTGATATGAAAACCTATGACTTTGGGATGGTGAAGAAAAAACCTAAAATATTTGTTATTCATTTATAGTCTTTTAACTTTGTGGCTTACTGACGAAGAAACATAAAATTTGGTGATGGAGAAGAAACATATTGAATATATTTTCATCTAATTTACCATAATTTAATGTGAAAAAGGTAAATATAAATATGTTTGAGCTTCATTATTTAATTTTAATTATTACATATATTATTTAAAAAAATATATCACGGGTTATAGTCTTTTAACATTGTTTTTTAGTGGGGAAAAACCTAAAAATTTCTGATGGAGTTGAAAAATAAAATATAATTAATTTTTTAAACTTATTATAGTATATTATGTTTGGTGCTTAGTGATGAAAAAACCTAAGACATTGGCATGGTGAAGAAAACACTTAAAATATTTGCCACACATTTATAGTCTTTTAACTCTGTTGCTTACTAACGAAGAAACAGGAAATTTGGTGATGGAGAAGAAACATATTGAATATATTTACATCTAATTTAACATAATTCAATGTGAAAAAGGTAAATATAAATAACTTTGAGCTTCATTATTTAATTTTAATTATTACCTATATTATATAAAATATATGTCATGGACTATAGTCTTTTATCTTCGTTTTTTAGTGGGGAAAAACCTAAATATTTATGTTGGAGTTGAAAAATAAAATATAATTAATTTTTTAAACTGACTATAGTCTATTATGTTTGGTGCTTAGTGATGAAAAAACCTAAGACTTTGGCACGGTGAAGAAAAAACCTAAAATATTTGTCACTCATTTATTGTCTTTTAACTTTGTGGCTTACTGACGAAGAAACATGAAATTTTGTGATGGAAAAGAAACATATTGAATATATTTACATCTAATTTACCATAGTTCAATGTGAAAAAGATAAATATAAATAAGTTTCAGCTTCATTATTTAATTTTAATATTTACCTATATTATATAAAATATATGTCATGGACTATAGTCTTTTATCTTTGTTTTTTAGTGGGGAAAAACCTAAAATTTCATGTTGGAGTTGAATAATAAAATAGAGTTAATTGTTTACACCTACTATAGTATATTATGTTTGGTTCTTAGTGATATAAAAACCTGAGACTTTGGGATGGTGAAGAAAAAACCTAAAATATTTGCCACTCATTTATAGTCTGTTAACCCTGTGGCTTATTGACGAAGAAACATGAAATTTGGTGATGGAGAAGAAACATATTGAATATATTTAAATCTAATTTACCATAATTCAATGTGAAAAAGGAAAATTTAAATAATTTTGAGCTTCATTATTTAATTTTAAGTTTTACCTATATTATATAAAATATATGTCATGGACTATAGTCTTTTATCTTTGTTTTTTAGTTGGGAAAAACCTAACATTTCATGTTGCAGTTGAAAAATAAAATAGAATTAATTTTTTACACCTACTATAGTCTATTATGTTTGGTTCTTAGTGATATGAAAACCTATGACTTTGGGATGGTGAAGAAAAAACCTAAAATATTTGTTATTCATTTATAGTCTTTTAACTTTGTGGCTTACTGACGAAGAAACATAAAATTTGGTCATGGAGAAGAAACATATTGAATATATTTTCATCTAATTTACCATAATTTAATGTGAAAAAGGTAAATATAAATATGTTTGAGCTTCATTATTTAATTTTAATTATTACATATATTATTTAAAAAAATATATCATGGGTTATAGTCTTTTAACATTGTTTTTTAGTGGGGAAAAACCTAAAAATTTATGATGTAGTTGAAAAATAAAATATAATTAATTTTTTAAACTTATCATAGTATATTATGTTTGGTGCTTAGTGATGAAAAAACCTAAGACATTGGCATGGTGAAGAAAACACTTAAAATATTTGCCACACATTTATAGTCTTTTAACTTTGTTGCTTACTAACGAAGAAACAGGAAATTTGGTGATGGAGAAGAAACATATTGAATATATTTACATCTAATTTAACATAATTCAATGTGAAAAAGGTAAATATAAATAACTTTGAGCTTCATTATTTAATTTTAATAATTACCTATCTTATATAAAATATATGTCATGGACTATAGTCTTTTATCTTCGTTTTTTAGTGGGGAAAAACCCAAATATTTATGTTGGAGTTGAAAAATAAAATATAATTAATTTTTTAAACTGACTATAGTCTATTATGTTTGGTGCTTAGTGATGAAAAAACCTAAGACTTTGGCACGGTGAAGAAAAAACCTAAAATATTTGTCACTCATTTATTGTCTTTTAACTTTGTGGCTTACTGACGAAGAAACATGAAATTTTGTGATGGAAAAGAAACATATTGAATATATTTACATCTAATTTACCATAGTTCAATGTGAAAAAGATAAATATAAATAAGTTTGAGCTTCATTATTTAATTTTAATATTTACCTATATTATATAAAATATATGTCATGGACTATAGTCTTTTATCTTTGTTTTTTAGTGGGGAAAAACCTAAAATTTCATGTTAGAGTTGAATAATAAAATAGAATTAATTGTTTACACCTACTATAGTATATTATGTTTGGTTCTTAGTGATATAAAAACCTGAGACTTTGGGATGGTGAAGAAAAAACCTAAAATATTTGCCACTCATTTATAGTCTGTTAACCCTGTGGCTTATTGACGAAGAAACATGAAATTTGGTGATGGAGAAGAAACATATTGAATATATTTAAATCTAATTTACCATAATTCAATGTGAAAAAGGAAAATTTAAATAATTTTGAGCTTCATTATTTAATTTTAAGTTTTACCTATATTATATAAAATATATGTCATGGACTATAGTCTTTTATCTTTGTTTTTTAGTTGGGAAAAACCTAACATTTCATGTTGCAGTTGAAAAATAAAATAGAATTAATTTTTTACACCTACTATAGTCTATTATGTTTGGTTCTTAGTGATATGAAAACCTATGACTTTGGGATGGTGAAGAAAAAACCTAAAATATTTGTTATTCATTTATAGTCTTTTAACTTTGTGGCTTACTGACGAAGAAACATAAAATTTGGTGATGGAGAAGAAACATATTGAATATATTTTCATCTAATTTACCATAATTTAATGTGAAAAAGGTAAATATAAATATGTTTGAGCTTCATTATTTAATTTTAATTATTACCTATATTATTTAAAAAAATATATCATGGGTTATAGTCTTTTAACATTGTTTTTTAGTGGGGAAAAACCTAAAAATTTATGATGGAGTTGAAAAATAAAATATAATTAATTTTTTAAACTTATTATAGTATATTATGTTTGGTGCTTAGTGATGAAAAAACCTAAGACTTTGGCATGGTGAAGAAAACACTTAAAATATTTGCCACACATTTATAGTCTTTTAACTCTGTTGCTTACTAACGAAGAAACAGGAAATTTGGTGATGGAGAAGAAACATATTGAATATATTTACATCTAATTTAACATAATTCAATGTGAAAAAGGTAAATATAAATAACTTTGAGCTTCATTATTTAATTTTAATTATTACCTATATTATATAAAATATATGTCATGGACTATAGTCTTTTATCTTTGTTTTTTAGTGGGGAAAAACCTAAATATTTATGTTGGAGTTGAAAAATAAAATATAATTAATTTTTTAAACTGACTATAGTCTATTATGTTTGGTGCTTAGTGATGAAAAAACCTAAGACTTTGGCACGGTGAAGAAAAAACCTAAAATATTTGTCACTCATTTATTGTCTTTTAACTTTGTGGCTTACTGACGAAGAAACATGAAATTTTGTGATGGAAAAGAAACATATTGAATATATTTACATCTAATTTACCATAGTTCAATGTGAAAAAGATAAATATAAATAAGTTTGAGCTTCATTATTTAATTTTAATATTTACCTATATTATATAAAATATATGTCATGGACTATAGTCTTTTATCTTTGTTTTTTAGTGGGGAAAAACCTAAAATTTCATGTTGGAGTTGAATAATAAAATAGAATTAATTGTTTACACCTACTATAGTATATTATGTTTGGTTCTTAGTGATATAAAAACCTGAGACTTTGGGATGGTGAAGAAAAAACCTAAAATATTTGCCACTCATTTATAGTCTGTTAACCCTGTGGCTTATTGACGAAGAAACATGAAATTTGGTGATGGAGAAGAAACATATTGAATATATTTAAATCTAATTTACCATAATTCAATGTGAAAAAGGAAAATTTAAATAATTTTGAGCTTCATTATTTAATTTTAAGTTTTACCTATATTATATAAAATATATGTCATGGACTATAGTCTTTTATCTTTGTTTTTTAGTTGGGAAAAACCTAACATTTCATGTTGCAGTTGAAAAATAAAATAGAATTAATTTTTTACACCTACTATAGTCTATTATGTTTGGTTCTTAGTGATATGAAAACCTATGACTTTGGGATGGTGAAGAAAAAACCTAAAATATTTGTTATTCATTTATAGTCTTTTAACTTTGTGGCTTACTGACGAAGAAACATAAAATTTGGTGATGGAGAAGAAACATATTGAATATATTTTCATCTAATTTACCATAATTTAATGTGAAAAAGGTAAATATAAATATGTTTGAGCTTCATTATTTAATTTTAATTATTACATATATTATTTAAAAAAATATATCATGGGTTATAGTCTTTTAACATTGTTTTTTAGTGGGGAAAAACCTAAAAATTTATGATGGAGTTGAAAAATAAAATATAATTAATTTTTTAAACTTATTATAGTATATTATATTTGGTGCTTAGTGATGAAAAAACCTAAGACTTTGGCATGGTGAAGAAAACACTTAAAATATTTGCCACTCATTTATAGTCTTTTAACTCTGTTGCTTATTGACATTTCATGTTGCAGTTGAAAAATAAAATAGAATTAATTTTTTACACCTACTATAGTCTATTATGTTTGGTTCTTAGTGATATAAAAACCTAAGACTTTGGGATGGTGAAGAAAAAACCTAAAATATTTTCTCACTCATTTATAGTCTTTAAACTCTGTGGCTTACTGACGAAGAAACATAAAATTTGGTGATGGGGGAGAAACATATTGAATATATTTTCATCTAATTTACCATATTTCAATGTGAAAAAGGTAAATATAAATAAGTTTGAGCTTCATTATTTAATTTTAATTTTTACCTATATTATTTAAAAAAATATATCATGGGTTATAGTCTTTTAACTTTGTTTTTTAGTGGGGAAAAACCTAAACATTTATGATGGAGTTGAAAAATAAAATATAATTAATTTTTTAAACTTATTATAGTATATTATGTTCGGTGCTTAGTGATGAAAAAACCTAAGACTTTGGCATGGTGAAGAAAAAACTTAAAATATTTGCCACTCATTTATAGTCTTTTAACTCTGTTGCTTACTGATGAAGAAACATAAAATTTGGTGATGGAGAAGAAACATATTGAATATATTTTCATCTAATTTACCGTAATTCAATGTAAAAAAGTTAAATATAAATAAGTTTGAGCTTCATTATTTAATTTTAATTATTACCTATATTATTTAAAAAAAATATCATGGGTTATAGTCTTTTAACTTTGTTTTCTAGTGGGGAAAAACCTAAACTTTTATGTTGGAGTTGAAACATAAAATATAATTAATTTTTTAAACTTATTATAGTCTATTAAGTTTGGTGTTTAGTGATGAAAAAAACTAAGACTTTGGCATGGTGAAGAAAAAACTTAAAATATTTGCCACTCATTTATAGTCTTTTAACTCTATGGCTTACTGACGAAGAAACATGAAATTTGGTGATGGAGAAGAAACATATTGAATATATTTACATCTAATTTACCATAATTAAATGTGAAAAAGGTAAATATAAATTAGTTTGAGCTTCATTATTTAATTTTAATTATTACCTATATTATTTAAAAAAATATGTCATGGATTATAGTCTTTTATCTTTGTTTTTTAGTGGGGAAAAACCTAAAATTTTATGTTGGAGTTGAAAAATAATATAGAATTAATTTTTTACACCTACTATAGTCTATTATGTTTGGTTATTAGTGATATAAAAACCTAAGACTTTGGGATGGTGAAGAAAAAACCTAAAATATTTTCTCAATCATTTATAATCTTTTAACTCTGTGGCTTACTGAGGAAAAAACATGAAATTTGGTGATAGAGAAGAAACATATTGAATATATTTACATCTAGTTTACCATAATTCAATGTGACAAAGGTAAATTTAAATAAGTTTGAGCTTCAATATTTAATTTTAATTTTTACCTATATTATATAAAATATATGTCATGGACTATAGTCTTTTATCTTTGTTTTTTAGTGGGGAAAAACCTAAAATTTCGCGTTGCAGTTGAAAAATAAAATAGCATTAATTTTTTACACCTACTATAGTCTATTATGTTTGGTTCTTAGTGATATGAAAACCTAAGACTTTGGGATGGTGAAGAAAAAACCTAAAATATTTGTTATTCATTTATAGTCTTTAAACTCTGTGGCTTACTGACGAAGAAACATAAAATTTGGTGATGGGGGAGAAACATATTGAATATATTTTCATCTAATTTACCATAACTCAATGTGAAAAAGGTAAATATAAATAAGTTTGAGCTTCATTATTTAATTTTAATTTTTACCTTTATTATTTAAAAAAATATATCATGGGTTATAGTCTTTTAACTTTGTTTTTTAGTGGGGAAAAACCTAAACTTTTATGATGGAGTTGAAAAATTAAATATAATTACTTTTTTAAACTTTTTATAGTATATTATGTTTGGTGCTTAGTGATGAAAAAACCTAAGACTTTGGCATGGTGAAGAAAAAACTTAAAATATTTGCCACTCATTTATTGTCTTTTAACTCTGTTGCTTACTGACGAAGAAACAGGAAATTTGGTGATGGAGAAGAAACATGTTGAATATATTTGCATCAAATTTACCATAATTCAATGTGACAAAGGTAAATTTAAATAAGTTTGAGCTTCATTATTTAATTTTAGTTTTTACCTATATTATATAAAATATATGTCATGGACTATAGTCTTTTATCTTTGTTTTTTAGTGGGAAAAAACCTAAAATTTCTCGTTGCAGTTGAAAAATAGAATAGAATTAATTTTGTACACCTGCAATAGTCTATTATGTGTGGTTCTTAGTGATATAAAAACCTAAGACTTTGGGATGGTGAAGAAAAAACCTAAAATATTTGTCATTCATTTATAGTCTTTTAACTTTGTGGCTTACTGACGAAAAAACATGAAATTTGGTGATGGAGAAGAAACATATTGAATATATTTACATCTAATTTACCATAATTCAATGTGAATAATGTAAATGTAAATAATTTTTAGCTTCATTATTTAATTTTAATTTTTACCTATATTATTTAAAAAAATATGTCATGGACTATAGTCTTTTAACTCTGTTTTTTAGAGGGGAAAAACCTAACATTTTATGTTGGAGTTGAAAAATAAAATAGAATTAATTTTTTACACCTACTATAGTCTATTATGTTTGGTTCATAGTGATATAAAGACCTAAGACTTTGGGATGGTGAAGAAAAAACCTAAAATATTTTCTCACTCATTTATAGTCTTTGAACTCTGTGGCTTACTGAGGAAGAAACATGAAATTTGGTGATGGAGAAAAAACATATTGAATATATTTACATCTAATTTACCATAATTCAATGTGAAAAAGGTAAATATAAATAAGTTTGAGCTTAATTATTTAATTTTAATTTTTACCTATATTATATAAAATATATGTCATGGACTATAGTCTTTTATCTTTGTTTTTTAGTAGGGAAAAACCTAAAATTTCTCGTTGCAGTTGAAAAATAAAATATAATTAATTTTTTACACCTACAATAGTCTATTATGTGTGGTTCTTAGGGATATAAAAACCTAAGACTTTGGGATGGTGAAGAAAAAACCTAAAATATTTGTCATTCATTTATAGTCTTTTAACTTTGTGGCTTACTGACGAAGAAACATGCAATTTGGTGATGGAGAAGAAACATATTGAATATATTTACATCTAATTTACCATAATTTAATGTGAAAAAGGTAAATGTAAATAATTTTTAGGTTCATTATTTAATTTTAATTTTTACCTATATTATACAAAATATATGTCTTGGACTATAGTCTTTTATCTTTGTTTTTTAGTGGGGAAAATCCTAAAATTTTATGTTGGAGTTGAAAAAGAAAATATAATTACTTTTTTACACATACAATAGTCTATTAAGTTTTGTTCTTAGTGATATAAAAACCTAAGACTTTGAGATGGTGAAGAAAAAACCTAAAATATTTCTCATTCATTTATAGTCTTTTAACTTTGTGGCTTACCGACACAAAAACATGAAATTTGGTAATGGAGAAGAAACATATTGAATATACTTACATCTAATTTACCATAATTAAATGTTAAAAAGTTAAATATAAATAAGTTTGAGCTTCATTATTTAATTTTAATTTTAACCTATATTATTTAAAAAATATGTCAGGGATTATAGTCTTTTAACTTTGTTTTTTAGTGGGGAAAAACCTAAAAAAAATTTGATGGAGTTGAAAAATAAAATATAATTAATTTTTTAAACTTACTATAGTATATTATGTTTGGTGCTTAGTGATGAAAAAACCTAAAACTTTTGCATGGTGAAGAAAAAACTTTAAATATTTGCCACTCATTTATAGTGTTTTAACTCTGTGGCTTACTAACGAATAAACAGGAAATTTGGTGATGGAGAAGAAACATATTGAATATATGTACATCTAATTTACCATAATTCATTGTGAAAAAGGTAAATATAAATAAGTTTGAGCTTCATTATTTAATTTTAATTTGTACCTATATTATTTAAAAAAATATGTCATGGATTATAGTCTTTTATCTTTGTTTTTTAGTGGGGAAAAACCTAAAATTTTATGTTGGAGTTGAAAAATAAAATAGAAGTAATTTTTTACACCTACTATAGTCTATTATGTTTGGTTCTTAGTGATATAAAAACTTAAGACTTTGGGATGGTGAAGAAAAAACCTAAAATATTTTCTCACTTATTTATAGTCTTTGAACTCTGTGGCTTACTGAGGAAGAAACATGAAATTTGGTGATGGAGAAGAAACATATTGAATATATTTACATCTAATTTACCATAATTCAATGTGAAAAAGGTAAATATAAATAAGTTTGAGCTTCATTATTTAATTTTAATTTTTACCTATATTATATAAAATATATGTCACGGGCTATAGTCTTTTATCTTTGTTTTTTAGTGGGGAAAAACCTAAACTTTTATGTTGGAGTTGAAAAATAAAATATAATTAATTTTTTACACCTACAATAGTCTATTATGGGTGGTTCTTAGTGATATAAAAACCTAAGACTTTGGGATGGTGAAGAAAAAACCTAAAATATTTGTCATTCATTTATAGTCTTTTATCTTTGTGGCTTACTGACGAAGAAACATAAAATTTGGTGATGGAGAAGAAACATATTGAATATTTTTACATCTAATTTACCATAATTCAATGTGAAAAAGGTAAATGTAAATAATTTTTATCTTCATTATTTAATTTTAATTTTTACCTATATTATATAAAATATATGTCATGGATTATAGTCTTTTATCTTTGTTTTTTAGTGGGGAAAATCCTAAAATTTTATGTTGGAGTTGAAAAAGAAAATATAATTAATTTATTTACACTGACAATAGTCTATTAAGTTTTGTCCTTAGTGTTATAAAAACCTAAGAATTTGGGATGGTGAAGAAAAAACATAAAATATTTCTCATTCATTTATAGTCTTTTAACTTTGTGGCTTACTGGCAGAAAAACATGAAATTTGGTGATATAGAAGAAACATATTGAATATATTTACATCTAATTTACCATAATTCAATTTTAAAAAGTTAAATATAAATAAGTTTGAGCTTAATTATTTAATATTAATTTTTACCTATATTATTTAAAAAAAATATGTCATGAATTATAGTCTTTTAACTTCATTTTTTAGTGGGGAAAAACCTAAAAAAAATTTGATGGAGTTGAAAAATAAAATATAATTAATTTTTTAAACTTACTATAGTATATTATGTTTGGTTCTTAGTGATGAAAAAACCTAAGACTTTGGCATGGTGAAGAAAAAACCTAAAATATTTGTCATTCATTTATAGTCTTTTAACTGTGGGGCTTACTGACGAAGAAACCTGAAATTTGGTGATGGAGAAGAAACATATTGAATATATTTACATCTAATTTACCATAATTCAATGTGAAAAATGTAAATTTAAATAATTTTGAGCTTCATTATTTAATTTTAATTTTTACCTATATTATATAAATTATATGTCATGGACTATAGTCTTTTATCTTTGTTTTATAGTGGGGAAAAACCTAAAATTTTATGTTGGAGTTGAAAAAGAAAATATAATTATTTTTTTACACCTAAAATAGTTTATTAAGTTTTGTTCTTAGTGATATAAAAACCTAAGACTTTGGGATGGTAAAGAAAAAACCTAAAACATTTGTCATTCATTTATATTCTTTTAACTTTATGGCCTACTGACGAAGAAACATAATATTTGGTGATGGAGAATAAACATATTGAATATATTTACATCTAATTTACCATAATTCAATGTGAAAAAGTTAAATATAAATAAGTTTGAGCTTCATTATTTAATTTTAATTTTTACCTATATTATTTAAAAAAATATGTCATGGATTATAGTCTTTTAACTTTGTTTTTTAGTGGGGAAAAACCTAAAAAAAATTGATGGAGTTGAAAAATAAAATATAATTAATTTTTTAAACTTACTATAGTCTATTATGTTTGGTGCTTAGTGACGAAAAAATCTAAGACTTTGGCATGGTGAAGAAAAAACCTAAAATATTTGTCAATCATTTATAGTCTTTTAACTTTGTGGCTTCCTAACAAAGAAACATGAAATTTGGTGATGGAGAAGAAACATATTGATTATATTTACATCTAATTTACCATAATTCAATGTGAAAAAGGTAAATATAAATAAGTTTGAGCTTCATTAGTTAATTATAATTTTTTAAACTTATTATAGTCTATTATGTTTGGTTCTTAGTGAAGAAAAAACCGAAGACTTTGGCATGGTGAAGAAAAAACTTAAAATATTTGCCACTCATTTATAGTCTTTTAACCCTGTGGCTTACTGACGAAGAAACAGGAAATTTGGTGATGAAGAAGAAACATATTGAATATATTAACATCTAATTTACCATAATTCAATGTGAAAAAGGTAAATATAAATAAGTTTGAGTTTCATTATTTAATTTTAATTTTTACCTATATTATTTTTAAAAATATGTCATGGATTATAGTCTTTTATCTTTGTTTTTTAGTGGGGAAAAACCTAAAATTTTATGTTGGAGTTGAAAAATAAAATAGAATTAATTTTTTACACCTACTATAGTCTATTATGTTTGGTTCTTAGTGATATAAAAACCTGAGACTTTGGGATAGTGAAGAAAAAACCTAAAATATTTTCTAATTCATTTATAGTCTTTTAACTCTGTGGCTTACTGAGGAAGAAACATGAAATTTGGTGATGGAGAAGAAACATATTGAATATATTTACAACTAATTTACCATAATTCAATGTGAAAAAGGTAAATATAAATAAGTTTGAGCTTCATTATTTAATCTTAATTGTTACCTTTATTTTATAAAATATATGTCATGGACTATAGTGTTTTATCTTTGTTTTTTAGTGGGGAAAAACCTAAAATTTTATGTTGGAGTTGAAAAATAAAATATAATTAATTTTTTACACCTACTATAGTCTATTATGTTTGGTGCTTAGTGATGAAAAAAACCTAAGACTTTGGGATGGGGAAGAAAAAACCTAAAATATTTGTCATTCATTTATAGTCTTTTAACTCTCTGGATTACTGACGAAGAAACATGAAATTTGGTGATGGAGAAGAAACATATTGAACACATTTACATCTAATTTACCATAATTCAATGTGAAAAAAATAAATAAAAATAAGTTTGAGCTTCATTATTTAATTTTAATTTTTACCTATATTATATAAAACATATGTCATGGTATATAGTCTTTTTATCTTTGTTTTTCAGTGGGGAAAAACCTAAAATTTTATGTTGGAGTTGAAAAATAAAATATAATTAATTTTTTACACATACTATAGTCTATTATGTTTGGTGCTTAGTGATGAAAAAAACCTAAGACTTTGGGATGTGGAAGAAAAAACCTAAGATATTTGTCATTCATTTATAGTCTTTGAACTCTCTGGGTTACTGACGAAGAAACATGAAATTTGGTGATGGAGAAGAAACATATTGAACACATTTACATCTAATTTACCATAATTCAATGTGAAAAAGGTAAATAAAAATAAGTTTGAGCTTCATTATTTAATTTTAATTTTTACCTATATTATATAAAATATATTTCATGGACTATAGTCTTTTATCTTTGTTTTTTAGTGGGGAAAAACCTAAAATTTCTCGTTGCAGTTGAAAAATAAAATATAATTAATTTTTTACACCTACAATAGTCTATTATGTGTTGTTCTTAGTGATTTAAAAACCTAAGACTTTGGGATGGTGAAGAAAAAACCTAAAATATTTGTCATTCATTTATAGTCTTTTAACTTTGTGGCTTACTGACGAAGAAACATGAAATTTGGTGATGGAGAAGAAACATATAGAATATATTTACATCCAATTTACCATAATTCAATGTGAAAAAGGTAAATGTAAATAATTTTTAGCTTCATTATTTAATTCTAATTATTACCTATATTATATAAAATTATGTCATGGACTATAAACTTTTATCTTTGTTTTTAAGTGGGGAAAATCCTAAAATTTTATGTTGGAGTTGAAAAAGAAAATATAATTAATTTTTTTACACTGAAAATAGTCTATTAAGTTTTGTTCTTAGTGATATAAAAACCTAAGAATTTGGGATGGTGAAGAAAAAACCTAAAATATTTCAAATTCATTTATAGTCTTTTAACTTTGTGGCTTACTGACACAAAAACATGAAATTTGGTGATGGAGAAGAAACATATTGAATATATTTACATCTAATTTACCATAATTCACTGTTTAAAAGTTAAATATAAATAAGTTTGAGCTTCATTATTTAATTTAAATTTTAACCTATATTATTTAAAAAAAATATGTCATGGATTATAGTCTTTTAACTTTGTTTTTTAGTGGGGAAAAACCTAAAAAAAATTTGATGGAGTTGAAAAATAAAATATAATTAACTTTTTAAATTTACTATAGTATATTATGTTTGGTTCTTAGTGATGAAAAAACCTAAGACTTTGGCATGGTGAAGAAAAAACCTAAAATATTTGTCATTCATTTATAGTCTTTTAACTGTGGGGCTTACTGACGAAGAAACATGAAATTTGGTGATGGAGAAGAAACATATTGAATATATTTAAATCTAATTTACCATAATTCAATGTGAAAAACGTAAATTTAAATAATTTTGAGCTTCATTATTTAATTTTATTTTTTACCTATCTAATATAAAATATATGTCATGGACTATAGTCTTTTATCTTTGTTTTATAGTGGGGGAAAACCTAAAATTTTATGTTGGAGTTGAAAAAGAAAATATAATTATTTTTTTACACCTAAAATAGTCTATTAAGTTTTGTTCTTAGTGATATAAAAACCTAAGACTTTGGGATGGTGAAGAAAAAACCTAAAATATTTCTCATTCATTTATAGTTTTTAAATCTGTGGCTTACTGACGAAGAAACATGAAATTTGGTGATGGAGAAGAAACATATTGAATATATTTACATCTAATTTACCATAATTCAATTTGAAAAAGTTAAATAGAAATAAGTTTGAGCTTCATTATTAATTTTTAATTTTTACCTATATCATTTAAAAAAAATATGTCATGGACTATAGTCTTTTAACTTTGTTTTTTAGTGGGGAAACCCTAAAATTTTATGTTGGAAGTAGAAAAATAAAATATAATTAATACTTTACACCTACAATAGTCTATTATGTTTTGTTCTTAGTGATATAAAAACCTAAGACTTTGGGATGGTAAAGAAAAAACCTAAAACATTTGTTATTCCTTTATATTCTTTTAACTTTATGGCTTACTGACGAAGAAACATAATATTTGGTGATGGAGAATAAACATATTGAATATATTTAATTCTAATTTACCATAATTCAATGTGAAAAAGTTAAATATAAATAAGTTAAAAAAATATGTGATGGATTATAATCTTTTAACTATGTTTTTTAGTGGGGAAAAACCTAAAAAAATTGATGGAGTTTGGTGCTTAGTGACGAAAAAACCTAAGACTTTGCCATGGTGAAGAAAAAACCTAAAATATTTGTCAATCATTTATAGTCTTTTAACTCTGTGGCTTCCTAACAAAGAAACATGAAATTTGGTGATGGAGAAGAAACATATTGATTATATTTACATCTAATTTACCATAATTCAATGTGAAAAAGGTAAATATAAATAAGTTTGAGCTTCATTATTTAATTATAGCTTTTACCTATATTATTTAAAAAAATATATCATGGGTTATAGTCTTTTAACTTTGTTTTTTAGTTGGGAAAAACCTAAACGTTTATAATGAATTTGAAAAAAAAATATAATTAATTTCTTAAACTTATTATAGTCTATTATGTTTGGTTCTTAGTGAAGAAAAAACCTAAGACTTTGGCATGGTGAAGAAAAAACTTAAAATATTTGCCACTCATTTATAGTCTTTTAACCCTGTGGCTTACTGACGAAGAAACAGGAAATTTGGTGATGAAGAAGAAACATATTGAATATATTAACATCTAATTTACCATAATTCAATGTGAAAAAGGTAAATATAAATAAGTTTGAGATTCATTATTTAATTTTAATTTTTACCTATATTATTTTTAAAAATATGTCATGGATTATAGTCTTTTATCTTTGTTTTTTAGTGGGGAAAAACCTAAAATTTTATGTTGGAGTTGAAAAATAAAATAGAATTAATTTTTTACACCTACTATAGTCTGTTATGTTTGGTTCTTAGTGATATAAAAACCTGAGACTTTGGGATGGTGAAGAAAAAACCTAAAATATTTTCTAATTCATTTATAGTCTTTTAACTCTGTGGCTTACTGAGGAAGAAACATGAAATTTGGTGATGGAGAAGAAACATATTGAATATATTTACAACTAATTTACCATAATTCAATGTGAAAAAGGTAAATATAAATAAGTTTGAGCTTCAGTATTTAATCTTAATTGTTACCTATATTTTATAAAATATATGTAATGGAGTTGAAAAATAAAAAGTTTAGTGTTTTATCTTTGTTTTTTAGTGGGGAAAAACCTAAAATTTTATGTTGGAGTTGAAAAATAAAATATAATTAATTTTTTACACCTACTATAGTCTATTATGTTTGGTGCTTAGTGATGAAAAAAACCTAATACTTTGGGATGGGGAAGAAAAAACCTAAAATATTTGTCATTCATTTATAGTCTTTTAACTCTCTGGATGACTGACGAAGAAACATGAAATTTGGTGATGGAGAAGAAACATATTGAACACATTTACATCTAATTTACCATAATTAAATGTGAAAAAGATAAATATAAATAAGTTTGAGCTTCATTATTTAATTTTAATTTTTACCTATATTATATAAAATATATGTCATGGACTATAGTCTTCTATCTTTGTTTTTTAGTGGGGAAAAACCTAAACTTTCTCGTTGCAGTTGAAAAATAAAATATAATTAATTTTTTACACCTACAATAGTCTATTATGTGTGGTTCTTAGTGATATAAAAACCTAAGACTTTGGGATGGTGAAGAAAAAACCTAAAATATTTGTCATTCATTTATAGTCTTTTAACTTTGTGGCTTACTGACGAAGAAACATGAAATTTGGTGATGGAGAAGAAACATATTGAATATATTTACATCAAATTTACCATAATTCAATGTGAAAAAGGTAAATGTAAATAATTTTTAGCTTCATTATTTAATTTTAATTTTTACCTATATTATATAAAATATATGTCATGGGCTATAGTCTTTTATCATTGTTTTTTAGTGGGGAAAATCCTAAAATTTTATGTTGGAGTTGAAAAAGAAAATATAATTATTTTTTTACACCTACGATAGTCTATAAAGTTTTGTTCTTAGTGATATAAAAACCTAAGACTTTGGGATGGTGAAGAGAAAACCTAAAATATTTCTCATTCATTTATAGTCTTTTAACTTTGTGGCTTACTGACACAAAAACATTAAATTTGGTGATGGAGAAGAAACATATTGAATATATTTACATCTAATTTACCATAATTCAATGTTAAAAAGTTAAATATAAATAAGTTTGAGCTTCATTATTTAATTTTAATTTTAACCTATATTATTCAAAAAATATTTCATGGATTATAGTCTTTTAACTTTGTTTTTTAGTGGGGAAAAACCTATAAAAAATTTGATGGAGTTGAAAAATAAAATATAATTAATTTTTTAAACTTACTATAGTATATTATGTATGGTGCTTAGTGATGAAAAAACCTAAGACTTTGGCATGGTGAAGAAAAAACCTAAAATATTTGTCATTCATTTATAGTCTTTTAACTGTGTGGATTACTGACGAAGAAACATGAAATTTGGTGATGGAGAAGAAACATATTGAATATATTTACATCTAATTTACCATAATTCAATGTGAAAAAGGTAAATATAAATAAGTTTGAGCTTCATTATTTAATTTTAATTTTTACCTATATTATTTAAAAAAATATGTCATGGATTATTGTCTTTTATCTTTGTTTTTTAGTGGGGAAAAACCTAAAATTTTATGTTGGAGCTGAAAAATAAAATAGAATTAATTTTTTACACCTACTATAGTCTATTATGTTTGGTTCTTAGTGATATAAAAACCTAAGACTTTGGGATGGTGAAGAAAAAACCTAAAATATTTTCTCACTCATTTATAGTCTTTGAACTCTTTGGCTTACTGAGGAAGAAACATGAAATTTGGTAATGGAGAAGAAACATATTGAATATATTTACATCTAATTTACCATAATTCAATGTGAAAAAGGTAAATATAAATAAGTTTGGGCTTCATTATTTAATTTTAATTTTTACCTATATTATATAAAATATATGTCATGGACTATAGTCTTTTATCTTTGTTTTTTAGTGGGGAAAAACCTAAACTTTTATGTTGGAGTGGAAAAATAAAATATAATTAATTTTTTACACCTAAAATAGTCTATTATGTGTGGTTCTTAGTGATATAAAAACCTAACACTTTGGGATAGTAAAGAAAAAACCTAAAATATTTGTCATTCATTTATAGTCTTTTAACCTTGTGGCTTACTGACGAAGAAACATGAAATTTAGTGATGGACAAGAAACATATTGAGTATATTTACATCTAATTTACCATAATTCAATTTGAAAAACTTAAATATAAATAAGTTTGAGCTTCATTATTAAATTTTAATTATTACCTATATTATATAAAGTATATGTCATGGACTATAGTCTTTTATCTTTGTTTTTTAGTGGGGAAAATCCTAAAATTTTATGTTGGAGTTGAAAAAGAAAATATAATTAATTTTTTTACACCGACAATAGTCTATTAAGTTTTGTTCTTAGTGATATAAAAACCTAAGACTTTGGGATGTTGAAGAAATAACCTAAATTATTTCTCATTCATTTATAGTCTTTTAACTTTGTGGCTTACTGACACAAAAACATGAAATTTGGTGATGGAGAAGAAACATATTGAATATATTTACATCTAATTTACCATAATTCAATTTGAAAAACTTAAATATAAATAAGTTTGAGCTTCATTATTAAATTTTAATTTTTACCTATATTATTTAAAAAAATATGTCATGGATTATAGTCTTTTAACTTTGTTTTTTAGTGGGGAAAAACCTAAAATTTTATATTGGAAGTTGAAAAACTAAATATATTTAATACTTTACACCTACAATAGTCTATTATGTTTGGTTCTTAGTGATATAAAAACCTAAGACTTTGGGATGGTGAAGAAAAAACCTAAAATATTTGCCACTCATTTATAGTCTGTTAACTCTGTGGCTTATTGACGAAGAAACATGAAATTTGGTGATGGAGAAGAAACATATTGAATATATTTACATCTAATTTACCATAATTCAATATGAAAAAGGAAAATTTAAATAAGTTTGAGCTTCATTATTTAATTTTAAGTTTTACCTATATTATATAAAATATATGTCATGGACTATAGTCTTTTAACTTTATTTTTTAGTGGGGAAAAACCTAAACATTTATGATGGAGTTGAAAAATAAAATATAATTAATTTTTTAAACTTATTATAGTATATTATGTTTGGTGCTTAGTGATGAAAAAACCTAAGACTTTGGCATGGTGAAGAAAAAAATTAAAATATTTGCCACTCATTTATAGTCTTTTAACTCTGTTGCTTACTAACGAAGAAACGGGAAATTTGGTGATGGAGAAGAAACATAATGAATATATTTACATATAATTTACCATAATTCAATGTGAAAAAGGTAAATATAAATAAGTTTGAGCTTCGTTATTTAATTTTAATTCTTACCTATAATATATAAAATATATGTCATGGACTATAGTCTTTTATCTTTGTTTTTTAGTTGGGAAAAACCTAACATTTCATGTTGCAGTTGAAAAATAAAATAGAATTAATTTTTTACACCTACTATAGTCTATTATGTTTGGTTATTAGTGATATGAAAACCTAAGACTTTGGGATGGTGAAGAAAAAACCTAAAATATTTGTTATTCATTTATAGTCTTTTAACTTTGTGGCTTACTGACGAGGAAACATAAAATTTGGTGATGGAGAAGAAACATATTGAATATATTTTCATCTAATTTACCATAATTTAATTTGAAAAAGGTAAATATAAATATGTTTGAGCTTCATTATTTAATTTTAATTATTACCTATATTATTTAAAAAAATATATCATGGGTTATAGTCTTTTAACATTGTTTTTTAGTGGGGAAAAACCTAAAAATTTATGACGGAGTTGAAAAATAAAATATAATCAATTTTTTAAACTTATTATAGTATATTATGTTTGGTGCTTAGTGATGAAAAAACCTAAGACTTTGGCATGGTGAAGAAAAAACTTAAAATATTTGCCACTCATTTATAGTCTTTTAACTCTGTTGCTTACTGACGAAGAAACAGGAAATTTGGTGATGGAGAAGAAACATATTGAATATATTTACATCTAATTTAACATAATTCAATGTGAAAAAGGTAAATATAAATAAGTTTGAGCTTCATTATTTAATTTTAATTATTACCTAAATTATATAAAATATATGTCATGGACTATAGTCTTTTATCTTTGTTTTTTAGTGGAGAAAAACCTAAATATTTATGTTGGAGTTGAAAAATAAAATATAATTAATTTTTTAAACTGACTATAGTCTATTATGTTTGGTGCATAGTGATGAAAAAACCTAAGACTTTGGCACGGTGAAGAAAAAACCTAAAATATTTGTCACTCATTTATTGTCTTTTAACTTTGTGGCTTACTGACGAAGAAACATGAAATTTTATGATGGAAAAGAAACATATTGAATATATTAACATCTAATTTACCATAGTTCAATGTGAAAAATATAAATATAAATAAGTTTGAGCTTCATTATTTAATTTTGATTTTTACTTATATTATATAAAATATATGTCATGGACTATAGTCTTTTATCTTAATTTTTTAGTGGGGAAAAACCTAAAATTTCATGTTGCAGTTCAAAAATAAAGTAGAGTTAATTGTTTACACCTACTATAGTCTATTATGTTTGGTTCTTAGTGATATAAAAACCTAAGACTTTGGGATGGTGAAGAAAAAACCTAAAATATTTTCTCACTCATTTATAGTCTTTTAACTCTGTGGCTTACTAAGGAAGAAACATGAAATTTGGTGATGGAGAAGAAACATATTGAATATATTTACATCAAATTTACCATAATTCAATGTGACAAAGGTAAATTTAAATAAGTTTGAGCTTCATTATTTAATTTTAATTTTTACCTATATTATATAAAATATATGTCATGGACTATAGTCTTTTATCTTTGTTTTTTAGTGGGGAAAAACCTAGAATTTCTCGTTGCAGTTGAAAAATAAGATAGAATTAATTTTTTAAACCTACTATAGTCTATTATGTTTGGTTCTTAGTGATATTAAAACCCAAGACTTTGGGATGGTGAAGAAAAAACCTAAATTATTTGTTATTCATTTATAGTCTTTTCACTCTGTGGCTTACTGACGAAGAAACATTAAATTTGGTGATGGAGAAGAAACATATTGAATATATTTTCATCTAATTTACCATAATTCAATGTGAAAAAGGTAAATATAAATAAGTTTGAGCTTCATTATTTAATTTTAATTATTACCTATATTATTTAAAAAAAATATCATGGGTTATAGTCTTTTAACTTTGTTTTCTAGTGGGGAAAAACCTAAACTTTTATGTTGGAGTTGAAACATAAAATATAATTAATTTTTTAAACTTATTATAGTATATTATGTTTGGTGTTTAATGATGAAAAAACCTAAGACTTTGGCATGGTGAAGAAAAAACTTAAAATATTTGCCACTCATTTATAGTCTTTTAACTCTATGGCTTACTGACGAAGAAACAGGAAATTTGGTGATGGAGAAGAAACATATTGAATATATTTACATCTAATTTACCATAATTAAATGTCAAAAAGGTAAATATAAATAAGTTTGAGCTTCATTATTTAATTTTAATTATTACCTATATTATTTTAAAAAATATGTCATGGATTATAGTCTTTTATCTTTGTTTTTTAGTGGGGAAAAACCTAAAATTTTATGTTGGAGTTGAAAAATAAAATAGAATTAATTTTTTACACCTACTATAGTCTATTATGTTTGGTTATTAGTGATATAAAAACCTAAGACTTTGGGATGGTGAAGAAAAAACCTAAAATATTTTCTCACTCATTTATAGTCTTTAACTCTGTGGCTTACTGAGGAAGAAACATGAAATTTGGTGATGGAGAAGAAACATATTGAATATATTTACATCTAATTTACCATAATTCAATGTGACAAAGGTAAATTTAAATAAGTTTTAGCTTCATTATTTAATTTTAATTTTTACCTATATTATATAAAATATATGTCATGGACTATAGTCTTTTATCTTTGTTTTTTAGTGGGGAAAAACCTAAAATTTCTCGTTGCAGTTGAAAAATAAAATAGAATTAATTTTTTACACCTACTATAGTCTATTATGTTTGGTTCTTAGTGATATGAAAACCTAAGACTTTGGGATGGTGAAGAAAAAACCTAAAATATTTGTTATTCATGTATAGTCTTTTAACTCTGTGGCTTACAGACGAAGAAACACGAAATTTGGTGATGAGGGAGAAACATATTGAATATATTTTCATCTAACTTACCATAATTCAATGTGAAAAAGGTAAATATAAATAAGTTTGAGCTTCATTATTTAATTTTAATTTTTACCTATATTATTTAAAAAAATATATCATGGGTTATAGTCTTTTAACTTTGTTTTCTAGTGGGGAAAAACCTAAACTTTTATGTTGGAGTTGAAACATAAAATATAATTAATTTTTTAAACTTATTATAGTATATTATGTTTGGTGTTTAATGATGAAAAAACCTAAGACTTTGGCATGGTGAAGAAAAAACTTAAAATATTTGCCACTCATTTATAGTCTTTTAACTCTATGGCTTACTGACGAAGAAACAGGAAATTTGGTGATGGAGAAGAAACATATTGAATATATTTACATCTAATTTACCATAATTAAATGTCAAAAAGGTAAATATAAATAAGTTTGAGCTTCATTATTTAATTTTAATTATTACCTATATTATTTTAAAAAATATGTCATGGATTATAGTCTTTTATCTTGGTTTTTTAGTGGGGAAAAACCTAAAATTTTATGTTGGAGTTGAAAAATAAAATAGAATTAATTTTTTACACCTACTATAGTCTATTATGTTTGGTTATTAGTGATATAAAAACCTAAGACTTTGGGATGGTGAAGAAAAAACCTAAAATATTTTCTCACTCATTTATAGTCTTTAACTCTGTGGCTTACTGAGGAAGAAACATGAAATTTGGTGATGGAGAAGAAACATATTGAATATATTTACATCTAATTTACCATAATTCAATGTGACAAAGGTAAATTTAAATAAGTTTTAGCTTCATTATTTAATTTTAATTTTTACCTATATTATATAAAATATATGTCATGGACTATAGTCTTTTATCTTTGTTTTTTAGTGGGGAAAAACCTAAAATTTCTCGTTGCAGTTGAAAAATAAAATAGAATTAATTTTTTACACCTACTATAGTCTATTATGTTTGGTTCTTAGTGATATGAAAACCTAAGACTTTGGGATGGTGAAGAAAAAACCTAAAATATTTGTTATTCATGTATAGTCTTTTAACTCTGTGGCTTACAGACGAAGAAACACGAAATTTGGTGATGAGGGAGAAACATATTGAATATATTTTCATCTAACTTACCATAATTCAATGTGAAAAAGGTAAATATAAATAAGTTTGAGCTTCATTATTTAATTTTAATTTTTACCTATATTATTTAAAAAAATATATCATGGGTTATAGTCTTTTAACTTTGTTTTTTAGTGGGGAAACACCAAAACTTTTATGATGGAGTTGAAAAATTAAATATAATTAATTTTTTAAACTTATTATAGTATATTATGTTTGGTGCTTAGTGATGAAAAAACCTAAGACTTTGGCAAGGTGAAGAAAAAACCTAAAATATTTGTCACTCATTTATTGTCTTTTAACTTTGTGGCTTACTGACGAAGAAACATGAAATTTTGTGATGGAAAAGAAACATATTGAATATATTAACATCTAATTTACCATAGTTCAATGTGAAAAAGATAAATATAAATAAGTTTGAGCTTCATTATTTAATTTTAATTTTTACCTATATTATATAAAATATATGTCATGGACTATAGTCTTTTATCTTAATTTTTTAGTGGGGAAAAACCTAAAATTTCATGTTGAAGTTCAAAAATAAAGTAGAGTTAATTGTTTACACCTACTATAGTCTATTATGTTTGGTTCTTAGTGATATAAAAACCTAAGACTTTGGGATGTTGAAGAAAAAACCTAAAATATTTTCTCACTCATTTATAGTCTTTTAACTCTGTGGCTTACTGAGGAAGAAACATGAAATTTGGTGATGGAGAAGAAACATATTGAATATATTTACATCAAATTTACCATAATTCAATGTGACAAAGGTAAATTTAAATAATTTTGAGCTTCATTATTTAATTTTAATTTTTACCTATATTATATAAAATATATGTCATGGACTATAGTCTTTTATCTTTGTTTTTTAGTGGGGAAAAACCTAGAATTTCTCGTTGCAGTTGAAAAATAAGATAGAATTAATTTTTTAAACCTACTATAGTCTATTATGTTTGGTTCTTAGTGATATTAAAACCCAAGACTTTGGGATGGTGAAGAAAAAACCTAAATTATTTGTTATTCATTTATAGTCTTTTCACTCTGTGGCTTACTGACGAAGAAACATAAAATTTGGTGATGGAGAAGAAACATATTGAATATATTTTCATCTAATTTACCATAATTCAATGTGAAAAAGGTAAATATAAATAAGTTTGAGCTTCATTATTTAATTTTAATTATTACCTATATTATTTAAAAAAAATATCATGGGTTATAGTCTTTTAACTTTGTTTTCTAGTGGGGAAAAACCTAAACTTTTATGTTGGAGTTGAAACATAAAATATAATTAATTTTTTAAACTTATTATAGTCTATTATGTTTGGTGTTTAGTGATGAAAAAACCTAAGACTTTGGCATGGTGAAGAAAAAACTTAAAATATTTGCCACTCATTTATAGTCTTTTAACTCTATGGCTTACTGACGAAGAAACAGGAAATTTGGTGATGGAGAAGAAACATATTGAATATATTTACATCTAATTTGCCATAATTAAATGTCAAAAAGGTAAATATAAATAAGTTTGAGCTTCATTATTTAATTTTAATTATTACCTATATTATTTTAAAAAATATGTCATGGATTATAGTCTTTTATCTTTGTTTTTTAGTGGGGAAAAACCTAAAATTTTATGTTGGAGTTGAAAAATAAAATAGAATTAATTTTTTACACCTACTATAGTCTATTATGTTTGGTTATTAGTGATATAAAAACCTAAGACTTTGGGATGGTGAAGAAAAAACCTAAAATATTTTCTCACTCATTTATAGTCTTTAACTCTGTGGCTTACTGAGGAAGAAACATGAAATTTGGTGATGGAGAAGACACATATTGAATATATTTACATCTAATTTACCATAATTCAATGTGACAAAGGTAAATTTAAATAAGTTTTAGCTTCATTATTTAATTTTAATTTTTACCTATATTATATAAAATATATGTCATGGACTATAGTCTTTTATCTTTGTTTTTTAGTGGGGAAAAACCTAAAATTTCTCGTTGCAGTTGAAAAATAAAATAGAATTAATTTTTTACACCTACTATAGTCTATTATGTTTGGTTCTTAGTGATATGAAAACCTAAGACTTTGGGATGGTGAAGAAAAAACCTAAAATATTTGTTATTCATGTATAGTCTTTTAACTCTGTGGCTTACAGACGAAGAAACACGAAATTTGGTGATGAGGGAGAAACATATTGAATATATTTTCATCTAACTTACCATAATTCAATGTGAAAAAGGTAAATATAAATAAGTTTGAGCTTCATTATTTAATTTTAATTTTTACCTATATTATTTAAAAAAATATATCATGGGTTATAGTCTTTTAACTTTGTTTTTTAGTGGGGAAATACCAAAACTTTTATGATGGAGTTGAAAAATTAAATATAATTAATTTTTTAAACTTATTATAGTATATTATGTTTGGTGCTTAGTGATGAAAAAACCTAAGACTTTGGCAAGGTGAAGAAAAAACCTAAAATATTTGTCACTCATTTATTGTCTTTTAACTTTGTGGCTTACTGACGAAGAAACATGAAATTTTGTGATGGAAAAGAAACATATTGAATATATTAACATCTAATTTACCATAGTTCAATGTGAAAAAGATAAATATAAATAAGTTTGAGCTTCATTATTTAATTTTAATTTTTACCTATATTATATAAAATATATGTCATGGACTATAGTCTTTTATCTTAATTTTTTAGTGGGGAAAAACCTAAAATTTCATGTTGAAGTTCAAAAATAAAGTAGAGTTAATTGTTTACACCTACTATAGTCTATTATGTTTGGTTCTTAGTGATATAAAAACCTAAGACTTTGGGATGTTGAAGAAAAAACCTAAAATATTTTCTCACTCATTTATAGTCTTTTAACTCTGTGGCTTACTGAGGAAGAAACATGAAATTTGGTGATGGAGAAGAAACATATTGAATATATTTACATCAAATTTACCATAATTCAATGTGACAAAGGTAAATTTAAATAATTTTGAGCTTCATTATTTAATTTTAATTTTTACCTATATTATATAAAATATATGTCATGGACTATAGTCTTTTATCTTTGTTTTTTAGTGGGGAAAAACCTAGAATTTCTCGTTGCAGTTGAAAAATAAGATAGAATTAATTTTTTAAACCTACTATAGTCTATTATGTTTGGTTATTAGTGATATTAAAACCCAAGACTTTGGGATGGTGAAGAAAAAACCTAAATTATTTGTTATTCATTTATAGTCTTTTCACTCTGTGGCTTACTGACGAAGAAACATAAAATTTGGTGATGGAGAAGAAACATATTGAATATATTTTCATCTAATTTACCATAATTCAATGTGAAAAAGGTAAATATAAATAAGTTTGAGCTTCATTATTTAATTTTAATTATTACCTATATTATTTAAAAAAAATATCATGGGTTATAGTCTTTTAACTTTGTTTTCTAGTGGGGAAAAACCTAAACTTTTATGTTGGAGTTGAAACATAAAATATAATTAATTTTTTAAACTTATTATAGTCTATTATGTTTGGTGTTTAGTGATGAAAAAACCTAAGACTTTGGCATGGTGAAGAAAAAACTTAAAATATTTGCCACTCATTTATAGTCTTTTAACTCTATGGCTTACTGACGAAGAAACAGGAAATTTGGTGATGGAGAAGAAACATATTGAATATATTTACATCTAATTTACCATAATTAAATGTCAAAAAGGTAAATATAAATAAGTTTGAGCTTCATTATTTAATTTTAATTATTACCTATATTATTTTAAAAAATATGTCATGGATTATAGTCTTTTATCTTTGTTTTTTAGTGGGGAAAAACCTAAAATTTTATGTTGGAGTTGAAAAATAAAATAGAATTAATTTTTTACACCTACTATAGTCTATTATGTTTGGTTATTAGTGATATAAAAACCTAAGACTTTGGGATGGTGAAGAAAAAACCTAAAATATTTTCTCACTCATTTATAGTCTTTAACTCTGTGGCTTACTGAGGAAGAAACATGAAATTTGGTGATGGAGAAGAAACATATTGAATATATTTACATCTAATTTACCATAATTCAATGTGACAAAGGTAAATTTAAATAAGTTTTAGCTTCATTATTTAATTTTAATTTTTACCTATATTATATAAAATATATGTCATGGACTATAGTCTTTTATCTTTGTTTTTTAGTGGGGAAAAACCTAAAATTTCTCGTTGCAGTTGAAAAATAAAATAGAATTAATTTTTTACACCTACTATAGTCTATTATGTTTGGTTCTTAGTGATATGAAAACCTAAGACTTTGGGATGGTGAAGAAAAAACCTAAAATATTTGTTATTCATGTATAGTCTTTTAACTCTGTGGCTTACAGACGAAGAAACACGAAATTTGGTGATGAGGGAGAAACATATTGAATATATTTTCATCTAACTTACCATAATTCAATGTGAAAAAGGTAAATATAAATAAGTTTGAGCTTCATTATTTAATTTTAATTTTTACCTATATTATTTAAAAAAATATATCATGGGTTATAGTCTTTTAACTTTGTTTTTTAGTGGGGAAACACCAAAACTTTTATGATGGAGTTGAAAAATTAAATATAATTAATTTTTTAAACTTATTATAGTATATTATGTTTGGTGCTTAGTGATGAAAAAACCTAAGACTTTGGCAAGGTGAAGAAAAAACCTAAAATATTTGTCACTCATTTATTGTCTTTTAACTTTGTGGCTTACTGACGAAGAAACATGAAATTTTGTGATGGAAAAGAAACATATTGAATATATTAACATCTAATTTACCATAGTTCAATGTGAAAAAGATAAATATAAATAAGTTTGAGCTTCATTATTTAATTTTAATTTTTACCTATATTATATAAAATATATGTCATGGACTATAGTCTTTTATCTTAATTTTTTAGTGGGGAAAAACCTAAAATTTCATGTTGAAGTTCAAAAATAAAGTAGAGTTAATTGTTTACACCTACTATAGTCTATTATGTTTGGTTCTTAGTGATATAAAAACCTAAGACTTTGGGATGTTGAAGAAAAAACCTAAAATATTTTCTCACTCATTTATAGTCTTTTAACTCTGTGGCTTACTGAGGAAGAAACATGAAATTTGGTGATGGAGAAGAAACATATTGAATATATTTACATCAAATTTACCATAATTCAATGTGACAAAGGTAAATTTAAATAATTTTGAGCTTCATTATTTAATTTTAATTTTTACCTATATTATATAAAATATATGTCATGGACTATAGTCTTTTATCTTTGTTTTTTAGTGGGGAAAAACCTAGAATTTCTCGTTGCAGTTGAAAAATAAGATAGAATTAATTTTTTAAACCTACTATAGTCTATTATGTTTGGTTATTAGTGATATTAAAACCCAAGACTTTGGGATGGTGAAGAAAAAACCTAAATTATTTGTTATTCATTTATAGTCTTTTCACTCTGTGGCTTACTGACGAAGAAACATAAAATTTGGTGATGGAGAAGAAACATATTGAATATATTTTCATCTAATTTACCATAATTCAATGTGAAAAAGGTAAATATAAATAAGTTTGAGCTTCATTATTTAATTTTAATTATTACCTATATTATTTAAAAAAAATATCATGGGTTATAGTCTTTTAACTTTGTTTTCTAGTGGGGAAAAACCTAAACTTTTATGTTGGAGTTGAAACATAAAATATAATTAATTTTTTAAACTTATTATAGTCTATTATGTTTGGTGTTTAGTGATGAAAAAACCTAAGACTTTGGCATGGTGAAGAAAAAACTTAAAATATTTGCCACTCATTTATAGTCTTTTAACTCTATGGCTTACTGACGAAGAAACAGGAAATTTGGTGATGGAGAAGAAACATATTGAATATATTTACATCTAATTTACCATAATTAAATGTCAAAAAGGTAAATATAAATAAGTTTGAGCTTCATTATTTAATTTTAATTATTACCTATATTATTTTAAAAAATATGTCATGGATTATAGTCTTTTATCTTTGTTTTTTAGTGGGGAAAAACCTAAAATTTTATGTTGGAGTTGAAAAATAAAATAGAATTAATTTTTTACACCTACTATAGTCTATTATGTTTGGTTATTAGTGATATAAAAACCTAAGACTTTGGGATGGTGAAGAAAAAACCTAAAATATTTTCTCACTCATTTATAGTCTTTAACTCTGTGGCTTACTGAGAAAGAAACATGAAATTTGGTGATGGAGAAGAAACATATTGAATATATTTACATCTAATTTACCATAATTCAATGTGACAAAGGTAAATTTAAATAAGTTTTAGATTCATTATTTAATTTTAATTTTTACCTATATTATATAAAATATATGTCATGGACTATAGTCTTTTATCTTTGTTTTTTAGTGGGGAAAAACCTAAAATTTCTAGTTGCAGTTGAAAAATAAAACAGAATTAATTTTTTACACCTACTATAGTCTATTATGTTTGGTTCTTAGTGATATGAAAACCTAAGACTTTGGGATGGTGAAGAAAAAACCTAAAATATTTGTTATTCATGTATAGTCTTTTAACTCTGTGGCTTACAGACGAAGAAACACGAAATTTGGTGATGAGGGAGAAACATATTGAATATATTTTCATCTAACTTACCATAATTCAATGTGAAAAAGGTAAATATAAATAAGTTTGAGCTTCATTATTTTATTTTAATTTTTACCTATATTATTTAAAAAAATATATCATGGGTTATAGTTTTTTAACTTTGTTTTTTAGTGGGGAAACACCAAAACTTTTATGATGGAGTTGAAAAATTAAATATAATTAATTTTTTAAACTTATTATAGTATATTATGTTTGGTTCTTAGTGATGAAAAAACCTAAGACTTTGGCAAGGTGAAGAAAAAACCTAAAATATTTGTCACTCATTTATTGTCTTTTAACTTTGTGGCTTACTGACGAAGAAACATGAAATTTTGTGATGGAAAAGAAACATATTGAATATATTAACATCTAATTTACCATAGTTCAACGTGAAAAAGATAAATATAAATAAGTTTGAGCTTCATTATTTAATTTTAATTTTTACCTATATTATATAAAATATATGTCATGGACTATAGTCTTTTATCTTAATTTTTTAGTGGGGAAAAACCTAAAATTTCATGTTGAAGTTCAAAAATAAAGTAGAGTTAATTGTTTACACCTACTATAGTCTATTATGTTTTGGTTCTTAGTGATATAAAAACCTAAGACTTTGGGATGGTGAAGAAAAAACCTAAAATATTTTCTCTCTCATTTATAGTCTTTTAACTCTGTGGCTTACTGAGGAAGAAACATGAAATTTGGTGATGGAGAAGAAACATATTGAATATATTTACATCAAATTTACCATAATTCAATGTGACAAAGGTAAATTTAAATAATTTTGAGCTTCATTATTTAATTTTAATTTTTACCTATATTATATAAAATATATGTCATGGACTATAGTCTTTTATCTTTGTTTTTTAGTGGGGAAAAACCTAGAATTTCTCGTTGCAGTTGAAAAATAAGATAGAATTAATTTTTTAAACCTAATATAGTCTATTATGTTTGGTTCTTAATGATATTAAAACCCAAGACTTTGGGATGGTGAAGAAAAAACATAAATTATTTGTTATTCATTTATAGTCTTTTCACTCTGTGGCTTACTGACGAAGAAACATAAAATTTGGTGATGGAGAAGAAACATATTGAATATATTTTCATCTAATTTACCATAATTCAATGTGAAAAAGGTAAATATAAATAAGTTTGAGGTTCATTATTTAATTTTAATTATTACCTATATTATTTAAAAAAAATATCATGGGTTATAGTCTTTTAACTTTGTTTTCTAGTGGGGAAAAACCTAAACTTTTATGTTGGAGTTGAAAAATTAAATATAATTAATTTTTTAAACTTATTATAGTATATTATGTTTGGTTCTTAGTGATGAAAAAACCTAAGACTTTGGCAAGGTGAAGAAAAAACCTAAAATATTTGTCACTCATTTATTGTCTTTTAACTTTGTGGCTTACTGACGAAGAAACATGAAATTTTGTGATGGAAAAGAAACATATTGAATATATTAACATCTAATTTACCATAGTTCAATGTGAAAAAGATAAATATAAATAAGTTTGAGCTTCATTATTTAATTTTAATTTTTACCTATATTATATAAAATATATGTCATGGACTATAGTCTTTTATCTTAATTTTTTAGTGGGGAAAAACCTAAAATTTCATGTTGAAGTTCAAAAATAAAGTAGAGTTAATTGTTTACACCTACTATAGTCTATTATGTTTTGGTTCTTAGTGATATAAAAACCTAAGACTTTGGGATGGTGAAGAAAAAACCTAAAATATTTTCTCACTCATTTATAGTCTTTTAACTCTGTGGCTTACTGAGGAAGAAACATGAAATTTGGTGATGGAGAAGAAACATATTGAATATATTTACATCAAATTTACCATAATTCAATGTGACAAAGGTAAATTTAAATAATTTTGAGCTTCATTATTTAATTTTAATTTTTACCTATATTATATAAAATATATGTCATGGACTATAGTCTTTTATCTTTGTTTTTTAGTGGGGAAAAACCTAGAATTTCTCGTTGCAGTTGAAAAATAAGATAGAATTAATTTTTTAAACCTAATATAGTCTATTATGTTTGGTTCTTAATGATATTAAAACCCAAGATTTTGGGATGGTGAAGAAAAAACATAAATTATTTGTTATTCATTTATAGTCTTTTCACTCTGTGGCTTACTGACGAAGAAACATAAAATTTGGTGATGGAGAAGAAACATATTGAATATATTTTCATCTAATTTACCATAATTCAATGTGAAAAAGGTAAATATAAATAAGTTTGAGGTTCATTATTTAATTTTAATTATTACCTATATTATTTAAAAAAAATATCATGGGTTATAGTCTTTTAACTTTGTTTTCTAGTGGGGAAAAACCTAAACTTTTATGTTGGAGTTGAAACATAAAATATAATTAATTTTTTAAACTTATTATAGTCTATTATGTTTGGTGTTTAGTGATGAAAAAACCTAAGACTTTGGCATGGTGAAGAAAAAACTTAAAATATTTGCCACTCATTTATAGTCTTTTAACTCTATGGCTTACTGACGAAGAAACAGGAAATTTGGTGATGGAGAAGAAACATATTGAATATATTTACATCTAATTTACCATAATTAAATGTCAAAAAGGTAAATATAAATAAGTTTGAGCTTCATTATTTAATTTTAATTATTACCTATATTATTTTAAAAAATATGTCATGGATTATAGTCTTTTATCTTTGTTTTTTAGTGGGGAAAAACCTAAAATTTTATGTTGGAGTTGAAAAATAAAATAGAATTAATTTTTTACACCTACTATAGTCTATTATGTTTGGTTCTTAGTGATATAAAAACCTAAGACTTTGGGATGGTGAAGAAAAAACCTAAAATATTTTCTCACTCATTTATAGTCTTTTAACTCTGTGGCTTACTGAGGAAGAAACATGAAATTTGGTGATGGAGAAGAAACATATTGAATTTATTTACATCTAATTTACCATAATTCAATGTGACAAAGGTAAATTTAAATAAGTTTTAGCTTCATTATTTAATTTTAATTTTTACCTATATTATATAAAATATATGTCATGGACTATAGTCTTTTATCTTTGTTTTTTAGTGGGGAAAAACCTAAAATTTCTCGTTGCAGTTGAAAAATAAAATAGAATTAATTTTTTACACCTACTATAGTCTATTATGTTTGGTTCTTAGTGATATGAAAACCTAAGACTTTGGGATGGTGAAGAAAAAACCTAAAATATTTGTTATTCATTTATAGTCTTTTAACTCTGTGGCTTACAGACGAAGAAACACGAAATTTGGTGATGAGGGAGAAACATATTGAATATATTTTCATTTAACTTACCATAATTCAATGTGAAAAAGGTAAATATAAATAAGTTTAAGCTTCATTATTTAATTTTAATTTTTACCTATATTATTTAAAAAAATATATCATGGGTTATAGTCTTTTAACTTTGTTTTTTAGTGGGGAAACACCAAAACTTTTATGATGGAGTTGAAAAATTAAATATAATTAATTTTTTAAACTTATTATAGTATATTATGTTTGGTGCTTAGTGATGAAAAAACCTAAGACTTTGGCATGGTGAAGAAAAAACCTAAAATATTTGTCACTCATTTATTGTCTTTTAACTTTGTGGCTTACTGACGAAGAAACATGAAATTTTGTGATGGAAAAGAAACATATTGAATATATTAACATCTAATTTACCATAGTTCAATGTGAAAAAGATAAATATAAATAAGTTTGAGCTTCATTATTTAATTTTAATTTTTACCTATATTATATAAAATATATGTCATGGACTATAGTCTTTTATCTTAATTTTTTAGTGGGGAAAAACCTAAAATTTCATGTTGCAGTTCAAAAATAAAGTAGAGTTAATTGTTTACACCTACTATAGTCTATTATGTTTGGTTCTTAGTGATATAAAAACCTAAGACTTTGGGATGGTGAAGAAAAAACCTAAAATATTTTCTCACTCATTTATAGTCTTTTAACTCTGTGGCTTACTGAGGAAGAAACATGAAATTTGGTGATGGAGAAGAAACATATTGAATATATTTACATCAAATTTACCATAATTCAATGTGACAAAGGTAAATTTAAATAATTTTGAGCTTCATTATTTAATATTAATTTTTACCTATATTATATAAAATTTATGTCATGGACTATAGTCTTTTATCTTTGTTTTTTAGTGGGGAAAAACCTAGAATTTCTCGTTGCGGTTGAAAAATAAGATAGAATTAATATTTTAAACCTACTATAGTCTATTATGTTTGGTTCTTAATGATATTAAAACCCAAGACTTTGGGATGGTGAAGAAAAAACATAAATTATTTGTTATTCATTTATAGTCTTTTCACTCTGTGGCTTACTGACGAAGAAACATAAAATTTGGTGATGGGGAAGAAACATATTGAATATATTTTCATCTAATTTACCATAATTCAATGTGAAAAAGGTAAATATAAATAAGTTTGAGCTTCATTATTTAATTTTAATTATTACCTATATTATTTAAAAAAAATATCATGGGTTATAGTCTTTTAACTTTGTTTTCTAGTGGGGAAAAACCTAAACTTTTATGTTGGAGTTGAAACATAAAATATAATTAATTTTTTAAACTTATTATAGTCTATTATGTTTGGTGTTTAGTGATGAAAAAACCTAAGACTTTGGCATGGTGAAGAAAAAACTTAAAATATTTGCCACTCATTTATAGTCTTTTAACTCTATGGCTTACTGACGAAGAAATAGGAAATTTGGTTATGGAGAAGAAACATATTGAATATATTTACATCTAATTTATCATAATTAAATGTCAAAAAGGTAAATATAAATAAGTTTGAGCTTCATTATTTAATTTTAATTATTACCTATATTATTTTAAAAAATATGTCATGGATTATAGTCTTTTATCTTTGTTTTTTAGTGGGGAAAAACCTAAAATTTTATGTTGGAGTTGAAAAATAAAATAGAATTAATTTTTTACACCTACTATAGTCTATTATGTTTGGTTCTTAGTGATATAAAAACCTAAGACTTTGGGATGGTGAAGAAAAAACCTAAAATATTTTCTCACTCATTTATAGTCTTTTAACTCTGTGGCTTACTGAGGAAGAAACATGAAATTTGGTGATGGAGAAGAAACATATTGAATTTATTTACATCTAATTTACCATAAGTCAATGTGACAAGGGTAAATTTAAATAAGTTTTAGCTTCATTATTTAATTTTTATTTTTACCTATATTATATAAAATATATGTCATGGACTATAGTCTTTTATCTTTGTTTTTTAGTGGGGAAAAACCTAAAATTTCTCGTTGCAGTTGAAAAATAAAATAGAATTAATTTTTTACACCTACTATAGTCTATTATGTTTGGTTCTTAGTGATATGAAAACCTAAGACTTTGGGATGGTGAAGAAAAAACCTAAAATATTTGTTATTCATTTATAGTCTTTTAACTTTGTGGCTTACAGACGAAGAAACACGAAATTTGGTGATGGGGGAGAAACATATTGAATATATTTTCATCTAATTTACCATAATTCAATGTGAAAAAGGTAAATATAAATAAGTTTGAGCTTCATTATTTAATTTTAATTTTTACCTATATTATTTAAAAAAATATATCATGGGTTATAGTCTTTTAACTTTGTTTTTTAGTGGGGAAAAACCAAAACTTTTATGATGGAGTTGAAAAATTAAATATAATTAATTTTTTAAACTTATTATAGTATATTATGTTTGGTGCTTAGTGATGAAAAAACCTAAGACTTTGGCATGGTGAAGAAAAAACCTAAAATATTTGTCACTCATTTATTGTCTTTTAACTTTGTGGCTTACTGACGAAGAAACATGAAATTTTGTGATGGAAAAGTAACATATTGAATATATTAACATCTAATTTACCATAGTTCAATGTGAAAAAGATAAATATAAATAAGTTTGAGCTTCATTATTTAATTTTAATTTTTACCTATATTATATAAAATATATGTCATGGACTATAGTCTTTTATCTTAATTTTTTAGTGGGGAAAAACCTAAAATTTCATGTTGCAGTTCAAAAATAAAGTAGAGTTAATTGTTTACACCTACTATAGTCTATTATGTTTGGTTCTTAGTGATATAAAAACCTAAGACTTTGGGATGGTGAAGAAAAAACCTAAAATATTTTCTCACTCATTTATAGTCTTTTAACTCTGTGGCTTACTGAGGAAGAAACATGAAATTTGGTGATGGAGAAGAAACATATTGAATATATTTACATCAAATTTACCATAATTCAATGTGACAAAGGTAAATTTAAATAATTTTGAGCTTCATTATTTAATATTAATTTTTACCTATATTATATAAAATTTATGTCATGGACTATAGTCTTTTATCTTTGTTTTTTAGTGGGGAAAAACCTAGAATTTCTCGTTGCAGTTGAAAAATAAGATAGAATTAATTTTTTACACCTACTATAGTCTATTATGTTTGGTTCTTAGTGATATTAAAACCCAAGACTTTGGGATGGTGAAGAAAAAACATAAATTATTTGTTATTCATTTATAGTCTTTTCACTCTGTGGCTTACTGACGAAGAAACACGAAATTTGGTGATGGGGAAGAAACATATTGAATATATTTTCATCTAATTTACCATAATTCAATGTGAAAAAGGTAAATATAAATAAGTTTGAGCTTCATTATTTAATTTTAATTATTACCTATATTATTTAAAAAAAATATCATGGGTTATAGTCTTTTAACTTTGTTTTTTAGTGGGGAAAAACCAAAACTTTTATGATGGAGTTGAAAAATTAAATATAATTAATTTTTTAAACTTATTATAGTATATTATGTTTGGTGCTTAGTGATGAAAAAACCTAAGACTTTGGCATGGTGAAGAAAAAACCTAAAATATTTGTCACTCATTTATTGTCTTTTAACTTTGTGGCTTACTGACGAAGAAACATGAAATTTTGTGATGGAAAAGAAACATATTGAATATATTAACATCTAATTTACCATAGTTCAATGTGAAAAAGATAAATATAAATAAGTTTGAGCTTCATTATTTAATTTTAATTTTTACCTATATTATATAAAATATATGTCATGGACTATAGTCTTTTATCTTAATTTTTTAGTGGGGAAAAACCTAAAATTTCATGTTGCAGTTCAAAAATAAAGTAGAGTTAATTGTTTACACCTACTATAGTCTATTATGTTTGGTTCTTAGTGATATAAAAACCTAAGACTTTGGGATGGTGAAGAAAAAACCTAAAATATTTTCTCACTCATTTATAGTCTTTTAACTCTGTGGCTTACTGAGGAAGAAACATGAAATTTGGTGATGGAGAAGAAACATATTGAATATATTTACATCAAATTTACCATAATTCAATGTGACAAAGGTAAATTTAAATAATTTTGAGCTTCATTATTTAATATTAATTTTTACCTATATTATATAAAATTTATGTCATGGACTATAGTCTTTTATCTTTGTTTTTTAGTGGGGAAAAACCTAGAATTTCTCGTTGCAGTTGAAAAATAAGATAGAATTAATTTTTTACACCTACTATAGTCTATTATGTTTGGTTCTTAGTGATATTAAAACCCAAGACTTTGGGATGGTGAAGAAAAAACATAAATTATTTGTTATTCATTTATAGTCTTTTCACTCTGTGGCTTACTGACGAAGAAACACGAAATTTGGTGATGGGGAAGAAACATATTGAATATATTTTCATCTAATTTACCATAATTCAATGTGAAAAAGGTAAATATAAATAAGTTTGAGCTTCATTATTTAATTTTAATTATTACCTATATTATTTAAAAAAAATATCATGGGTTATAGTCTTTTAACTTTGTTTTTTAGTGGGGAAAAACCAAAACTTTTATGATGGAGTTGAAAAATTAAATATAATTAATTTTTTAAACTTATTATAGTATATTATGTTTGGTGCTTAGTGATGAAAAAACCTAAGACTTTGGCATGGTGAAGAAAAAACCTAAAATATTTGTCACTCATTTATTGTCTTTTAACTTTGTGGCTTACTGACGAAGAAACATGAAATTTTGTGATGGAAAAGAAACATATTGAATATATTAACATCTAATTTACCATAGTTCAATGTGAAAAAGATAAATATAAATAAGTTTGAGCTTCATTATTTAATTTTAATTTTTACCTATATTATATAAAATATATGTCATGGACTATAGTCTTTTATCTTAATTTTTTAGTGGGGAAAAACCTAAAATTTCATGTTGCAGTTCAAAAATAAAGTAGAGTTAATTGTTTACACCTACTATAGTCTATTATGTTTGGTTCTTAGTGATATAAAAACCTAAGACTTTGGGATGGTGAAGAAAAAACCTAAAATATTTTCTCACTCATTTATAGTCTTTTAACTCTGTGGCTTACTGAGGAAGAAACATGAAATTTGGTGATGGAGAAGAAACATATTGAATATATTTACATCAAATTTACCATTATTCAATGTGACAAAGCTAAATTTAAATAAGTTTGAGCTTCATTATTTAATTTTAATTTTTACCTATATTATATAAAATATATGTCATGGACTATAGTCTTTTATCTTTGTTTTTTAGGGGGGAAAAACCTAAAATTTCTCGTTGCAGTTGAAAAATAAGATAGAATTAATTTTTTAAACCTACTATAGTCTATTATGTTTGGTTCTTAGTGATATTAAAACCTAAGACTTTGGGATGGTGAAGAAAAAACCTGAATTATTTGTTATTCATTTATAGTCTTTTCACTCTGTGGCTTACTGACGAAGAAACATAAAATTTGGTGATGGAGAAGAAACATATTGAATATATTTTCATCTAATTTACCATAATTCAATGTGAAAAAGGTAAATATAAATAAGTTTGAGCTTCATTATTTAATTTTAATTATTACCTATATTATTTAAAAAAAATATCATGGGTTATAGTCTTTTAACTTTGTTTTCTAGTGGGGAAAAACCTAAATTTTTATGTTGGAGTTGAAACATAAAATATAATAAATTTTTTAAACTTATTATAGTCTATTATGTTTGGTGTTTAGTGATGAAAAAACCTAAGACTTTGGCATGGTGAAGAAAAAACTTAAAATATTTGCCACTCATTTATAGTCTTTTAACACTATGGTTTACTGACGAAGAAACAGGAAATTTGGTGATGGAGAAGAAACATATTGAATATATTTACATCTAATTTACCATAATTAAATGTCAAAAAGGTAAATATAAATAAGTTTGAGCTTCATTATTTAATTTTAATTATTACCTATATTATTTTTAAAAATATGTCATGGATTATAGTCTTTTATCTTTGTTTTTTAATGGGGAAAAACCTAAAATTTTATGTTGGAGTTGAAAAATAAAATAGAATTAATTTTTTACACCTACTATAGTCTATTATGTTTGGTTCTTAGTGATATAAAAACCTAAGACTTTGGGATGGTGAAGAAAAAACCTAAAATATTTTCTCACTCATTTATAGTCTTTTAACTCTGTGGCTTACTGAGGAAGAAACATGAAATTTGGTGATGGAGAAGAAACATATTGAATATATTTACATCTAATTTACCATAATTCAATGTGACAAAGGTAAATTTAAATAAGTTTGAGCTTCATTATTTAATTTTAATTTTTACCTATATTATATAAAATATATGTCATGGACTATAGTCTTTTATCTTTGTTTTTTAGTGGGGAAAAACCTAAAATTTCTCGTTGCAGTTGAAAAATAAGATAGAATTAATTTTTTAAACCTACTATAGTCTATTATGTTTGTTTCTTAGTGATATTAAAACCTAATACTTTGGGATGGTGAAGAAAAAACCTAAAATATTTGTTATTCATTTATAGTCTTTTCACTCTGTGGCTTACTGACGAAGAAACAAGAAATTTGGTGATGGAGGAGAAACATACTGAATATATTTTCATCTAATTTACCATAATTCAATGTGAAAAAGGTAAATATAAATAAGTTTGAGCTTCATTATTTAATTTTAGTTTTTACCTATATTATTTAAAAAAATATATCATGGGTTATAGTCTTTTAACTTTGTTTTTTAGTGGGGAAAAACCAAAACTTTTATGATGGAGTTGAAAAATTAAATATAATTAATTTTTTAAACTTATTATAGTATATTATGTTTGGTGCTTAGTGATGAAAAAACCTAAGACTTTGGCATGGTGAAGAAAAAACCTAAAATATTTGTCACTCATTTATTGTTTTTTAACTTTGTGGCTTACTGACGAAGAAACATGAAATTTTGTGATGGAAAAGAAACATATTGAATATATTAACATCTAATTTACCATAGTTTAATGTGAAAAAGATAAATATAAATAAGTTTGAGCTTCATTATTTAATTTTAATTTTTACCTATATTATATAAAATATATGTCATGGACTATAGTCTTTTATCTTAATTTTTTAGTGGGGAAAAACCTAAAATTTCATGTTGCAGTTCAAAAATAAAGTAGAGTTAATTGTTTACACCTACTATAGTCTATTATGTTTGGTTCTTAGTGATATAAAAACCTAATACTTTGGGATGGTGAAGAAAAAACCTAAAATATTTTCTCACTCATTTATAGTCTTTTAACTCTGTGGCTTACTGAGGAAGAAACATGAAATTTGGTGATGGAGAAGAAACATATTGAATATATTTACATCAAATTTACCATAATTCAATGTGTCAAAGCTAAATTTAAATAAGTTTGAGCTTCATTATTTAATTTTAATTTTTACCTATATTATATAAAATATATGTCATGGACTATAGTCTTTTATCTTTGTTTTTTAGTGGGGAAAAACCTAAAATTTCTCGTTGCAGTTGAAAAATAAGATAGAATTAATTTTTTAAACCTACTATAGTCTATTATGTTTGGTTCTTAGTGATATTAAAACCTAAGACTTTGGGATGGTGAAGAAAAAACCTGAATTATTTGTTATTCATTTATAGTCTTTTCACTCTGTGGCTTACTGACGAAGAAACATAAAATTTGGTGATGGAGAAGAAACATATTGAATATATTTTCATCTAATTTACCATAATTAAATGTGAAAAAGGTAAATATAAATAAGTTTGAGCTTCATTATTTAATTTTAATTATTACCTATATTATTTAAAAAAAATATCATGGGTTATAGTCTTTTAACTTTGTTTTCTAGTGGGGAAAAACCTAAATTTTTATGTTGGAGTTGAAACATAAAATATAATAAATTTTTTAAACTTATTATAGTCTATTATATTTGGTGTTTAGTGATGAAAAAACCTAAGACTTTGGCATGGTGAAGAAAAAACTTAAAATATTTGCCACTCATTTATAGTCTTTTAACACTATGGCTTACTGACGAAGAAACAGGAAATTTGGTGATGGAGAAGAAACATATTGAATATATTTACATCTAATTTACCATAATTAAATGTCAAAAAGGTAAATATAAATAAGTTTGAGCTTCATTATTTAATTTTAATTATTACCTATATTATTTTTAAAAATATGTCATGGATTATAGTCTTTTATCTTTGTTTTTTAGTGGGGAAAAACCTAAAATTTTATGTTGGAGTTGAAAAATAAAATAGAATTAATTTTTTACACCTACTATAGTCTATTATGTTTTGTTCTTAGTGATATAAAAACCTAAGACTTTGGGATGGTGAAGAAAAAACCTAAAATATTTTCTCACTCATTTATAGTCTTTTAACTCTATGGCTTACTGAGGAAGAAACATGAAATTTGGTGATGGAGAAGAAACAAATTGAATATATTTACATCTAATTTACCATAATTCAATGTGACAAACGTAAATTTAAATAAGTTTTAGCTTCATTATTTAATTTTAATTTTTACCTATACTATATAAAATATATGTCATGGACTATAGTCTTTTATCTTTGTTTTTTAGTGGGGAAAAACCTAAAATTTCTCGTTGCAGTTGAAAAATAAAATAGAATTAATTTTTTACACCTACTATAGTCTATTATGTTTGGTTCTTAGTGATATGAAAACCTAAGACTTTGGGATGGTGAAGAAAAAACCTAAAATATTTGTTATCCATTTATAGTCTTTTAACTCTGTGGCTTACAGACGAAGAAACACGAAATTTGGTGATGGGGGAGAAACATATTGAATATATTTTCATCTAATTTACCATAATTAAATGTGAAAAAGGTAAATATAAATAAGTTTGAGCTTCATTATTTAATTTTAATTTTTACCTATATTATTTAAAAAAATATATCATGGGTTATAGTCTTTTAACTTTGTTTTTTAGTGGGGAAAAACCAAAACTTTTATGATGGAGTTGAAAAATTAAATATAATTAATTTTTTAAACTTATTATAGTATATTATGTTTGGTGCTTAGTGATGAAAAAACCTAAGACTTTGCATGGTGAAGAAAAAACCTAAAATATTTGTCACTCATTTATTGTCTTTTAACTTTGTGGCTTACTGACGAAGAAACATGAAATTTTGTGATGGAAAAGAAATATATTGAATATATTAACATCTAATTTACCATAGTTCAATGTGAAAAAGATAAATATAAATAAGTTTGAGCTTCATTATTTAATTTTAATTTTTACCTATATTATATAAAATATATGTCATGGACTATAGTCTTTTATCTTAATTTTTTAGTGGGGAAAAACCTAAAATTTCATGTTGCAGTTCAAAAATAAAGTAGAGTTAATTGTTTACACCTACTATAGTCTATTATGTTTGGTTCTTAGTGATATAAAAACCTAAGACTTTGGGACGGTGAAGAAAAAACCTAAAATATTTTCTCACTCATTTATAGTCTTTTAACTCTGTGGCTTACTGAGGAAGAAACATGAAGTTTGGTGATGGAGAAGAAACATATTGAATATATTTACATCAAATTTACCATAATTCAATGTGACAAAGGTAAATTTAAATAAGTTTGAGCTTCATTATTTAATTTTAATTTTTACCTATATTATATAAAATATATGTCATGGACTATAGTCTTTTATCTTTGTTTTTTAGTGGGGAAAATCCTAAAATTTCTCGTTGCAGTTGAAAAATAAGATAGAATTAATTTTTTAAACCTACTATAGTCTATTATGTTTGGTTCTTAGTGATATTAAAACCTAAGACTTTGGGATGGTGAAGAAAAAACCTGAATTATTTGTTATTCATTTATAGTCTTTTCACTCTGTGGCTTACTGACGAAGAAACATAAAATTTGGTGATGGAGAAGAAACATATTGAATATATTTTCATCTAATTTACCATAATTCAATGTGAAAAAGGTAAATATAAATAAGTTTGAGCTTCATTATTTAATTTTAATTATTACCTATATTATTTAAAAAAAATATCATGGGTTATAGCCTTTTAACTTTGTTTTCTAGTGGGGAAAAACCTAAACTTTTATGTTGGAGTTGAAACATAAAATATAATAAATTTTTTAAACTTATTATAGTCTATTATGTTTGGTGTTTAGTGATGAAAAAACCTAAGACTTTGGCATGGTGAAGAAAAAACTTAAAATATTTGCCACTCATTTATAGTCTTTTAACACTATGGCTTACTGACGAAGAAACAGGAAATTTGGTGATGGAGAAGAAACATATTGAATATATTTACATCTAATTTACCATAATTAAATGTCAAAAAGGTAAATATAAATAAGTTTGAGCTTCATTATTTAATTTTAATTATTACCTATATTATTTTAAAAAATATGTCATGGATTATAGTCTTTTATCTTTGTTTTTTAGAGGGGAAAAACCTAAATTTTTATGTTGGAGTTGAAAAATAAAATAGAATTAATTTTTTACACCTACTATAGTCTATTATGTTTGGTTCTTAGTGATATAAAAACCTAAGACTTTGGGATGGTGAAGAAAAAACCTAAAATATTTTCTCACTCATTTATAGTCTTTTAACTCTGTGGCTTACTGAGGAAGAAACATGAAATTTGGTGATGGAGAAGAAACATATTGAATATATTTACATCTAATTTACCATAATTCAATGTGACAAAGGTAAATTTAAATAAGTTTTAGCTTCATTATTTAATTTTAATTTTTACCCTTATTATATAAAATATATGTCATGGACTATAGTATTTTATCTTTGTTTTTTAGTGGGGAAAAACCTAAAATTTCTCGTTGCAGTTGAAAAATAAAATAGAATTAATTTTTTACACATACTATAGTCTATTATGTTTGGTTCTTAGTGATATGAAAACCTAAGACTTTGGGATGGTGAAGAAAAAACCTAAAATATTTGTTATTCATCTATAGTCTTTTAACTCTGTGGCTTACAGACGAAGAAACACGAAATTTGGTGATGGGAGAGAAACATATTAAATATATTTTCATCTAATTTACCATAATTCAATGTGAAAAAGGTAAATATAAATAAGTTTGAGCTTCATTATTTAATTTTAATTTTTACCTATATTATTTAAAAAAATATATCATGGGTTATAGTCTTTTAACTTTGTGTTTTAGTGGGGAAAAACCAAAACTTTTATGATGGAGTTGAAAAATTAAATATAATTAATTTTTTAAACTTATTATAGGATATTATGTTTGGTGCTTAGTGATGAAAAAACCTAAGATTTTGGCATGGTGAAGAAAAAACCTAAAATATTTGTCACTCATTTATTGTCTTTTAACTTTGTGGCTTACTGACGAAGAAACATGAAATTTTGTGATGGAAAAGAAACATATTGAATATATTAACATCTAATTTACCATAGTTCAATGTGAAAAAGATAAATATAAATAAGTTTGAGCTTCATTATTTAATTTTAATTTTTACCTATATTATATAAAATATATGTCATGGACTATAGTCTTTTATATTTGTTTTTGAGTGGGGAAAAACCTAAAATTTCATGTTGCAGTTGAAAAATAATGTAGAATTAATTGTTTACACCTACTATAGTCTATTATGTTTGGTTCATAGTGATATGAAAACCTAAGACTTTGGGACGGTGAAGAAAAAACCTAAAATATTTTCTCACTCATTTATAGTCTTTTAACTCTGTGGCTTACTGAGGAAGAAACATGAAATTTGGTGATGGAGAAGAAACATATTGAATATATTTACATCTAATTTACCATAATTCAATGTGACAAAGGTAAATTTAAATAAGTTTTAGCTTCATTATTTAATTTTAATTTTTACCTATATTATATAAAATATATGTCATGGACTATAGTATTTTATCTTTGTTTTTTAGTGGGGAAAAACCTAAAATTTCTCGTTGCAGTTGAAAAATAAAATAGAATTAATTTTTTACACCTACTATAGTCTATTATGTTTGGTTATTAGTGATATGAAAACCTAAGACTTTGGGATGGTGAAGAAAAAACCTAAAATATTTGTTATTCATTTATAGTCTTTTAACTATGTGGCTTACAGACGAAGAAACACGAAATTTGGTGATGGGGGAGAAACATATTGAATATATTTTCATCTAATTTACCATAATTCAATGTGAAAAAGGTAAAAATAAATAAGATTGAGCTTCATTATTTAATTTTAATTTTTACCTATATTATTTAAAAAAATATATCATGGGTTATAGTCTTTTAACTTTGTTTTTTAGTGGGGAAAAACCAAAACTTTTATGATGGAGTTGAAAAATTAAATATAATTAATTTTTTAAACTTATTATAGGATATTATGTTTGGTGCTTAGTGATGAAAAAACCTAAGATTTTGGCATGGTGAAGAAAAAACCTAAAATATTTGTCACTCATTTATTGTCTTTTAACTTTGTGGCTTACTGACGAAGAAACATGAAATTTTGTGATGGAAAAGAAACATATTGAATATATTAACATCTAATTTACCATAGTTCAATGTGAAAAAGATAAATATAAATAAGTTTGAGCTTCATTATTTAATTTTAATTTTTACCTATATTATATAAAATATATGTCATGGACTATAGTCTTTTATATTTGTTTTTGAGTGGGGAAAAACCTAAAATTTCATGTTGCAGTTGAAAAATAATATAGAATTAATTGTTTACACCTACTATAGTCTATTATGTTTGGTTCATAGTGATATGAAAACCTAAGACTTTGGGACGGTGAAGAAAAAACCTAAAATATTTTCTCACTCATTTATAGTCTTTTAACTCTGTGGCTTACTGAGGAAGAAACATGAAATTTGGTGATGGAGAAGAAACATATTGAATATATTTACATCTAATTTACCATAATTCAATGTGACAAAGGTAAATTTAAATAAGTTTTAGCTTCATTATTTAATTTTAATTTTTACCTATATTATATAAAATATATGTCATGGACTATAGTATTTTATCTTTGTTTTTTAGTGGGGAAAAACCTAAAATTTCTCGTTGCAGTTGAAAAATAAAATAGAATTAATTTTTTACACCTACTATAGTCTATTATGTTTGGTTATTAGTGATATGAAAACCTAAGACTTTGGGATGGTGAAGAAAAAACCTAAAATATTTGTTATTCATTTATAGTCTTTTAACTATGTGGCTTACAGACGAAGAAACACGAAATTTGGTGATGGGGGAGAAACATATTGAATATATTTTCATCTAATTTACCATAATTCAATGTGAAAAAGGTAAAAATAAATAAGATTGAGCTTCATTATTTAATTTTAATTTTTACCTATATTATTTAAAAAAATATATCATGGGTTATAGTCTTTTAACTTTGTTTTTTAGTGGGGAAAAACCAAAACTTTTATGATGGAGTTGAAAAATTAAATATAATTAATTTTTTAAACTTATTATAGGATATTATGTTTGGTGCTTAGTGATGAAAAAACCTAAGACTTTGGCATGGTGAAGAAAAAACCTAAAATATTTGTCACTCATTTATTGTCTTTTAACTTTGTGGCTTACTGACGAAGAAACATGAAATTTTGTGATGGAAAAGAAACTTATTGAATATATTAACATCTAATTTACCATAGTTCAATGTGAAAAAGATAAATATAAATAAGTTTGAGCTTCATTATTTAATTTTAATTTTTACCTATATTATATAAAATATATGTCATGGACTATAGTCTTTTATATTTGTTTTTGAGTGGGGAAAAACCTAAAATTTCATGTTGCAGTTGAAAAATAATATAGAATTAATTGTTTACACCTGCTATAGTCTATTATGTTTGGTTCTTAGTGATATAAAAACCTAAGACTTTCGGATGGTGAAAAAAAACCTAAAATATTTTCTCACTCATTTATAGTCTTTTAACTCTGTGGCTTACTAGGGAAGAAAAATGAAATTTGGTGATGGAGAAGAAACATATTGAATATATTTACATCTAATTTACCATAATTCAATGTGACAAAGGTAAATTTAAATAAGTTTGAGCTTCATTATTTAATTTTAATTTTTACCTATATTATATAAAATATATGTCATGGACTATAGTCTTTTATCTTTGTTTTTTAGTGGGGAAAAACCTAAACTTTCTCGTTGCAGTTGAAAAATAAGATTGAATTAATTTTTTAAACCTACTATAGTCTATTATGTTTGTTTCTTAGTGATATTAAAACCTAAGACTTTGGGATGGTAAAGAAAAAACCTAAAATATTTGTTATTCATTTATAGTCTTTTCACTTTGTGGCTTACTGACGAAGAAACATAAAATTTGGTGATGGAAAAGAAACATATTGAATATATTTTCATCTAATTTACCATAATTCAATGTGAAAAAGGTAAATATAAATAAGTTTGAGCTTCATTATTTAATTTTAATTTTTACCTATATTAGTTAAAAAAATATATCATGGGTTATAGTCTTTTAACTTTGTTTTTTAGTGGGGGAAAACCTAAACTTTTATGATGGAGTTGAAAAATTAAATATAATTAATTTTTAAAACTTTTTATAGTATATTATGTTTGGTGCTTAGTGATGAAAAAACCTAAGACTTTGGCATGGTGAAGAAAAAACTTAAAATATTTGCCACTCATTTATTGTCTTTTAACTCTATTGCTTACTGACGAAGAAACAGGAAATCTGGTGATGGAGAAGAAACATATTGAATATATTTACATCTAATTTACCATAATTCAATGTGAAAAAGGTAAATATAAATAAGTTTGAGCTTCATTATTTAATTTTAATTTTTACTTATATTATATAAAAAAATATGTCATGGATTATAGTCTTTTATCTTTGTTTTTTAGTGGGGAAAAACCTAAAATTTTATGTTGGCGTTGAAAAATAAAATAGAATTAATTTTTTACACCTACTATAGTCTATTATGTTTGGTTCTTAGTGATATAAAAACCTAAGACTTTGGGATGGTGAAGAAAAAACCTAAAATATTTTCTCACTCATTTATAGTCTTTTAACTCTGTGGCTTACTAGGGAAGAAACATGAAATTTGGTGATGGAGAAGAAACATATTGAATATATTTACATCTAATTTACCATAATTCAATGTGACAAAGGTAAATTTAAATAAGTTTGAGCTTCATTATTTAATTTTAATTTTTACCTATATTATATAAAATATATGTCATGGACTATAGTCTTTTATCTTCGTTTTTTAGTGGGGAAAAACCTAAAATTTCTCGTTGCAGTTGAAAAATAAGATAGAATTAATTTTTTAAACCTACTATAGTCTATTATGTTTGTTTCTTAGTGATATTAAAACCTAATACTTTGGGATGGTGAAGAAAAAACCTAAAATATTTGTTATTCATTTATAGTCTTTTCACTCTGTGGCTTACTGACGAAGAAACAAGAAATTTGGTGATGGAGGAGAAACATACTGAATATATTTTCATCTAATTTACCATAATTCAATGTGAAAAAGGTAAATATAAATAAGTTTGAGCTTCATTATTTAATTTTAGTTTTTACCTATATTATTTAAAAAAATATATCATGGGTTATAGTCTTTTAACTTTGTTTTTTAGTGGGGAAAAACCTAAACTTTTATGATGGAGTTGAAAAATTAAATATAATTAATTTTTTAAACTTATTATAGTTTATTATGTTTGGTGCTTAGTGATGAAAAAACCTAAGACTTTGGCATGGTGAAGAAAAAACCTAAAATATTTGTCACTCATTTATTGTCTTTTAACTCTGTTGCTTACTGACGAAGAAACAGGAAATCTGGTGATGGAAAAGAAACATATTGAATATATTAACATCTAATTTACCATAGTTCAATGTGAAAAAGATAAATATAAATAAGTTTGAGCTTCATTATTTAATTTTAATTTTTACCTATATTATATAAAATATATGTCATGGACTATAGTCTTTTATATTTGTTTTTGAGTGGGGAAACACCTAAAATTTCATGTTGCAGTTGAAAAATAATATAGAATTAATTGTTTACACCTACTATAGTCTATTATGTTTGGTTCTTAGTGATATAAAAACATAAGACTTTGGCATGGTGAAGAAAAAACCTAAAATATTTTCTCACTCATATATAGTCTTTTAACTCTGTGGCTTACTAGGGAAGAAACATTAAATTTGGTGATGGAGAAGAAACATATTGAATATATTTACATCTAATTTACCATAATTCAATGTGACAAAGGTAAATTTAAATAAGTTTGAGCTTCATTATTTAATTTTAATTTTTACCTATATTATATAAAATATATGTCATGGACTATAGTCTTTTATCTTTGTTTTTTAGTGGGGAAAAACCTAATATTTCTCGTTGCAGTTGAAAAATAAGATAGAATTAATTTTTTAAACCTACTATAGTCTATTATGTTTGTTTCTTAGTGATATTAAAACCTAAGACTTTGGGATGGTGAAGAAAAAACCTAAAATATTTGTTATTCATTTAAAGTCTTTTCACTCTGTGGCTTACTGACGAAGAAACAAGAAATTTGGTGATGGAGGAGAAACATACTGAATATATTTTCATCTAATTTACCATAATTCAATGTGAAAAAGGTAAATATAAATAAGTTTGAGCTTCATTATTTAATTTTAGTTTTTACCTATATTATTTAAAAAAATATATCATGGGTTATAGTCTTTTAACTTTGTTTTTTAGTGGGGAAAAACCTAAACTTTTATGATGGAGTTGAAAAATTAAATATAATTAATTTTTAAAACTTTCTATAGTATATTATGTTTGGTGCTTAGTGATGAAAAAACCTAAGACTTTGGCATGGTGAAGAAAAAACCTAAAATATCTGTCACTCATTTATTGTCTTTTAACTCTGTTGCTTACTGACGAAGAAACAGGAAATCTGGTGATGGAAAAGAAACATATTGAATATATTAACATCTGATTTACCATAGTTCAATGTGAAAAATAAAAATATAAATAAGTTTGAGCTTCATTATTTAATTTTAATTTTTACCTATATTATATAAAATATATGTCATGGACTATAGTCTTTTATATTTGTTTTTGAGTGGGGAAAAACCTAAAATTTCATGCTGCAGTTGAAAAATAATATAGAATTAATTGTTTACACCTACTATAGTCTATTATGTTTGGTTCTTAGTGATATAAAAACCTAAGACTTTGGGATGGTGAAGAAAAAACCTAAAATATTTTCTCACTCATATATAGTCTTTTAACTCTGTGGCTTACTAGGGAAGAAACATTAAATTTGGTGATGGAGAAGAAACATATTGAATATATTTACATCTAATTTACCATAATTCAATGTGACAAAGGTAAATTTAAATAAGTTTGAGCTTCATTATTTAATTTTAATTTTTACCTATATTATATAAAATATATGTCATGGACTATAGTCTTTTATCTTTGTTTTTTAGTGGGGAAAAACCTAAAATTTCTCGTTGCAGTTGAAAAATAAGATAGAATTAATTTTTTAAACCTACTATAGTCTATTATGTTTGTTTCTTAGTGATATTAAAACCTAAGACTTTGGGATGGTGAAGAAAAAACCTAAAATATTTGTTATTCATTTATAGTCTTTTCACTCTGTGGCTTACTGACGAAGAAACAAGAAATTTGGTGATGGAGGAGAAACATACTGAATATATTTTCATCTAATTTACCATAATTCAATGTGAAAAAGGTAAATATAAATAAGTTTGAGCTTCATTATTTAATTTTAGTTTTTACCTATATTATTTAAAAAAATATATCATGGGTTATAGTCTTTTAACTTTGTTTTTTAGTGGGGAAAAACCTAAACTTTTATGATGGAGTTGAAAAATTAAATATAATTAATTTTTTAAACTTATTATAGTTTATTATGTTTGGTGCTTAGTGATGAAAAAACCTAAGACTTTGGCATGGTGAAGAAAAAACCTAAAATATTTGTCACTCATTTATTGTCTTTTAACTCTGTTGCTTACTGACGAAGAAACAGGAAATCTGGTGATGGAAAAGAAACATATTGAATATATTAACATCTAATTTACCATAGTTCAATGTGAAAAAGATAAATATAAATAAGTTTGAGCTTCATTATTTAATTTTAATTTTTACCTATATTATATAAAATATATGTCATGGACTATAGTCTTTTATATTTGTTTTTGAGTGGGGAAACACCTAAAATTTCATGTTGCAGTTGAAAAATAATATAGAATTAATTGTTTACACCTACTATAGTCTATTATGTTTGGTTCTTAGTGATATAAAAACATAAGACTTTGGCATGGTGAAGAAAAAACCTAAAATATTTTCTCACTCATATATAGTCTTTTAACTCTGTGGCTTACTAGGGAAGAAACATTAAATTTGGTGATGGAGAAGAAACATATTGAATATATTTACATCTAATTTACCATAATTCAATGTGACAAAGGTAAATTTAAATAAGTTTGAGCTTCATTATTTAATTTTAATTTTTACCTATATTATATAAAATATATGTCATGGACTATAGTCTTTTATCTTTGTTTTTTAGTGGGGAAAAACCTAAAATTTCTCGTTGCAGTTGAAAAATAAGATAGAATTAATTTTTTAAACCTACTATAGTCTATTATGTTTGTTTCTTAGTGATATTAAAACCTAAGACTTTGGGATGGTGAAGAAAAAACCTAAAATATTTGTTATTCATTTAAAGTCTTTTCACTCTGTGGCTTACTGACGAAGAAACAAGAAATTTGGTGATGGAGGAGAAACATACTGAATATATTTTCATCTAATTTACCATAATTCAATGTGAAAAAGGTAAATATAAATAAGTTTGAGCTTCATTATTTAATTTTAGTTTTTACCTATATTATTTAAAAAAATATATCATGGGTTATAGTCTTTTAACTTTGTTTTTTAGTGGGGAAAAACCTAAACTTTTATGATGGAGTTGAAAAATTAAATATAATTAATTTTTAAAACTTTCTATAGTATATTATGTTTGGTGCTTAGTGATGAAAAAACCTAAGACTTTGGCATGGTGAAGAAAAAACCTAAAATATCTGTCACTCATTTATTGTCTTTTAACTCTGTTGCTTACTGACGAAGAAACAGGAAATCTGGTGATGGAAAAGAAACATATTGAATATATTAACATCTGATTTACCATAGTTCAATGTGAAAAATAAAAATATAAATAAGTTTGAGCTTCATTATTTAATTTTAATTTTTACCTATATTATATAAAATATATGTCATGGACTATAGTCTTTTATATTTGTTTTTGAGTGGGGAAAAACCTAAAATTTCATGCTGCAGTTGAAAAATAATATAGAATTAATTGTTTACACCTACTATAGTCTATTATGTTTGGTTCTTAGTGATATAAAAACATAAGACTTTGGCATGGTGAAGAAAAAACCTAAAATATTTTCTCACTCATATATAGTCTTTTAACTCTGTGGCTTACTAGGGAAGAAACATTAAATTTGGTGATGGAGAAGAAACATATTGAATATATTTACATCTAATTTACCATAATTCAATGTGACAAAGGTAAATTTAAATAAGTTTGAGCTTCATTATTTAATTTTAATTTTTACCTATATTATATAAAATATATGTCATGGACTATAGTCTTTTATCTTTGTTTTTTAGTGGGGAAAAACCTAAAATTTCTCGTTGCAGTTGAAAAATAAGATAGAATTAATTTTTTAAACCTACTATAGTCTATTATGTTTGTTTCTTAGTGATATTAAAACCTAAGACTTTGGGATGGTGAAGAAAAAACCTAAAATATTTGTTATTCATTTATAGTCTTTTCACTCTGTGGCTTACTGACGAAGAAACAAGAAATTTGGTGATGGAGGAGAAACATACTGAATATATTTTCATCTAATTTACCATAATTCAATGTGAAAAAGGTAAATATAAATAAGTTTGAGCTTCATTATTTAATTTTAGTTTTTACCTATATTATTTAAAAAAATATATCATGGGTTATAGTCTTTTAACTTTGTTTTTTAGTGGGGAAAAACCTAAACTTTTATGATGGAGTTGAAAAATTAAATATAATTAATTTTTTAAACTTATTATAGTTTATTATGTTTGGTGCTTAGTGATGAAAAAACCTAAGACTTTGGCATGGTGAAGAAAAAACCTAAAATATCTGTCACTCATTTATTGTCTTTTAACTCTGTTGCTTACTGACGAAGAAACAGGAAATCTGGTGATGGAAAAGAAACATATTGAATATATTAACATCTGATTTACCATAGTTCAATGTGAAAAATAAAAATATAAATAAGTTTGAGCTTCATTATTTAATTTTAATTTTTACCTATATTATATAAAATATATGTCATGGACTATAGTCTTTTATATTTGTTTTTGAGTGGGGAAAAACCTAAAATTTCATGCTGCAGTTGAAAAATAATATAGAATTAATTGTTTACACCTACTATAGTCTATTATGTTTGGTTCTTAGTGATATAAAAACCTAAGACTTTGGGATGGTGAAGAAAAAACCTAAAATATTTTCTCACTCATTTATAGTCTTTTAACTCTGTGGCTTACTAGGGAAGAAACATGAAATTTGGTGATGGAGAAGAAACATATTGAATATATTTACATCTAATTTACCATAATTCAATGTGACAAAGGTAAATTTAAATAAGTTTGAGCTTCATTATTTAATTTTAATTTTTACCTATATTATATAAAATATATGTCATGGACTATAGTCTTTTATCTTTGTTTTTTAGTGGGGAATAAACCTAAAATTTCTCGTTGCAGTTGAAAAATAAGATAGAATTAATTTTTTAAACCTACTATAGTCTATTATGTTTGTTTCTTAGTGATATTAAAACCTAAGACTTTGGGATGGTGAAGAAAAAACCTAAAATATTTGTTATTCATTTATAGTCTTTTCACTCTGTGGCTTACTGTCGAAGAAACAAGAAATTTGGTGATGGAGGAGAAACATACTGAATATATTTTCATCTAATTTACCGTAATTCAATGTGAAAAAGGTAAATATAAATAAGTTTGAGCTTCATTATTTAATTTTAGTTTTTACCTATATTATTTAAAAAAATATATCATGGGTTATAGTCTTTTAACTTTGTTTTTTAGTGGGCAAAAACCTAAACTTTTATGATGGAGTTGAAAAATTAAATATAATTAATTTTTAAAACTTTCTATAGTATATTATGTTTGGTGCTTAGTGATGAAAAAACCTAAGACTTTGGCATGGTGAAGAAAAAACCTAAAATATTTGGCACTCATTTATAGTCTTTTAACTCTGTGGCTTACTGACGAAGAAGCATGAAATTTGGTGATGGAGAAGAGACATATTGAATATATTTACATCTAATTTACCATAATTCAATGTGAAAAAGGTAAATATAAAGAAGTGTGAGCTTCATTATTTAATTTAAATTTTTACCAATATTATTTAAAAAAATATGTCATGGATTATAGTCTTTTATCTTTGTTTTTTAGTGGGGAAAAACCTAAAATTTTATGTTTGGTTCTTAGTGATATAAGAACCTAAGACTTTGGGATGGTGAAGAAAAAACCCAAAATATTTTCTCACTCATTTATAGTCTTTTAACTCTGTGGCTTATTGAGGAAGAAACATGAAATTTGGTGATGGAGAAGAAACATATTGAATATATTTACATCTAATTTACCTTAATTCAATGTGACAAAGGTAAATTTAAATAAGTTTGAGCTTCATTATTTAATTTTAATTTTTACCTATATTATATAAAATATATGTCATGGACTATAATCTTTATCTTTGTTTTTTAGTGGGGAAAAACCTAAAATTTCTCGTTGCAGTTGAAAAATAAAATAGAATTAATTTTTTACACCTGCAATAGTATATTATGTGTGGTTCTTAGTGATATAAAAACCTAAGACTTTGGGATGGTGAAGAAAAAACCTAAAATAGTTGTCATTCATTTATAGTCTTTTAACTTTGTGGCTTACTGACGAAGAAACATGAAATTTGGTGATGGAGAAGAAACATATTGAATATATTTACATCTAATTTACCATAATTCAATGTGAAAAAGGTAAATATAAATAATTTTTAGCTTCATTATTAAATTTTAATTTTTACCTATATTATTTAAAAAAATATATCATGGACTATAGTCTTTTAACTCTGTTTTTTAGAGGGGAAAAACCTAACGTTTTATGTTGTAGTTGAAAAATAAAATAGAATTAATTTTTTACACCTACTATAGTCTATTATGTTTGGTTCATAGTGATATGAAAACCTAAGACTTTGGGACGGTGAAGAAAAAACCTAAAATATTTTCTCACTCATTTATAGTCTTTGAACTCTGTGGCTTACTGAGGAAGAAACATGAAATTTGGTGATGGAGAAGAAACATATTGAATATATTTATATCTAATTTTCCATAATTCAAAGTGAAAAAGGTAAATATAAATAAGTTTGAGCTTCATTATTTAATTTTAATTTTTACCTATATTATATAAAATATATGTCATGGACTATAGTCTTTTATCTTTGTTTTTTAGTGGGGAAAAACCTAAAATTTCTCGTTGCAGTTGAAAAATAAAATAGAATTAATTTTTTACACCTGCAATAGTCTATTATGTGTGGTTCTTAGTGATATAAAAACCTAAGACTTTGGGATGGTGAAGAAAAAACCTAAAATATTTGTCATTCATTTATAGTCTTTTAACTTTGTGGCTTACTGACGAAGAAACATGAAATTTGGTGATGGAGAAGAAACAAATTGAATGTATTTACATCTAATTTACCATAATTCAATGTGAAAAAGGTAAATGTAAATAATTTTTAGCTTCATTATTAAATTTTAATTTTTACCTATATTATTTAAAAAAAAATATGTCATGGACTATAGTCTTTTAACTCTGTTTTTTAGAGGGGAAAAACATAACGTTTTATGTTGGAGTTGAAAAATAAAATAGAATTAATTTTTGACACCTACTATAGTCTATTATGTTTGGTTCATAGTGATATAAAAACCTAAGACTTTGGGATGGTGAAGAAAAAACCTAAAATATTTGTCATTCATTTATAGTCTTTTAACTTTGTGGCTTACTGACGAAGAAACATGCAATTTGGTGATGGAGAAGAAACATATTGAATATATTTACATCTAATTTACCATAATTTAATGTGAAAAAGGTAAATGTAAATAATTTTTAGGTTCATTATTTAATTTTAATTTTTACCTATATTATATAAAATATATGTCTTGGACTATAGTCTTTTATCTTTGTTTTTTAGTGGGGAAAATCCTAAAATTTTATGTTGGAGTTGAAAAAGAAAATATAATTATTTTTTTACACCTACAATAGTCTATTAAGTTTTGTTCTTAGTGATATAAAAACTTAAGACTTTGAGATGGTGAAGAAAAAACCTAAAATACTTTTCATTCGTTTATAGTCTTTTAACTTTGTGGCTTACTGACATAAAAACATGAAATTTGGTGATGGAGAAGAAACATATTGAATATATTTACATCTAATTTACCATATTAAATGTTAAAAAGTTAAATATAAATAAGTTTGAGCTTCATGATTTAATTTTAATTTTAACCTATATTATTTAAAAAATATGTCAGGGGTTATAGTCTTTTAACTTTGTTTTTTAGTGGGGAAAAACCTAAAAAAAATTTGATGGAGTTGAAAAATAAAATATAATTAATTTTTTAAACTTACTATAGTATATTATGTTTGGTGCTTAGTGATGAAAAAACCTAAAACTTTTGCATGGTGAAGAAAAAACTTTAAATATTTGCCACTCATTTATAGTGTTTGAACTCTGTGGCTTACTAACGAATAAACAGGAAATTTGGTGATGGAGCAGAAACATATTGGATATATGTACATTTAAGTTACCATAATTCAATGTGAAAAAGGTAAATATAAATAATTTTGAGCTTCATTATTTAATTTTAATTTGTACCTATATTATTTAAAAACATATGTCATGGATTATAGTCTTTTATCTTTGTTTTTTAGTGGGGAAAAACCTAAAATTTTATGTTGGTGTTGAAAAATAAAATAGAAGTAATTTTTTACAGCTACTATAGTCTACTATGTTTGGTTCTTAATGATATAAAAACTTAAGACTTTGGGATGGTGAAGAAAAAACCTAAAATATTTTCTCACTTATTTATAGTCTTTGAACTATGTGGCTTACTGAGGAAGAAACATGAAATTTAGTGATGGAGAAGAAACATATTGAATATATTTACATCTAATTTACCATAATTCAATGTGAAAAAGGTAAATATCAATAAGTTTGAGCTTCATTATTTAATTTTAATTTTTACCTATATTATATAAAATATATGTCATGGGCTATAGTCTTTTATCTTTGTTTTTTAGTGGGGAAAACCTAAACTTTTATGTTGGAGTTGAAAAATAAAATATAATTAATTTTTTACACCTGCAATAGTCTATTATGTGTGGTTCTTAGTGATATAAAAACCTAAGACTTTGGGATGGTGAAGAAAAAACCTAAAATATTTGTCATATATTTATAGTCTTTTATCTTTGTGGCTTACTGTCGAAGAAACATGAAATTTGGTGATGGAGAAGAAACATATTGAATATATTTACATCTAATTTACCATAATTCAATGTGAAAAAGGTAAATGTAAATAATTTTTATCTTCATTATTTAATTTTAATTTTTACCTATATTATATAAAATATATGTCATGGACTATAGTCTTTTATCTTTGTTTTTTAGTGGGGAAAATCCTAAAATTTTATGTTGGAGTAGAAAAAGAAAATATAATTTATTTATTTACACTGAAAATAGTCTATTAAGTTTTGTTCTTAGTGATATAAAAACCTAAGAATTTGGGATGGTGAAGAAAAAACCTAAAATATTTCTCATTCATTTATAGTCTTTTAACTCTGTGGCTTACTGAGGAAGAAACATGAAATTTGGTGATGGAGAAGAAACATATTGAATATATTTACAACTAATTTACCATAATTCAATGTGAAAAAGGTAAATATAAATAAGTTTGAGCTTCATTATTTAATCTTAATTGTTACCTATATTTTATAAAATATATGTCATGGACTATAGTGTTTTATCCTTGTTTTTTAATGGGGAAAAACCTAAAATTTTATGTTGGAGTTGAAAAATAAAATATAATTAATTTTTTACACCTACTATAGTCTATTATGTTTGGTGCTTAGTGATGAAAAAAACCTAAGACTTTGGGATGGGGAAGAAAAAACCTAAAATATTTGTCATTCATTTATAGTCTTTTAACTCTCTGGATTATTGACGAAGAAACATGAAATTTGGTGATGGAGAAGAAACATATTGAACACATTTACATCGAGTTTACCATAATTCAATGTGAAAAAGATAAATAAAAATTAGTTTGAGCTTCATTATTTAATTTTAATTTTTACCTATATTATATAAAATATATGTCATGGACTATAGTCTTTTATCTTTGTTTTTCAGTGGGGAAAAACCTAAAATTTTATGTTGGAGTTGAAAAATAAAATATAATTAATTTTTTACACATACTATAGTCTATTATGTTTGGTGCTTAGTGATGAAAAAAACCTAAGACTTTGGGATGGGGAAGAAAAAACCTAAAATATTTGTCATTCATTTATAGTCTTTGAACTCTCTGGGTTACTGGCTAAGAAACATGAAATTTGGTGATGGAGAAGAAACATATTGAACACATTTACATCTAATTTACCATAATTCAATGTGAAAAAGGTAAATAAAAATAAGTTTGAGCTTCATTATTTAATTTTAATTTTTACCTATATTATATAAAATATATGTCATGGACTATAGTCTTTTATCTTTGTTTTTTAGTGGGGAAAAACCTAAAATTTCTCGTTGCAGTTGAAAAATAAAATATAATTAATTTTTTACACCTACAATAGTCTATTATGTGTGGTTCTTAGTGATTTAAAAACCTAAGATTTTGGGATGGTGAAGAAAAAACCTAAAATATTTATCATTCATTTATAGTCTTTTAACTTTGTGGCTTACTGACGAAGAAACATGAAATTTGGTGATGGCGAAGAAACATATTGAATATATTTACATCTAATTTACCATAATTCAATGTGATAAAGGTAAATGTAAATAATTTTTGGCTTCATTATTTAATTTTAATTTTTACCTATATTATATAAAATTATTTCATCGACTATAGTCTTTTATCTTTGTTTTTAAGTGGGGAAAATCCTAAAATTTTATGTTGGAGTTGAAAAAGAAAATATAATTAATTTTTTTACACTGAAAATAGTCTATTAAGTTTTGTTCTGAGTGATATAAAAACCTAAGAATTTGGGATGGTGAAGAAAAAACCTAAAACATTTCTCATTCATTTATAGTCTTTTAACTTTGTGGCTTACTGACACAAAAACATGAAATTTGGTGATGGAGAAGAAAAAACCTAAAATATTTAAGTGGGGAAAATCCTAAAATTTTATGTTGGAGTTGAAAAATAAAATATAATTAATTTTTTTACACTGAAAATAGTCTATTAAGTTTTGTTCTTAGTGATATAAAAACCTAAGAATTTTGGATGGTGAAGAAAAAACCTAAAATATTTCTGATTCATTTATAGTCTTTTCACTCTGTGGCTTACTGAGGAAGAAACACGAAATTTGGTGATGGAGAAGAAACATATTGAATATATTTACAACTAATTTACCATAATTCAATGTGAAAAAGGTAAATATAAATAAGTTTGAGCTTCATTATTTAAGCTTAATTGTTACCTATATTTTATAAAATATATGTCATGGACTATAGTGTTTTATCTTTGTTTTTTAGTGGGGAAAAACCTAAAATTTTATGTTGGAGTTGAAAAATAAAATATAATTAATTTTTTACACCTACTATAGTCTATTATGTTTGGTGCTTAGTGATGAAAAAAACCTAAGACTTTGGGATGGGGAAGAAAAAACCTAAAATATTTGTCATTCATTTATAGTCTTTTAACTCTCTGGATTACTGATGAAGAAACATGAAATTTGGTGATGGAGAAGAAACATATTGAACACATTTACATCTAATTTACCATAATTCAATGTGAAAAAGATAAATAAAAATTAGTTTGTGCTTCATTATTTAATTTTAATTTTTACCTATATTATATAAAATATATGTCATGGACTATAGTCTTTTATCTTTGTTTTTTATTGGGGAAAAACCTAAAATTTTATGTTGGAGTTGAAAAATAAAATATAATTATTTTTTTACACATACTATAGTCTATTATGTTTGGTGCTTTATGATGAAAAAAACCTAAGACTTTGGGATGGGGAAGAAAAAACCTAAAATATTTGTCATTCATTTATAGTCTTTGAACTCTCTGGGTTACTTACGAAGAAACATGAAATTTGGTGATGGAGAAGAAACATATTGAACACATTTACATCTAATTTACCATAATTCAATGTGAAAAAGGTAAATAAAAATAAGTTTGAGCTTCATTATTTAATTTTAATTTTACCTATATTATATAAAATATATGTCATGGACTATAGTCTTTTATCTTTGTTTTTTAGTGGGGAAAAACCTAAAATTTCTCGTTGCAGTTGAAAAATAAAATATAATTAATTTTTTACACCTACAATAGTCTATTATGTGTGGTTCTTAGTGATTTAAAAACCTAAGACTTTGGGATGGTGAAGAAAAAACCTAAAATATTTGTCATTCATTTATAGTCTTTTAACTTTGTGGTTTACTGACGAAGAAACATGAAATTTGGTGATGGAGAAGAAACATATTGAATATATTTACATCTAATTTACCATAATTCAATGTGAAAAAGGTAAATGTAAATAATTTTTAGCTTCATTATTTAATTTTAATTTTTACCTATATTATATAAAATTATGTCATCGACTATAGTCTTTTATCTTTGTTTTTAAGTGGGGAAAATCCTAAAATTTTATGTTGGAGTTGAAAAAGAAAATATAATTAATTTTTTTAGACTGAAAATAGTCTATTAAGTTTTGTTCTTAGTGATATAAAAACCTAAGAATTTGGGATGGTGAAGAAAAAACCTAAAATATTTCTCATTCATTTATAGTCTTTTAACTTTGTGGCTTACTGACACAAAAACATGAAATTTGGTGATGGAGAAGAAACATATTGAATATATTTACATCTAATTTACCATAATTCACTGTTAAAAAGTTAAATATAAATAAGTTTGAGCTTCATTATTTAATTTAAATTTTAACCTATATTATTTAAAAAAAAATGTCATGGATTATAGTCTTTTAACTTTGTTTTTTAGTGGGGAAAAACCTATAAAAAATTTGATGGAGTTGAAAAATAAAATATAATTAACTTTTTAAATTTACTATAGTATATTATGTTTGGTTCTTAGTGATGAAAAAACCTAAGACTTTGGCATGGTGAAGAAAAAACCTAAAATATTTGTCATTCATTTATAGTCTTTTAATTGTGGGGCTTACTGATGAAGAAACATGAAATTTGGTGATGGAGAAGAAACATATTGAATATATTTACATCTAATTTACCATAATTCAATGTGAAAAACCTAAATTTAAATAATTTTGAGCTTCATTATTTAATTTTAATTTTTACCTATCTAATATAAAATATATGTCATGGACTATAGTCTTTTATCTTTAATTTATAGTGGGGGAAAACCTAAAATTTTATGTTGGAGTTGAAAAAGAAAATATAATTATTTTTTTACACCTACAATAGTCTATTAAGTTTTGTTCTTAGTGATATAAAAACCTAAGACTTTAGGATGGTGAAGAAAAAACCTAAAATATTTCTCATTCATTTATAGTCTTTTAAATCTGTGGCTTACTGACGAAGAAACATGAAATTTGGTGATGGAGAAGAAACATATTGAATATATTTACATCTAATTTACCATAATTCAATTTGAAAAAGTTAAATATAAATAAGTTTGAGCTTCATTATTAATTTTTAATTTTTACCTATATTATTTAAAAAAAATATGTCATGGATTATAGTCTTTTAACTTTGTTTTTTAGTTGGGAAAAACCTAAAATTTTATGTTGGAAGTTGAAAAATAAAATATAATTAATACTTTACACCTACAATAGTCTATTATGTTTAGTTCTTAGTGATATAAAAACCTAAGACTTTGGGATGGTAAAGAAAAAACCTAAAACATTTGTTATTCATTTATATTCTTTTAACTTTATGGCTTACTGACGAAGAAACATAATATTTGGTGATGGAGAATAAACATATTGAATATATTTAACTCTAATTTACCATAATTCAATGTGAAAAAGTTAAATATAAATAAGTTTGAGATGCATTATTTAATTTTAATTTTTACCTATATTATTTAAAAAAATATGTCATGGATTATAGTCTTTTAACTATGTTTTTTAGTGGGGAAAAACCTATAAAAATTGATGGAGTTGAAAAATAAAATATAATTAATTTCTTAAACTTACTATAATCTATTATGTTTGGTGCTTAGTGACGAAAAAACCTAAGTCTTTGCCACGGTGAAGAAAAAACCTAAAATATTTGTCAATCATTTATAGTCCTTTAACTCTATGGCTTCCTAACAAAGAAACATGAAATTTGGTGATGGAGAAGAAAGATATTGATTATATTTACATCTAATTTACCATAATTCAATGTGAAAAAGGTAAATATAAATAAGTTTGAGCTTCATTATTTAATTATAGCTTTTACCTATATTATTTAAAAAAATATATCATGGGTTATAGTCTTTTAACTTTGTTTTTTAGTTGGGAAAAACCTAAACGTTTATGATGAATTTGAAAAAAAAATATAATTAATTTCTTAAACTTATTATAGTCTATTATGTTTGGTTCTTAGTGAAGAAAAAACCTAAGACTTTGGCATGGTGAAGAAAAAACTTAAAATATTTGCCACTCATTTATAGTCTTTTAACTCTGTGGCTTACTGACGAAGAACCAGGAAATTTGGTGATGAAGAAGAAAAATATTGAATATATTAACATCTAATGTACCATAATTCAATGTGAAAAAGGTAAATATAAATAAGTTTGAGTTTCATTATTTAATTTTAATTTTTACCTATATTATTTTTAAAAATATGTCATGGATTATAGTCTTTTATCTTTGTTTTTTAGTGGGGAAAAACCTAAAATTTTATGTTGGAGTTGAAAAATAAAATATAATTAATTTTTTACACCTACTATAGTCTATTATGTTTGGTTCTTAGTGATATAAAAACCTGAGACTTTGGGATGGTGAAGAAAAAACCTAAAATATTTTCTAATTCATTTATAGTCTTTTAACTTTGTGGCTTACTGAGGAAGAAACATGAAATTTGGTGATGGAGAAGAAACATATTGAATATATTTACAACTAATTTACCATAATTCAATGTGAAAAAGGTAAATATAAATAAGTTTGAGCTTCATTATTTAATCTTAATTGTTACCTATATTTTATAAAATATATGTCATGGACTATAGTGTTTTATCTTTGTTTTTTAGTGGGGAAAAACCTAAAATTTTATGTTGGAGTTGAAAAATAAAATATAATTAAGTTTTACACCTACTAGAGTCTATTATGTTTGGTGCTTAATGTTGAAAAAAACCTAAGAATTTGGGATGGGGAAGAAAAAACCTAAAATATTTGTCATTCATTTATAGTCTTTTAACTCTCTAGATTACTGACGAAGAAACATGAAATTTGGTGATGGAGAAGAAACATATTGAACACATTTACACTAATTTACCATAATTCAATGTGAAAAAGATAATTAAAACTGAGTTTGAGCTTCATTATTTAATTTTAATTTTTACCTATATTATATAAAATATATGTCATGGACTATTGTCTTTTATCTTTGTTTTTTAGTGGGAAAAACCTAAAATTTCTCGTTGCAGTTGAAAAATAAAATATAATTAATTTTTTACACCTACAATAGTCTATTATGTGTGGTTCTTAGTGATATAAAAACCTAAGACTTTGGGATGGTGAAGAAAAAACCTAAAATATTTGCCATTCATTTATAGTCTTTTAACTTTGTGGTTTACTGACGAAGAAACATGAAATTTGGTGATGGAGAAGAAACATATTGAATATATTTACATCTAATTTACCATAATTCAATGTGAAAAAGGTAAATGTAAATAATTTTTAGCTTCATTATTTAATTTTAATTTTTACCTATATTATATAAAATATATGTCATGGACTATAGTCTTTTATCTTTGTTTTTTAGTGGGGAAAATCCTAAAATTTTATGTTGGAGTTGAAAAAGAAAATATAATTATTTTTTTACACCTACAATATTCTATTAAGTTTTATTCTTAGTGATATAAAAACCTAAGACTTTGGGATGGTGATGAAAAAACTCAAAATATTTTCTCATTCATTTATAGTCTTTTAACTCTGTGGCTTACTGAGGAAGAAACATGAAATTTGGTGATGGAGAAGAAACATATTGAATATATTTACAACTAATTTACCATAATTCAATGTGAAAAAGGTAAATATAAATAAGTTTGAGCTTAATTATTTAATCTTAATTGTTACCTATATTTTATAAAATATATGTCATGGACTATAGTCTTTTTATCTTTGTTTTTTAGTGGGGAAAAACCTAAAATTTTATGTTGGAGTTGAAAAATAAAATATAATTAATTTTTTACACCTACTATAGTCTATTATGTTTGGTGCTTAGTGATGAAAAAAACCTAAGTCTTTGGGATGGGGAAGAAAAAACCTAAAATATTTGTCATTCATTTATAGTCTTTTAACTCTCTGGATTACTGACGAAGAAACATGAAATTTGGTGATGGAGAAGAAACATATTGAACACATTTACATCTACTTTACCATAATTCAATGTGAAAAAGATAAATAAAAATAAGTTTGAGCTTCATTATTTAATTTTAATTTTTACCTATATTATATAATATATATGTCATGGACTATTGTCTTTTATCTTTGTTTTTTAGTGGGAAAAACCTAAAATTTCTCGTTGCAGTTGAAAAATAAAATATAATTAATTTTTTACACCTACAATAGTCTATTATGTGTGGTTCTTAGTGATATAAAAACCTAAGACTTTGGGATGGTGAAGAAAAAACCTAAAATATTTGCCATTCATTTATAGTCTTTTAACTTTGTGGTTTACTGACGAAGAAGCATGAAATTTGGTGATGGAGAAGAAACATATTGAATATATTTACATCTAATTTACCATAATTCAATGTGAAAAAGGTAAATGTAAATAATTTTTAGCTTCATTATTTAATTTTAATTTTTACCTATATTATATAAAATATATGTCATGGACTATAGTCTTTTATCTTTGTTTTTTAGTGGGGAAAATCCTAAAATTTTATGTTGGAGTTGAAAAAGAAAATATAATTATTTTTTTACACCTACAATATTCTATTAAGTTTTATTCTTAGTGATATAAAAACCTAAAACTTTGGGATGGTGATGAAAAAACCCAAAATATTTTCTCATTCATTTATAGTCTTTTAACTCTGTGGCTTACTGAGGAAGAAATATGAAATTTGGTGATGGAGAAGAAACATATTGAATATATTTACAACTAATTTACCATAATTCAAGGTGAAAAAGGTAAATATAAATAAGTTTGAGCTTAATTATTTAATCTTAATTGTTACCTATATTTTATAAAATATATGTCATGGACTATAGTCTTTTTATCTTTGTTTTTTAGTGGGGAAAAACCTAAAATTTTATGTTGGAGTTGAAAAATAAAATATAATTAATTTTTTACACCTACTATAGTCTATTACGTTTGGTGCTTAGTGATGAAAAAAACCTAAGTCTTTGGGATGGGGAAGAAAAAACCTAAAATATTTGTCATTCATTTATAGTCTTTTAACTCTCTGGATTACTGACGAAGAAACATGAAATTTGGTGATGGAGAAGAAACATATTGAGCACATTTACATCTAATTTACCATAATTCAATGTGAAAAAGATAAATAAAAATAAGTTTGAGCTTCATTATTTAATTTTAATTTTTACCTATATTATATAATATATATGTCATGGAATATTGTCTTTTATCTTTGTTTTTTAGTGGGAAAAACCTAAAATTTCTCGTTGCAGTTGAAAAATAAAATATAATTAATTTTTTACACCTACAATAGTCTATTATGTGTGGTTCTTAGTGATATAAAAACCTAAGACTTTGGGATGGTGAAGAAAAAACCTAAAATATTTGCCATTCATTTATAGTCTTTTAACTTTGTGGTTTACTGACGAAGAAGCATGAAATTTGGTGATGGAGAAGAAACATATTGAATATATTTACATCTAATTTACCATAATTCAATGTGAAAAAGGTAAATGTAAATAATTTTTAGCTTCATTATTTAATTTTAATTTTTACCTATATTATATAAAATATATGTCATGGACTATAGTCTTTTATCTTTGTTTTTTAGTGGGGAAAATCCTAAAATTTTATGTTGGAGTTGAAAAAGAAAATATAATTATTTTTTTACACCTACAATATTCTATTAAGTTTTATTCTTAGTGATATAAAAACCTAAAACTTTGGGATGGTGATGAAAAAACCCAAAATATTTTCTCATTCATTTATAGTCTTTTAACTCTGTGGCTTACTGAGGAAGAAATATGAAATTTGGTGATGGAGAAGAAACATATTGAATATATTTACAACTAATTTACCATAATTCAAGGTGAAAAAGGTAAATATAAATAAGTTTGAGCTTAATTATTTAATCTTAATTGTTACCTATATTTTATAAAATATATGTCATGGACTATAGTCTTTTTATCTTTGTTTTTTAGTGGGGAAAAACCTAAAATTTTATGTTGGAGTTGAAAAATAAAATATAATTAATTTTTTACACCTACTATAGTCTATTACGTTTGGTGCTTAGTGATGAAAAAAACCTAAGTCTTTGGGATGGGGAAGAAAAAACCTAAAATATTTGTCATTCATTTATAGTCTTTTAACTCTCTAGATTACTGACGAAGAAACATGAAATTTGGTGATGGAGAAGAAACATATTGAACACATTTACATCTAATTTACCATAATTCAATGTGAAAAAGATAAATAAAAATAAGTTTGAGCTTCATTATTTAATTTTAATTTTTACCTATATTATATAATATATATGTCATGGACTATTGTCTTTTATCTTTGTTTTTTAGTGGGAAAAACCTAAAATTTCTCGTTGCAGTTGAAAAATAAAATATAATTAATTTTTTACACCTACAATAGTCTATTATGTGTGGTTCTTAGTGATATAAAAACCTAAGACTTTGGGATGGTGAAGAAAAAACCTAAAATATTTGCCATTCATTTATAGTCTTTTAACTTTGTGGTTTACTGACGAAGAAGCATAAAATTTGGTGATGGAGAAGAAACATATTGAATATATTTACATCTAATTTACCATAATTCAATGTGAAAAAGGTAAATGTAAATAATTTTTAGCTTCATTATTTAATTTTAATTTTTACCTATATTATATAAAATATATGTCATGGACTATAGTCTTTTATCTTTGTTTTTTAGTGGGGAAAATCCTAAAATTTTATGTTGGAGTTGAAAAAGAAAATATAATTATTTTTTTACACCTACAATATTCTATTAAGTTTTATTCTTAGTGATATAAAAACCTAAGACTTTGGGATGGTGATGAAAAAACCCAAAATATTTTCTCATTCATTTATAGTCTTTTAACTCTGTGGCTTACTGAGGAAGAAACATGAAATTTGGTGATGGAGAAGAAACATATTGAATATATTTACAACTAATTTACCATAATTCAATGTGAAAAAGGTAAATATAAATAAGTTTGAGCTTAATTATTTAATCTTAATTGTTACCTATATTTTATAAAATATATGTCATGGACTATAGTCTTTTTATCTTTGTTTTTTAGTGGGGAAAAACCTAAAATTTTATGTTGGAGTTGAAAAATAAAATATAATTAATTTTTTACACCTACTATAGTCTATTATGTTTGGTGCTTAGTGATGAAAAAAACCTAAGTCTTTGGGATGGGGAAGAAAAAACCTAAAATATTTGTCATTCATTTATAGTCTTTTAACTCTCTAGATTACTGACGAAGAAACATGAAATTTGGTGATGGAGAAGAAACATATTGAACACATTTAAATCTAATTTACCATAATTCAATGTGAAAAAGATAAATAAAAATAAGTTTGAGCTTCATTATTTAATTTTAATTTTTACCTATATTATATAATATATATGTCATGGACTATTGTCTTTTATCTTTGTTTTTTAGTGGGAAAAACCTAAAATTTCTCGTTGCAGTTGAAAAATAAAATATAATTAATTTTTTACACCTACAATAGTCTATTATGTGTGGTTCTTAGTGATATAAAAACCTAAGACTTTGGGATGGTGAAGAAAAAACCTAAAATATTTGCCATTCATTTATAGTCTTTTAACTTTGTGGTTTACTGACGAAGAAGCATGAAATTTGGTGATGGAGAAGAAACATATTGAATATATTTACATCTAATTTACCATAATTCAATGTGAAAAAGGTAAATGTAAATAATTTTTAGCTTCATTATTTAATTTTAATTTTTACCTATATTATATAAAATATATGTCATGGACTATAGTCTTTTATCTTTGTTTTTTAGTGGGGAAAATCCTAAAATTTTATGTTGGAGTTGAAAAAGAAAATATAATTATTTTTTTACACCTACAATATTCTATTAAGTTTTATTCTTAGTGATATAAAAACCTAAGACTTTGGGATGGTGATGAAAAAACCCAAAATATTTTCTCATTCATTTATAGTCTTTTAACTCTGTGGCTTACTGAGGAAGAAACATGAAATTTGGTGATGGAGAAGAAACATATTGAATATATTTACAACTAATTTACCATAATTCAATGTGAAAAAGGTAAATATAAATAAGTTTGAGCTTAATTATTTAATCTTAATTGTTACCTATATTTTATAAAATATATGTCATGGACTATAGTCTTTTTATCTTTGTTTTTTAGTGGGGAAAAACCTAAAATTTTATGTTGGAGTTGAAAAATAAAATATAATTAATTTTTTACACCTACTATAGTCTATTATGTTTGGTGCTTAGTGATGAAAAAAACCTAAGTCTTTGGGATGGGGAAGAAAAAACCTAAAATATTTGTCATTCATTTATAGTCTTTTAACTCTCTGGATTACTGACGAAGAAACATGAAATTTGGTGATGGAGAAGAAACATATTGAACACATTTACATCTAATTTACCATAATTCAATGTGAAAAAGATAAATAAAAATAAGTTTGAGCTTCATAATTTAATTTTAATTTTTACCTATATTATATAATATATATGTCATGGACTATTGTCTTTTATCTTTGTTTTTTAGTGGGAAAAACCTAAAATTTCTCGTTGCAGTTGAAAAATAAAATATAATTAATTTTTTACACCTACAATAGTCTATTATGTGTGGTTCTTAGTGATATAAAAACCTAAGACTTTGGGATGGTGAAGAAAAAACCTAAAATATTTGCCATTCATTTATAGTCTTTTAACTTTGTGGTTTACTGACGAAGAAGCATGGAATTTGGTGATGGAGAAGAAACATATTGAATATATTTACATCTAATTTACCATAATTCAATGTGAAAAAGGTAAATGTAAATAATTTTTAGCTTCATTATTTAATTTTAATTTTTACCTATATTATATAAAATATATGTCATGGACTATAGTCTTTTATCTTTGTTTTTTAGTGGGGAAAATCCTAAAATTTTATGTTGGAGTTGAAAAAGAAAATATAATTATTTTTTTACACCTACAATATTCTATTAAGTTTTATTCTTAGTGATATAAAAACCTAAGACTTTGGGATGGTGATGAAAAAACCCAAAATATTTTCTCATTCATTTATAGTCTTTTAACTCTGTGGCTTACTGAGGAAGAAACATGAAATTTGGTGATGGAGAAGAAACATATTGAATATATTTACAACTAATTTACCATAATTCAATGTGAAAAAGGTAAATATAAATAAGTTTGAGCTTAATTATTTAATCTTAATTGTTACCTATATTTTATAAAATATATGTCATGGACTATAGTCTTTTTATCTTTGTTTTTTAGTGGGGAAAAACCTAAAATTTTATGTTGGAGTTGAAAAATAAAATATAATTAATTTTTTACACCTACTATAGTCTATTATGTTTGGTGCTTAGTGATGAAAAAAACCTAAGTCTTTGGGATGGGGAAGAAAAAACCTAAAATATTTGTCATTCATTTATAGTCTTTTAACTCTCTGGATTACTGACGAAGAAACATGAAATTTGGTGATGGAGAAGAAACATATTGAACTCATTTACATCTAATTTACCATAATTCAATGTGAAAAAGATAAATAAAAATAAGTTTGAGCTTCATAATTTAATTTTAATTTTTACCTATATTATATAATATATATGTCATGGACTATTGTCTTTTATCTTTGTTTTTTAGTGGGAAAAACCTAAAATTTCTCGTTGCAGTTGAAAAATAAAATATAATTAATTTTTTACACCTACAATAGTCTATTATGTGTGGTTCTTAGTGATATAAAAACCTAAGACTTTGGGATGGTGAAGAAAAAACCTAAAATATTTGCCATTCATTTATAGTCTTTTAACTTTGTGGTTTACTGACGAAGAAGCATGGAATTTGGTGATGGAGAAGAAACATATTGAATATATTTACATCTAATTTACCATAATTCAATGTGAAAAAGGTAAATGTAAATAATTTTTAGCTTCATTATTTAATTTTTATTTTTACCTATATTATATAAAATATATGTCATGGACTATAGTCTCTTATCTTTGTTTTTTAGTGGGGAAAATCCTAAAATTTTATGTTGGAGTTGAAAAAGAAAATATAATTATTTTTTTACACCTACAATATTCTATTAAGTTTTATTCTTAGTGATATAAAAACCTAAGACTTTGGGATGGTGATGAAAAAACCCAAAATATTTTCTCATTCATTTATAGTCTTTTAACTCTGTGGCTTACTGAGGAAGAAACATGAAATTTGGTGATGGAGAAGAAACATATTGAATATATTTACAACTAATTTACCATAATTCAATGTGAAAAAGGTAAATATAAATAAGTTTGAGCTTAATTATTTAATCTTAATTGTTACCTATATTTTATAAAATATATGTCATGGACTATAGTCTTTTTATCTTTGTTTTTTAGTGGGGAAAAACCTAAAATTTTATGTTGGAGTTGAAAAATAAAATATAATTAATTTTTTACACCTACTATAGTCTATTATGTTTGGTGCTTAGTGATGAAAAAAACCTAAGTCTTTGGGATGGGGAAGAAAAAACCTAAAATATTTGTCATTCATTTATAGTCTTTTAACTCTCTGGATTACTGACGAAGAAACATGAAATTTGGTGATGGAGAAGAAACATATTGAACACATTTACATCTAATTTACCATAATTCAATGTGAAAAAGATAAATAAAAATAAGTTTGAGCTTCATAATTTAATTTTAATTTTTACCTATATTATATAATATATATGTCATGGACTATTGTCTTTTATCTTTGTTTTTTAGTGGGAAAAACCTAAAATTTCTCGTTGCAGTTGAAAAATAAAATATAATTAATTTTTTACACCTACAATAGTCTATTATGTGTGGTTCTTAGTGATATAAAAACCTAAGACTTTGGGATGGTGAAGAAAAAACCTAAAATATTTGCCATTCATTTATAGTCTTTTAACTTTGTGGTTTACTGACGAAGAAGCATGGAATTTGGTGATGGAGAAGAAACATATTGAATATATTTACATCTAATTTACCATAATTCAATGTGAAAAAGGTAAATGTAAATAATTTTTAGCTTCATTATTTAATTTTTATTTTTACCTATATTATATAAAATATATGTCATGGACTATAGTCTTTTATCTTTGTTTTTTAGTGGGGAAAATCCTAAAATTTTATGTTGGAGTTGAAAAAGAAAATATAATTATTTTTTTACACCTACAATATTCTATTAAGTTTTATTCTTAGTGATATAAAAACCTAAGACTTTGGGATGGTGATGAAAAAACCCAAAATATTTTCTCATTCATTTATAGTCTTTTAACTCTGTGGCTTACTGAGGAAGAAACATGAAATTTGGTGATGGAGAAGAAACATATTGAATATATTTACAACTAATTTACCATAATTCAATGTGAAAAAGGTAAATATAAATAAGTTTGAGCTTAATTATTTAATCTTAATTGTTACCTATATTTTATAAAATATATGTCATGGACTATAGTCTTTTTATCTTTGTTTTTTAGTGGGGAAAAACCTAAAATTTTATGTTGGAGTTGAAAAATAAAATATAATTAATTTTTTACACCTACTATAGTCTATTATGTTTGGTGCTTAGTGATGAAAAAAACCTAAGTCTTTGGGATGGGGAAGAAAAAACCTAAAATATTTGTCATTCATTTATAGTCTTTTAACTCTCTGGATTACTGACGAAGAAACATGAAATTTGGTGATGGAGAAGAAACATATTGAACACATTTACATCTAATTTACCATAATTCAATGTGAAAAAGATAAATAAAAATAAGTTTGAGCTTCATAATTTAATTTTAATTTTTACCTATATTATATAATATATATGTCATGGACTATTGTCTTTTATCTTTGTTTTTTAGTGGGAAAAACCTAAAATTTCTCGTTGCAGTTGAAAAATAAAATATAATTAATTTTTTACACCCACAATAGTCTATTATGTGTGGTTCTTAGTGATATAAAAACCTAAGACTTTGGGATGGTGAAGAAAAAACCTAAAATATTTGCCATTCATTTATAGTCTTTTAACTTTGTGGTTTACTGACGAAGAAGCATGGAATTTGGTGATGGAGAAGAAACATATTGAATATATTTACATCTAATTTACCATAATTCAATGTGAAAAAGGTAAATGTAAATAATTTTTAGCTTCATTATTTAATTTTAATTTTTACCTATATTATATAAAATATATGTCATGGACTATAGTCTTTTATCTTTGTTTTTTAGTGGGGAAAATCCTAAAATTTTATGTTGGAGTTGAAAAAGAAAATATAATTATTTTTTTACACCTACAATATTCTATTAAGTTTTATTCTTAGTGATATAAAAACCTAAGACTTTGGGATGGTGATGAAAAAACCCAAAATATTTTCTCATTCATTTATAGTCTTTTAACTCTGTGGCTTACTGAGGAAGAAACATGAAATTTGGTGATGGAGAAGAAACATATTGAATATATTTACAACTAATTTACCATAATTCAATGTGAAAAAGGTAAATATAAATAAGTTTGAGCTTAATTATTTAATCTTAATTGTTACCTATATTTTATAAAATATATGTCATGGACTATAGTCTTTTTATCTTTGTTTTTTAGTGGGGAAAAACCTAAAATTTTATGTTGGAGTTGAAAAATAAAATATAATTAATTTTTTACACCTACTATAGTCTATTATGTTTGGTGCTTAGTGATGAAAAAAACCTAAGTCTTTGGGATGGGGAAGAAAAAACCTAAAATATTTGTCATTCATTTATAGTCTTTTAACTCTCTGGATTACTGACGAAGAAACATGAAATTTGGTGATGGAGAAGAAACATATTGAACACATTTACATCTAATTTACCATAATTCAATGTGAAAAAGATAAATAAAAATAAGTTTGAGCTTCATAATTTAATTTTAATTTTTACCTATATTATATAATATATATGTAATGGACTATTGTCTTTTATCTTTGTTTTTTAGTGGGAAAAACCTAAAATTTCTCGTTGCAGTTGAAAAATAAAATATAATTAATTTTTTACACCTACAATAGTCTATTATGTGTGGTTCTTAGTGATATAAAAACCTAAGACTTTGGGATGGTGAAGAAAAAACCTAAAATTTTTGCCATTCATTTATAGTCTTTTAACTTTGTGGTTTACTGACGAAGAAGCATGGAATTTGGTGATGGAGAAGAAACATATTGAATATATTTACATCTAATTTACCATAATTCAATGTGAAAAAGGTAAATGTAAATAATTTTTAGCTTCATTATTTAATTTTTATTTTTACCTATATTATATAAAATATATGTCATGGACTATAGTCTTTTATCTTTGTTTTTTAGTGGGGAAAATCCTAAAATTTTATGTTGGAGTTGAAAAAGAAAATATAATTATTTTTTTACACCTACAATATTCTATTAAGTTTTATTCTTAGTGATATAAAAACCTAAGACTTTGGGATGGTGATGAAAAAACCCAAAATATTTTCTCATTCATTTATAGTCTTTTAACTCTGTGGCTTACTGAGGAAGAAACATGAAATTTGGTGATGGAGAAGAAACATATTGAATATATTTACAACTAATTTACCATAATTCAATGTGAAAAAGGTAAATATAAATAAGTTTGAGCTTAATTATTTAATCTTAATTGTTACCTATATTTTATAAAATATATGTCATGGACTATAGTCTTTTTATCTTTGTTTTTTAGTGGGGAAAAACCTAAAATTTTATGTTGGAGTTGAAAAATAAAATATAATTAATTTTTTACACCTACTATAGTCTATTATGTTTGGTGCTTAGTGATGAAAAAAACCTAAGTCTTTGGGATGGGGAAGAAAAAACCTAAAATATTTGTCATTCATTTATAGTCTTTTAACTCTCTGGATTACTGACGAAGAAACATGAAATTTGGTGATGGAGAAGAAACATATTGAACACATTTACATCTAATTTACCATAATTCAATGTGAAAAAGATAAATAAAAATAAGTTTGAGCTTCATAATTTAATTTTAATTTTTACCTATATTATATAATATATATGTCATGGACTATTGTCTTTTATCTTTGTTTTTTAGTGGGAAAAACCTAAAATTTCTCGTTGCAGTTGAAAAATAAAATATAATTAATTTTTTACACCTACAATAGTCTATTATGTGTGGTTCTTAGTGATATAAAAACCTAAGACTTTGGGATGGTGAAGAAAAAACCTAAAATTTTTGCCATTCATTTATAGTCTTTTAACTTTGTGGTTTACTGACGAAGAAGCATGGAATTTGGTGATGGAGAAGAAACATATTGAATATATTTACATCTAATTTACCATAATTCAATGTGAAAAAGGTAAATGTAAATAATTTTTAGCTTCATTATTTAATTTTTATTTTTACCTATATTATATAAAATATATGTCATGGACTATAGTCTTTTATCTTTGTTTTTTAGTGGGGAAAATCCTAAAATTTTATGTTGGAGTTGAAAAAGAAAATATAATTATTTTTTTACACCTACAATATTCTATTAAGTTTTATTCTTAGTGATATAAAAACCTAAGACTTTGGGATGGTGATGAAAAAACCCATAATATTTTCTCATTCATTTATAGTCTTTTAACTCTGTGGCTTACTGAGGAAGAAACATGAAATTTGGTGATGGAGAAGAAACATATTGAATATATTTACAACTAATTTACCATAATTCAATGTGAAAAAGGTAAATATAAATAAGTTTGAGCTTAATTATTTAATCTTAATTGTTACCTATATTTTATAAAATATATGTCATGGACTATAGTCTTTTTATCTTTGTTTTTTAGTGGGGAAAAACCTAAAATTTTATGTTGGAGTTGAAAAATAAAATATAATTAATTTTTTACACCTACTATAGTCTATTATGTTTGGTGCTTAGTGATGAAAAAAACCTAAGTCTTTGGGATGGGGAAGAAAAAACCTAAAATATTTGTCATTCATTTATAGTCTTTTAACTCTCTGGATTACTGACGAAGAAACATGAAATTTGGTGATGGAGAAGAAACATATTGAACACATTTACATCTAATTTACCATAATTCAATGTGAAAAAGATAAATAAAAATAAGTTTGAGCTTCATTATTTAATTTTAATTTTTACCTATATTATATAATATATATGTCATGGACTATTGTCTTTTATCTTTGTTTTTTAGTGGGAAAAACCTAAAATTTCTCGTTGCAGTTGAAAAATAAAATATAATTAATTTTTTACACCTACAATAGTCTATTATGTGTGGTTCTTAGTGATATAAAAACCTAAGACTTTGGGATGGTGAAGAAAAAACCTAAAATATTTGCCATTCATTTATAGTCTTTTAACTTTGTGGTTTACTGACGAAGAAGCATGAAATTTTGTGATGGAGAAGAAACATATGGAATATATTTACATCTAATTTACCATAATTCAATGTGAAAAAGGTAAATGTAAATAATTTTTAGCTTCATTATTTAATTTTAATTTTTACCTATATTATATAAAATATATGTCATGGACTATAGTCTTTTATCTTTGTTTTTTAGTGGGGAAAATCCTAAAATTTTATGTTGGAGTTGAAAAAGAAAATATAATTATTTTTTTACACCTACAATATTCTATTAAGTTTTATTCTTAGTGATATAAAAACCTAAGACTTTGGGATGGTGATGAAAAAACCCAAAATATTTTCTCATTCATTTATAGTCTTTTAACTCTGTGGCTTACTGAGGAAGAAACATGAAATTTGGTGATGGAGAAGAAACATATTGAATATATTTACAACTAATTTACCATAATTCAATGTGAAAAAGGTAAATATAAATAAGTTTGAGCTTAATTATTTAGTCTTAATTGTTACCTATATTTTATAAAATATATGTCATGGACTATAGTCTTTTTATCTTTGTTTTTTAGTGGGGAAAAACCTAAAATTTTATGTTGGAGTTGAAAAATAAAATATAATTAATTTTTTACACCTACTATAGTCTATTATGTTTGGTGCTTAGTGATGAAAAAAACCTAAGTCTTTGGGATGGGGAAGAAAAAACCTAAAATATTTGTCATTCATTTATAGTCTTTTAACTCTCTGGATTACTGACGAAGAAACATGAAATTTGGTGATGGAGAAGAAACATATTGAACACATTTACATCTAATTTACAATAATTCAATGTGAAAAAGATAAATAAAAATAAGTTTGAGCTTCATTATTTAATTTTAATTTTTACCTATATTATATAATATATATGTCATGGACTATTGTCTTTTATCTTTGTTTTTTAGTGGGAAAAACCTAAAATTTCTCGTTGCAGTTGAAAAATAAAATATAATTAATTTTTTACACCTACAATAGTCTATTATGTGTGGTTCTTAGTGATATAAAAACCTAAGACTTTGGGATGGTGAAGGAAAAACCTAAAATATTTGCCATTCATTTATAGTCTTTTAACTTTGTGGTTTACTGACGAAGAAGCATGAAATTTGGTGATGGAGAAGAAACATATTGAATATATTTACATCTAATTTACCATAATTCAATGTGAAAAAGGTAAATGTAAATAATTTTTAGCTTCATTATTTAATTTTTATTTTTACCTATATTATATAAAATATATGTCATGGACTATAGTCTTTTATCTTTATTTTTTAGTGGGGAAAATCCTAAAATTTTATGTTGGAGTTGAAAAAGAAAATATAATTATTTTTTTACACCTACGATAGTCTATTAAGTTTTGTTCTTAGTGATATAAAAACCTAATACTTTGGGATGGTGAAGAGAAAACCTAAAATATTTGTCATTCATTTATAGTCTTTTAACTGTGTCGATTACTGACGAAGAAACATGAAATTTGGTGATGGAGAAGAAACATATTGAATATATTTACATCTAATTTACCATAATTCAATGTGAAAAAGGTAAATATAAATAAGTTTGAGCTTCATTATTTAATTTTAATTTTTACCTATATTATTTAAAAAAATATGTCATGGATTATAGTCTTTTATCTTTGTTTTTTAGTGGGGAAAAACCTAAAATTTTATGTTGGAGCTGAAAAATAAAATAGAAATAATTTTTTACACCTACTATAGTCTATTATGTTTGGTTCTTAGTGATATAAAAACCTAAGACTTTGGGATGGTGAAGGAAAAACCTAAAATATTTTCTCACTCATTTATAGTCTTTGAACTTTGTGGCTTACTGAGGAAGAAACATGCAATTTGGTGATGGAGAAGAAACATATTGAATATATTTACATCTAATTTACCATAATTCAATGTGAAAAAGGAAAATATAAATAAGTTTGAGCTTCATTATTTAATTTTAATTTTTATCTATATTATATAAAATATATGTCATGGACTATAGTCTTTTATCTTTGTTTTTTAGTGGGGAAAAACCTAAACTTTTATGTTGGAGTGGAAAAATAAAATATAATTAATTTTTTACACCTAAAATAGTCTATTATGTGTGGTTCTTAGTGATATAAAAACCTAAGACTTTGGGATGGTAAAGGAAAAACCTAAAATATTTGTCATTCATTTATAGTCTTTTAACTTTGTGGCTTACTGACGAAGAAACATGAAATTTAGTGATGGAGAAGAAACATATTGAGTATATTTACATCTAATTTACCATAATTCAATTTGAAAAAGGTAAATGTAAATAATTTTTAGCTTCATTATTTAATTTTAATTAGTACCTATATTATATAAAATATATGTCATGCACTATAGTCTTTTATCTTTGTTTTTTAGTGGGGAAAATCCTAAAATTTTATGTTGGAGTTGAAAAAGAAAATATAATTAATTTTTTTACACCGACAATAGTCTATTAAGTTTTGTTCTTAGTGATATAAAAACCTAAGACTTTGGGATGTTGAAGAAAAAACCTAAAATATTTCTCATTCATTTATAGTCTTTTAACTTTGTAACTTACTGACACAAAAACATGAAATTTGGTGATGGAGAAGAAACATATTGAATATATTTACATCTAATTTACAATAATTCAATGTTAAAAAGTTAAATATAAATAAGTTTAGCATAATTATTTAATTTTAATTTTAACCTATATTATTTAAAAAAATATGTCATGGATTATATTCTTTTAACTTTGTTTTTTAGTGGGGAAAAACCTAAAAAAAATTTGATGGAGTTGAAAAATAAAATATAATTAATTTTTTAAACTTACTATAGTATATTATGTTTGGTTCTTAGTGATGAAAAAACCTAAGACTTTGGCATGGTGAAGAAAAAACCTAAAATATGTGTCATTCATTTATAGTCTTTTAACTGTGTGGATTACTGACGAAGAAACATGAAATTTGGTGATGGAGAAGAAACATATTGAATATATTTACATCTAATTTACCATAATTCAATGTGAAAAAGGTAAATGTAAACAATTTTGAGCTTCATTATTTAATTTTAATTTTTACCTATATTATATAAAATATATGTCATGGACTATAATCTTTTATCTTTGTTTTTTAGTGGGGAAAAACCTAAAATTTTATGTTGGAGTTGAAAAAGAAAATATAATTATTTTTTTACACCTACAATAGTCTATTAAGTTTTCTTCTTAGTGATATAAAAACCTAAGACTTTGGGATGGTGAATAAAAAACCTAAAATATTTCTCATTCTTTTATAGTCTTTTAAATCTGTGGCTTACCGACGAAGAAACATGAAATTTGGTGATGGAGAAGAAACATATTGAATATATTTACATCTAATTTACCATAATTCAATTTGAAAAACTTACATATAAATAAGTTTGAGCTTCATTATTAAATTTTAATTTTTACCTATATTATTTAAAAAAATATGTCATGGATTATAGTCTTTTAACTTTGTTTTTTAGTGGGGAAAAACCTAAAATTTTATGTTGGAAGTTGAAAAATTAAATATATTTAATACTTTACACCTACAATAGTCTATTATGTTTTGTTCTTAGTGATATAAAAACCTAAGACTTTGGGATGGTGAAGAAAAAACCTAAAACATTTGTTATTCATTTATATTCTTTTAACTTTATGGCTTACTAACGAAGAAACATAATACTTGGTGATGGAGAAGAAACATATTGAATATATTAACATCTAATTTGCCATAATTCAATTTGAAAAAGGTAAATATAACTAACTTTGAGCTTTATTATTTAATTTAAAATTTTACCTATATTATATAAAATATATGTCATGGACTATAGTCTTTTATCTTTGTTATTTGGTGGGGAAAAACCTAAAATTTTATGTTAGAGTTGAAAAATAAAATATAATTAATTTTTTACACCTACTATAGTCTATTATTTACGGTGCTCAGTGATAAAAAACCTAAGACTTTAGGATGGTGAAGAAAAAACCTAAAATATTTGTCATTCATTTATAGTCTTTTAACTCTGTGGCTTTCTGACGAAGAAACATGAAATTTGGTGATGGAGAAGAAACATATTGAATATATTTACATCGAATTTGCCATAATTCAATGTAAAAAAGGTAAATATAAATAACTTTGAGCTTTATTATTTAATTTAAATTTTTACCTATATTATATAAAATATATGTCATGGACTATAGTCTTTTATCTTTGTTATTTAGTGGGGAAAAACCTAAAATTTTATGTTAGAGTTGAAAAATAAAATATAATTAATTTTTTACACCTACTATAGTCTTTTATGTATGATGGTTAGTGATAAAAAAACCTAAGACTTTGGCATGGTGAAGAAAAAACCTAAAATATTTGTCATTCATATATATAGTCTTTTAACTCTGTGGCTTACTGACGAAGAAACATGAAATTTGGTGATGGAGAAGAAACATATAGAATATATTTACATCTAATTTGCTATAATCCCATAGGAAAAAGGTAAATATAAATAAGTTTGAGATTCATTTTTTAATTTTAATTTTTACCTATATTATATAAAATATATGTCACGGACTATAGTCACTTATCTTTGTTTTTTAGTGGGGAAAACCTAAAATTTTATGTTGGAGTTTAAAAATAAAATATAATTAATTATTTACACCTACAATAGTCTATTATGTTTGGTTCTTAGTGATACAAAAACCTAAGACTTTGGCATGGTGAAGAAAAAACCTAAAATATTTGTCATTCATTTTTAGTTTTGTAACTCTGTGGCTTACTAACGAAGAAGCATGAAAATTGGTGATGTAGAAGAAACATATTGAATATATTTACATCTAATTTGCCATAATTCAATGTGAAAAAGGTAAATATAAATAATTTTGAGCTTCATTATTTAATTATAATTTTTACCTATATTATATAAAATATATGTCATGGACTATAGTCTTTTACCTTTGTTTTTTAGTGGGGAAAACCTAAAATTTTATGTTGGAGTTTAAAAATAAAATATAATTAATTTTTTACACCTACAATAGTCTATTATTTACGGTGCTCAGTGATAAAAAACCTAAGACTTTGGCATGGTGAAGAAAAAACCTAAAATATTTGTCATTCATTTATAGTTTTGTAATTCTGTTGCTTACTGACGAAGAAATATGAAATTTGGTAATGAAGAAGAAACATATTGAATATATTTACATCTAATTTGCCATAATTCAATGTGAAAAAGGTAAATATAAATAACTTTGAGCTTCATTATTTAATTTTAATTTTTACCTATATTATATAAAATATAGGTCATGGACTATAGTGTTTTATCTTTTTTTTTTAGTGGGGAAAAACCTAAAATTTTATGTTAGAGTTGAAAAATAAAATATAATTAATTCTTTACACCTACTATAGTCTTTTATGTACGGTGCTTAGTGATAAAAAAACCTAAGACTTTGGCATGGTGAAGAAAAAACCTAAAATATTTGTCATTCATTTATAGTTTTGTAACTCTGTGGCTTACTGACGAAGAAGCGTGAAATTTGGTGATGGAGAAGAAACATATAGAATATATTTACATCTAATTTGCCATAATTCAATGTGAAAAAGGTAAATATAATAAGGTTTTAGCTTCATTATTTAATTTTATTTTTACCTATATTATATAAAAATTATGTCATGGACTATAGTGTTTTACCTTTGTTTTTTAGTGGAGAAAACCTAAAGTTTTATGTTGGAGTTGAAAAATAAAATATAATTAATTCTTTACACCTACAATAGTCTATTATGTACGGTGCTTATTGATAAAAAAACCTAAGACTTTGGGATGGTGAAGAAAAAACCTAAAATATTTGTCAATCATTTATAGTTTTGTAACTTTGTGGCTTACTGACGAAGAAACATGAAATTTGGTGATTGAGAAGAAACATATTGAATATATTTACATCTAATTTGCCATAATTCAATGTGAAAAAGGTAAATATAAATAACTTTGAGCTTTATTATTTAATTTAAATTTTTACCTATATTATCTAAAATATATGTCATGGACAATAGTCTTTTATCTTTGTTATTTAGTGGGGAAAAACCTAAAATTTTATGTTAGAGTTGAAAAATAAAATATAATTAATTTTTTACACATACTATAGTCTTTTATGTATGGTGCTTAGTGATAAAAAAAACGTAAGACTTTGGGATGGTGAAGAAAAAACCTAAAATATTTGTCATTCATTTATAGTTTTTTAACATTGTGGCTTACTGACGAAGAAACATGAATTTGGTGATGGAGAAGAAACATATTGAATATAATTACATCTAATTTACCATAATTCAATGTGAAAATGGTAAATATAAATAAGTTTGAAATTCATTATTAAATTTTAATTTTTACCTATATTATATAATATATATGTCATGGACTATAGTCTTTTATCTTTGTTTTTTAGTGGAGAAAACCTAAAGTTTTATGTTGGAGTTGAAAAATAAAATATAATTAATTCTTTACACCTACAATAGTCTATTATGTACGGTGTTTATTTCATTTATAGTTTTGTAACTCTGTGGCTTACTAACGAAGAAACATGAAATTTGGTGATGGAGAAGAAACATATTGAATATATTTACATCTAATTTGCCATAATTCAATGTTAAAAAGGTAAATATCAATAAGTTTTAGCTTCATTATTTAATTTTAATTTTTACCTATATTATATAAAATATATGTCATGGACTATAGTCTTTTAGCTTGTTTTTTTAGTGGGGAAAAACCTGAAATTTTATGTTGGAGTTGAAAAATAAAATATAATTAATTTTTTACACCTACTATAGTCTGTTACGTATGGTGCTTAGTGAAAAAAAACCTAAGACTTAGGGATGGTGAAGAAAAAACCTAAAATATTTGTCATTCATTAATAGTCTTTTAACTCTGTGGCTTACTGACGAAGAAACAGGAAATTTGGTGATGGAGAAGAAACATATTGAATATATTTACATCTAATTTGCCATAATTCAATGTGAAAAAGGTAAATATAATAAGGTTTGAGCTTCATTATTTAATTTTAATTTTTACCTATATTATATAAAATATATGTCATGGAGTATAGTCTTTTATCTTTGTTTTTTAGTGGAGAAAAACCTAAAATTTTATGTTGGATTTGAAAAATAAAATATAATTAATTTTTACGCCTACTATAGTCTATTATGTATGGTGTTTATTGATAAAAAAACCTAAGACTTTGGCATGGTGAAGAAAAAACCTAAAATATTTGTCATTCATTTATAGTTTTGTAACTCTGTGGCTTACTGAAGAAGAAACATGAAATTTGGTGATGGAGAAGAAACATATTGAATATATTTACATCTAATTTGCCATAATTCAATGTGAAAAAGGTAAATATAAATAACTTTGAGCTTTATGATTTAATTTAAATTTTTACCTATATTATATAAAATATATGTCATGGTCTATAGTCTTTTATCTTTGTTATTTAGTGGGGAAAAACCTAAAATTTTATGTTAGAGTTGAAAAATAAAATATAATTAATTTTTTACACATACTATAGTCTTTTATGTATGGTGCTTAGTGATAAAAAAAACCTAAGACTTTGGCATGGTCAAGAAAAAACCTAAAATATTTGTCATTCATTTATAGTCTTTTAACTCTGTGGCTTACTGACGAAGAAACATGAAATTTGGTGATGGAGAAGAAACATATTGAATATATTTACATCTAATTTGCCATAATTCAATGTGAAAAAGGTAAATATAATAAATTTTTAGCTTTATTATTTAATTTTAATTTTTACCTATATTATTCAAAATATATGTCATGGACTAGTCTTTTATCTTTGTTTTTTAGTGGGGAAAAACCTAAAATTTTATGTTGGATTTGAAAAATAAAATATAATTAACTTTTTACACCTACTATAGTCTATTATGTACGGTGCTTATTGATAAAAAAAACCTAAGACTTTGGGATGGTGAAGAAAAAACCTAAAATATTTGTCATTCATTTATAGTTTTTTAACATTGTGGCTTACTGACGAAGAAACATGAATTTGGTGATGGCGAAGAAACATATTGAATATATTTACATCTAATATACCATAATTCAATGTGAAAAAGGTAAATATAAATAAGTTTGAGATTCATTATTAAATTTTAATTTTTACCTATATTATATAAAATATATGTCATGGACTATAGTCTTTTATCTTTGTTTTTTAGTGGGGAAAAACCTAAAATTTTATGTTGGATTTGAAAAATAAAATATAATTAATTTTTACGCCTACTATAGTCTATTATGTACGGTGTTTATTGATAAACAAACCTAAGACTTTGGCATGGTGAAGAAAAAACCTAAAAAACTTGTCATTCATTGATAGTTTTGTAACTCTGTGGCTTACTGACGAAGAAACATGAAATTTGGTGATGGAGAAGAAACATATTGAATATATTTACATCTAATTTGCCATAATTCAATTTGAAAAAGGTAAATATAAATAACTTTGAGCTTTATTGTGTAATTTAAATATTTACCTATATTATATAAAATAAAAGTCATGGACAATAGTCTTTTAGCTTTTTTTTTTAGTGGGGAAAAACCTAAAATTTTATGTTAGAGTTGAAAAATAAAATATAATTAATTTTTTAAACCTACTATAGTCTTTAATGTATGGTGCTTAGTGATAAAAAAAACCTAAGACTTTGGCATGGTCAAGAAAAAACCTAAAATATTTGTCATTTATTTATAGTCTTTTAACTCTGTGGCTTACTGACGAAAAAATATGAAATTTGGTGATGGAGAAGAAACATATTGAATATATTTACATCTAATTTGCCATAATTCAATGTGAAAAAGGTAAATATAATAAAGTTTGAGCTTCATTATTTAATTTTAATTTTTACCTATATTATTTAAAATATATGGCATGGACTAGTCTGTTATCTTTGTTTTTTTGTGGGGAAAAACCTAAAATTTTATGTTGGATTTGAAAAATAAAATATAATTAACTTTTTACACCTACTATAGTCTATTATGTACGGTGCTTATTGATAAAAAAAACCTAAGACTTTGGGATGGTGAAGAAAAAACCTAAAATATTTGTCATTCATTTATAGTTTTTTAACATTGTGGCTTACTGACGAAGAAACATGAATTTGGTGATGGCGAAGAAACATATTGAATATATTTACATCTAATATACCAAAATTCAATGTGAAAAAGGTAAATTTAAATAAGTTTGAGATTCATTATTAAATTTTAATTTTTACCTATATTATATAAAATATATGTCATGGACTATAGTCTTTTATCTTTGATTTTTAGTGGGGAAAAACCTAGAATTTTATGTTGGATTTGAAAAATAAAATATAATTAATTCTTACGCCTACTATAGTCTATTATGTACGGTGTTTATTGATAAACAAACCTAAGACTTTGGCATGGTGAAGAAAAAACCTAAAAAACTTGTCATTCATTTATAGTTTTGTAACTCTGTGGCTTACTGACGAAGAAACATGAAATTTGGTGATGGAGAAGAAACATATTGAATATATTTACATTTAATTTGCCATAATTCAATTTGAAAAAGGTAAATATAGATAACTTTGAGCTTTATTATTTAATTTAAATATTTACCTATATTATATAAAATATATGTCATGGACTATAGTCTTTTAGCTTTGTTTTTTAGTTTGGAAAAACCTAAAATTTTATGTTAGAGTTAAAAAATAAAATATAATTAATTTTTTACACCTACTATAGTCTTTTATGTATGGTGCTTAGTGATAAAAAACCTAAGACTTTGGCATGGTGAAGAAAAAATAGTCTTTTAACTCTGTGGCTTACTGATGTATAAACATGAAATTTGGTGATGAAGAAGAAACATATTGATTATATTTACATCTAATTTGCCATAATTCAATGTGAAAAAGGTAAATATAATAAAGTTTGAGCTTCATTATTTAATTTTAATTTTTACCTATATTATATAAAATATATGTCATGGACTAGTCTTTTATCTTTGTTTTTTAGTGGGGAAAAACCTAAAATTTTATGTTGGATTTGAAAAATAAAATATAATTAACTTTTTACACCTGCTATAGTCTATTATGTACGGTACTTATTGATAAAAAAACCTAAGAATTTGTCATGGTGAAGAAAAAATCTAAAATATTTGTCATTCATTTATAGTTTTGTAACTCTGTGGCTTACTGACGAAGAAACATGAAATTTGGTGATGGAGAAGAAACATATTAAATATATTTACATCTAATTTGCAATAATTCAATGTGAAAAACGTAAATATCAATAAGTTTGAGCTTCATTATTTAATTTTAATTTTTACCTATATTATATAAAATATATATCATAGACTATAGTCTTTTAGCTTTGTTTTTTAGTGGGGAAAAACCTAAAATTTTATGTTGGAGTTGAAAAATAAAATATAATGAATTTTTACGCCTACTATAGTCTATTATGTACGGTGTTTATTGATAAAAAAACCTAAGACTTTGGCATGGTGAAGAAAAAACCTAAAATATTTGTCATTCATTTATTGTCTTTTAACTCTGTGGCTTACTAACGAAGAAACGTGAAATTTGGTGATGGAGAAGAAACATATTGAATATATTTACATCTAATTTACCATAATTCAATGTGAAAAACGTAAATATAAATAAGTTTGAGCTTCATTATTTAATTTTAATTTTTACCTATATTATTTTAAAAAATATGTCATGGATTATTGTCTTTTATCTTTCTTTTTTAGTGGGAAAAAACCTAAAATACTGTGTTGGAGTTGAAAAATAAAATATAATTAATTCTTTACACCTACAATAGGTTATTATGTTTGGCTCTTAGTGATAAAAAAACCTAAGACTTTGGCATGGTGAAGAAAAAACCTAAAATATTTGTCATTCATATTTATAGTCTTTTAACTATGTGGCTTACTGACGAAGAAACATGAAATTTGGTGATGGAGAAGAAACATATTGAATATATTTACATCTAATTTGCCATAATTCAATGTGAAAAAGGTAAATATAAATAAGTTTGAGATTCATTATTTAATTTTAATTTTTCCTATATTATATAAAATATATGTCACGGACTATAGTCTTTTATCTTTGTTTTGTAGTGGGGAAAACCTAAAATTTTATGTTGGAGTAAATAATTAAAAATAATGAATTCTTTACACCTACAATAGTCTATTATGTTTTGTTCTTAGTGATAAAAAAAACGTAAGACTTTGGCATGGTGAAGAAAAAACCTAAAATATTTGTCATTCATTTATAGTCTTTTAACTATGTGGCTTACTAACGAAGAAGCATTAAATTTGGTGATGGAGAAGAAACATATTGAATATATTTACATCTAATTTGCCATAATTCAATGTGAAAAAGGTAAATATAAATAACTTTGAGCTTTATTATTTAATTTAAATTTTTACCTATATTATATAAAATATATGTCATGGACTATAGTCTTTTATCTTTGTTATTTAGTGGGGAAAAACCTAAAATTTTATTTTAGAGTTGAAAAATAAAATATAATTAATTTTTTACACATACTATAGTCTTTTATGTATGGTGCTTAGTGATAAAAAAAACCTAAGACTTTGGCATGGTCAAGAAAAAACCTAAAATATTTGTCATTCATTTATAGTCTTTTAACTTTGTGGCTTACTGACGAAGAAACATGAAATTTGGTGATGGAGAAGAAACATATTGAATATATTTACATCTAATTTGCCATAATTCAATGTGAAAAATGTAAATATAATAAAGTTTGAGCTTCATTATTTAATTTTAATTTTTACCTATATTATATAAAATATATGTCATGGACTAGTCTTTTATCTTTGTTTTTTAGTGGGGAAAAACCTAAAATTTTATGTTGGATTTGAAAAATAAAATATAATTAACTTTTTACACCTACTATAGTCTATTATGTATGGTACTTATTGATAAAAAAAACCTAAGACTTTGGGATGGTGAAGAAAAAAACTAAAATATTTGTCATTCATTTATAGTTTTTTAACATTGTGGCTTACTGACGAAGAAACATGAATTTGGTGATGGCGAAGAAACATATTGAATATATTTACATCTAATTTACCATAATTCAATGTGAAAAAGGTAAATATAAATAAGTTTGAGAGTCATTATTAAATTTTAATTTTTACCTATATTATATAAAATATATGTCATGGACTATAGTCTTTTATCCTTGTTTTTTAGTGGGGAAAAACCTAAAATTTTATGTTGGATTTGAAAAATAAAATATAATTAATTTTTACGCCTACTATAGTCTATTATGTACGGTGTTTATTGATAAACAAATCTAAGACTTTGGCATGGTGAAGAAAAAATCTAAAATATTTGTCATTCATTTATAGTTTTGTAACTCTGTGGCTTACTGACGAAGAAACATGAAATTTGATGATGGAGAAGAAACATATTGAATATATTTACATCTAATTTGCCATAATTCAATTTGAAAAAGGTAAATATAAATAACTTTGAGCTTTATTATTTAATTTAAATATTTACCTATATTATATAAAATATAAGTCATGGACAATAGTCTTTTAGCTTTGTTTTTTAGTGGGGAAAAACCTAAAATTTTATGTTAGAGTTGAAAAATAAAATATAATTAATTTTTTACACCTACTATAGTCTTTAATGTATGGTGATTAGTGATAAAAAAACCTAAGACTTTGGCATGGTCAAGAAAAAACCTAAAATATTTGTCATTTATTTATAGTCTTTTAACTCTGTGGCTTACTGACGAAAAAACATGAAATTTGGTGATGGAGAAGAAACATATTGAATATATTTACATCTAATTTGCCATAATTCAATGTGAAAAAGGTAAATATAATAAAGTTTGAGATTCATTATTTAATTTTAATTTTTACCTATATTATTTAAAATATATGTCATGGACTAGTCTGTTATCTTTGTTTTTTTGTGGGGAAAAACCTAAAATTTTATGTTGGATTTGAAAAATAAAATATAATTATCTTTTTACACCTACTATAGTCTATTATGTACGGTGCTTATTGATAAAAAAAACCTAAGACTTTGGGATGGTGAAGAAAAAACCTAAAATATTTGTCATTCATTTATAGTTTTTTAACATTGTGGCTTACTGACGAAGAAACATGAATTTGGTGATGGCGAAGAAACATATTGATTATATTTACATCTAATTTACCATAATTAAATGTGAAAAAGGTAAATATAAATAAGTTTGAGAGTCATTATTAAATTTTAATTTTTACCTATATTATATAAAATATATGTCATGGACAATAGTCTTTTATCTTTGTTTTTTAGTGGGGAAAAACCTAAAATTTTATGTTGGATTTGAAAAATAAAATATAATGAATTTTTACGCCTACAATAGTCTATTATGTACGGTGTTTATTGATAAACAAACCTAAGACTTTGGCATGGTGAAGAAAAAACCTAAAATATTTGTCATTCATTTGTTGTCTTTTAACTCTGTGGCTTACTAACGAAGAAACGTGAAATTTGGTGATGGAGAAGAAACATATTGAATATATTTACATTTAATTTACCATAATTCAATGTGAAAAACGTAAATATAAATAAGTTTGAGCTTCATTATTTAATTTTAATTTTTACCTATATTATTTTAAAAAATATGTCATGGATTATAGTCTTTTATTTTTCTTTTTTAGTGGGAAAAAACCTAAAATATTGTGTTGGAGTTGAAAAATAAAATATAATTAATTCTTTACACCTGCAATAGTTTATTATGTTTGGCTCTTAGTGATAAAAAAACCTAAGACTTTGGCATGGTGAAGAAAAAACCTAAAATATTTTTCATTCATATTTATAGTCTTTTAACTATGTGGCTTACTGACGAAGAAACATGAAATTTGGTGATGGTTAAGAAACATATTGAATATATTTACATCTAATTTGCCATAATTCAATGTGAAAAAGTTAAATATAAATAAGTTTGAGATTCATTATTTAATTTTAATTTTTCCTATATTATATAATATATATGTCACGGACTATAGTCTTTTATCTTTGTTTTTTAGTGGGGAAAACCTAAAATTTTATGTTGGAGTAAATAATTAAATATAATGAATTCTTTACACCTACAATAGTCTATTATGTTTTGTTCTTAGTGATAAAAAAAACGTAAGACTTTGGCATGGTGAAGAAAAAACCTAAAATATTTGTCATTCATTTATAGTCTTTTAACTTTGTGGCTTACTAACGAAGAAACATGAAATTTGGTGATGGAGAAGAAACATATTGAATATATTTACATCTAATTTTTCATAATTCAATGTGAAAAAGGTAAATATAAATAATTTTGATCTTCATTATTTAATTTTAATTTTTACCTATATTATATAAAATATATGTCATCGACTATAGTCTTTTGTCTTTCTTTTTTATGGGGAAAAACCTAAAATTTTATGTTGAAGTTGAAAAATAAAATATAATTAATTTTTTACTCGTACTATAGTCTATTATGTACGGTGCTTAGTGATAAAAAAAACTTAAAACTTTGGGATGCTGAAGAAGAAACCTAAAATATTTGTCAATCATTTATAGTTTTCTAACTCTGTGGATGATTGACGAAGAAACATGAAATTTGGTGATGGAGAAGAAACATATTGAATATATTTACATCTAATTTACCATAATTCAATGTGAAAAAGGTAAATATAAATAATTTTGAGCTTCATTATTTAATTTTAATTTTTACCTATATTATATAAAATATATGTCATGGACTATAGTCTTTTATTTTTGTTTTTTAGTGGGGAAAACCTAAAATTTTATGTTGGAGTAGAAAAATTAAATATAATTAATTCTTTACACCTACAATAGTCTATTATGTTTGGCTCTTAGTGATAAAAAAACCTAAGACTTTGGCATGGTGATGAAAAAACCTAAAATAATTGTCATTCATTTATAGTCTTTTAACTATATGGCTTACTGACGAAGAAACATTAAATTTGGTGATGGAGAAGAAACATATTGAATATATTTACATCTAATTTGCCAAAATTCAATGTGAAAAAGGTAAATATAAATAAGTTTGATATTCATTATTTAATTTTAATTTTTCCTATATTATATAAAAAATATGTCACAGACTATAGTCTTTTATCTTTGTTTTTTAGTGGGGAAAACCTAAAATTTTATGTTGGTGATGAAAAATAAAACATAATTAATTCTTTACACATACAATAGTCTATTATGTTTTGTTCTTAGTGATAAAAAAAACGTAAGACTTTGGCATGGTGAAGAAAAAACCTAAAATATTTGTCCATCTAAAATATAATGTATGGTGCTAATTTGCCATAATTCAATGTGAAAAAGGTAAATATAAATAAGTTTGAGCTTCATTATTTAATTTTAATTTTTACCTATATTATATAAAATATATGTCACAGACTATAGTCTTTTATCTTTGTTTTTTAGTGGGGAAAACCAAAATTCTATGTTGGAGTTGAAAAATAAAATATAATTAACTTTTTACATCTACAATAGTCTATTATGTTTGGTTCTTAGTGATAAAAAAACGTAAGACTTTGGCATGGTTAAGAAAAAACCTAAAATATTTGTCATTCATTTATAGTCTTTTAACTCGGTGGCTTACTGACGAAGAAACATGAAATTTGGTGATGAAGAAGAAACATATTGAATATATTTACATCTAATTTTCCATAAATCAATGTGAAAAAGTTAAATATAAATAAGTTTGAGCTTCATTATTTAATTTTAATTTTTACCTATATTATATAAAATATATGTCATGGGCTATAGTCTTTTATCTTTGTTTTTTAGTGGAGAAAACCTAAAGTTTTATGTTGGAGTTGAAAAATAAAATATAATTAATTCTTTACACCCACAATATTCTATTATGTACGGTGCTTATTGATAAAAAAACCTAACACTTTGGGATGGTGAAGAAAAAACCTAAATTATTTGTCGTTCATTTATAGTCTTTTAACGTCGTGGCTTACTAACGAAGAAACATGAAATTTGGTGATGGAGAAGAAACATATCGAATATATTTACATCTAATTTACCAAAATTCAATGTGAAAAAGGTAAATATAAATAAGTTTGAGCTTAATTATTTAATTTTATATTTTACCTATATTATATAAAATATATGTCATGGACTATAGTCTTTTACCTTTGTTTTTTAGTGGGGAAAACCCTAAAATTTTATGTTGGAGTTGAAAAGTAAAATATAATTAATTTTTTACACCTACAATAGTCTATTATGTTTGGTTCTTAGTGATAAAAAAACCTAAGACTTTGGGATGGTGAAGAAAAAACCTAAATTATTTATCATTCATTTATAGTCTTTTAACGTCGTGGCTTACTAACAAAGAAACATAAAATTTGGTGATGGAGAAGAAACATATCGAATATATTTACATCTAATTTACCATAATTCAATGTGAAAAAGGTAAATATAAATAAGTTTGAGCTTTATTATTTAATTTTAATTTTTACCTATATTATATAAAATATATGTCATGGACTATAGTCTTTTATCTTTGATTTTTCTTGGGGGGAAAACCTAAAAAATTTTGTTGGAGTTGAAAAAAAAATATAATTAATTTTTTACATATACTGTAGTCTATTATGTATGGTGCTTAGTGATTAAAAAAACCTAAGACTTTGGCATGGTGAAGAAAAAACCTGAATTATTTGTCATTCATTTATTGTCTTTTATCTCCGTGGCTTACTGACGAAGAAACCTGAAATTTGGTGATGGAGAAGAAGCATATCGAATATATTTAAATTTAATTTGCCATAATTCAATGTGAAAAAGTTAATATAAATAAGTTTGAGCTTCATTATTTAATTTTAATTTTTACCTATATTATATAAAATATATGTCATGGACTATAGTCTTTTATCTTTGTTTTTTAGTGGGGAAAAACCTAAAATTTTATGTTGAATTTGAAAAAAAAAATATAATTAATTTTTACGCCTACTATAGTCTATTATGTATGGTGCTTAGTGATAAAAAAAACCTAAAACTTCTGCATGGTGAAGAAAAAACCTAAAATATTTGTCATTCATTTATAGTCTTTTAACTCTGTGGCTTACTGACGAAGAAACATGAAAGTTGGTGATGGAGAAGAAACATATTGAATATATTTACATCTAATTTACCATAATTCAATGTGAAAAAGTTAAATATAAATAAGTTTGAGCTTCATTATTTAATTTTAATTTTTACCTATATTATATAAAATATATGTCATGGACTATAGTGTTTTATCTTTGTTTTTTAGTGGGGAAAAACCTAAAATTTTATGTTGGATTTCAAAAAGAAAATATAATTAATTTTTACGCCTACTATAGTCTATTATGTATGGTGCTTAGTGATAAAAAAAACCTAAAACTTCTGCATGGTGAAGAAAAAACCTAAAATATTTGTCATTCATTTATAGTCTTTTAACTCTGTGGCTTACTGACGAAGAAACATGAAAGTTGGTGATGGAGAAGAAACATATTGAATATATTTACATCTAATTTACCATAATTCAATGTGAAAAAGTTAAATATAAATAAGTTTGAGCTTCATTATTTAATTTTAATTTTTACCTATATTATATAAAATATATGTCATGGACTATAGTCTTTTATCTTTGTTTTTTAGTGGGGAAAAACCTAAAATTTTATGTTGAATTTGAAAAAAAAAATATAATTAATTTTTACGCCTACTATAGTCTATTATGTATGGTGCTTAGTGATAAAAAAAACCTAAAACTTCTGCATGGTGAAGAAAAAACCTAAAATATTTGTCATTCATTTATAGTCTTTTAACTCTGTGGCTTACTGACGAAGAAACATGAAAGTTGGTGATGGAGAAGAAACATATTGAATATATTTACATCTAATTTACCATAATTCAATGTGAAAAAGTTAAATATAAATAAGTTTGAGCTTCATTATTTAATTTTAATTTTTACCTATATTATATAAAATATATGTCATGGACTATAGTGTTTTATCTTTGTTTTTTAGTGGGGAAAAACCTAAAATTTTATGTTGGATTTCAAAAAGAAAATATAATTAATTTTTACGCCTACTATAGTCTATTATGTATGGTGCTTAGTGATAAAAAAAACCTAAAACTTCTGCATGGTGAAGAAAAAACCTAAAATATTTGTCTTTCATTTATAGTCTTTTAACTATGTGGCTTACTGACGAAGAAACATGAAATTTGGAGATGGAGAAGAAACATATTGAATATGTTTACATCTAATTTGCCATAATTCAATGTGAAAAATGTAAATATAAATAAGTTTGAGCTTCATTATTTAATTTTAATTTTTACCTATATTATCTAAAATATATGTCATGGACTATAGTCTTTTACCTTTGTTTTTTAGTGGGGAAAACCTAAAGTTTTATGTTGGAGTTGAAAATTAAAATATAAATAATTCTTTACACCTACTATAGTATATTATGTACAGTGCTTATTGATAAAAAAACCTAAGACTTTGGGATGGTGAAGAAAAAACCTAAAATATTTGTCATTCATTTATAGTTTTGTAACTCTGTGGCTTACTAACGAAGAAACATGAAATTTTGTGATGGAGAAGAAACATATTGAATATATTTACATCTAATTTGCCATAGATCAATGTGAAAAAGTTAAATATCAATAAGTTTGAGCTTCATTATTTAATTTTAATTTTTACCTATATAATATATAATATATGTCATGGACTATAGTCTTTTAGCTTTGTTTTTTAGTGGGGAAAAACCCTAAAATTTTATGTTGGAGTTGAAAAATAAAATATAATTAAATCTTTACACCCACAATATTCTATTATGTTTGGTTCTTAGTGATAAAAAAATTATAAGACTTTGGGATGGTGAAGAAAAAACCTAAATTATTTGTCGTTCATTTATAGTCTTTTAACGTCGTGGCTTACTAACGAAGAAACATGAAATTTGGTGATGGAGAAGAAACATATTGAATATATTTACATCTAATTTACCAAAATTCAATGTGTAAAAGGTAAATATAAATAAGTTTGAGCTTCATTATTTAATTTTAATTTTTACCTATATGATATAAAATATATGTCATGGACTATAGTCTTTTACCTTTGTTTTTTAGTTGGGAAAACCCTAAAATTTTATGTTGGAGTTGAAAAATAAAATATAATTAATTTTTTACACCTACAATAGTCTATTATCTTTGGTTCTTAGTGATAAAAAAACCTATGACTTTGGGATGGTGAAGAAAAAACCTAAATTGTTTATCATTCATTTATAGTCTTTTAACGTCGTGGCTTACTAACGAAGAAACATAAAATTTGGTGATGGAGAAGAAACATATCGAATATATTTACATCTAGTTTACCATAATTCAATGTGAAAAAGGTAAATATAAATAAGTTTGAGCTTCATTATTTAATTTTAATTTTTACCTATATGATATAAAATATATGTCATGGACTATAGTCTTTTACCTTTGTTTTTTAGTGGGGAAAACCCTAAAATTTTATGTTGGAGTTGAAAAGTAAAATATAATTTATTTTTTACATCTACTGTAGTCTATTATGTATGGTGCTTAGTGATTAAAAAAACCTAAGACTTTGGCATGGTGAAGAAAAAACCTGAATTATTTGTCATTCATTTATTGTCTTTTATCTCTGTGGCTTACTGACGAAGAAACCTGAAATTTGGTGATGGAGAAGAAGCATATCGAATATATTTACATTTAATTTGCCATAATTCAATGTGAAAAAGTTAATATAAATAAGTTTGAGATTCATTACTTAATTTTAATTTTTACCTATATTATATAAAATATATGTCATGGACTATAGTCTTTTATCTTTGTTTTTTAGTGGGGAAAAACCTAAAATTTTATGTTGAATTTGAAAAATAAAATATAATTAATTTTTACGCCTACTATAGTCTATTATGTATGGTGCTTAGTGATAAAAAAACCTAAAACTTTTGCATGGTGAAGAAAAAACCTAAAATATTTGTCATTCATTTATAGTCTTTTAACTCTGTGGCTTACTAACGAAGAAACATGAAAGTTGGTGATGGAGAAGAAACATATTGAATATATTTACATCTAATTTACCATAATCCAATGTGAAAAAGGTAAATATAAATAAGTTTGAGCTTCATTATTTAATTTTAATGTTTACCTATATTATATAAAATATATGTCATGGACTATAGTGTTTTATCTTTGTTTTTTAGTGTGGAAAAACCTAAAATTTTATGTTGGATTTCAAAAAGAAAATATAATTAATTTTTACGCCTACTATAGTCTATTATGTATGGTGCTTAGTGATAAAAAAAAACCTAAGACTTTGGCATGGTGAAAAAAAAACCTAAAATATTTGTCATTCATTTATAGTCTTTTAACTATGTGGCTTACTGACGAAGAAACATGAAATTTGGAGATGGAGAAGAAACATATTGAATATGTTTACATCTAATTTGCCATAATTCAATGTGAAAAATTTAAATATAAATAAGTTTGAGCTTCATTATTTAATTTTAATTTTTACCTATATTATCTAAAATATATGTCATGGACTATAGTCTTTTACCTTTGTTTTTTAGTGGGGAAAACCTAAAGTTTTATGTTGGAGTTGAAAATTAAAATATAAATAATTCTTTACACCTACTATAGTATATTATGTACAGTGCTTATTGATAAAAAAACCTAAGACTTTGGGATGGTGAAGAAAAAACCTAAAATATTTGTCATTCATTTATAGTTTTGTAACTCTGTGGCTTACTAACGAAGAAACATGAAATTTTGTGATGGAGAAGAAACATATTGAATATATTTACATCTAATTTGCCATAGATCAATGTGAAAAAGTTAAATATCAATAAGTTTGAGCTTCATTATTTAATTTTAATTTTTACCTATATAATATATAATATATGTCATGGACTATAGTCTTTTAGCTTTGTTTTTTAGTGGGGAAAAACCCTAAAATTTTATGTTGGAGTTGAAAAATAAAATATAATTAAATCTTTACACCTACAATAGTCTATTATGTTTGGTTCTTAGTGATAAAAAAATTATAAGACTTTGGGATGGTGAAGAAAAAACCTAAATTATTTATCAATCATTTGTAGTCTTTTAACGTCGTGGCTTACTAACGAAGAAACATGAAATTTGGTGATGGAGAAGAAACATATTGAATATATTTACATCTAATTTACCAAAATTCAATGTGTAAAAGGTAAATATAAATAAGTTTGAGCTTCATTATTTAATTTTAATTTTTACCTATATGATATAAAATATATGTCATGGACTATAGTCTTTTACCTTTGTTTTTTAGTTGGGAAAACCCTAAAATTTTATGTTGGAGTTGAAAAATAAAATATAATTAATTTTTTACACCTACAATAGTCTATTATCTTTGGTTCTTAGTGATAAAAAAACCTATGACTTTGGGATGGTGAAGAAAAAACCTAAATTGTTTATCATTCATTTATAGTCTTTTAACGTCGTGGCTTACTAACGAAGAAACATAAAATTTGGTGATGGAGAAGAAACATATCGAATATATTTACATCTAGTTTACCATAATTCAATGTGAAAAAGGTAAATATAAATAAGTTTGAGCTTCATTATTTAATTTTAATTTTTACCTATATGATATAAAATATATGTCATGGACTATAGTCTTTTACCTTTGTTTTTTAGTGGGGAAAACCCTAAAATTTTATGTTGGAGTTGAAAAGTAAAATATAATTTATTTTTTACATCTACTGTAGTCTATTATGTATGGTGCTTAGTGATTAAAAAAACCTAAGACTTTGGCATGGTGAAGAAAAAACCTGAATTATTTGTCATTCATTTATTGTCTTTTATCTCCGTGGCTTACTGACGAAGAAACCTGAAATTTGGTGATGGAGAAGAAGCATATCGAATATATTTACATTTAATTTGCCATAATTCAATGTGAAAAAGTTAATATAAATAAGTTTGAGATTCATTACTTAATTTTAATTTTTACCTATATTATATAAAATATATGTCATGGACTATAGTCTTTTATCTTTGTTTTTTAGTGGGGAAAAACCTAAAATTTTATGTTGAATTTGAAAAATAAAATATAATTAATTTTTACGCCTACTATAGTCTATTATGTATGGTGCTTAGTGATAAAAAAACCTAAAACTTTTGCATGGTGAAGAAAAAACCTAAAATATTTGTCATTCATTTATAGTCTTTTAACTCTGTGGCTTACTGACGAAGAAACATGAAAGTTGGTGATGGAGAAGAAACATATTGAATATATTTACATCTAATTTACCATAATCCAATGTGAAAAAGGTAAATATAAATAAGTTTGAGCTTCATTATTTAATTTTAATGTTTACCTATATTATATAAAATATATGTCATGGACAATAGTGTTTTATCTTTGTTTTTTAGTGTGGAAAAACCTAAAATTTTATGTTGGATTTCAAAAAGAAAATATAATTAATTTTTACGCCTACTATAGTCTATTATGTATGGTGCTTAGTGATAAAAAAAACCGAAGACTTTGGCATGGTGAAAAAAAAACCTAAAATATTTGTCATTCATTTATAGTCTTTTAACTATGTGGCTTACTGACGAAGAAACATGAAATTTGGTGATGGAGAAGAAACATATTGAATATGTTTACATCTAATTTACCATAATTCAATGTGAAAAATGTAAATATAAATAAGTTTGAGCTTCGTTATTTAATTTTAATTTTTACCTATATTATCTAAAATATATGTCATGGACTATAGTCTTTTACCTTTGTTTTTTAGTGGGGAAAACCTAAAGTTTTATGTTGGAGTTGAAAAATAAAATAATATTAATTCTTTGCACCTACAATAGTATATTATGTACGGTGCTTATTGATAAAAAAAACCTAGGACTTTGGGATGGTGAAGAAAAAACCTAAAATATTTGTCATTCATTTATAGTTTTGTAACTCTGTGGCTTACTAACGAAGAAACATGAAATTTTGTGATGGAGAAGAAACATATTGAATATATTTACATCTAATTTGCCATAGATCAATGTGAAAAAGTTAAATATCAATAAGTTTGAGCTTCATTATTTAATTTTAATTTTTACCTATATAATATGTAATATATGTCATGGACTATAGTCTTTTAGCTTTGTTTTTTAGTGGGGAAAAACCCTAAAACTTTATGTTGGAGTTGAAAAATAAAATATAATTAATTCTTTACACCTACAATAGTCTATTATGTTTGGTTCTTAGTGATAAAAAAATTATAAGACTTTGGGATGGTGAAGAAAAAACCTAAATTATTTATCAATCATTTGTAGTCTTTTAACGTCGTGGCTTACTAACGAAGAAAACATGAAATTTGGTGATGGAGAAGAAACATATTGAATATATTTACATCTAATTTACCAAAATTCAATGTGAAAAAGGTAAATATAAATAAGTTTGAGCTTCATTATTTAATTTTAATTTTTACCTATATGATATAAAATATATGTCATGGACTATAGTCTTTTACCTTTGTTTTTTAGTTGGGAAAACCCTAAAATTTTATGTTGGAGTTGAAAAATAAAATATAATTAATTTTTTACACCTACAATAGTCTATTATCTTTGGTTCTTAGTGATAAAAAAACCTATGACTTTGGGATGGTGAAGAAAAAACCTGAATTATTTGTCATTCATTTATTGTCTTTTATCTCTGTGGCTTACTGACGAAGAAACCTGAAATTTGGTGATGGAGAAGAAGCATATCGAATATATTTACATTTAATTTGCCATAATTCAATGTAAAAAAGTTAATATAAATAAGTTTGAGCTTCATTATTTAATTTTAATTTTTACCTATATTATATAAAATATATGTCATGGACTATAGTCTTTTATCTTTGTTTTTTAGTGGGGAAAAACCTAAAATTTATGTTGGATTTCAAAAAGAAAATATAATTAATTTATGCGCCTACTATGGTCTATTATGTATGGTGCTTAGTAATAAAAAAACCTAATACTTTGGCATGGTGAAAAAAAAAACTAAAATATTTGTCATTCATTTATAGTCTTTTAACTATGTGGCTTACTGACGAAGAAACATGAAATTTGGTGATGGAGAAGAAACATATTGAATATGTTTACATCTAATTTACCATAATTCAATGTGAAAAATGTAAATATAAATAAGTTTGAGCTTCATTATTTAATTTTAATTCTTACCTATATTATCTAAAATATATGTCATGGACTATAGTCTTTTACCTTTGTTTTTTAGTGGGAAAAACCCAAAAATTTTATGTTGGAATTGAAAAATAAAATATAATTAATTTTTTACACCTACAATAGTCTATTATGTTTGTTTCTTAGTGATAAAAAACCTAAGACTTTGGGATGGTGAAGAAAAAACCTAAATTATTTATCATTCATTTATAGTCTTTTAACGTCGTGGCTTACTCACGAAGAAACATGAAATTTGGTGATGGAGAAGAAACATATCGAATATATTTACATCTAATTTACCATAATTCAATGTGAAAAAGTTAAACATAAATAACTTTGAGCTTCATTATTTAATTTTAATTTTTACCTATATTATATAAAATATATGTCATGGACTATAGTCTTTTATCTTTGTTTTTTAGTGGGGAAAAACCTAAAATTTTATGTTGAATTTGAAAAATAAAATATAATTAATTTTTACGCCTACTATAGTCTATTATGTATGGTGCTTAGTGATAAAAAAACCTAAAACTTTTGCATGGTGAAGAAAAAACCTAAAATATTTGTCATTCATTTATAGTCTTTTAACTCTGTGGCTTACTGACGAAGAAACATGAAAGTTGGTGATGGAGAAGAAACATATTGAATATATTTACATCTAATTTACCATAATCCAATGTGAAAAAGGTAAATATAAATAAGTTTGAGCTTCATTATTTAATTTTAATGTTTACCTATATTATATAAAATATATGTCATGGACTATAGTGTTTTATCTTTGTTTTTTAGTGTGGAAAAACCTAAAATTTTATGTTGGATTTCAAAAAGAAAATATAATTAATTTTTACGCCTACTATAGTCTATTATGTATGGTGCTTAGTGATAAAAAAAACCTAAGACTTTGGCATGGTGAAAAAAAAACCTAAAATATTTGTCATTCATTTATAGTCTTTTAACTATGTGGCTTACTGACGAAGAAACATGAAATTTGGTGATGGAGAAGAAACATATTGAATATGTTTACATCTAATTTACCATAATTCAATGTGAAAAATGTAAATATAAATAAGTTTGAGCTTCGTTATTTAATTTTAATTTTTACCTATATTATCTAAAATATATGTCATGGACTATAGTCTTTTACCTTTGTTTTTTAGTGGGGAAAACCTAAAGTTTTATGTTGGAGTTGAAAATTAAAATATAAATAATTCTTTACACCTACTATAGTATATTATGTACAGTGCTTATTGATAAAAAAACCTAAGACTTTGGGATGGTGAAGAAAAAACCTAAAATATTTGTCATTCATTTATAGTTTTGTAACTCTGTGGCTTACTAACGAAGAAACATGAAATTTTGTGATGGAGAAGTAACATATTGAATATATTTACATCTAATTTGCCATAGATCAATGTGAAAAAGTTAAATATCAATAAGTTTGAGCTTCATTATTTAATTTTAATTTTTACCTATATAATATATAATATATGTCATGGACTATAGTCTTTTAGCTTTGTTTTTTAGTGGGGAAAAACCCTAAAATTTTATGTTGGAGTTGAAAAATAAAATATAATTAAATCTTTACACCTACAATAGTCTATTATGTTTGGTTCTTAGTGATAAAAAAATTATAAGACTTTGGGATGGTGAAGAAAAAACCTAAATTATTTATCAATCATTTGTAGTCTTTTAACGTCGTGGCTTACTAACGAAGAAACATGAAATTTGGTGATGGAGAAGAAACATATTGAATATATTTACATCTAATTTACCAAAATTCAATGTGTAAAAGGTAAATATAAATAAGTTTGAGCTTCATTATTTAATTTTAATTTTTACCTATATGATATAAAATATATGTCATGGACTATAGTCTTTTACCTTTGTTTTTTAGTTGGGAAAACCCTAAAATTTTATGTTGGAGTTGAAAAATAAAATATAATTAATTTTTTACACCTACAATAGTCTATTATCTTTGGTTCTTAGTGATAAAAAAACCTATGACTTTGGGATGGTGAAGAAAAAACCTAAATTGTTTATCATTCATTTATAGTCTTTTAACGTCGTGGCTTACTAACGAAGAAACATAAAATTTGGTGATGGAGAAGAAACATATCGAATATATTTACATCTAGTTTACCATAATTCAATGTGAAAAAGGTAAATATAAATAAGTTTGAGCTTCATTATTTAATTTTAATTTTTACCTATATGATATAAAATATATGTCATGGACTATAGTCTTTTACCTTTGTTTTTTAGTGGGGAAAACCCTAAAATTTTATGTTGGAGTTGAAAAGTAAAATATAATTTATTTTTTACATCTACTGTAGTCTATTATGTATGGTGCTTAGTGATTAAAAAAACCTAAGACTTTGGCATGGTGAAGAAAAAACCTGAATTATTTGTCATTCATTTATTGTCTTTTATCTCCGTGGCTTACTGACGAAGAAACCTGAAATTTGGTGATGGAGAAGAAGCATATCGAATATATTTACATTTAATTTGCCATAATTCAATGTGAAAAAGTTAATATAAATAAGTTTGAGATTCATTACTTAATTTTAATTTTTACCTATATTATATAAAATATATGTCATGGACTATAGTCTTTTATCTTTGTTTTTTAGTGGGGAAAAACCTAAAATTTTATGTTGAATTTGAAAAATAAAATATAATTAATTTTTACGCCTACTATAGTCTATTATGTATGGTGCTTAGTGATAAAAAAACCTAAAACTTTTACATGGTGAAGAAAAAACCTAAAATATTTGTCATTCATTTATAGTCTTTTAACTCTGTGGCTTACTGACGAAGAAACATGAAAGTTGGTGATGGAGAAGAAACATATTGAATATATTTACATCTAATTTACCATAATCCAATGTGAAAAAGGTAAATATAAATAAGTTTGAGCTTCATTATTTAATTTTAATGTTTACCTATATTATATAAAATATATGTCATGGACAATAGTGTTTTATCTTTGTTTTTTAGTGTGGAAAAACCTAAAATTTTATGTTGGATTTCAAAAAGAAAATATAATTAATTTTTACGCCTACTATAGTCTATTATGTATGGTGCTTAGTGATAAAAAAAACCTAAGACTTTGGCATGGTGAAAAAAAAACCTAAAATATTTGTCATTCATTTATAGTCTTTTAACTATGTGGCTTACTGACGAAGAAACATGAAATTTGGTGATGGAGAAGAAACATATTGAATATGTTTACATCTAATTTACCATAATTCAATGTGAAAAATGTAAATATAAATAAGTTTGAGCTTCGTTATTTAATTTTAATTTTTACCTATATTATCTAAAATATATGTCATGGACTATAGTCTTTTAGCTTTGTTTTTTAGTGGGGAAAAACCCTAAAACTTTATGTTGGAGTTGAAAAATAAAATATAATTAATTCTTTACACCTACAATAGTCTATTATGTTTGGTTCTTAGTGATAAAAAAATTATAAGACTTTGGGATGGTGAAGAAAAAACCTAAATTATTTATCAATCATTTGTAGTCTTTTAACGTCGTGGCTTACTAACGAAGAAAACATGAAATTTGGTGATGGAGAAGAAACATATTGAATATATTTACATCTAATTTACCAAAATTCAATGTGAAAAAGGTAAATATAAATAAGTTTGAGCTTCATTATTTAATTTTAATTTTTACCTATATGATATAAAATATATGTCATGGACTATAGTCTTTTACCTTTGTTTTTTAGTTGGGAAAACCCTAAAATTTTATGTTGGAGTTGAAAAATAAAATATAATTAATTTTTTACACCTACAATA
>CAWUDS030000001.1:16186657-16211041 GCA_963859935.3 Lathyrus sativus | reverse complement strand
TCTTACACTTTTCTTTTTTTATTTTGGTATATGCAGTTAATTATTGACTCTTCAGTTGTTAACTCTTCACTTGTATCTGAATATTTTAGTACACAACCTACTTTGCAAAATATTTTATATTGGTGACTTCAAGTATTATTATGCTTTTGAAAATATGTATTTTTGAAAATAGATTGACTTTTAAAAATTATAGTTGAGAAGAGATATATATAAGATAGTTGGATTAACTTAATGATTTATAAGATATTAAATTGAATAAATAAAAATATGATGGTTGATTTTAAAGATGATCTAAAAAGTCAATAAACAAAAAATGGAATGGAATATGTAATATCAGATATTTAAGTTAAATTTGTAATATCGGATGGTTAAGTAATATCGGTGACCCTTCAACCCTACTTTGTATTTAATTTTTATAATTGTTTTCATATAAAATAAGTAATTAATATATGATCAACTTGATATTATATTTGTTTTAGAATATTATTGTTGTTTTTTTCTTCTTCTCATTTTTAATGTTTAGACATTATTTATTAGTCTATATTTTTATTTGAATTGAGGACTTAACGATTTTCATTATAATTGGTTAATATTGAATTATTGTTGTATTTTCATTATGATTTGTTAATATTGAATTATTGTTGTATTTTGATATTTGCTTGTTAATGTTGATTTGAGGTTGGATGTTACTTGATAATGCTAAATGTTTGTGGTTGATTTTAAAAATAAAAAAAAAACTTGTTAAATAAATAAATAAATAAATATTAGTTTATATCATTTTCAAATTACTTTTACATCCATTTTAATTTTTATTTCCTATCATCTCAGACCACGCTTCTTCGTCAAAATTATTGAAAAATTTACTTTGCAATTATTACTTCCACCCTCTTTTATTTACAATTCTAATTACATTTATTTTTATTATTACCTTTCTTTCATTGATCTTACACTTTTCTTTTTTTATTTTGGTATATGCAGTTAATTATTGACTCTTCAGTTGTTAACTCTTCACTTGTATCTGAATATTTTAGTACACAACCTACTTTGCAAAATATTTTATATTGGTGACTTCAAGTATTACTATGCTTTTGAAAATATGTATTTTTGAAAATAGATTGACTTTTAAAAATTATAGTTGAGAAGAGATATATATAAGATAGTTGGATTAACTTAATGATTTATAAGATATTAAATTGAATAAATAAAAAATATGATGGTTGATTTTAAAGATGATCTAAAAAGTCAATAAACAAAAAATGGAATGGAATATGTAATATCAGATAGTTAAGTTAAATTGGTAATATCGGATGGTTAAGTAATATCGGTGACCCTTCAACCCTACTTTGTATTTAATTTTTATAATTGTTTTCATATAAAATAAGTAATTAATATATGATCAACTTGATATTATATTTGTTTTAGAATATTATTGTTGTTTTTTTCTTCTTCTCATTTTTAATGTTTAGACATTATTTATTAGTCTATATTTTTATTTGAATTGAGGACTTAACGATTTTCATTATAATTGGTTAATATTGAATTATTGTTGTATTTTCATTATGATTTGTTAATATTAAATTATTGTTGTATTTTGATATTTGCTTGTAAACGTTGATTTGAGGTTGGATGTTACTTGATAATGCTAAATATTTGTGGTTGATTTTAAAAATAAAAAAAAAAACTTGTTAAATAAATAAATAAAGAAATATTAGTTTATATCATTTTCAAATTACTTTTACATCAATTTTAATTTTTATTTCCTATCATCTCAGACCACGCTTCTTCGTCAAAATTATTGAAAAATTTACTTTGCAATTATTACTTCCACCCTCTTTTATTTACATTTCTAAGTACATTTATTTTTATTATTACCTTTCTTTCATTGATCTTACACTTTTCTTTTTTTGTTTTGGTATATGCAGTTAGTTATTGACTCTTTAGTTGTTAACTCTTCACTTCTATCCGAATATTTTAGTATACAACCTACTTTGCAAAATATTTTATATTGGTGACTTCAAGTATTATTATGCTTTTGAAAATATGTATTTTTGAAAATAGATTGACTTTTAAAAATTATAGTTGAGAAGAGATATATATAAGATAGTTGGATTAACTTAATGATTTATAAGATATTAAATTGAATAAATAAAAAATATGATGGTTGATTTTAAAGATGATCTAAAAGTCAATAAACAAAAAATGGAATGGAATATGTAATATCTGATAGTTAAGTTAAATTGGTAATATTTGATGGTTAAGTAATATCGGTGACCCTTCAACCCTACTTTGTATTTAATTTTTATAATTGTTTTCATATAAAATAAGTAATTAATATATGATCAACTTGATATTATATTTGTTTTAGAATATTATTGTTGTTTTTTTCTTCTTCTCATTTTTAATGTTTAGACATTATTTATTAGTCTATATTTTTATTTGAATTGAGGACTTAACGATTTTCATTATAATTGGTTAATATCGAATTATTGTTGTATTTTCATTATGATTTGTTAATATTGAATTATTGTTGTATTTTGATATTTGTTTGTTAATGTTGATTTGAGGTTGGATGTTACTTGATAATGCTAAATGTTTGTGGTTGATTTTAAAAATAAAAAAAAACTTGTTAAATAAATAAATAAAGAAATATTAGTTTATATCATTTTCAAATTACTTTTACATCCATTTTAATTTTTATTTCCTATCATCTCAGACCACGCTTCTTCGTCAAAATTATTGAAAAATTTACTTTGCAATTATTACTTCCACCCTCTTTTATTTACAATTCTAATTACATTTATTTTTATTATTACCTTTCTTTCATTGATCTTACACTTTTTTTTTGGTATATGCAGTTAATTATTGACTCTTCAGTTGTTAACTCTTCACTTCTATCCGAATATTTTAGTACACAACCTACTTTGCAAAATATTTTATATTGGTGACTTCAAGTATTATTATGCTTTTGAAAATATGTATTTTTGAAAATAGATTGACTTTTAAAAATTATAGTTCAGAAGAGATATATATAAGATAGTTGGATTAACTTAATGATTTATAAGATATTAAATTGAATAAATAAAAAATATGATGGTTGATTTTAAAGATGATCTAAAAAGTCAATAAACAAAAAATGGAATGGAATATGTAATATCAGATAGTTAAGTTAAATTGGTAATATCGGATGGTTAAGTAATATCGGTGACCCTTCAACCCTACTTTGTATTTAATTTTTATAATTGTTTTCATATAAAATAAGTAATTAATATATGATCAACTTGATATTATATTTGTTTTAGAATATTATTGTTGTTTTTTTCTTCTTCTCATTTTTAATGTTTAGACATTATTTATTAGTCTATATTTTTATTTGAATTGAGGACTTAACGATTTTCATTATAATTGGTTAATATTGAATTATTGTTGTATTTTCATTATGATTTGTTAATATTAAATTATTGTTGTATTTTGATATTTGCTTGTAAACGTTGATTTGAGGTTGGATGTTACTTGATAATGCTAAATGTTTGTGGTTGATTTTAAAAATAAAAAAAAAACTTGTTAAATAAATAAATAAAGAAATATTAGTTTATATCATTTTCAAATTACTTTTACATCAATTTTAATTTTTATTTCCTATCATCTCATACCACGCTTCTTCGTCAAAATTATTGAAAAATTTACTTTGCAATTATTACTTCCACCCTCTTTTATTTACAATTCTAATTACATTTATTTTTATTATTACCTTTCTTTCATTGATCTTACACTTTTCTTTTTTTATTTTGGTATATGCAGTTAATTATTGACTCTTCAGTTGTTAACTCTTCACTTGTATCTGAATATTTTAGTACACAACCTACTTTGCAAAATATTTTATATTGGTGACTTCAAGTATTATTATGCTTTTGAAAATATGTATTTTTGAAAATAGATTGACTTTTAAAAATTATAGTTGAGAAGAGATATATATAAGATAGTTGGATTAACTTAATGATTTATAAGATATTAAATTGAATAAATAAAAAATATGATGGTTGATTTTAAAGATGATCTAAAAAGTCAATAAACAAAAAATGGAATGGAATATGTAATATCAGATATTTAAGTTAAATTTGTAATATCGGATGGTTAAGTAATATCGGTGACCCTTCAACCCTACTTTGTATTTAATTTTTATAATTGTTTTCATATAAAATAAGTAATTAATATATGATCAACTTGATATTATATTTGTTTTAGAATATTATTGTTGTTTTTTTCTTCTTCTCATTTTTAATGTTTAGACATTATTTATTAGTCTATATTTTTATTTGAATTGAGGACTTAACGATTTTCATTATAATTGGTTAATATTGAATTATTGTTGTATTTTCATTATGATTTGTTAATATTGAATTATTGTTGTATTTTGATATTTGCTTGTTAATGTTGATTTGAGGTTGGATGTTACTTGATAATGCTAAATGTTTGTGGTTGATTTTAAAAATAAAAAAAAAACTTGTTAAATAAATAAATAAATAAATATTAGTTTATATCATTTTCAAATTACTTTTACATCCATTTTAATTTTTATTTCCTATCATCTCAGACCACGCTTCTTCGTCAAAATTATTGAAAAATTTACTTTGCAATTATTACTTCCACCCTCTTTTATTTACAATTCTAATTACATTTATTTTTATTATTACCTTTCTTTCATTTATCTTACACTTTTCTTTTTTTATTTTGGTATATGCAGTTAATTATTGACTCTTCAGTTGTTAACTCTTCACTTGTATCTGAATATTTTAGTACACAACCTACTTTGCAAAATATTTTATATTGGTGACTTCAAGTATTACTATGCTTTTGAAAATATGTATTTTTGAAAATAGATTGACTTTTAAAAATTATAGTTGAGAAGAGATATATATAAGATAGTTGGATTAACTTAATGATTTATAAGATATTAAATTGAATAAATAAAAAATATGATGGTTGATTTTAAAGATGATCTAAAAAGTCAATAAACAAAAAATGGAATGGAATATGTAATATCAGATAGTTAAGTTAAATTGGTAATATCGGATGGTTAAGTAATATCGGTGACCCTTCAACCCTACTTTGTATTTAATTTTTATAATTGTTTTCATATAAAATAAGTAATTAATATATGATCAACTTGATATTATATTTGTTTTAGAATATTATTGTTGTTTTTTTCTTCTTCTCATTTTTAATGTTTAGACATTATTTATTAGTCTATATTTTTATTTGAATTGAGGACTTAACGATTTTCATTATAATTGGTTAATATTGAATTATTGTTGTATTTTCATTATGATTTGTTAATATTAAATTATTGTTGTATTTTGATATTTGCTTGTAAACGTTGATTTGAGGTTGGATGTTACTTGATAATGCTAAATATTTGTGGTTGATTTTAAAAATAAAAAAAAACTTGTTAAATAAATAAATAAAGAAATATTAGTTTATATCATTTTCAAATTACTTTTACATCAATTTTAATTTTTATTTCCTATCATCTCAGACCACGCTTCTTCGTCAAAATTATTGAAAAATTTACTTTGCAATTATTACTTCCACCCTCTTTTATTTACAATTCTAATTACATTTATTTTTATTATTACCTTTCTTTCATTGATCTTACACTTTTCTTTTTTTATTTTGGTATATGCAGTTAATTATTGACTCTTCAGTTGTTAACTCTTCACTTGTATCTGAATATTTTAGTACACAACCTACTTTGCAAAATATTTTATATTGGTGACTTCAAGTATTATTATGCTTTTGAAAATATGTATTTTTGAAAATAGATTGACTTTTAAAAATTATAGTTGAGAAGAGATATATATAAGATAGTTGGATTAACTTAATGATTTATAAGATATTAAATTGAATAAATAAAAAATATGATGGTTGATTTTAAAGATGATCTAAAAAGTCAATAAACAAAAAATGGAATGGAATATGTAATATCAGATATTTAAGTTAAATTTGTAATATCGGATGGTTAAGTAATATCGGTGACCCTTCAACCCTACTTTGTATTTAATTTTTATAATTGTTTTCATATAAAATAAGTAATTAATATATGATCAACTTGATATTATATTTGTTTTAGAATATTATTGTTGTTTTTTTCTTCTTCTCATTTTTAATGTTTAGACATTATTTATTAGTCTATATTTTTATTTGAATTGAGGACTTAACGATTTTCATTATAATTGGTTAATATTGAATTATTGTTGTATTTTCATTATGATTTGTTAATATTGAATTATTGTTGTATTTTGATATTTGCTTGTTAATGTTGATTTGAGGTTGGATGTTACTTGATAATGCTAAATGTTTGTGGTTGATTTTAAAAATAAAAAAAAAACTTGTTAAATAAATAAATAAATAAATATTAGTTTATATCATTTTCAAATTACTTTTACATCCATTTTAATTTTTATTTCCTATCATCTCAGACCACGCTTCTTCGTCAAAATTATTGAAAAATTTACTTTGCAATTATTACTTCCACCCTCTTTTATTTACAATTCTAATTACATTTATTTTTATTATTACCTTTCTTTCATTTATCTTACACTTTTCTTTTTTTATTTTGGTATATGCAGTTAATTATTGACTCTTCAGTTGTTAACTCTTCACTTGTATCTGAATATTTTAGTACACAACCTACTTTGCAAAATATTTTATATTGGTGACTTCAAGTATTACTATGCTTTTGAAAATATGTATTTTTGAAAATAGATTGACTTTTAAAAATTATAGTTGAGAAGAGATATATATAAGATAGTTGGATTAACTTAATGATTTATAAGATATTAAATTGAATAAATAAAAAATATGATGGTTGATTTTAAAGATGATCTAAAAAGTCAATAAACAAAAAATGGAATGGAATATGTAATATCAGATAGTTAAGTTAAATTGGTAATATCGGATGGTTAAGTAATATCGGTGACCCTTCAACCCTACTTTGTATTTAATTTTTATAATTGTTTTCATATAAAATAAGTAATTAATATATGATCAACTTGATATTATATTTGTTTTAGAATATTATTGTTGTTTTTTTCTTCTTCTCATTTTTAATGTTTAGACATTATTTATTAGTCTATATTTTTATTTGAATTGAGGACTTAACGATTTTCATTATAATTGGTTAATATTGAATTATTGTTGTATTTTCATTATGATTTGTTAATATTAAATTATTGTTGTATTTTGATATTTGCTTGTAAACGTTGATTTGAGGTTGGATGTTACTTGATAATGCTAAATATTTGTGGTTGATTTTAAAAATAAAAAAAAACTTGTTAAATAAATAAATAAAGAAATATTAGTTTATATCATTTTCAAATTACTTTTACATCAATTTTAATTTTTATTTCCTATCATCTCAGACCACGCTTCTTCGTCAAAATTATTGAAAAATTTACTTTGCAATTATTACTTCCACCCTCTTTTATTTACATTTCTAAGTACATTTATTTTTATTATTACCTTTCTTTCATTGATCTTACACTTTTCTTTTTTTGTTTTGGTATATGCAGTTAGTTATTGACTCTTTAGTTGTTAACTCTTCACTTCTATCCGAATATTTTAGTATACAACCTACTTTGCAAAATATTTTATATTGGTGACTTCAAGTATTATTATGCTTTTGAAAATATGTATTTTTGAAAATAGATTGACTTTTAAAAATTATAGTTGAGAAGAGATATATATAAGATAGTTGGATTAACTTAATGATTTATAAGATATTAAATTGAATAAATAAAAAATATGATGGTTGATTTTAAAGATGATCTAAAAGTCAATAAACAAAAAATGGAATGGAATATGTAATATCTGATAGTTAAGTTAAATTGGTAATATTTGATGGTTAAGTAATATCGGTGACCCTTCAACCCTACTTTGTATTTAATTTTTATAATTGTTTTCATATAAAATAAGTAATTAATATATGATCAACTTGATATTATATTTGTTTTAGAATATTATTGTTGTTTTTTTCTTCTTCTCATTTTTAATGTTTAGACATTATTTATTAGTCTATATTTTTATTTGAATTGAGGACTTAACGATTTTCATTATAATTGGTTAATATCGAATTATTGTTGTATTTTCATTATGATTTGTTAATATTGAATTATTGTTGTATTTTGATATTTGTTTGTTAATGTTGATTTGAGGTTGGATGTTACTTGATAATGCTAAATGTTTGTGGTTGATTTTAAAAATAAAAAAAAACTTGTTAAATAAATAAATAAAGAAATATTAGTTTATATCATTTTCAAATTACTTTTACATCCATTTTAATTTTTATTTCCTATCATCTCAGACCACGCTTCTTCGTCAAAATTATTGAAAAATTTACTTTGCAATTATTACTTCCACCCTCTTTTATTTACAATTCTAATTACATTTATTTTTATTATTACCTTTCTTTCATTGATCTTACACTTTTTTTTTGGTATATGCAGTTAATTATTGACTCTTCAGTTGTTAACTCTTCACTTCTATCCGAATATTTTAGTAGACAACCTACTTTGCAAAATATTTTATATTGGTGACTTCAAGTATTATTATGCTTTTGAAAATATGTATTTTTGAAAATAGATTGACTTTTAAAAATTATAGTTCAGAAGAGATATATATAAGATAGTTGGATTAACTTAATGATTTATAAGATATTAAATTGAATAAATAAAAAATATGATGGTTGATTTTAAAGATGATCTAAAAAGTCAATAAACAAAAAATGGAATGGAATATGTAATATCAGATAGTTAAGTTAAATTGGTAATATCGGATGGTTAAGTAATATCGGTGACCCTTCAACCCTACTTTGTATTTAATTTTTATAATTGTTTTCATATAAAATAAGTAATTAATATATGATCAACTTGATATTATATTTGTTTTAGAATATTATTGTTGTTTTTTTCTTCTTCTCATTTTTAATGTTTAGACATTATTTATTAGTCTATATTTTTATTTGAATTGAGGACTTAACGATTTTCATTATAATTGGTTAATATTGAATTATTGTTGTATTTTCATTATGATTTGTTAATATTAAATTATTGTTGTATTTTGATATTTGCTTGTAAACGTTGATTTGAGGTTGGATGTTACTTGATAATGCTAAATGTTTGTGGTTGATTTTAAAAATAAAAAAAAAAACTTGTTAAATAAATAAATAAAGAAATATTAGTTTATATCATTTTCAAATTACTTTTACATCAATTTTAATTTTTATTTCCTATCATCTCATACCACGCTTCTTCGTCAAAATTATTGAAAAATTTACTTTGCAATTATTACTTCCACCCTCTTTTATTTACAATTCTAAGTACATTTATTTTTATTATTACCTTTCTTTCATTGATCTTACACTTTTCTTTTTTTGTTTTGGTATATGCAGTTAGTTATTGACTCTTTAGTTGTTAACTCTTCACTTCTATCCGAATATTTTAGTATACAACCTACTTTGCAAAATATTTTATATTGGTGACTTCAAGTATTATTATGCTTTTGAAAATATGTATTTTTGAAAATAGATTGACTTTTAAAAATTATAGTTGAGAAGAGATATATATAAGATAGTTGGATTAACTTAATGATTTATAAGATATTAAATTGAATAAATAAAAAATATGATGGTTGATTTTAAAGATGATCTAAAAGTCAATAAACAAAAAATGGAATGGAATATGTAATATCTGATAGTTAAGTTAAATTGGTAATATCTGATGGTTAAGTAATATCGGTGACCCTTCAACCCTACTTTGTATTTAATTTTTATAATTGTTTTCATATAAAATAAGTAATTAATATATGATCAACTTGATATTATATTTGTTTTAGAATATTATTGTTGTTTTTTTCTTCTTCTCATTTTTAATGTTTAGACATTATTTATTAGTCTATATTTTTATTTGAATTGAGGACTTAACGATTTTCATTATAATTGGTTAATATTGAATTATTGTTGTATTTTCATTATGATTTGTTAATATTGAATTATTGTTGTATTTTGATATTTGTTTGTTAATGTTGATTTGAGGTTGGATGTTACTTGATAATGCTAAATGTTCGTGGTTGATTTTAAAAATAAAAAAAAAACTTGTTAAATAAATAAATAAAGAAATATTAGTTTATATCATTTTCAAATTACTTTTACATCCATTTTAATTTTTATTTCCTATCATCTCAGACCATGCTTGTTCGTCAAAATTATTGAAAAATTTACTTTGCAATTATTACTTCCACCCTCTTTTATTTACAATTCTAAGTACATTTATTTTTATTATTACCTTTCTTTCATTGATCTTACACTTTTCTTTTTTTGTTTTGGTATATGCAGTTAGTTATTGACTCTTTAGTTGTTAACTCTTCACTTCTATCCGAATATTTTAGTATACAACCTACTTTGCAAAATATTTTATATTGGTGACTTCAAGTATTATTATGCTTTTGAAAATATGTATTTTTGAAAATAGATTGACTTTTAAAAATTATAGTTCAGAAGAGATATATATAAGATAGTTGGATTAACTTAATGATTTATAAGATATTAAATTGAATAAATAAAAAATATGATGGTTGATTTTAAAGATGATCTAAAAAGTCAATAAACAAAAAATGGAATGGAATATGTAATATCAGATAGTTAAGTTAAATTGGTAATATCGGATGGTTAAGTAATATCGGTGACCCTTCAACCCTACTTTGTATTTAATTTTTATAATTGTTTTCATATAAAATAAGTAATTAATATATGATCAACTTGATATTATATTTGTTTTAGAATATTATTGTTGTTTTTTTCTTCTTCTCATTTTTAATGTTTAGACATTATTTATTAGTCTATATTTTTATTTGAATTGAGGACTTAACGATTTTCATTATAATTGGTTAATATTGAATTATTGTTGTATTTTCATTATGATTTGTTAATATTAAATTATTGTTGTATTTTGATATTTGCTTGTAAACGTTGATTTGAGGTTGGATGTTACTTGATAATGCTAAATGTTTGTGGTTGATTTTAAAAATAAAAAAAAAACTTGTTAAATAAATAAATAAAGAAATATTAGTTTATATCATTTTCAAATTACTTTTACATCAATTTTAATTTTTATTTCCTATCATCTCATACCACGCTTCTTCGTCAAAATTATTGAAAAATTTACTTTGCAATTATTACTTCCACCCTCTTTTATTTACAATTCTAAGTACATTTATTTTTATTATTACCTTTCTTTCATTGATCTTACACTTTTCTGTTTTTGTTTTGGTATATGCAGTTAGTTATTGACTCTTTAGTTGTTAACTCTTCACTTCTATCCGAATATTTTAGTATACAACCTACTTTGCAAAATATTTTATATTGGTGACTTCAAGTATTATTATGCTTTTGAAAATATGTATTTTTGAAAATAGATTGACTTTTAAAAATTATAGTTGAGAAGAGATATATATAAGATAGTTGGATTAACTTAATGATTTATAAGATATTAAATTGAATAAATAAAAAATATGATGGTTGATTTTAAAGATGATCTAAAAGTCAATAAACAAAAAATGGAATGGAATATGTAATATCTGATAGTTAAGTTAAATTGGTAATATCTGATGGTTAAGTAATATCGGTGACCCTTCAACCCTACTTTGTATTTAATTTTTATAATTGTTTTCATATAAAATAAGTAATTAATATATGATCAACTTGATATTATATTTGTTTTAGAATATTATTGTTGTTTTTTTCTTCTTCTCATTTTTAATGTTTAGACATTATTTATTAGTCTATATTTTTATTTGAATTGAGGACTTAACGATTTTCATTATAATTGGTTAATATTGAATTATTGTTGTATTTTCATTATGATTTGTTAATATTGAATTATTGTTGTATTTTGATATTTGTTTGTTAATGTTGATTTGAGGTTGGATGTTACTTAATAATGCTAAATGTTCGTGGTTGATTTTAAAAATAAAAAAAAAACTTGTTAAATAAATAAATAAAGAAATATTAGTTTATATCATTTTCAAATTACTTTTACATCCATTTTAATTTTTATTTCCTATCATCTCAGACCATGCTTGTTCGTCAAAATTATTGAAAAATTTACTTTGCAATTATTACTTCCACCCTCTTTTATTTACAATTCTAAGTACATTTATTTTTATTATTACCTTTCTTTCATTGATCTTACACTTTTCTTTTTTTGTTTTGGTATATGCAGTTAGTTATTGACTCTTTAGTTGTTAACTCTTCACTTCTATCCGAATATTTTAGTATACAACCTACTTTGCAAAATATTTTATATTGGTGACTTCAAGTATTATTATGCTTTTGAAAATATGTATTTTTGAAAATAGATTGACTTTTAAAAATTATAGTTCAGAAGAGATATATATAAGATAGTTGGATTAACTTAATGATTTATAAGATATTAAATTGAATAAATAAAAAATATGATGGTTGATTTTAAAGATGATCTAAAAAGTCAATAAACAAAAAATGGAATGGAATATGTAATATCAGATAGTTAAGTTAAATTGGTAATATCGGATGGTTAAGTAATATCGGTGACCCTTCAACCCTACTTTGTATTTAATTTTTATAATTGTTTTCATATAAAATAAGTAATTAATATATGATCAACTTGATATTATATTTGTTTTAGAATATTATTGTTGTTTTTTTCTTCTTCTCATTTTTAATGTTTAGACATTATTTATTAGTCTATATTTTTATTTGAATTGAGGACTTAACGATTTTCATTATAATTGGTTAATATTGAATTATTGTTGTATTTTCATTATGATTTGTTAATATTAAATTATTGTTGTATTTTGATATTTGCTTGTAAACGTTGATTTGAGGTTGGATGTTACTTGATAATGCTAAATGTTTGTGGTTGATTTTAAAAATAAAAAAAAAAACTTGTTAAATAAATAAATAAAGAAATATTAGTTTATATCATTTTCAAATTACTTTTACATCAATTTTAATTTTTATTTCCTATCATCTCATACCACGCTTCTTCGTCAAAATTATTGAAAAATTTACTTTGCAATTATTACTTCCACCCTCTTTTATTTACAATTCTAATTACATTTATTTTTATTATTACCTTTCTTTCATTGATCTTACACTTTTCTTTTTTTATTTTGGTATATGCAGTTAATTATTGACTCTTCAGTTGTTAACTCTTCACTTGTATCTGAATATTTTAGTACACAACCTACTTTGCAAAATATTTTATATTGGTGACTTCAAGTATTATTATGCTTTTGAAAATATGTATTTTTGAAAATAGATTGACTTTTAAAAATTATAGTTGAGAAGAGATATATATAAGATAGTTGGATTAACTTAATGATTTATAAGATATTAAATTGAATAAATAAAAAATATGATGGTTGATTTTAAAGATGATCTAAAAAGTCAATAAACAAAAAATGGAATGGAATATGTAATATCAGATATTTAAGTTAAATTTGTAATATCGGATGGTTAAGTAATATCGGTGACCCTTCAACCCTACTTTGTATTTAATTTTTATAATTGTTTTCATATAAAATAAGTAATTAATATATGATCAACTTGATATTATATTTGTTTTAGAATATTATTGTTGTTTTTTTCTTCTTCTCATTTTTAATGTTTAGACATTATTTATTAGTCTATATTTTTATTTGAATTGAGGACTTAACGATTTTCATTATAATTGGTTAATATTGAATTATTGTTGTATTTTCATTATGATTTGTTAATATTGAATTATTGTTGTATTTTGATATTTGCTTGTAAACGTTGATTTGAGGTTGGATGTTACTTGATAATGATAAATGTTTGTGGTTGATTTTAAAAATAAAAAAAAAACTTGTTAAATAAATAAATAAAGAAATATTAGTTTATATCATTTTCAAATTACTTTTACATCAATTTTAATTTTTATTTCCTATCATCTCATACCACGCTTCTTCGTCAAAATTATTGAAAAATTTACTTTGCAATTATTACTTCCACCCTCTTTTATTTACAATTCTAATTACATTTATTTTTATTATTACCTTTCTTTCATTGATCTTACACTTTTCTTTTTTTATTTTGGTATATGCAGTTAATTATTGACTCTTCAGTTGTTAACTCTTCACTTGTATCTGAATATTTTAGTACACAACCTACTTTGCAAAATATTTTATATTGGTGACTTCAAGTATTATTATGCTTTTGAAAATATGTATTTTTGAAAATAGATTGACTTTTAAAAATTATAGTTGAGAAGAGATATATATAAGATAGTTGGATTAACTTAATGATTTATAAGATATTAAATTGAATAAATAAAAAATATGATGGTTGATTTTAAAGATGATCTAAAAAGTCAATAAACAAAAAATGGAATGGAATATGTAATATCAGATATTTAAGTTAAATTTGTAATATCGGATGGTTAAGTAATATCGGTGACCCTTCAACCCTACTTTGTATTTAATTTTTATAATTGTTTTCATATAAAATAAGTAATTAATATATGATCAACTTGATATTATATTTGTTTTAGAATATTATTGTTGTTTTTTTCTTCTTCTCATTTTTAATGTTTAGACATTATTTATTAGTCTATATTTTTATTTGAATTGAGGACTTAACGATTTTCATTATAATTGGTTAATATTGAATTATTGTTGTATTTTCATTATGATTTGTTAATATTGAATTATTGTTGTATTTTGATATTTGCTTGTTAATGTTGATTTGAGGTTGGATGTTACTTGATAATGCTAAATGTTTGTGGTTGATTTTAAAAATAAAAAAAAAACTTGTTAAATAAATAAATAAATAAATATTAGTTTATATCATTTTCAAATTACTTTTACATCCATTTTAATTTTTATTTCCTATCATCTCAGACCACGCTTCTTCGTCAAAATTATTGAAAAATTTACTTTGCAATTATTACTTCCACCCTCTTTTATTTACAATTCTAATTACATTTATTTTTATTATTACCTTTCTTTCATTGATCTTACACTTTTCTTTTTTTATTTTGGTATATGCAGTTAATTATTGACTCTTCAGTTGTTAACTCTTCACTTGTATCTGAATATTTTAGTACACAACCTACTTTGCAAAATATTTTATATTGGTGACTTCAAGTATTACTATGCTTTTGAAAATATGTATTTTTGAAAATAGATTGACTTTTAAAAATTATAGTTGAGAAGAGATATATATAAGATAGTTGGATTAACTTAATGATTTATAAGATATTAAATTGAATAAATAAAAAATATGATGGTTGATTTTAAAGATGATCTAAAAAGTCAATAAACAAAAAATGGAATGGAATATGTAATATCAGATAGTTAAGTTAAATTGGTAATATCGGATGGTTAAGTAATATCGGTGACCCTTCAACCCTACTTTGTATTTAATTTTTATAATTGTTTTCATATAAAATAAGTAATTAATATATGATCAACTTGATATTATATTTGTTTTAGAATATTATTGTTGTTTTTTTCTTCTTCTCATTTTTAATGTTTAGACATTATTTATTAGTCTATATTTTTATTTGAATTGAGGACTTAACGATTTTCATTATAATTGGTTAATATTGAATTATTGTTGTATTTTCATTATGATTTGTTAATATTAAATTATTGTTGTATTTTGATATTTGCTTGTAAACGTTGATTTGAGGTTGGATGTTACTTGATAATGCTAAATATTTGTGGTTGATTTTAAAAATAAAAAAAAACTTGTTAAATAAATAAATAAAGAAATATTAGTTTATATCATTTTCAAATTACTTTTACATCAATTTTAATTTTTATTTCCTATCATCTCAGACCACGCTTCTTCGTCAAAATTATTGAAAAATTTACTTTGCAATTATTACTTCCACCCTCTTTTATTTACATTTCTAAGTACATTTATTTTTATTATTACCTTTCTTTCATTGATCTTACACTTTTCTTTTTTTGTTTTGGTATATGCAGTAAGTTATTGACTCTTTAGTTGTTAACTCTTCACTTCTATCCGAATATTTTAGTATACAACCTACTTTGCAAAATATTTTATATTGGTGACTTCAAGTATTATTATGCTTTTGAAAATATGTATTTTTGAAAATAGATTGACTTTTAAAAATTATAGTTGAGAAGAGATATATATAAGATAGTTGGATTAACTTAATGATTTATAAGATATTAAATTGAATAAATAAAAAATATGATGGTTGATTTTAAAGATGATCTAAAAAGTCAATAAACAAAAAATGGAATGGAATATGTAATATCTGATAGTTAAGTTAAATTGGTAATATCGGATAGTTAAGTAATATCGGTGACCCTTCAACCCTACTTTGTATTTAATTTTTATAATTGTTTTCATATAAAATAAGTAATTAATATATGATCAACTTGATATTATATTTGTTTTAGAATATTATTATTATTTTTTTCTTCTTCTCATTTTTAATGTTTAGACATTATTTATTAGTCTATATTTTTATTTGAATTGAGGACTTAACGATTTTTATTATAATTGGTTAATATTGAATTATTGTTGTATTTTCATTATGATTTGTTAATATTGAATTATTGTTGTATTTTGATATTTGCTTGTTAATGTTGATTTGAGGTTGGATGTTACTTGATAATGCTAAATGTTTGTGGTTGATTTTAAAAATAAAAAAAAAACTTGTTAAATAAATAAATAAAGAAATATTAGTTTATATCATTTTCAAATTACTTTTACATCCATTTTAATTTTTATTTCCTATCATCTCAGACCATGCTTGTTCGTCAAAATTATTGAAAAATTTACTTTGCAATTATTACTTTCACCCTCTTTTATTTACAATTCTAAGTACATTTATTTTTATTATTACCTTTCTTTCATTGATCTTACACTTTTTTTTTGGTATATGCAGTTAATTATTGACTCTTCAGTTGTTAACTCTTCACTTCTATCCGAATATTTTAGTACACAACCTACTTTGCAAAATATTTTATATTGGTGACTTCAAGTATTATTATGCTTTTGAAAATATGTATTTTTGAAAATAGATTGACTTTTAAAAATTATAGTTGAGAAGAGATATATATAAGATAGTTGGATTAACTTAATGATTTATAAGATATTAAATTGAATAAATAAAAAATATGATGGTTGATTTTAAAGATGATCTAAAAGTCAATAAACAAAAAACGGAATGGAATATGTAATATCCGATAGTTAAGTTAAATTGGTAATATCTGATGGTTAAGTAATATCGGTGACCCTTCAACCCTACTTTGTATTTAATTTTTATAATTGTTTTCATATAAAATAAGTAATTAATATATGATCAACTTGATATTATATTTGTTTTAGAATATTATTGTTGTTTTTTTCTTCTTCTCATTTTTAATGTTTAGACATTATTTACTAGTCTATATTTTTATTTGAATTGAGGACTTAACGATTTTCATTATAATTGGTTAATATTGAATTATTGTTGTATTTTCATTATGATTTGTTAATATTAAATTATTTTTGTATTTTGATATTTGCTTGTTAACGTTGATTTGAGGTTGGATGTTACTTGATAATGCTAAATGTTTGTGGTTGATTTTAAAAATAAAAAAAAACTTGTTAAATAAATAAATAAAGAAATATTAGTTTATATCATTTTCAAATTACTTTTACATCCATTTTAATTTTTATTTCCTATCATCTCAGACCACGCTTCTTCGTCAAAATTATTGAAAAATTTACTTTGCAATTATTACTTCCACCCTCTTTTATTTACAATTCTAAGTACATTTATTTTTATTATTACCTTTCTTTCATTGATCTTACACTTTTTTTTTGGTATATGCAGTTAATTATTGACTCTTCAGTTGTTAACTCTTCACTTCTATCCGAATATTTTAGTACACAACCTACTTTGCAAAATATTTTATATTGGTGACTTCAAGTATTATTATGCTTTTGAAAATATGTATTTTTGAAAATAGATTGACTTTTAAAAATTATAGTTGAGAAGAGATATATATAAGATAGTTGGATTAACTTAATGATTTATAAGATATTAAATTGAATAAATAAAAAATATGATGGTTGATTTTAAAGATGATCTAAAAGTCAATAAACAAAAAATGGAATGGAATATGTAATATCTGATAGTTAAGTTAAATTGGTAATATCTGATGGTTAAGTAATATCGGTGACCCTTCAACCCTACTTTGTATTTAATTTTTATAATTGTTTTCATATAAAATAAGTAATTAATATATGATCAACTTGATATTATATTTGTTTTAGAATATTATTGTTGTTTTTTTCTTCTTCTCATTTTTAATGTTTAGACATTATTTATTAGTCTATATTTTTATTTGAATTGAGGACTTAACGATTTTCATTATAATTGGTTAATATTGAATTATTGTTGTATTTTCATTATGATTTGTTAATATTGAATTATTGTTGTATTTTGATATTTGTTTGTTAATGTTGATTTGAGGTTGGATGTTACTTGATAATGCTAAATGTTTGTGGTTGATTTTAAAAATATAAAAAAACTTGTTAAATAAATAAATAAAGAAATATTAGTTTATATCATTTTCAAATTACTTTTACATCCATTTTAATTTTTATTTCCTATCATCTCAGACCACGCTTCTTCGTCAAAATTATTGAAAAATTTACTTTGCAATTATTACTTCCACCCTCTTTTATTTACAATTCTAATTACATTTATTTTTATTATTACCTTTCTTTTATTGATCTTACACTTTTTTTTTGGTATATGCAGTTAATTATTGACTCTTCAGTTGTTAACTCTTCACTTCTATCCGAATATTTTAGTACACAACCTACTTTGCAAAATATTTTATATTGGTGACTTCAAGTATTATTATGCTTTTGAAAATATGTACTTTTTAAAATAGATTGACTTTTAAAAATTATAGTTGAGAAGAGATATATATAAGATAGTTGGATTAACTTAATGATTTATAAGATATTAAATTGAATAAATAAAAAATATGATGGTTGATTTTAAAGATGATCTAAAAAGTCAATAAATAAAAAATGGAATGGAATATGTAATATCTGATAGTTAAGTTAAATTGGTAATATCGGATAGTTAATTAATATCGGTGACCCTTCAACCCTACTTTGTATTTAATTTTTATAATTATTTTCATATAAAATAAGTAATTAATATATGATCAACTTGATATTATATTTGTTTTAGAATATTATTGTTGTTTTTTTCTTCTTCTCATTATTAATGTTTAGACATTATTTATTAGTCTATATTTTTATTTGAATTGAGGACTTAACGATTTTCATTATAATTGGTTAATATTGAATTATTGTTGTATTTTCATTATGATTTGTTAATATTGAATTATTGTTGTATTTTGATATTTGTTTGTTAATGTTGATTTGAGGTTGGATGTTACTTGATAATGCTAAATGTTTGTGGTTGATTTTAAAAATAAAAAAAAAACTTGTTAAATAAATAAATAAAGAAATATTAGTTTATATCATTTTCAAATTACTTTTATATCCATTTTAATTTTTATTTCCTATCATCTCAGACCACGCTTCTTCGTCAAAATTATTGAAAAATTTACTTTGCAATTATTACTTCCACCCTCTTTTATTTACAATTCTAAGTACATTTATTTTTATTATTACCTTTCTTTCATTGATCTTACACTTTTTTTTTTGGTATATGCAGTTAATTATTGACTCTTCAGTTGTTAACTCTTCACTTCTATCCGAATATTTTAGTACACAACCTACTTTGCAAAATATTTTATATTGGTGACTTCAAGTATTATTATGCTTTTGAAAATATGTATTTTTGAAAATAGATTGACTTTTAAAAATTATAGTTGAGAAGAGATATATATAAGATAGTTGGATTAACTTAATGATTTATAAGATATTAAATTGAATAAATAAAAAATATGATGGTTGATTTTAAAGATGATCTAAAAAGTCAATAAACAAAAAATGGAATGGAATATGTAATATCGGATAGTTAAGTTAAATTGGTAATATCGGATGGTTAAGTAATATCGGTGACCCTTCAACCCTACTTTGTATTTAATTTTTATAATTGTTTTCATATAAAATAAGTAATTAATATATGATCAACTTGATATTATATTTGTTTTAGAATATTATTGTTGTTTTTTTCTTCTTCTCATTTTTAATGTTTAGACATTATTTATTAGTCTATATTTTTATTTGAATTGAGGACTTAACGATTTTCATTATAATTGGTTAATATTGAATTATTGTTGTATTTTCATTATGATTTGTTAATATTGAATTATTGTTGTATTTTGATATTTGTTTGTTAATGTTGATTTGAGGTTGGATGTTACTTGATAATGCTAAATGTTTGTGGTTGATTTTAAAAATAAAAAAAAACTTGTTAAATAAATAAATAAAGAAATATTAGTTTATATCATTTTCAAATTACTTTTACATCCATTTTAATTTTTATTTCCTATCATCTCAGACCACGCTTCTTCGTCAAAATTATTGAAAAATTTACTTTGCAATTATTACTTCCACCCTCTTTTATTTACAATTCTAATTATATTTATTTTTATTATTACCTTTCTTTCATTGATCTTACACTTTTTTTTTGGTACATGCAGTTAATTATTGACTCTTCAGTTGTTAACTCTTCACCTCTATCCGAATATTTTAGTACACAACCTACTTTGCAAAATATTTTATATTGGTGACTTCAAGTATTATTATGCTTTTGAAAATATGTACTTTTTAAAATAGATTGACTTTTAAAAATTATAGTTGAGAAGAGATATATATAAGATAGTTGGATTAACTTAATGATTTATAAGATATTAAATTGAATAAATAAAAAATATGATGGTTGATTTTAAAGATGATCTAAAAAGTCAATAAACAAAAAATGGAATGTAATATGTAATATCGGATAGTTAAGTTAAATTGGTAATATCGGATAGTTAAGTAATATCGGTGACCCTTCAACCCTACTTTGTATTTAATTTTTATAATTGTTTTCATATAAAATAAGTAATTAATATATGATCAACTTGATATTATATTTGTTTTAGAATATTATTGTTGTTTTTTTCTTCTTCTCATTATTAATGTTTAGACATTATTTATTAGTCTATATTTTTATTTGAATTGAGGACTTAACGATTTTCATTATAATTGGTTAATATTGAATTATTGTTGTATTTTCATTATGATTTGTTAATATTGAATTATTGTTGTATTTTGATATTTGTTTGTTAATGTTGATTTGAGGTTGGATGTTACTTGATAATGCTAAATGTTTGTGGTTGATTTTAAAAATAAAAAAAAACTTGTTAAATAAATAAATAAAGAAATATTAGTTTATATCATTTTCAAATTACTTTTACATCCATTTTAATTTTTATTTCCTATCATCTCAGACCACGCTTCTTCGTCAAAATTATTGAAAAATTTACTTTGCAATTATTACTTCCACCCTCTTTTATTTACAATTCTAATTACATTTATTTTTATTATTACCTTTCTTTCATTGATCTTACACTTTTTTTTTTGGTATATGCAGTTAATTATTGACTCTTCAGTTGTTAACTCTTCACTTCTATCCGAATATTTTAGTACACAACCTACTTTGCAAAATATTTTATATTGGTGACTTCAAGTATTATTATGCTTTTGAAAATATGTATTTTTGAAAATAGATTGACTTTTAAAAATTATAGTTGAGAAGAGATATATATAAGATAGTTGGATTAACTTAATGATTTATAAGATATTAAATTGAATAAATAAAAAATATGATGGTTGATTTTAAAGATGATCTAAAAAGTCAATAAACAAAAAATGGAATGGAATATGTAATATCAGATAGTTAAGTTAAATTGGTAATATCGGATGGTTAAGTAATATCGGTGACCCTTCAACCCTACTTTGTATTTAATTTTTATAATTGTTTTCATATAAAATAAGTAATTAATATATGATCAACTTGATATTATATTTGTTTTAGAATATTATTGTTGTTTTTTTCTTCTTCTCATTTTTAATGTTTAGACATTATTTATTAGTCTATATTTTTATTTGAATTGAGGACTTAACGATTTTCATTATAATTGGTTAATATTGAATTATTGTTGTATTTTCATTATGATTTGTTAATATTAAATTATTGTTGTATTTTGATATTTGCTTGTTAACGTTGATTTGAGGTTGGATGTTACTTGATAATGCTAAATGTTTGTGGTTGATTTTAAAAATAAAAAAAAAACTTGTTAAATAAATAAATAAAGAAATATTAGTTTATATCATTTTCAAATTACTTTTACATCCATTTTAATTTTTATTTCCTATCATCTCAGACCACGCTTCTTTGTCAAAATTATTGAAAAATTTACTTTGCAATTATTACTTCCACCCTCTTTTATTTACAATTCTAAGTACATTTATTTTTATTATTACCTTTCTTTCATTGATCTTACTCTTTTGTTTTTTGGTATATACAGTTAATTATTGACTCTTCAGTTGTTAACTCTTCACTTCTATCCGAATATTTTAGTACACAACCTACTTTGCAAAATATTTTATATTGGTGACTTCAAGTATTATTATGCTTTTGAAAATATGTATTTTTGAAAATAGATTGACTTTTAAAAATTATAGTTGAGAAGAGATATATATAAGATAGTTGGATTAACTTAATGATTTATAAGATATTAAATTGAATAAATAAAAAATATGATGGTTGATTTTAAAGATGATCTAAAAAGTCAATAAACAAAAAATGATATGGAATATGTAATATCAGATAGTTAAGTTAAATTGGTAATATCGGATGGTTAAGTAATATCGGTGACCCTTCAACCCTACTTTGTATTTAATTTTTATAATTGTTTTCATATAAAATAAGTAATTAATATATGATCAACTTGATATTATATTTGTTTTAGAATATTATTGTTGTTTTTTTCTTCTTCTCATTTTTAATGTTTAGACATTATTTATTAGTCTATATTTTTATTTGAATTGAGGACTTAACGATTTTCATTATAATTGGTTAATATTGAATTATTGTTGTATTTTCATTATGATTTGTTAATATTGAATTATTGTTGTATTTTGATATTTGTTTGTTAATGTTGATTTCAGGTTGGATGTTACTTGATAATGCTAAATGTTTGTGGTTGATTTTAAAAATAAAAAAAAACTTGTTAAATAAATAAATAAAGAAATATTAGTTTATATCATTTTCAAATTACTTTTACATCCATTTTAATTTTTATTTCCTATCATCTCAGACCACGCTTCTTCGTCAAAATTATTGAAAAATTTACTTTGCAATTATTACTTCCACCCTCTTTTATTTACCATTCTAATTACATTTATTTTTATTATTACCTTTCTTTCATTGATCTTACACTTTTCTTTTTTTTTTGGTATATACAGTTAATTATTGACTCTTCAGTTGTTAACTCTTCACTTCTATCCGAATATTTTAGTACACAACCTACTTTGCAAAATATTTTATATTGGTGACTTCAAGTATTATTATGCTTTTGAAAATATGTATTTTTGAAAATAGATTGACTTTTAAAAATTATAGTTGAGAAGAGATATATATATAAGATAGTTGGATTAACTTAATGATTTATAAGATATTAAATTGAATAAATAAAAAATATGATGGTTGATTTTAAAGATGATCTAAAAAGTCAATAAACAAAAAATGGAATGGAATATGTAATATCGGATAGTTAAGTTAAATTGGTAATATCGGATGGTTAAGTAATATCGGTGACCCTTCAACCCTACTTTGTATTTAATTTTTATAATTGTTTTCATATAAAATAAGTAATTAATATATGATCAACTTGATATTATATTTGTTTTAGAATATTATTGTTGTTTTTTTCTTCTTCTCATTATTAATGTTTAGACATTATTTACTAGTCTATATTTTTATTTGAATTGAGGACTTAACGATTTTCATTATAATTGGTTAATATTGAATTATTGTTGTATTTTCATTATGATTTGTTAATATTGAATTATTGTTGTATTTTGATATTTGTTTGTTAATGTTGATTTGAGGTTGGATGTTACTTGATAATGCTAAATGTTTGTGGTTGATTTTAAAAATAAAAAAAAACTTGTTAAATAAATAAATAAAGAAATATTAGTTTATATCATTTTCAAATTACTTTTACATCCATTTTAATTTTTATTTCCTATCATCTCAGACCACGCTTCTTCGTCAAAATTATTGAAAAATTTACTTTGCAATTATTACTTCCACCCTCTTT